>JARQOC010000003.1:51736339-52336339 GCA_033576535.1 Allobates femoralis | reverse complement strand
ATCCAGGGGTATTTAAAGGGACAGGCACAATCTGGAGGGGGTCACTACACTTCTACTCAGAATTTGTCAGCGTACTTTAGAGTCTGATTTGCAAGTTGCATGTCTCAGCTCTGGCACATCAGATTGATAGAAGACAGGTACCATTTTTCTTGTTGTACTGTGACCTATACACCAGGACCAGCAGTAACGTCATCCTGACAGGTTCCCTTTAACAGCCTTCATGTTATAGGTGGAGCTGTGTAAACTGACCCTAATCCCCTCATTAATAAGCTATCTTGTATAAAGTAAACATTGTGGACAGGTGTGTAGTGCTTACAGGATATTAGAGGAGTGTGCTCACACCAGACCCGATAATGACTGTCCATACACTTACATGGAAGACAGCTGAGCTGACAGACAGAGGGACACAGTACTTGGCTATCTGGACAGATGCAACGTTTCCAGATCAGACATTGCTGACTATTTTAGCGGATATGTCCCCATTATATCAGGTGAGCCAAGTCCATTTAAGGGAAACTTTGGTGAGTTTGGAGCTTATATAAAAACATTCCTAAAAGCTGTAGGCACCTGCAGTATGGAAAAATAATTTTTACCCATGTTATTGATCATCCAAAATTGCAAAAGTTTCAGTAAGTTTCAGTCTGCCATCATTCTATTTCAGACCCCTTAATTTGCAGTTTGCTGCCTGATCCTAGTTTCAGATTGTTCTCTTTGGGAGCGTCTCTCCCTGTAATATATGCTGGATGTATATCCAGGATGTTGCTATCTTTATTAGCTAATTTATCAGCACTAATTTTCTCTCCATGTGCTTTTTACTCTTTCCATAGTCTATTTCCGCCAACCTCCCTAAGACTGTAGATACTTTCTTCCCTCTGCACGCTGGCGCAGCTTCTACCCTGCTATTATTTGTCTCTCTATGTGCTTTCTTATCTTTTGCCCTCTCCACACTGGAGCTCTGTATACAATCCTCCATCCATTCTTTTTACTATCACTTAAGGCGGGGGTTTCACTTGTGAGAACGATGCAAGAGAGTCACACGAGTCTCACATCGCATCACCCGACGCGGAGCGTGTCAGCTGCATGTATTTTATGTAGGTCCACACTCCTGTCCGGTTTTTGCTATGTAAGCTGAGGACAGCATACTGTAAGGCTACCGTCACACCTGGACACTTCGCCGGCGCTTTCATAGGCGACGCAGGGGCGTGGCCTATCGCCGGCGACAGCGCCGCTGCGTCGCCTAGTGTAAAGGGGCAATAATGAGGCGAAAAATCGCCTTAGAATGGTCGCCTGGTTTCGCAGCACTGCTCTGAAACCAGGCGAGCACTCTGGGGTGATGTATACACATCGCCCCATGTAACATGGCGATCGCTGACGTTACAGGTGATGGGAGCCATAGGCTCCCATGTTACAGGATTGCCGCTGTGGTTTGTGGACACCCCAGCGGCGATGTCGCCTGTAACATCGCTGGAGGTATCGCCGCGTGTAAACACGCAACGGCGACGCTGTTGGGACGCCAAAAACGTGCGCGTTCCCGTGCGTCGCCGGTGATATCTCCGGTGATGTGGATAGGTGTTACGGTACCCTAAGGGTTAAAAAATAAAAAGCAACTTGGCCTTATCACACTCTATGCTATTGTTTACATAAACTAAAGACTTTATTACCCTGTGATTAACATTACAGGACTAGAATACAGTCTGACACGCCCCCTGCTGTTTTTGACACCTCACTGTCAATGTACAATCTCTATGTAGAGCCTGGTGTGGGTGGGGGCAGCTCTCCTGTGCCCCTGAAACTAAATTATTTGATTGTGTGCTTCAGCCAGTACCCTACATGATGCATTGTTGAATTCAGGGTCTCTTTGCCTACATTATGATGTTGTCAGATGAGGTAGCAAAAACCTGCTGACAGATTCCCTTTTAAAAGCTATATACATCTGCGATATAGTTATTTTTACAGATATTAGTGCAATTTTATTAACAACTAAGTGTCAGTCTACCGGTTGTGTTCCCTCAGACACCTTGATATTCAGTTTGCTGCCTGGACCAAGTTTCAGATTTCTCTCTTTTGGGAGTGTCTCTCTCTGAAATATAGGCTGAATGTGTGGTCTATGTATAACCAAGATGCGTCTGTCTTTATCAGCACAGCTTCTATCCTGCTATTATTGTTCTTTCCATTCTTTTTCCATAGTCTATTTCTCCAGCCTCCCTGAGACTGTAGATACTTTCTCCCCTCTCCACACTGGAGCTCGGTATACAATTGACTGTCCATCCTCGCTACTATCTCTAACACTGAGAGAAGGGAAGGAGAGCAGAAAGAGCAGACGGAACCGAGAAAAAGCTTTAACAGACTTGTAACATCTGTGTAAAGTGTTCTAATATATTAAGGACCTCCAGAAATAATAGAGATTGTAGAAAGTTGCTTATCTCATTCATTTGCTTCCTAAATACAAACAAAAAATAAAACAAACCTATGTGAAGGTGTATATAGACATTACAGCAGCCAGTCACCGGGCTCAGACGGAGAGCAGGCCCTGGAGCCGAAACTGGTGTCTGCAGCTGAGTTTATTATTTTTAACTATAGCAAGATATAGAAAAAGTTACAGAAGGAAAACCCGTTTACCCCATCTGCTAAGACGCCGAGCGGCCTGTCACAGCACTAGCCATTGGTAGGACTTCTTAAAGGGGTTATGCCACAAATAATTGAACATTTTAATCAATAGATCTTAGAATAATAATAATTTCCACAATTGGATGTGATTAAAAAAATGTTCCTGTGCTGAGATAATCTTATATATGTGTCCCTGCTATGTACTGTGTAATGGATGTGTCTGACCGTACAGGAACGTGGTCTGATCTTACCACATCTCCTGTGCTGAGATAATCTTATATATGTACTGTATTATATATGTACTGCTATGTACTGTGTAATGGATGTGTCAGACCGTACAGGGACATGGTCTGATCATACCACATCTCCTGGGCTGAGATAATCTTATATGTGTCCCTGCTATGTACTTTGTAATGGCCGTGTCTGACCGTACAGAGACATGGTCTGATCATGCCACATCTCCTATGCTGAGATAATCTTATTATATATGTCCCTGCTATGTACTGTGTAATGGATGTGTCTGACCGTACAGGGACATGGTCTGATCATACCACATCTCTCGTGCTGAGATAATCTTATATATGTGTCCCTGCTATGTACTGTGTAATGGATGAGTCCGACCTTTAGGAACAGGTCAGATATACAATTGCATCTCAATGACTTAGAATATCATCAAAAAGTTAATTTATTTCATTAATTCAATACATAAAGTGACACACATATTATATAGAGACATTACACACAGAGGGAACTATTCCAAGTGTTTATTTATGTTAATGTTGATGATTATGGCTTACAGCCAATGAAAACCCAAAGGTCATTCTCTCAGATAATTCTAATATTATATAAGACCAACTGAAATAATAATTTTTACCTCCTAATTTTTGGCCTACTGAAAAGTCTGTACAGTTAATTCACTCAATATTAGGTCGTGGCTCCTTTTGCATGAATTACAGCATCAATGCGGCGTGGCCTGGAGGTGATCAGACTGTGGCTGCTGAGGTGTTATGGAAGCCCAGGTGGCTTTGATAGCAGCCTTCAGCTCGTCTGCATTGTGGGGTCTGGTGTCTCTGATAGATTCTCTATAAAGTTTAGGTCAGGTGAGTTTGCTGCCAATCAAGCCCAGTGATAATGTGGTTAGTAAACCAGATATTGGTACTTCAGCAGTCTTCCCCATGATTGTGTAGCCTACTGAACTAGACTAAGGAACCATGTTAAATGCTTAGTAAGCCTTTACAGGTGTTTTGTGTTAAATATTCACATTTTCTGAGATAATGACCTTTGGGTTTTCATTGGCTGTAAGCCATAATCATCAACATTAACAGAAATAAACACTTGAAACGGATCCCTCTGTTTGTAATGACTCTATATAATAGATGGGTTTCACTTTATGTATTGAATTACTGAAATAAATTAATTTTTTATAACTTTTTAGTTTATTGAGATGCACTAGTACCAGTACCACAGCTGCTGGGCAGGGGAGGAAGTAAGAGAGTACAGACATTACAGCGCAGGATCACAGCTGATTCTTTCTGTGATGTAACACATTTAATTGCCTGTTTAAAAATGTGTTCCCCCGGCTGTAATGTCTGTGTACTCTTATATTCTGTGACCCCCCCAGCTGTAATGTGTGTATACTCTTATATTCTGTGACCCCCCCCCAGCTGTAATGTCTGTATACTCTTATATTCTGTGATCCCCGGCTGTAATGTCTGTATACTCTTATATTCTGTGATCCCCAGCTGTAATGTCTGTACACTCTTATATTCTGTGATCCCCAGCTGTAATGTCTATATACTCTTATATTCTGTGACCCCCCCAGCTATAATGTCTGTATACTCTTATATTCTGTGATCCCCAGATGTAATGTTTGTATACTCTTATATTCTGTGATCCCCGGCTGTAATGTCTGTGTACTCTTATATTCTGTGATCCCCGGCTTTAATGTCTGTGTACTCTTATATTCTGTGATCCCCGGCTGTAATGTCTGTATACTCTTTTATATTCTGTAATCTCCAGCTGTAATGTCTGAATAGTCTTATATTCTGTAATCTCCAGCTGTAATGTCTGTATACTCTTATATTCTGTGATCCCAGCTATAATGTCTGTATACTCTTATATTCTGTGATCCTGGATGTAATGTCTGTATGCTCTTATATTCTGTGATCCTGGCTGTAATGTCTGTATACTCTTTATTCTGTGATCCCCAGCTGTAATGTCTGTATACTCTTATATTCTGTGATCCCCAGCTGTAATATCTGTATACTCTTAGTCAAGTTATGTCATTAGAGTGTAACAATATGTTTTACTACTTTAAAAAAAAAAAAATGGAAGGTTTTATATCGCAGAAAGAATCAGCTGTGATCCCAGCTATAATGTCTGTATACTCTTATATTCTGTGATCCCCGGCTGTAATGTCTGTATACTCTTATATTCTGTGACCCCCGGCTGTAATGTCTGTATTCTCTTATATTTTGTGATCCCGGATGTAACGTTTGTATTCTCTTATATTCTGTGATCCCCAGATGTAATGTCTGTATACTCTTATATTCTGTGATCCCTGGCTGTAATGTCTGTAAACTCTTATATTCTGTGATCCCTGGCTGTAATGTCTGTATACTCTTATATTCTGTGATCCTCGGCTGTAATGTCTGTATACTCTTATATTCTGTGTTCCTGTGCTGTAATGTCTGTATTCTCTTATATTCTGTGATCCCCAGCTATAATGTCTATATACTCTTATATTCTGTGACCCCCCCCAGCTGTAATGTCTGTATACTCTTATATTCTGTGATCCCCGGCTGTAATGTCTGTATACTCTTATATTCTGTGATCCCCGGCTCTAATGTTTGTATACTCTTCTATTCTGTGATCCCCGGCTGTAATGTCTGTATACACTTATATTCTGTGATCCCTGTCTGTAATGTCTTCATACACTTATATTCTGTGATCCCAGCTATAATGTCTGTAGACTCTTATATTCTGTGATCCCCAGCTGTAATGTCTGTATAACTCTTATATTCTGTGATTCACGTCTGTAACGTCTGTATACTCTTATATTCTGTGATCCCCAGCTGTAATGTCTGTATATATAGAAAAGGTGTAGAATCCGGTGCCACAAAATTCCTTTTTATTTTCAAAAATTTAAAAATCACACATGCTCCAGAGGAGCTCCTGGACGCGTTTCGTGGGTCTAGCCCACTTAATCGTCAGTACAATGGCAATACAGACAAAAAGAATATATACAATTTAAAAGCAAAAAACAGCCCCCTCTCGCATGTGTGACAAATATACATCAATTATTTCTAACCAATCACATACCTGCAGGTTCTAAAAGAGTTAAAGGGAAAATTAAATGGGGAAGAAGAGGGGGAGGGGAGGAAAAGAGAAAGAAAGGAATAAGAGCTGATAACAGAAAGTAAAAGAGAAAAAAAAAAAAAAAAAAATATATAGAGAAGGAATGAAGGGGAGGGAAAGAGAGGAAAAGAGCTGATAACAGAAAGTAAAAGAGAGAGAAAAAAAAATATATAGAGAAGGAATAAAGGGGAGGGAAAGAGAGGGAAAGAGCTGAGAACAGAAAGTAAAAGAGAGAGAAAAAAAAAAAAAAAAAAAAAATAAAAATAAATTTTTTTATATATGTATATATATTATATATAATGTCTGTATAACTCTTATATTCTGTGATTCACGTCTGTAACGTCTGTATACTCTTATATTCTGTGATCCCCAGCTGTAATGTCTGTATACTCTTATATTCTGTGATCCCCGGCTCTAATGTTTGTATACTCTTCTATTCTGTGATCCCCGGCTGTAATGTCTGTATACACTTATATTCTGTGATCCCCGTCTGTAATGTCTGCATACACTTATATTCTGTGATCCCAGCTATAATGTCTGTAGACTCTTATAGTCTGTGATCCCAGCTATAATGTCTGTATACTCTTATATTCTGTGATCCCCAGCTGTAACGTCTGTATAACTCTTATATTCTGTGATTCACGTCTGTAACGTCTGTATACTCTTATATTCTGTGATCCCCAGCTGTAATGTCTGTATACTCTTATATTCTGTGATCCCAGCTATAATGTCTGTATACTCTTATATTCTGTGATCCCCGGCTGTAATGTCAGCATACTCTTATATTCTGTGATCCCCGGCTGTAATGTCTGTATACTCTTATATTCTGTGACCCCCCCCCCCGGCTGTAATGTCTGTATACTCTTATATTCTGTGATCCCCGGCTGTAATGTCTGTATACTCTTATATTCTGTGACCCCCCCCCCCGGCTGTAATGTCTGTATACTCTTATATTCTGTGATCCCCGGCTGTAATGTCTGTATACTCTTATATTCTGTGATCCCCGGCTGTAATGTCTGTATACTCTTACTTCCTCCCCTGCCCATTAGCTGTGGTATATCCGAACTGTTCCCATATGGTAGGACACACAGATTACACAGGGACACATATATAAGAATATCTTGAGACAGGAACTTTTTTTTTAACATATCCAATTGTGGAAATTATTTTTACTCTTAAGATCTATTAATTAAAAGGTACAATTGTTCGTGGCACAGCCCCTTTAAGGGATGAGCTGTGGGGAAGGCAGGGTCCCATTTTCCAGTTTACATTACGCCCCACTTATATAAGGGCTGTGGTGTATCCGGCAGGCAGGAGCGCCGTGTTGTGTGCAGTTACCGGGTCCCCGCTCTGCCCCCTCCCAGTCTTTCCTGCTTCCAGATCTATTTTAAGTGCTCTCCTCCGAGCTCCGTGTGACTCATTTGCCCTTTACGGGACACGCCGGAGTTTGTGGTCGGTTTTAAGGAGAAAGAGACTCCTTTAATGGGCGCAGCGTCTACCACAGAACGGGTGATGATCCCGGATTGAGGGTCAATGGCAGCAGCTTCACCGTGAACCCACATGGCACCACAACAATCATTGTATAATGGAATGTTCTGCCTCATCTAACAGGTTCAGAGGCTCTGCTCCCTGATTCCTCATGTGCTAGGAGATTGGGGTTTTATCCGAGCAGAAGAAAATATAAATGATCATATTTGCTCCGCTCCGTGGAAGAAATAAGATCTAGATGACCGCTGTCGCAGATCACAGGACGAAAGAGCCCAAAAGTACGAGAGAAGGGCGATTAGTGGTTATTCTGCTCTGCCGGTCACTAATGAGGCCATGCGCTATTTATTGATTCAACACGTTTCACAGCTGCCTGGCTTCTTCATAAGGAAAACCTAATGCAGAAGCGAGACAGCGGCGAAACGCATTGAATCAGTCAATAATGCATGGCATCATTATGGACTGGCAGTGCAGAATATGCAATAATCGTCCTCTCCCTGTTGATTCTGGAAAACCTCTCAAGATCAGGGGTTATGATCTGAGAGGTGTATACACTTTATAGAGGTGTATACACTGTAACAAGCCCTGCACCTGGGGTACACTTGTTCAGTTTTTGCATTGCACACAAGGAATACTGTACGACTATGTGCCCCTAGGTGTCCAGCATATGTTGAAAGGAGTGTCCAATAGGTGAATCTCGGCCCAGTATGGGCAGGCAGACTTTGTTTCTTACTGTACAGGAAAGTGATCTGATCTGTGTATAGTAACATACAGATAGCACCGCATAGTGGAGGTCTGGGGTATCACTAGTGGATCTGGTCGGTGTATAGTAACATACAGATAGCACCATCTAGTGGAGGTCTGGGGCATCATTAGTGGATCTGATCCGTATATAGCTACATAAAGATAGCACCCCATAGTGGAAGTCATGGGTATCACTAGAATCTGATCTGTGTATAACTACATAAAGATAGCGCCCCCTAGTGGAGGTTTGGGGCATCACTAGTGGATCTGATCTGTGTATAGCAACATACAGATAGCACCGTCTAGTGGAGGTCTGGGGTATCACTAGTGGATCTGATCTGTTTATAGCTACATACAGATACCCCAGACCTCCACTAGACGGTGCTATCACTAGTGGATCTGATCTGTATATATCTACATACAGATAGCACCGTCTAGTGGAGGTCTGGGGCATCACTAGTGGATCTGATCTGTATATAGCTACATACAGATAGCACCGCCTAGTGGAGATCTGGGGCATCACTAGCAGGTCTGATCTGTACATACCTACATACAAATAGCACACCCTAGTGGAGATCTAAGGCATTACAAGTAGATCTGATTTGTACATGCATACCTACAGTTCAGCATATATTGGTGAATTCCTGAAGGACGTACATGATATAATGTGTGGAGTAAGGATTTATTTGCAGCAATTCTGATCATGGACATATAATATGGAGGGATTGCTGTAAATGCTGTTCCCAAACGTGCAGTGAATGTTTTCCTAAGACCACAGTCAGTGTTTGTCTGTATGTATGATCCCGTGCAGCCGTATGTGATGACTGCCGGGCCGTACTAATGCAGCGTCCTTCTCATTACATCTAGGCGAGCAAAGCTTCGGCTCTATCTGGAGCAGCTGAAGCAGCTGGTGCCGCTGGGGCCCGACAGTAACAGACATACCACTCTAAGCCTCCTAAAAAGAGCAAAAATGCACATTAAGGTAGGTGCCATTATCAGGGACATCTATCAGAATCTAGCCGGCGGGTAGGAGGATTGGGGCTGCCGGCGGGTAGGAGGCTTTTCCAGGGCTCCTAAGCAGTGCCCACTGGCCGATGGCCTGGGGTTCTGTGATTCGATCTCTAGTCATCGCCCTATCTGCACTATGATGTATGTCCACCATGATATCTTTCTCCTTTGTCTTTACATTCATTTTGCACCCCCTCAGCATGTGTTTATGTGACCCTGTATATTTGGGACCTTCATCAGGAGTGAATCATATCTACTGGTTCGTTCTCATTTCTTTTCTTTTTCATGTCCAGAAATTAGAAGAACAGGACCGAAAAGCACTGAACGTCAAAGAGCAGCTTCAGAGAGAACATCGCTACCTCAAGCGTCGCCTAGAGCAGCTGTCCGTACACGGCATGGAGCGCATGCGCACTGACAGTATGGGCTCCATCATATCCACAGACTCTGAGCAAGGTGAGGGGCAATGTCTGCAGGTATTACATGGAAGGCAACGCCTTAAGGCCACGTGCACACACTGAGTATTTGGTGAGTTTTTTACCTCAATATTTGTAGTGAAAACCAGGAGAGGAACAATCAGAAGAAAATATAATAGAAACACGTCACCACTTCTGTATTTATCACCATCTCCTGGTTTAGACTACAAATTCTGAGGTGAAAACCTCACCAAATACTCATTGTGGGAATGTATCCTTGGTCCATATGCACATGTTGAGTATTTGAGTTTTTTACCTCAGGATTTGTAAGGCCACGTGCACACATTGATTATTTGGTGAAGTTTTTACCTCAGTATTTGTAGCCAAAATCAGGAGTGGAACAATCAGAGGTAAAGTATAATAGAAACATGTCACCACTTCTGTATTTTGGCTACAAATCCTGAGGTAAAAAACTCCGCCAAAACTCGATGTATGACCATGGCCTATCAGTGCCGGTAGCTTACAGCCGAGGGGTCCACAGACAGTGCCCGGTACCTCCCACGTGACTCCAGTATCCAGTTCTGCAGTTCTTCCTCCAGGCGTCTCCCTCTATAGCACGTCCGATTTCATATTTACGGTTGTTGTCACATGATCTCATTGTCTTCCTGTGAATTTTTGGACATGATTCCTTAACTCTTTTCGCTTTGTCTTATATCCCTTCCAGTCTTTGGCAGTGCACCTACTTTCTCAGATTCAACCCTAAATAATAGCATTTTTATTTACCTGCCTTCAGCTCGATCTTGAGCCATGGCGAAATGATAAATTAGTGCTCTTTAGGAAGGTCTATCTTGTGCAGCCTAGATAGGTCAATAAGGGTCTTCTCTAAACCTAGACAGGTCAACCAGGATCTTCTCCAAGCCTAGATAGGTCCACCAGGGTCTTCTCCAAACCTAGATTGATCCACCAGGGCCTTCTCCAAGCCTGGATAGGTCCACTAGGGTCTTCTCCAAGCCTAGATAGGTCCACCAGGGTCTTCTCCAAGCCTAGATGTATCCACCAGGGTCTTCTCCAAGCCTAGATAGGTCCACCAGGATCTTCTCCAAGCCTAGATAGATCCACCAGGATCTTTTCTGCCTAGATAAGTTCATCAAGGTCTTTTCCTAAATAGGTCCATCAGGGACTTCTCCAAGCCTAGATTGGTCTACCATGGTCTTCTCTGCTTAGATAGGACCACTAGGGTCTTCTCTGCCTAGGTAGGTCCACCAGGGTCTTTTCCAAGTCTACATAGGTCCATCAGGGTGTTCTCTGCTGTCATCTTGATAGTATCAAGCCATCGGCTTGCTGGTCTTCCTCTTCGCCCTGTACCTTCTATCCTTCCGACCATGTTGTCCCCCAGTGATTGCTCTCTTCGTATGATGTGTAGACATGTCATAGCTTGGTGATCCTTCCTTCCAGTGACATGTCTGGCTTGATGTGTTTGTTTTTCTTGCCATCCATGGTATTGATAACCTCCTTCTCCAGCTCCACATTTCTAAGGCGTCGATTCTTCTTCTGTCTTGTTTCTTTTTCATCCATATTTCACATCCATATTTTACTACAGAATAGACCGGACTATGTACGAGCCGTGTCTTCATCACCAGTGAAATGTTCCTTGTAATGGCCACAACATTTAGCAAGGAATTTAAGACACTGTAGTTCTCTGATGGTGTAATGGAGGAGGAAGGTCTTAGTTGTGTAGTACCCAAATGTTCCCAATTATAATGACTGTACAATGCAGTAGAGCTCACGATTGCCTAGAATAAAAGCACTGTCAGGATATGTAGGCATCATAGACGGGGTCCACGGCTTAGGAGCCAGAATGGAGAGCCGCTCCTCTCCTGGTGGACGTCTGCCATTCTTTTATTACATGGATGACTGGAATATAATAATACAATTAAAAATAAGAAATCTTACAATATTCACACTGACCACTAGGGATTCTTAAAGCTATAATTTCCTGTTTCAAAAAAATGTACATGTAGACATTGATCCCATCTTTTATAATAAAGCGTGTACAGTGGTGCAAGCAAGGAGGAGGTGAGCTGTGATATCACCTATTGTGAATGGTGGATCCTCTGTTATCTACTTTGTATAGAGATGTTATCAGTCATTGTACAGGAGGAAGATAAAAAAGGGGGGGGAACAAGAGGCGCAATAGTGCCCTATCAATGTGGCACTGAGTGTATAAGCGGTGAAAACAGGGATTCACTCACCTGGGGCAGTTGTGTAACCCACAACTGGCTTGAAGGCGTTTTAGATGATTATTACCAGATAGCCGCTGCAGGACTTCCACCATCCACACAAGTGTGGAGATACATCAGATGATAGGGAAGAAAATGGTGTGTCACAGTCCGCGCTGCCACGATCATCCACTCCAAAGAAAAACACGTGAAGATGGAACTTCCAACGAAATATTTTATTTCCTCCTGCCTCCTACGTGTTTCGGTGCCCTCCTGGCACCTTCCTCAGGGGTATTGTACAGGAGGAGGAGGAGGTGAGCTGTGACATCACCTATTGTGAATGGTGGATCCTATGTTATCCACTGTATATAGAGGTGTTATCAGTCATTGTACAGGAGGAGGTGAGCTGTGATATCACCTATTGTGAATGGTGGATCCTGTGTTATCTACTGTATATAGAGGTGTTATCAGTCATTGTACAGGAGGAGCTGAGCTGTGATATCACCTATTGTGAATGGTGGATCCTGTGTTATCTACTGTATATAGAGGTGTTATCAGTCATTGTACAGGAGGTGGTGATCTGTGATATCACCTATTGTGAATGGTGGATCCTGTGTTATCTACTGTATATAGAGGTGTTATCAGTCATTGTACAGGAGGAGGAGGTGAGCTGTGATATCACCTATTGTGAATGGTGGATCCTGCATTATCTACTGTATAGCAAGGTCTTGTTACCTGTCATTGTAACCCTGCCTCTGATGATTAGGAGTCTGCTAAAAACTGTTCCTAAAAAGACAGGAACCTAAAATAGCTCCAGTTACCTGTGTGAAATTTGCTTGATAACTCATTTTGTAACTGGGTACAACCTTTCCTATAAATCAGAGAGCACTGGCTGTTAGTGTGGATTAAACATATTTGTATATTTTCTTCATGAATCATCAATTATGCCACATAATACTAACTTCTCTATGATTAGGTCGAGATAGATTAAGATTAGGGAGTCTGAAATTCATGGGAAAAAGAAAACACAGTAATAATAAACTAATTATATTATCTCTGATCCTGAGGTTCAGCAGGTGGGGGAGACTGTCAGCATGCTGGCCGCCTACCTATAACCAGTAACCTGTCAGCACCGGCCTACATATCTCGTCCTCCCTTCTCACGTCTCGTTCCCTTTCTTGACGTTTAGTACGGTAGATGGCTCAGGTTGAGGAGTGATTATCATCATCACATGAAGCTGAAGCTGCATCGTACATTGTAATTTTGAGGCTGCTCAGGATATAATCTGAAGCCTCGGAGGGTGGAGGGGATCGTAGATAATGACCATGTTACCTCTCATGTGATATCACTGATGGGAACACGGTTTGGATTGCTAATGAGATGTTTCTGGGGTTCTATTGGTTTTTGTTTTGTGGTTATTAGAATGGGGTCATCCATCGCTGTAACAAAAGGAGTAGATATCCGTCGGATAGAGATGAGCGGACCTGTGGAAGGTCAGGTTCGGCCAAACTTTCTAGAAAAGTGCAGTTTCCCGGATCCAACCCAAAGTTGACTCTGGACGTATAGAGAAACGTCAGTGCCGGAGGTTTGTCACCGGACACTGAATGTTCAGTACGAACCCCGAAGTTTACAGTTCCGGTTCGCTCATCGCTGTCGGTCGACGGTTATCTCGCCTGATTCTCCCACTCACCCTTTGTCGAGTCTCTTATGAGCGAGCCTTCACCAGACACCTCTGACGACATTATTCAGTCCAACAATGGACAGCCAGACTCCTCTATTACCATCATCTGTCAGGGGCCAACATACGCATTGGACTGTCGGTCAATACCTCTTACCTTCACAGGTGTCATCGATGTAACCTCAACAGCTCCTCTTACTTCTGGTTGTGGATGTGAAAGGGACCAGACTATCCCTTTAAATACTTAAAAAATAAATTATGTATTGACTCCACTGTTGCTTCTGCTACGTTTCGGCATTGATGTGGGAGCAGGTTCCCAATGTGTCGTCAATGTAACTTCAGTAGCTCCTCTTACTTTTGGTTGCAGATGCAAAAGGGACCAGATTATCTCTTTAAATACTTATAAAAAAAAAATATATATATAATTAATATTATAATTATAATAATATTACCTCCCCATATCCATGTGTCGTCGATGTAACTTCAGCAGCTCCTCTCACCTCCCGCTGCGGACATGAAAGGGACCAGATTATCCCTTTAAATACTTCTAAAATAAGTGATGTGTGTGTTTCGGCATTGATGTGGGAGCAGTCATCCTGTGTCTCTTACCTCCACATAGCCATGTATCGTCGATGTAACTTCAGCAGCTCCTCTCGCCTCCGGTTGTGGAAGTGAAAAGGACCAGATTATCCCTTTAATACTTATGTAAAAATCAGCGTCAGTAACTGTTTCAATGGCTGTACTTTATTTTCCTGCTTTTTGCACTGTGATTAGATCATTATGTGAAGGTTTATCACCGACATCGGGTGTCGGCGCATCGCTGGGTGATCGCTGGTGAGATTTGCCTGTCTGGCATCTCACCAATGAACATGTAGCGACGCACCAGAGATCCCGGCCAGGTCGGATCGTTGTCGGGATCACTGGTGCGTCACTACATGTAAACCAGCCTTTAGTCTCTACCTTGTATGTCCTATAATTAGTTTTCCAGTCTCTATAACTAAATGTATATAAAGGGATCAGAGACGTTTCTGCCTACTATATAATATACTGCCCCCCATGCGGCACAGACTTATTTTTAGGACCCTTCTTACTAAACAAAGGAATAGGTAATCCAGCTTCACAAGTAAAATGTTTCTTTATTGTAGATATACATTTTCTAAAGTCCAAGAAGGATCACAAAAGTTAAAATCAATCAATTCCATGATAATGTTCCATTCTCAACACTATGAGAGTGGAACTTTGTCATGGAATTGACTGATTTTAACTTTTGTGATCCTTCTTGGACTTTAGATAATGTATATCTACAATAAAGAAACATTTTACTTGTGAAGGATTCACCAGGTGTGGGCAAAGATGATCCCATGCACAGAGTATCCTTGTCACGATGGTCTCTCTTACTTTGGAGACTTGTGACAGTTTTGGGACCTTGTCTCACTCCTGTATTCAGACTTCACATTAAATGTGTTTCTTTCCTTTGGCAGTTTAGGAGTTAATGTTAGTTTGTTTCTGTTGATAGCAAACTAAGTAGTTTTTGTCCAGGTGTGGCTACTCTGTGATCACTCCCATCCCCTTTATATGGTCACATGGTTCCAGCATCCTTTGCTTGTGATTAAACTTATTCCTTGCCAAGCTGAGGTGAAGGAGGCTCTCTGGAGAGCTGACTACTGCCAAGCCATCTGCTGCTAAGGCGCATGGGAGCAGGCGTGAAGTTCTTTGTTGTTTCCCTGTCAGTCTTTCCTTCTCCTCTTGTTGTTAGTGCAGTGGTATATGATGCCACAGCTCACCACCTCCCATCTCCTTTATACGGGCACATGATCCAGTATACCTTGCTGGTGATTGAACTAATTTGTGGCCTGACTACCTGTGGTGAAGGAGCTTCTCTGGAGAAGCTGATCATTGTCAAGTCTTCTGCTGCCTAGGAGAGAGGCGGGCAGGCATAAAGATGTCTTGTTGTTTTCCCTGTCTGTCTCCTCTTCCCCTCTTGCTGAGTTTAGTGCAGTGGTTGGGACTAGTTCTCCCACCAGACATTTCCTATTGAGGGCTAACGTGGGTCCAGCGAGGGACTAGGTATCCTGCTTGGTGACAAGTTGAAAGAACCCTTATTGGAACAGTAGGGAGATCAGGCACAGCCGCAGGTGAGTGTAGGAGGTCACCTCTTTACTAAGACTGGGATCTAAGGGTAGGTTTTCTCCTTGGGATGGGAGACCTAAATGCCTGCAATGCTCCTCTGGGAAATTAAATATGAACATCACTCTCCATAAGGAGAAACCTTGCCCCTTAGATCCTCATCTTAGCCTTTCACCCAACCAAATCACATCTTATACTTAGCACTGTTGAGGAGCAATACCCTGAAAAACTTGAGTCTGTAAAATGACATTTTGGTTTGGTCATATGATAAGGGGTCTTTAAAGGGTCAATATTGATTTTTAAGATTGCTATCATAGTGTTGATGTAGGATGCCTTCAATAGGTGGCGCTAGAGTTCAAGTCCTTTTTGCAGAGGCAATTTGCATAATTGAAGTTCTTGATAAAATTAAGCAGGTCGGACAGTGGAGGAAGGCTGGGGGGGCTAGTACAGGATGTATCAGGTAAGCTTTCGTTGTAGTAGTTGCCCCCTAGGGGCTGATTGTGTGCTTACATGCAGAGCTTCTTCATACCTATCATTGTACCGTAACCTTCCCTGTTCTCCTTGTCTTTTCAGAAGTGGACATTGAAGGAATGGAGTTTGCACCGGGTGAGATGGACAGTGTTGGAGCGCCAGCGATGCCGACGACCACTACAGTTTGCAAAGCAGCTCGAGCGATAGCGGCTACACACATTCCCTGAGACTTAATTCCAGCCTCTTATAGTGGCCAAATTACTGGACCAACTCAGGACCATCCAGCTGAAGGCACTTATATTACAAAAAACAAGGAAAAAACGCTAAAAAAAAAAAACAATGGAAACAACTGCAAAAAAAAAAGAAAAGGAATCTATTACCGGCCGCTCAGCCAGGACCCGGCCCATCAGTCCTGAACAGAAGCATTGCTGCTGAGTGACCCCTTTCACGGCACTTGGAGACCCCAAATAGCCTCGGGTGGATGCTGTCAGGAGGATGGTTATGGTAGTAGTAGCATAAGAAAAAAAAGAGTTAAGCCCAATTTCGCAGTCCTATCATTCCATTGCTAAGTATTACATGAATATACAGGAGATATAAAGCAGGTCAGATATTTTTGATTACCAGAGATCATCTAGTTTTTCAGAAGAATTAGTATTTGTACATGGCAAATCTTCATAGCTAGAAATAACCGAATAAAGGCAGAGGCGCCTCCCGGAGTCAGTATTGTAAGAAGAGAGGAGCTGATTACAATGTACAGGTTGTACTGTATACAAGGACACATGGAAGGGCTGTTCCAAGAGTGACTTCCTACACGTTCTATCTCTTCTCTGCCGACCAATCAGCTTCTACATTGCAGTATACGACACTGCGGATTAGCCTGAGCAGACCGGATTATGTCTCATGTCCAGGGGGTCGGTATTCAACTATTAGGATTACTGCATTCAGATAGTTTGGAACATACTATATGTATACCTATCCTTAAAGGGGGTTTCCACCTTTTTTATTTTTTTTGCTTAAGTGTATGTAATTGAGGCTAAAAATCATTTTTGCAATTGGGTCTCTTTACACATTTTGCACCGTTTGACTTTTACAAGCTTTTTTTTTGCTTCCTTGAGCATTCAGCTCTGATGTGGTCTACGGTCTAAATCAACCAAGAGGAGCTCAGAGCGAGGCAAATAGAAGGGTTACACACTCTCCTGTTTATTGCAGCTCACTCATATGTATGGATGAGCGATCCGGACGTTAAGGTATGGTGTTCATACCGAACACAGACCTTACAATTTTTCGGGGTTGGAATTTGGGACCGGAGCAAGTATCACTGTGTTCGGGTACGCTCAGTGCTGCTGGGCTTGGATACGCTCGGTGCTTGCTGTGCTTGGGTACGCTCGGTGCTTGCTGTGCTTGGATACGCTCGGTGCTTGCTGTGCTTGGGTACGCTCGGTGCTTGGGTACGCTCGGTGCTTGCTGTGCTTGGGTACGCTCGGTGCTTGGGTACACTCGGTGCTTGTTGTGCTCAGGTATGCTCGGTGCTCGGGTACACTTGATGCTATGCTCAGGTACACTCTGTACTCGGAGCTCGCTGTGATCGGGTACACTCAGAGCTCGCTATGCTCAGGTACACTCCGTACTCGGAGCTCGTTGTGCTCGGGTACGCTCAGTGCTCGGGTACGCTCAGTGCTCGGCTCTGTGTGAGCCACTTGCAGTGTTTGGCTCACACAGGGGGTAAAAACAGCATTATCGGATGTAATATGTATAAAAAAATTGAAAACGACGAAACTGCGCCTCCCCATATGGCTGTATGTAGGCGGAGAGCGGAGCTGCCCAATCTGTGACTTTCAAGAGGTTTGGGTCCAGAACAGAACTTTATATAAAGTCCGGATGAACCCGAACTTCCATGGGTCCGCTCATCTGTATTCGTAAACTCTCAGTTAACTCTTTCTTCAGCCAGCAACACAAACAATTCAACATTTTTAATGAAACCCACTTGCAAAAATGATTTTTGAAGCCCAAAATAGATATTTAGGTAAAAAAAAAAGCAGAGAGGAGACCCCATAATAATGATCAAAATGGGACTCCATTATGGTGCTAGGTGACGCAAATAACACTTGGTGCTTGTATTCTCCTTTTTTGTGACCCTCGGGCCAACATGACTCCTCATTCCAAGCCAGGTCAGAGTCTCTCTAAGGGCCCCACAGCAGCAGCATCGTCTGCATTTTTGTCCTTCATTAACCTTGAATATCTATATCATGTTGATAATAATATGAGCTGACAATTGAAGGGGTTGTGCCACGAACAATTGTACATTTTAATTAATAGAGATTAAAATAAAAATAGGTTCCACAATTGGATGTTAAAAAATAATGTTCCCGTCCCGAGATATTCTTATAAATGTGCCCCTGTGTAATGTGTGTGTCCCACCATGGAGGAACAGGTCGGATATACCACAGCTCCTGGGCAGGGGAGGAAGTAAGACAATATACAGACATTACAGCCGGGATAACAGAATATAAGAGTATACAGACATTATGGCCGAGGATCACAGAATATAAGAGTATACAGAGATTACAGCCAGGGATCACAGAATATAAGAGTATACAGACAATACAACCGGGGATCACAGAATATAAGAGTATACAGACATTACAGCTGGGGATCACAGAATATAAGAGTATACAGACATTACAGCCGGGGATCACAGAATATAAGGGTATACAGACATTACAGCCGGGGATCACAGAATATAGGAGTATACAGACATTACAGCCAGGGATCACAGAATATAAGAGTATACAGACATTACAGCCAGGGATCACAGAATATAAGAGTATACAGACATTACAGCCAGGGATCACAGATCTATTGATTAAAATGTACAATTGCTTGTGGCACAACCCCTTTGTGTTTAATAATCCCAATATGCTGCGGCCCCTCCATTGCTCTGCCTATATGATTATACAACGTTGCGTTCTGAGGTTTCCCTATTTAATGCAGTATACAGGAATGGGACCATCTATCTCCGTCTTCTATAACGTGCACTCGGATGTATCGTGAGCCCCTGAGACTCCCCTCTAATCGTGGTACTCGGATGTGATGGCTCAGGAGAAGCCGCTTGTCTTGTGTATAACCTTTCCGCTACAGATGCAGTTTTTGTTATTTTCACTGAAGGCATGGCTTCCGGCTGCTGCGTATTATTACATTGTGTTTCCTCTAAGAACTACTTTTTTGACATCTAGAATGGAAAAAAAAGAAAAAGAAAAAAAAGTAGGCGGAAAAAAAAAATCATGCTGTGAAACGGCACTGTTTATTTTGTATACTAAAATATGTATCTATGAGAATTGTAGCAATACTATGAAGTCGTAGTCTAATTTTATTTGTGTAACACGGCCTCGTCTCCTCTTGTGAAGTCTGGTAGAGAACGGGTGGAAGGGTACCGGGACCCCTACAACGCCGGTGGTGCACAGGGACCGGTTAGGAGGGGGCTACAGTGTTAGCGCTCACAATGCTCGCCGGTGGTGCACAGGGACCGGTTAGGAGGGGGCTACAGTGTTAGCGCTCACAATGCTCGCCGGTGGTGCACAGGGACCGGTTAGGAGGGGGCTACAATGTTACCCCTCACAATGCTCACTGGTGGTGGACTGGGACCACTTAGAAGGAGCTATAGTGTTGGCGCTTACAATGCTCGCCGGTGGTGGACCAGGACCGGTTAGGAGGGGGCTACAATGTTACCCCTCACAATGCTCACTGGTGGTGGACCGGGACTGGTTAGAAGGAGCTACAGTGTTGGCGCTCACAATGCTCGCCGGTGGTGGACCGGGACCAGTTAGGAGGGGGCTACAGTGTTAGTGCTCACCGGTGGTGAACCCAATCACAGTTGGGGAGGCGGGTGGCCATTTTTTGGGTTAGATAAACAAAGTCCGGCATGTCCTCCCTAGTTCTGGTGGGCTGAACCAATGCTAAGGTGGCCATAAACTCTCATTAGTTCGTTCTGCCAACGGCCATTCTTATCAAACCCCCCCCCCCCCATACACATGAGCGCTCAGTCCGACCGAGTGTGCATGTGGAGGATAAGGGGATCACCGTGAGACTCCTCACTTGAGAGCAAAGGATGGGGCAGGTTGAAATCCAATATGTCTGATCGGTCTGCCAAACGAACGTCCTCTAATATGTGTGACCGCCTTAAGCTCCAGGACACTTTGTGGCTTGATAACAAGGCCGGTATTAGAGGGGTGTTCCAGAAAAGGAGGCCTAATTATTCTATAACGGAAAGATCTTCGTAAACTTTCTCATGTATTTAGTGTTCCCAGTTCTAAAGATCTCTGTTTGCTGCCGATGATAGAGAACATCCATGGTTATATCAAGAGGCTGAGAACCTGTACAGATCTGAGCAGTTTTCACAGCCGAGGAGTCTTGTTGCAAATTATAGGCAGTCTGAGCAATCCGGGCTAAAGGGAATCTGTCAGCAGGATCTTGTTATGTCAACTGAGGACAGCATGCTGTAAGGGTTAAAAAAATCAATTATGCCTCTCTTATCAGTGTGTGTTATTATTTACTGTATCACCTGGTGATTACCTCGTCTGATTTAGAATCTCTTTGCCTACATTATGTTGCTGTCAGATGAGGCAGCAAAAACCTGCTGACAGGACTCCAAGTCTGAAATATTTTATGCTAATTTACCTCAATGGATCAATGCTTGAACAACTCTGTACAGTGCTGGTCTCTTAATGACTCCTCGCCATAAATATATTCCTTATTTTTTTCCTGGTGTAGATGCCGCTGTTCTCCTGAATCCGGCGATGTTTTTCATTTGTTCCTGCGCCTCTCCGTTCCTGAGATATGGCCTTATGTTCCTCGTTTATAAAACTAGTCTTGTTAGCCAAGTGGGTGTGTTCATCAAGAAGATTCCGCTAGAGCAGAGCTGAACAACACGCCCACTTGGCTAAATTTTATATGGCCTCCTCTTTCCTTTATATCTCGGGAACGGAGAGGAGCAGGAACAAAAGAAAAACATCGCTGGATTCAGGAGATCAGCGACATTAACACCAAGTGAAAAAAAAAACTATAATCCAGAAGGGTGACGGCTTTTTAAAGGGGTTGTCTCATGTTCCTATCTTGAGTGCACTGCTCCCCAGACTCCCAACTCTCATGGTGCGTTGGGCTGAACGCATGGCCCGATCTCTGTCTGATGGGGCTGGAGAAGTGCGGATCCGGCCAGCACTTGCAGGGTGTATTACCTAATGGCTTCCAAGCGCATGCTCCGTGCGTCGGAGACATCTGGCAACAACCCCTTTAAAAAGAAACACTACTCCCCCCCCACTCAACTCTGTTGGAGCAAAGTATCAGAGACTTGTGCAGCAGGATACATTAAGGCTGTGTGTACGTTGGGTACTTGGTTGTAGAGAGTTCTGCACCAAATCTGCATCTCCTGGCGCCATAAACGCAGGTCATGCATCAAAAACCGCATTGTGCGTACAGGGCCTTATATCAAGTATTGGGCTTGTATGTGTTCTCTAAATGGTGTAAACAAGAAAGTTACAACTCCAGCAAGCAGAGATCTTAACATGGATGGAACATAGGATGGATGTTAGAATGTTGTAAAACGTTTCGCAACATTCTATATATTATACTCCTTCATAATGTTGTAAAACCTTTCGCAACATTCTAACATCCATCCTCCAATCTGTATACGGGGTGACTATTTACCTATGGGATTGGTATGTCCTTAAAGGTTTTCTTTTCTGGAATATCCCTTTAAATATTTGCGGAACTGACCGCCTCCACCATGTGACCATGACCTGCCAGAATATAAAGAAAAGCTTGAGGTTGTAGTAAAAAGAACACTTTTCTGACGAGTGATTTTAGTAAGTGTAGTCTATATTGTAAAAAAAATAAATAAATTTTGTATTATATTTTCCTAAATGTTCTCAATATATAGGGGGTAGGGGAGGGGGATGGGAAAAAAGGAAAGAATCCAAAATAGAGTCTCAGGGACTCTTTTATTTTTTTCATATTGTGCCTTGTTAATCGATTCTACTTTATTTTGGCTATTTCTGAGATTATTTTTTTGGTTACGAGACTTTATTTTATTACATAGAGCTGTAGAGTCCGGCGTTGCCCGAGCGTAATGCCCGTATATGGTCGTAATGCCCATATATGGTAATCTATGTATGCGTGTGTCTGTATGAATCATAGCCCTGTCCCTTCATAGCTCCACCCTTCATATAGTCCCGGGTGGGACTATGTGGAGGGACTGAGCTAGGAGTGGTGGGGCTTGTGGAGGAGGGGCTATGGTACACCCATACACTCAGCTTTATATATTAGATATTGTGTCACATCTATGTCCAGTGCTCTGCAGAACCAGAATAGGAAGACTGAATAACTGGTGAATATACATGTAAATATATAAGAGCCCAAGGGAAAGAAAGAATAACATGATTAAATGCCCCTGTAAGACTGTAAACACTAATTCTTTGGCATTTTTTATTATTATTAATATTGCTATAGCAAGCCATTCTTCTAGTTACTGTATAGTAATGACATCTTCTGTCTGTGACTTCACTATATTTATAGCCAAGTCTAACTTTATTCCTATATTGCATTAAAGGGGTTGCACCAAGTTTGGAAGTTATCCCCTAAGTATAGAATAGGTATTATCTTCACAATCACCAGGGGGCGAGCCATTGGGACCCCTCGATAACGGGACTGTAGAAACCCATCTGAATGGAGCAGAGTTCTAGCATTTGCACCATTGCTTCATTATTTTGCATGGGACTGCCGTAGATGGCCGATTTGACCAACATATTTAGCGTAAACATAATCTGCTATACATCACACTGCCTCCCCAAGATACACAGATTTGTATAGTAGGAAACTGAATCATTAAAACAGGGCACCTAGTGGTCTTTCGAATGGTGTTGCGGGGTGTATCCTTGACTGCCTCTCTATTCAAACTCCTCCTAGATGTGGTCTTGTAGATAGGGATAGTTCGGAGTCCCCTGTTTTTACAAATATTGATTGGACTCCCACCAATCTAGCATTTGGAAGTGACCCTCTAATTACTGTCTTCTGGATTATCAGAAGATGTCATCAGGTTCATGAGCTGGAGCCTCTGCCGATCACAAGATTAATACTTTTGCAAGCTTCACTTGTCCGCCATGAATAGACTTTGATGTTTGGACTGGCTGCAGATCTCCTGATCAGAACCCATCAGCCTTATAGGAGACTTAATAGCTGTATACAAATATCTCAAGGGCTGTCACACTGTAGAGGGATCAGCCTTATTCTCATTTGCACAAGGAAAGACCAGAAGCAATGGGATGAAACTGAATGGGAGGAGGCACAGATTAGATATTAGAAAAACTTTTTGGCAGTGAGGGTGATCAATGAGTGGAACAGGCGGCCACGAAAGGTGGTGAGTTCTCCTTCAATGGAAGTCTTCACACAGAGGCTGGACAGACATCTGTCTGGGATGATTTAGTGAATCCTGCTTTGAACAGGGAGTTGGACCAGATGACCCAGGAGGTCCCTTCCAACTCCACTACTCTATTATTCTAGGTCACATAGGAGATTTTTGGGTTAAGAGACCCTCATCCGGCTCATACATCGCAGTTTGTTCTCAGACCATGAATTTTGTACATGTGAAATTGGCCTTAATAATTGAGACTTATGATATTGTAATACAAATCGATAAATGAAGAGGAAGAGGGTACGGTGCTGTTAGACAGTGAGGGTGATCAACAAGTGGACACGAGAGGTGGTGAGTTCTTCAATGGAAGTATTCACACAGAGGATGGACAGACATCTGTCTGGGATGATTTATGGAATCCTGCTTTAAGCAGGCGGGTTGGACCAGATGATCCAGGAGGTCTCTTCCAACTTCACCATTATATGAATATATAGACCACCCTTGACCTTTTTTTCCCCCTGTTTTTAGTTGAGGTCCCAGCTCATAGACCACCACTGGTGCTATAGATAAAGAGTTTGTACAAAGTTATTATCTATAGATGGGTATTAACTTAATGATTGATGGTAGTCCAACCCCTGAGGTTCTGAACAGTCCTATCTGAATATACTGTAGGTATTATCTTATTGATCTATGGTGGTCCAACTCCTGAGGTTCTGCACAGTCCCATCTGAATATAGGTAGTATTTTATTGATCTATGGTGGTCTATCCCCTGAGGTTCTGAACAGTCCTATCTGAATATACTGTAGGTATTATCTTATTGATCTATGGTGGTCCAACCCCTGAGGTTCTGAATAGTCCCATTTGAATATAGGTAGTATCTTATTGATCTATGGTGGTCCAACCCCTGAGGTTCTGAACAGTCCTCTCTGAATATAGGTATTATCTTATTGATCTATGGTGGTCTATCCCCTGAGGTTCTGAACAGTCCCATCTGAATATGGGTATTATCTTATTGATCTATGGGGGTCTAAACTCTGAGGTTCTGAACAGTCCCATCTGAATATAGGTATTATCTTATTGCTCTATGGTGGTCTAAACTCTGAGGTTCTGAACAGACCCATCTGAATATAGGTAGTATCTTATTGATCTATGGTGGTATCCCCTGAGGTTCTGAATAGTCCCATTTGAATATAGGTAGTATCTTATTGATCTATGGTGGTCCAACCCCTGAGGTTCTGAACAGTCCCATCTGAATATAGGTATTATCTTATTGATCTATGGTGGTCTATCCCCTGAGGTTCTGAACAGTCCCATCTGAATATAGGTATTATCTTATTGATCTATGGTGGTCCAACCCCTGAGGTTCTGAACAGTCCTATCTGAATATAGGTATTATCTTATTGATCTATGGTGGTCCAACCCCTGAGGTTCTGAACAGTCCTATCTGAATATAGGTATTATCTTATTGATCTATGGTGGTCTATCCCCTGAGGTTCTGAACAGTCCCATCTGAATATGGGTATTATCTTATTGATCTATGGGGGTCTAAACTCTGAGGTTCTGAACAGTCCCATCTGAATATAGGTATAATCTTACTGATCTATGGTGGTATCCCCTGAGGTTCTGAACAGTCCCATCTGAATATAGGTATTATCTTATTGATCTATGGTGGTCCAACCCCTGAGGTTCTGAATAGTCCCATCTGAATATAGGTATTATCTTACTGATCTATGGTGGTCCAACCCCTGAGGTTCTGAACAGTCCCATCTGAATATGGGTATTATCTTATTGATCTATGGGGGTCTAAACTCTGAGGTTCTGAACAGTCCCATCTGAATATAGGTATTATCTTATTGATCTATGGTGGTATCCCCTGAGGTTCTGAACAGTCCCATCTGAATATAGGTATTATCTTATTTATCTATGGTGGTCCAACCCCTGAGGTTCTGAACAGTCCCATCAGAATATAGGTATTATCTTATTGCTCTATGGTGGTCTAACCCCTGAGGTTCTGAACAGTCCTATCTGAATATACTGTAGGTATTATCTTATTGATCTATGGTGGTCCAACCCCTGAGGTTCTGCACAGTCCCATCTGAATATAGGTAGTATCTTATTGATCTATGGTGGTCTATCCCCTGAGGTTCTGAATAGTCCCATTTGAATATAGGTATTATCTTATTGATCTATGGTGGTCCAACCCCTTAGGTTCTGAACAGTCCCATCTGAATATAGGTATTATCTTATTGATCTATGGTGGTATCCCCTGAGGTTCTGAACAGTCCCATCAGAATATAGGTATTATCTTATTGATCTATGGTGGTCCAACCCCTGAGGTTCTGAACAGTCCCATCAGAATATAGGTATTATCTTATTGATCTATGGGGGTTTAATCTCTGAGGTTCTGAACAGTCCTGTCTTTTATATAGAGGTGGTCAGACATGTGGACCTCCTCCTCACCATTCATTCTCTATGGGAATGCCACCGGGTTCAGCCCTGTTTTCCGCATCGATGACGGTCCCAGTGATTGAACCTCCGGTGATCAATCCTATCATCAGGGGGATAACTTATTAACTTAGTACCAACCCTTTTTCAGGTGCTCATATCCTTTATTAACCTTCTACGACCCTTGTTGGGTCCTCCTAGAAATATTGCTCTTCTGTGGTCAGTGCAGTTCAAGAAGTTGTCATGTAGGTTAAGAAGATAACACCGGGGCCGATATCTCGGACACGGAGTACCTTATCGTGGCTTTCTCTCCACCAGTTACTATAAAAATCTGAATATTATAGTTTTGGCAGCTTAAGTGAAGGGCAAGAAAGGAAACCGCTTCAGACGACCATTCAGAAAACTTTTTTTCTGTTACAAAAAAAAAAAAAGCAGCCCTCCGATTGGTCGAAATGGAGCCTTTTCCCTTCTATATTTGTTCCTGGTAATGAATGTGCCCTATCGTTTGCACTTACTTGGCTCGTGTCTTGCCAACGACAACATATATTTATGTATGTTTTATTTTCTTTACGATCATATGATTCAGGTTTAACCCTTCACTAGAGAATACGGGGAGGGGTGCAGTCACAACATGGCAGCTGACTATTCTCCTTGTGACTGCCCTGAAGAACTAATGTTTTGTGACATTTTTTTTGCTTTTTACTATCTCCTCGTTGGAGAATTTAGCAATATTTGCTTTTTAACAACAAAAATGAATAGTTCTTCTGTTACGTTCTATGCCTATTGCCTGTAAATCATGTGGGCAGCTGAAAATTATTTTTTTATCCAAAGCATAAGCGTCTCCTCATTCTATTTGACGGACTGGACATGGGTCTCCTGACCGGATCTCAACAGCCTAATACAGGGGTCTATAACTCCAGGCCTCAAGGGACACAAACAGGTCATGTTTTCAGGATTTTGATAGCATTTGACAGTTGGAATCATCACCTGTGCAGGAGATTAAATTAACTGTCAAATGCTAAGCAAATCCTGAAAACCTGCAGTGTATGCAGCCCTTGAGGCCTGGAGTTTGGGAGCCCTGACCTAAAATTTGCCTATGAGGATGTTGAGTTAAGACAGAGCTCCCCAACTCCAGTCCTCAAGGCCCACCTACAGTCCAGGTTTTCAGGCTTTCCTTAACCTGTGCAGGAGATTGAATTACCAACTGTCAAATGCTAAGGAAATCCTGAAAACCTGGACTGTTGGTGAGCATTGAGGCCTGGAGTTTGAGACCCCCTGGCCTATAATGCTGTTGAATTAAGAAAGAGGTCCCCAACTCTAGTCATGAAGGCTCACCAACAGTGCATGTTTTCAGGATTTCCTTAGCATTTGACAGTTGGTTATTATTATTTATTTATATAGCGCCATTAGGTTCCATGGCGCTTTACATGAGAATAAGGGAGACCAGAACAAGTACACTAAATCTAGGCGATCAGGACGTACAGGTACAGGAGGGGCAGGGACCCTGTCCACGAGTTGGTTAGTTGGTTATTCAATCTCCTGCACAGGTGACAATGCCAACTGTCAAATGCTAAGGAAATCCTGAAAACATGCATTTTTGGTAGGCCTTCAGGACTGGAGTTTGGGACCTCTGAGTTAAGAGACCAGATGCCGATCCGCCATCGCACTATCAATTACAGATGTGTAAAGCCTTAGAGGAAAAATTTCTGTAATGGAAAAAATGTAGTAATTAAAAAAATAAAAATGTGTACAATAAGTAAAGCAAAGTCTTTAGAATAATGTTTAACACGGTGGGGTAATATATATTTGTTAGGCAAAAGTGAGTATTGCTTTCAGGCAGAGGCCCCCAACTCCAGTCCTCAAGGACCACCAACAATGCAGGTTTTCAGGATTTACTTAGCATTTTACAGTTGGTAATTCAATCTTCTGCACAGGTGATGATTCCAACTGTCAAATGCTAAGGCAATCCTGAAAACCTGCACTGTCTATAGCCCTTGAGGCCTGGAGTTTCAGACCCCTGGCCTAATATTGACCTATGAAGCTGTTGAGTTAAGAGACTAGATGCCGATCCGCCGTCGCACCATCAATGACAGATGTGTACATCCGGCCTTAGAGAAAAAATGTCTGGCCGAAACACAATAAGTAAAGCGAAGTATATAACATGGTGGGATCATGTATATTTGTTAGGCAAAAGTGGAGTATTCCTTTAAGGAATCCTATAACATAGCACATATGTGAATTAAACATGGCTGCCCCATTGTGTATGTGGGAAATCTTCGCTTCAATCACTGCCTGGGAAAACCCCATTAGTGAAATGGAATAATTAATGGTCATTAATAAGAATTAGGGAAAATCGATGAGCCGAAATGTTGTTTATTGCACTATACCGAATAGGATATTTTCTGGATGGAGTCAACCAATCAGAACCTTTCATTGGACATCCTGACTGGAGGTCTGCAGCTGGCGGCTCGATGGCGACTGTAGCACTAAATCTCCCAGCATGCCCAGAGTGCAGACCACCACCAATGAAGGGAGCCATTTTATGTGAATAGTATTCAGAAATACGCGTCTTTCTGAGCTTTTATCGCTCGCTCCGAAGTTCTTCCATACTGTTCACTGTCCATATGCACTAATGCCACAATCGGCCCTGCGTCTCCATCAGGCCTTGGGTAACCAATCACATTACAGCTTTTATCTTTCCGATGCCGGTAAGAAAATTAAAGCTGAAATCTGATTGGTTGCTGTGGTCCACAGGGTTATTTCCACTCTGGGAAAATGGCCGCTGGGACATTAGTTTAAGGGTTGCTCATAGCCACATTTTGGTTTACAAAGAGAAGGTAATGATGAGCAGTGGGCCTCATGTTAAAGTAGAGACACTAAAGCAGTTTCCTATACCAACCAATCAGGATGAAGATTACATTTTGTGATTCAGCATAAAAAAATGAAAGCTGAACCTTGATTGGTTGATACCGGCGGTAAGGCAATTACTGTTGTTGCCCATAGCAACCAATCAGAATATGGATTACATTTTCTAGGTCAGCTTAATAAAATGAAAGCTGAACCTTGATTGGTTGATACCGGCCGTAAGGCAATTACTGTTGTTGCCCATAGCAACCAATCAGAATATGGATTACATTTTGTGAATCAGGATAGTAAAATGAAAGCTGAGTCTTGATTGGTTGATATCAGCCGTGAGGCAATTACTATAGGGCCTTCTCTGTAAGCACAGTTGCCCATAGCAACCAGTCAGATTCCAGCTTACATTAATGAACCCACACTGCTGAAAATAAAAATGGCGTATAATTGGTTGCTATGGGAACCCCCTATACATTTAGTCTGCACTGGTTGAGGGTTCAGTGTAAGCGGCCATTTTGTGAGGTGACCTATTAGCCACAAAATGGCTGCCAAAACAAATGTCAGCCTCCTGTGTTCCCATAGCTTTAGCAATCCTTACAAGCACATTCCAATTATCGTTGATGATAACATTAATAAATGGATGACCATTGCTATGCAAGTTTTCTTTTCAGTCCTGTTAGCATATGAGCCCGGGTTCACACAAGGCTCCGTTCATTGTTTTTCATTATCCATTAATAACGGGAATGTATTAATCACCGCGTTATCCCGGGGGCTCTGGTATACACTTCACAACATCAGTGAATGGCAGCATATACCCCCCGGAGCTCCCTGTACTGGGGACGTGTGAACCCGGCCTCACCCAATACTGTAAACCTGACCCCGGTGGACCGCCCACGTGGAGCCGCCATGAGGGTCAGGACGTCCAGTTGATGACACTGTGTCCGGTCACCATGTCCTGGAGCCTTTGGACTTGTTCCCCAGGACTTTGTGCTGTTGATTCGAGAATATCTTGTACATATGTTTAACACGATGCTGCAATACACGTGATGTACGGAAATAAATTGTCTATAAGGAAAAATGAACGACTCCTGGCATGTTTCATATATACATAGATACTGAACTGCTGTTATGGGAAGGTGCAATCAGATTAACATCCACTGAGATTGAGGCAAAATAAATACAAAGAAATCAGCCTGGAAAATCCATGCAAATTCACTGTGGAAACTAATTTGAACATTTTTCACCCTTTCAATGCTATATGTGTAGTGCTTATAAGCTTTTCCCAATAGATCTTGTAAGTGCTGCTCTTAAGGGACTCTGTCAGGTCATTTTTCAGTGTGCTACTAATAGTACCATTGAACAGTGCTCAGGCAGACCTCTCAGAAAATGTAAAAATTATTACTGTACCCTTTGTAGTTCTCTTGCTATAAGCACCTACACACCCTGCAGGCAACTGTAAAAGTAATTGACCTGACTCCTAAGAGTCATAGTATGTAAATGTTTAAATATCCACACCTGTCCAAGCTGGTGTTCTGTTCCTCCCTCTGCTGCAGTTACACTGAGTTCCAGGCTTATGCAGGCTGCTGGGGCGGGGGTTCAGAGGGGAGAGGTCTTTTGTGCTACAGCTCTTGTAGTAACATCACTAGCTTGTGCTTCCTGCGAGAGATTTCTGTTTATATGAACATTTGTTCTCCTGCATACATGTAATGTGTGTATCTGATGAGCAAATGATCATATAAACACAAAGAAATATCTACGAGCATACACTACACACATGCCTCAGATACACGCAAGGAAGATGTCAGATGTGCATCTGCTAAGAGCACGCACCTCTTCCCCCCCCCCCCCTCCTTTCTCCTCTGTCTAAAATGAGTGCCAGCTGTGTCCTAGAGATCTGACCACACAGCATACAGACCAGAGGAGGACACGGCAGTGATGCATGAATATTCATTCTGTGAGGAGTGGGCAGCTGGGAGCTGACTGTGATTGACAGATGGAATTAATCTTTTATTTTGAAGTTTATACAGGATAAGAGGGAAGTGTAAATAATAGAAATACATGAATAGTGAGAGGAGTTAGAAAATTCTATCAGTTATATATGGATTTTTGACAGATTCCCTTGAAGGGTTCACATCTATGTATAACATCTGTGAGTGTAGTGCAAGAAAACATCGCTTTGCACTTGCACCAATGTTAATAGGTAAGAGCATAGTTTTTCCTGTTGACACTTCAATGTGAGCAGCAAATCGCAGCATAATGCAAGTGACTGTGCCAATAAAAGTCAATGGGTGCAAGAAAACCGTGCGACACACTGTCCACACAGACACTAGGCAAGGGAAGACTCACACTAATTAATCAATATCTCATATAAATATCCTACCGGATAAACCAGATAATCAAAGAGTCTCGAAAGACACAAGGGTGGATGTAGAAAATTCACATTTTTAATTTAGGATACCGTATATACTCGCGTATAAGCCGAGTTTTTCAGCCCAAAAATTGGGCTGAAAAGTACCCCCCTCGGCTTATACGCGAGTCAGTGCTGTATACCGATGTATACATCGGTACATACCGATGTATACATCGGTATACAGCAGCCCCCGCATCCCAGTAATGCAGGGCCCCCCCAGCGTCTCTCCGGTCACCTGTAAAGGAAACTATACTTATCACAGTGCCGCTGTCCGCGCCCGCTGTCCGCGCCCGCTCGCAGCTGCCGACCGCGATCCTCCATCTTGCGTCTTCTTCCTGTTTCTGTGCTCGTCGCGGGCAATGACGTCATTCCCTGCGACGAGCACAGGAAACAGGAAGAAAGAAGACGCAAGATGGAGGATCGCGGTCGGCAGCTGCGAGCGGGTGCGAGCGGGCGCGGACAGAGCACTGTGATAAGTATAGTTTCCTTTACAGGTGACCGGAGAGACGCTGGGGGGGCCCTGCATTACTGGGGCTGCCTGTATACTACCGCTGGGGCTGCTATATACCACTGGGGCTGTATATACTACCACTGGGGCTGTATAAACCACTGGGGCTGTATAAACCACTGGGGCTGTATATACTGCTGGGGCTGTATATACTACCGCTGGGGCTGTATATACTACCACTGGGGCTGTATATACTACCACTGGGACTGTATATACTACTACTGGGGCTGTATATACTACTACTGGGGCCCTGTATAATACCACTGGGGCTGTATAAACCACTGGGGCTGTATATACTGCTGGGGCCCTGTATACTACCACTGGGGCTGTATATACTACCACTGGGGCTGTATATACCTCTGGGGCCCTGTATACTACCACTGGGGCTGTATAAACCACTGGGGCTGTATATACTGCTGGGGCCCTGTATACTACCACTGGGGCTGTATATACTACCACTGGGGCTGTATATACCTCTGGGGCCCTGTATACTACCACTGGGGCTGTATAAACCACTGGGGCTGTATAAACTGCTGGGGCCCTGTATACTACCACTGGGGCTGTATATACTACCACTGGGGCTGTATATACCTCTGGGGCCCTGTATACTACCACTGGGGCTGTATAAACCACTGGGGTTGTATATACTGCTGGGGCCCTGTATACTACCACTGGGGCTGTATATACTACCACTGGGGCTGTATATACTACTAGGGCTGCGTCTATACTACCACTGGGGCTGTATATACCACTGGGGCTGTATATACTACTGGGGCTGCGTGTATACTACCACTGGGGCTGCTGTATCTACCTCTGGGACTGGTGTATACCACACTGCTGGGGGCTGTATACTTGTGCTAGGGTCCACCCTCGGCTTATACACGAGTCAATAGATTTTCCCAGGTTTTGGGGGCAAAAGTAGGGGGGTCGGCTTATACACGGGTCGGCTTATACTTGAAAAACAAGTTCAATCAATACATTATTTAACAAATAAAAAGGAGGAAAGACATATGAATATCGGCAAGAAGCCACTGGATATTTTACAATGGCAAAAATTGAAGCAATATCCGGCGGTACAGTTATAGGGGAGGCCGGGTGACTATACGGCAGCCATGTAAGTATTGAAACTTATTCATTGATATCTGTGATGAACTAATTAGTCTAATGTATATAATGAAGATCGAACTAATTTGATTTATTATGGAAGGCAATTATGTCACAGTACACTCAAATGTAGATATTCCTCTACATTAGAAGATCTGCTCCAGTGATTAACTGACAAAAAAGCCTTACTACCTCAAATACTGTCACCCTTTATCATTAAAAGAGACTCAATTAGACACCAATACAACCAATGTGTCAACAATGGCAGACCTGAAGGTAACTTCCCCATTTACATTTCACACTTCATATTACCATATGACTAAATTGCGGTGCCTTAGTCAGTGAGGCTATATAAGGTTCAAAGCAGTAAGTGTACAGTGGCACACTAATCCACCACCACTATGACCAAATCACAGTCCCACCTGAAAAAAACCGTTCACAGTAAAAGACCATAGTGTGAATAGTAAAATGGAGCATCCAGTAAGGTCAGAGATGATCCAAACACATTTTTCACGATATCGGTCAAGGACAGCAATTACATACCTCCGTGCATGTTAATGAGAGTCACGTCCTGGCCTACCCCAGACTCCTACGCGTTTCATCGTAGGACTTCCTCAGGGGGTGGTGTACCAAGTGGGGACCTATCTCAGGGTTTTTTATAGTGTGTGAAGGTGCTTAGGGATCTAAAGAAGCTGTGCGCTGCCTCCTCCGCCATTATCGGCGCCAGGATCATGTGACGACTCCTGATCATGTGACCAGCCCCACTTCCGGTCTTTGGAACGCAAAACCGGAAGTAGCGTCAATTTAGACGCTTTTCCGGATTGCGCCCATGTGACCGGGAGGGGGCGTGTCCGAGAAGCCCCACACCACCATGGCGCTCACAGAGGGGAGGAGGGAAGACAACAAAAGCAACTGCATAACAGAGTATGTTGCTAAGCAACACAGAGATCACTGAATATAGTGCAAAATGTGTGTATATTGAATAGGTATGGATAAGACTATTATAAAATAAGCATCATAACACATAACAATCAAAATTGATAAATTATGATACAGTTCATTGATAAAGTGCATTCAATAGTGCAAGTAAGTGTCACGTATGAAGCAATGATTAAATAGTATACAGAGATCAGAAAATGTGCATATTATAGGCATTATATATATCAAATGTCCAATCCTAATAACGCCAATATTATAAAATAAATAATAAAAAGTGAAAAGAAGTGCTGAAGTGCATAGTCCCATTGCAGAAGTCCAAGATTTTTCTATTTCATCCTTTCAACCAGTCCACTATAAGGATATTCACATGATGACAATTCAGGAAAAATAAACATCTACAAAATAATAACAACAGTATTAAAATCATCATTAAGAACATCTAAAAACCACAGTCAGCACCCAATTTACTGATGCAAAAAAACAGGAATCAATTATCTATACAATCTACAAAAACGCACCAAAACCAAAATGCTCATTAAGGCTACGTTCAACATTGCGTATTTTTTGCGCTTTTTTGCGCGCGCTTTTTGCCGCGTTTTCGGCCGCGCAAAAAAGCGCAGCAAATACGCAGGCTTCACACACTGCGCTTTCTCCCCCAGAAAGCGCAGTGATGTCACAGAGGGGAGGAAGAATCCTGCTTCCTCCTCCCCTCTGTAACGTGTGACCGCCCCATTAGATTCCACAGTGTGTTAAACACACTGTGAAATCTACATTAAACAGAGGCAAGTTAATGAAAATAAAAAGATCATACTTCACCTGTCGACGCCTTCTCCCGGGGTGCGATCTCCGATTCAAGTGAGCTCTCTTCTGACAGGACTGTGATACGTCAGAGGGGGGGGCGTTCCCGGGCGGTCCCATCGTGATGCTGCTCGCGGTCACATGACGCGAGTGCCGGAACGCCCCCTCTGACATCACCACAGGTCTTGTCAGAAGAGATCTGACTTACAACGGGGATCGCACAGCGGGAGAAGGCACCGACAGCGGGAGAAGGCGTTGGAAGTAAGTATTCATTCTTTTTTATTTCACACACTTGCTTTTGTTTAATTTAGATTTCGCAGTGTATATTAACACACTGTGGAATCTAATGGCGGCCACACTGTCACAGAGGGAGGAGGAAGCAGGATTTTCCTCCTCTGGGAGAATACGCAGTAGTAGCTGGTAAACATTGATATATCAATGTTTACGAGCTGCGTTTTCTCCGAAAAGCACTGCGTATTTTTACGCAATGTCTGCACTGCAAGTGAATTCCCATTCACTTTGCAGGCAGACAAAAGGCACATTGCGTATTTTGAAAAGCGCGCGTAAAAAACGCAGCAAAATACGCAATGTGTGAACGTAGCCTAAGACCAAATGGGGCCACAGTATTGAGCCTGTAGATCCACTTGCTCTCAGTCTGTCCAGGACCTGCTCAAATTTCCACCTCTTTGACCAAGTGATATCCTACAATGCTCATAATTTTTAGTAGACTCGAATCGCTCGATGTTATTATAAAAGTGTCTTGGTATTGTCTTGAGAGGGAGGATTCTGTTCCCGCTCCCTTTCTATGTCGAGAACATGTTCCCTTGCACGAACACGTAACTCGCTGTGTCATGCCTATATAGATTGTTTTTTAAGTATCCAATAAAAATTGTGAATTTTCTACATCCGCCTTGTGTCTTTCGAGACTCTTTGATATCCAAGACTCACACTAGCTATCACTCACATGACATACGGAATGTCAGTCAAACGTCCCAAAGAACGCTAAAAGGGAACCTGTTACCAGTTTTTGAGTATCTAAACAAATGCCACCACCTCTATCTGTTCCCTTACTGCAGTCTACAAACATGTATATCATCTACTCACTCCCCCATATACTGTATGCTTACATTTGCACATATCCCACAATGCATGTAAATCGGGATAGTCCAGTTTTATGGGCGTCATCACTGCGGTCTCTATGCCTCCCCTCTTTATTGTTATTATCTGGCTTTGATTGATGTGGATGACGAGTCCTGCGTCATCCACATAGCGCAACAATTCTCGTGCCTGTTTAGTACCATTGCAGGTGCACTTTGCTCTGCCTTACTGAGTGTAGAGCATATGACATTATTGCGCATGCGCTGAATAGGAATGACTTCTATCGGTACATGCACATTGATGCCCTGTTCTCTGGTCTCAGTAGGGCAGTTAGGCCTGCTATGCTATGAGATTTTATGCTATGTGGTTGATCCAGGACGGGTCATCCACAATAATGGAAGCCGGAGGATGGCAAATACAAAAAGTGAGGAGGAACAGACAATGCAGCGATAACCCCACCTTCCCCAAGATGTGTCGGGTGTTTGGCCCAGTTCCCGTTAGAAGTCTGTGGCCAACGGTTCAGGCTCGGGCTTGAAACGTCCGCAACCGCCTGCAGGGCCAGTCCTGTTACTCACCACCCCTCTGTCTGTTAGATTTGGCATACGGGAATCGATGTCTTATCTGCACCCCTAGGGTTCTTCTCTCTGTCTCACGATCAGTTCTTCCTTCCCACGTGCGAGCATGGTGGTGTACTTCAACTTTTTGTGGCCTGGGTCTCCCTTAGGGTCCAACCCTTGTCCAGGGGCCTGTCACTAATTGTATGAGTTGAGTTTTGGCTCAACTGCACCTATAGACACCTGGAGAACAGGGGCTCTACACTTCCTAACCGCAGAATGCAGTACCTCTGGGGGTGGTTTCCATTCTTTGGTCTATAGACTGGTATTATACAACACAAGCAGTAGTTTATCATTATCGTCTTGGTTCATACAACTTTATTTCTTTTTATTTTGTCTTTTTGGGGAAGATTGAAAATCAGCAATTCTAAAAAATATTTCCTAATTTGAGTTCATCATATAGACAATATTATATTTTATTAGCTCCAACAGTAACGCATCTATTAATACCAATATGTTTGTTCGGGTTTTTTACGTTTTGTTTTAGAATTTATTGCTATGGGAAAAAGGACGTGATATGAACTTTTATATTTTAAAAAATTATTTCCATTTTTTTGTTTCCTCAAGATTCTGATCACTTGTATACACTGCAATACTGAATGATGCAGCGTTTAGAATTAATATTGAACTCCTATGAACATAAGTCACAGCGATGGCAGACACGGCGGAACCTTCAGTGGAAAAATAATGATATCAGCCTGTGGCGCCCCTGCGGACCAGTGGCCACAGAGTGGAATAGCAGCTGGGACTGGTAAGTTGTCACTCCGCACAAACACCCAACACAACCCCTAGGATCCCTAGTCCTAGTTACTTCATGTCAGGCAAGGATAGCGGGAGGGACCAAGTGGAGGGTGGAGAGTGAGGAAATGCCCAGGAAGGGGTGGAGGAACTGGAGTAAGACTCAGGAACATTAAGTTAGGAGAGCTCAAGTTCAGGTCCGAGTTCCTGGCAAGCTGTAATGGGAGAGGGAACGAAACTCCTAAGCCGATACGCCAACAAGCCTGGCAGACTGTAACACCAGAGAGGAAGAACCTGGACCTGGCGGCCTGTGCCACTGTGTGGCTAGTCCGGTCCCAGGCTGCGTACCGAGGGAAGCAAGAGGGGGTCCACGGTGTACCCGGGCCAACAGGGACACTGAGGGACCGGGTCAAGCCAGGGTGCCGCCCCTGTTGAAGTGGCCGAGAGCTCTATGCCCCAACCACACATTAACCGGTGGGGTGAAGGGACTCTATTGTGGCACTCCAGGGTTCATGTGCCACAATAACACCACAAAGGGTTAACTCCCCATACAACCCACACCACTACACTAGCGTCTCCAGGCCAGAAGGGGGAGCTAAAGCCGCTTCCCTATATATTCTGGTGTGGTGAGGAAATGGGCAGTTCAGTTCCTAGGAGGACTGAGGAAGAAGGACTTGGGTGCAAAAGAGCTTTCGTTAGGCTCAACCCACGGTCCACTGTCCAGTTCCAGGCCAAGCCAGGGTCTGAGGAAAGGAGAAGGAGAAGCAGAGAAACACACCTGGAGACCGAGTTACCCTGAAACTCACCCCAGAGGAGCGCACAGAATGGATGCCGGATCCGATGCTGTGCCTAACACAAACAGCACAGTGAACACCAGATTAGTGAAGGTCTCACATCTTCACTGTACCACAGCGAAGCAACACGGCGGGGTCAGGAACGCAGGAAAGGACTCAAGTTGCCTAGAAAGTTGGTACCCGTGAGGGGAGACAGGGCCGGCAGCTTAGCTAAAGCGGCAGCAGGGGCACACAGCGCAGAAACAGGGAGCCAAAGGACCCGGCCAGGGTGGGAGCAACCCGGCCCCTGTACAGACTCTGTGGACAGTACTCAGCTGAATTACCATCTTCAGTAAAGACTTGGAAAACTACAAAACAGTGAGTCTGTGTAATCCTTGTGAACCCTGTTCTCCCTCACAAACTGTTTTCATCACTACTGCCCCGGGGACCAGGCTCTGCCCGTAGAGAGCCATCACATCACAGGCTGCCATCCATCGTCCCTGGAGGTTCTGCAGCAGCGGTGGTCACCCTGACCACATACCACGGTGGCGTCATGACTTTCTCCCCTGTAAATAATCCCCAACCTTTATTTGTGGGCTCGGGACAAGACCACCGTGATAAGCCCCGTGATACTCTGGTCCGGTACCGAGTGCCCCGTCCCAGTGGGCTCCACACTATGCCTAGAACCCACCTTCCGGTGCAGTGAAGGAAACGTAGTCAAACGAGAGCTAGGAGGGCAGACAATGGCTGCAACCCCCTTCATCCCCAGGAGACCCGACTGCAGCGGTGGCTACATTTGGCCACAAACCATGGGTTGTGTCACGTACATTTTCTTTTAACAACTTTATTCCCCTATTTATCCCGTTTTACTGTTCCGCCTGGGACCACGGAGTCGGGTCAAGTGACCATGACACCCCACAGCCCTAGAAGACGACACGGGCCCGGTTCTGAGTACCCCTTCCCGGAACACAACAGGACCTTCCCAGATTTGCTGATTTACAGGTCAGGAATAGATTTAGACTTTCTTTTAAGTCGTTTTTAAAGTTTGTTAAAGGGGAACTCCGGGAAGATTAATATTTTTTGTACTGTCCCTGCCCTCCTATATGATGAAGCAGAGCTGTACACTACAGTTCTAGGATCTATAGATCGCTCATAAATCAATAAAATCATATATGCTCCTCAGCCCTTACCCCTCCCTTCGGGGCAGAAATTCAGTCTCATGCTGCAGCAGACCTTGGGGGGCACCAGGATCATCTTACATTCTTCCCCCCTCAAACTTCTGTATGGGCAGGGGGCATGGACCCAGGTGGCTCCAGGATCATCTTACATTCCTGCCCCCTCATACTTCTGTATGAACAGGGGGCATGGCCGCCGGCCCCATGGTCACACTACAATCCTGTCACTGATATGCATCCTATATAATGTAAAAACAGGTGTGTTCTCCCATCAAATAGCAATCATGTCCCCAAGCAGATATAAATACATGTTGTGATCCTCTGCTGTACAATGATATGATAATCCATAATGTGTGCTGCCATGTATCAGGCTAGGAGCAGAGGCAAAGCACTACATTGACTGATTCAGCACTACCATGGTCTCCCCTCCCCCAAATCAGCTTGGTAGCTTTCTGTACCCTGAAACTTTAGTACTATGCATGACTCAATTTTTTTGTCCCCTGAGGGAGGGGTGAGGGCTGAGAAGCAGATATTCTTTTATTGATTTATAAGAGATCTATAGATCCTAGAACTGCAGTGTACAGCTCTGCTTCATAATGTAGTAGGACAGGAGACGATACAAATTTTTTTTAATCTCCCCGGAATTCCCCTTTAATATGATTTTGGAAGGGATGCAGAAGCCATTTTTACCCCTGGAATCCTAACTACTCTCTGGCCGCTGTGGCTCTATCCATCCCCACCGGTCGAGAAGAGATTAGGTAAAGACCACCAGTCACCTGACCACTGAGGCCACTGATTGGCTGCAGGCTCAGGCTGTTGGGACAACATCTCTTCCGGTCCGGTGGAGCCGGTCAGAGCGGCACTGCTGGAGCGGAGAGCGGATTCCAAGGGCTTCTTTGTTTCTTTATTTCCACTATTAAATTTTAATAAAAACCCGGTTCAGCAATTTTCTATTCTTCTCTGCATAGAAAAGATTGATGGAAATGAAAATATAATCTGTTATTTTAGTCATACAATCTCCTTTTGGGTTTTTAGAGGATGATGAGAGTGCCAAGTCAGATATGGCAGCAGATGGCAGAGAGACGGCAGGACGCCGGGAAATGCGGATGCTCATTGGGCAGTGTAATGAGATCCTGGAAAATCACAACTTAATCTGTGCAAAGAGCACAGCGCCAGCAGAAGAATGACTATATACCATGCAGCACGTACAGTATATAATGGCGGGAGATCTTTACTGTATACAGCACAGGGCCCCACGGGGCCCAGATGCTAAGGACTATTTTTTTACTCTTTAAAATTTGGCCCCGTGTAGTTTAAAAATAATAAAAATAAATCTGTACTCACCTACAGATACAGATGGTGAGCATATTATGTGTTTATTATTCACAGACCAGACCACTCTAGTTTTAAAGGGAACCTGTCAAAAAGAATGTGCCTAGGAAATATGAGGTAGCGCATGATAGAGCAGGGGTAACAATACTGTCAAGATCTGGTAAAACTGTACCTAGGAAGGCATTGTCATCTGGTGTTTCAATGTGCTGAGATTAATTTTTTATTTACAGTTAGGGCCAGAAATATTTGGACAGTGACACAATTTTGGCGAGTTGGGCTCTGCATGCCACCACATTGGATTTGAAATGAAACCTCTACAACAGAATTCAAGTGCAGATTGTAACGTTTAATTTGAAAGGTTGAACAAAAATATCTGATAGAAAATGTAGGAATTGTACACATTTCTTTACAAACACTCCACATTTTAGGAGGTCAAAAGTAATTGGACAAATAAACATAACCCAAACAAAATATTTTTATTTTCAATATTTTGTTGCGAATCCTTTGGAGGCAATCACTGCCTTAAGTCTGGAACCCATGGACATCACCAAACGCTGGGTTTCCTCCTTCTTAATGCTTTGCCAGGCCTTTACAGCCGCAGCCTTCAGGTCTTGCTTGTTTGTGGGTCTTTCCGTCTTAAGTCTGGATTTCAGCAAGTGAAATGCATGCTCAATTGGGTTAAGATCTGGTGATTGACTTGGCCATTGCAGAATGTTCCACTTTTTTGCACTCATGAACTCCTGGGTAGCTTTGGCTGTATGCTTGGGGTCATTGTCCATCTGTACTATGAAGCGCCGTCCAATCAACTTTGCAGCATTTGGCTGAATCTGGGCTGAAAGTATATCCCGGTACACTTCAGAATTCATCCGGCTACTCTTGTCTGCTGTTATGTCATCAATAAACACAAGTGACCCAGTGCCATTGAAAGCCATGCATGCCCATGCCATCACGTTGCCTCCACCATGTTTTACAGAGGATGTGGTGTGCCTTGGATCATGTGCCGTTCCCTTTCTTCGCCAAACTTTTTTCTTCCCATCATTCTGGTACAGGTTGATCTTTGTCTCATCTGTCCATAGAATACTTTTCCAGAACTGAGCTGGCTTCTTGAGGTGTTTTTCAGCAAATGTAACTCTGGCCTGTCTATTTTTGGAATTGATGAATGGTTTGCATCTAGATGTGAACCCTTTGTATTTACTGTCATGGAGTCTTCTCTTTACTGTTGACTTAGAAACAGATACACCTACTTCACTGAGAGGGTTCTGGACTTCAGTTGATGTTGTGAACGGGTTCTTCTTCACCAAATAAAGTATGCGGCGATCATCCACCACTGTTGTCATCCGTGGACGCCCAGGCCTTTTACAGTTCCCAAGCTCACCAGTCAATTCCTTTTTTCTCAGAATGTACCCAACTGTTGATTTTGCTACTCCAAGCATGTCTGCTATCTCTCTGATGGATTTTTTCTTTTTTTTCAGCCTCAGGATGTTCTGCTTCACCTCAATTGAGAGTTCCTTTGACCGCATGTTGTCTGGTCACAGCAACAGCTTCCAAATGCAAGACCACACACCTGGAATCCACCCCTGACCTTTTAACTACTTCATTGATTACAGGTTAACGAGGGAGACGCCTTCAGAGTTAATTGCAGCCCTTAGAGTCCATTGTCCAATTACTTTTGGTCCCTTGAAAAAGAGGAGGCTATGCATTACAGAGCTATAATTCCTAAACCCTTTCTCCGATTTGGATGTGGAAACTCTCATATTGCAGCTGGGAGTGTGCACTTTCAGCCCATATTATATATATAATTGTATTTCTGAACATGTATTTGTAAACAGCTAAAATAACAAAACTTGTGTCACTGTCCAAATATTTCTGGCCCTAACTGTATATGCAAATTAGGACTGCAAGTGCACTAGTGAGTGTATAAGTGTACTAGTGAGTGTATAAGTGCCCTAGTGAGTGTATAAGTGACCTAGTGAGTGTATAAGTGCACTAGTGAATGTATAAGCGCACTTGCAGTCTACAACGCTTCTTTGCTTCTCCCTGACAGAACACCCTAGTTTTGATTGTATAACGTCACCCATGCTCCACATTAGTGGTGGGTGGGAAAGTGGAGTCTAGGATTTTAAGTGCACTCATATGCCCACTAGGGCACTTGCAAGCCTAATTTCCATATGAATGCGTCTTGTCTTTTTTACGCAGTAATGTATCAGTTTCCTAACTATATTCTTAATGGAAGGTACCCTATATAAAGAGTAATCAGTTTTTTTCATAAATCAATAGTGCACTATTTTAATAAAAAATTTGTAATAGATCTTATCGGAGAAATCAGCTTTTTTCTACCCCTGGACGGATCATTCACTCTCAATTCTTGGGTAAAATCTGTCAAATTATATTCAGTGAAGATAAATGTTCCTATGGCTGAGATAGGAGATGACAGTTGGTGCTTTTAACATTCTATATAGGGGGAGGAGCTAGAGACAGAGACAGATATTCTGCTGTAAGTTATCCTTAGGGGGAGAAGCTGGAGGCGGAGACAGTATTCTGCTGCAAGTTCTCCTGAGGGGGAGGAAATAGAGGTGGAGACAACATTCTGCTGCAAGTTCTCCTGTGGAGGAGGAGCTAGAGGCAGAGACAGACATTCTGCTGCAAGTTCTCCTGAGGGGGAGGAGCTAAAGGCAGAGACAGATATTCTGCTGTAAGTTATCCTTAGGGGGAGAAGCTGGAGGCGGAGACAGTATTCTGCTGCAAGTTCTCCTGAGGGGGAGGAAATAGAGGTGGAGACAACATTCTGCTGCAAGTTCTCCTGTGGAGGAGGAGCTAGAGGCAGAGACAGACATTCTGCTGAAAGTTCTCCTGAGGGGGAGGAGCTAGAGGCAAAGACAGACATTCTGCTGAAAGTTCTCCTGAGGAGGAGGAGCTAGAGGCAGAGACAGACATTCTGCTGCAAGTTCTCCTGAGAGGGAGGAACTAGAGGCAGAGACAGACATTCTGCTGCAAATTCTCCTGTGGAGGAGGAGCTAGAGGCAGAGACAGACATTCTGCTGCAAGTTATCCTGAGAGGGAGGAACTAGAGGCAGAGACAGACATTCTGCTGCAAGTTCTCCTGTGGAGGAGGAGCTAGAGGCAGAGACAGACATTCTGCTGCAAGTTCTCCTGAGAGGGAGGAACTAGAGGCAGAGACAGACATTCTGCTGCAAGTTCTCCTGAGAGGGAGGAACTAGAGGCAGAGACAGACATTCTGCTGCAAGTTCTCCTTAGGGGGAGGAGCTGTAGCCAGAGAAAGACATTCTGCTGCAAGTTCTCCAGAGGGGGAGGAGACAGAGACAGACATTCTGCTGCAAGTTCTCCTGAAGGGGAGGAAATAGAGGCGGAGACAGATATTCTGCTGCAAGTTATCCTTAGGGGGAGGAGCTAAAGGCGGAGACAGACGTTCTGCTGCAAGTTCTCCGGAAACAACAATTATGTTCTCCATAGAACTTTATGAGCTCCAACTGTCATCTCCTATCTCAGTAATGGGAGAATCTGTATTCACTGAAGACAAAGTTCACTTGTGAATTGAGAATTTTTGAGACTAAAAGATCAGTCCAGGAGGAGAAAGAAGCAAATGTCTCTGATAAGATATATTATAAAGTTTTTTATTTTAAGTGTACTATTGATTTATGAAAAAAGAATTAAATTAATGTTTACTCTGTAAGTAAATATCAGTTTATATTGTACATATAACACCAACACCTAAAGTGATCTAATAAAACTGCTATACTATTTCTAAACCAGGGAGTCCTTGCTGTCGCATAGGTATCACTCCCAGCTACATTACTATCATCTGCATTTCCTTTTTTGTTGCTTACAATCCCATTTATGCAATTTGGCCTCAATATTCACTTGTTACAGTCATGGACGAAAGAGTCGGTATCCTTGAAATTGTTCAAGAAAATGAAGTATGTCTTCCAGAAAATTATTGTATGTACATATTTTGTTATACACATGTTTATTTCCTTCGTGTGTATTAGAACAACACAAAAAGCAAACAAACTGAAAAAAGGCCAAATTGGACATAATTGCACACAAAACTCAAACAATGGGCCGGACAGCACTGTCACCCCCCCCTCCCTCACTTAATATTTGGTTGTACAATCTGTGGAATAAATAACTGCAGTCAGTCACCTCCTATAACTTCCACAAGCTTCTTCTGGAGTTTCGGCCTCTTCTTTATAATCTGCTCTTGATCTCTCATATTTGAGGCGTCTTCTCCAATCAGCAATATTCAGATCTCTCCACAGGTGATCAATGGGATTTAGATCCAGACTCATTGCTGCCTCTTCAGATCTCTCCACAGGTGATCTATGGGATTTAGATCTGGACTCATTGCTGCCTCTTCAGATCTCTCCACAGGTGATCAATGGGATTTAGATCCAGACTCATGGCTTCCACTTCAGATCTCTCCACAGGTGATCAATGGGATTTAGATCAGGACTCATTGCTTCCACTTCAGATCTCTCCACAGGTGATCAATGGGATTTAGATCCGGACTCATTGCTGCCTCTTCAGATCTCTCCACAGGTGATCAATGGGATTTAGATCCGGACTCATTGCTGCGACTTCAGATCTCTCCACAGGTGATCAATGGGATTTAGATCTGGACTCATTGCTGCCACTTCAGATCTCTCCACATGTGATCAATGGGATTTAGATCCAGACTCATTGCTGCCTCTTCAGATCTCTCCACAGGTGATCAATGGGATTTAGATCCGGACTCATTGCTGCCTCTTCAGATCTCTCCACAGGAGATCAATGGGATTTAGATCTGGACTCATTGCTGCCTCTTCAGATCTCTCCACAGGTGATCAATGGGATTTAGATCCAGACTCATTGCTGCCTCTTCAGATCTCTCCACAGGTGATCAATGGGATTTAGATCTGAACTCATTGCTGCCTCTTCAGATCTCTCCACAGGTGATCAATGGGATTTAGATCCAGACTCATTGCTGCCTCTTCAGATCTCTCCACAGGTGATCAATGGGATTTAGATCTGGATTCATTGCTGCCACTTCAGATCTCCCACAGGTGATCAATGGGATTTAGATCCGGACTCATTGCTGCCACTTCAGATATCTCCACAGGTGATCAATGGGATTTAGATCAGGACTCATTGCTGCCTCTTCAGATCTCTCCACAGGTGATCAATGGGATTTAGATCCGGACTCATTGCTGCGACTTCAGATCTCTCCACAGGTGATCAATGGGATTTAGATCTGGACTCATTGCTGCCACTTCAGATCTCTCCACATGTGATCAATGGGATTTAGATCCAGACTCATTGCTGCCTCTTCAGATCTCTCCACAGGTGATCAATGGGATTTAGATCTGGACTCATTGCTGCCACTTCAGATCTCTCCACAGGTGATCAATGGGATTTAGATCCGGACTCATTGCTGCCACTTCAGATCTCTCCACAGGTGATCAATGGGATTTAGATCCGGACTCATTGCTGCCACTTCAGATCTCTCCACAGGTGATCAATGGGATTTAGATCAGGACTCATTGCTGCCTCTTCAGATCTCTCCACAGGTGATCAATGGGATTTAGATCAGGACTCATTGCTGCCACTTCAGATCTCTCCACAGGTGATCAATGGGATTTAGATCCGGACTCATTGCTGCCACTTCAGATCTCTCCACAGGTGATCAATGGGATTTAGATCCGGACTCATTGCTGCCACTTCAGATCTCTCCACAGGTGATCAATGAGATTTAGATCCGGACTCATTGCTGCCACTTCAGATCTCTCCACAGGTGATCAATGGGATTTAGATCCGGACTCATTGCTGCCACTTCAGATCTCTCCACAGGTGATCAATGGGATTTAGATCAGGACTCATTGCTGCCTCTTCAGATCTCTCCACAGGTGATCAATGGGATTTAGATCAGGACTCATTGCTGCCACTTCAGATCTCTCCACAGGTGATCAATGGGATTTAGATCCGGACTCATTGCTGCCACTTCAGATCTCTCCACAGGTGATCAATGGGATTTAGATCCGGTCTCATTGCTGCCACTTCAGATCTCTCCACAGGTGATCAATGGGATTTAGATCTGGACTCATTGCTGCCACTTCAGATCTCTCCACAGGTGATCAATGGGATTTAGATCTGGACTCATTGCTGCCTCTTCAGATCTCTCCACAGGTGATCAATGGGATTTAGATCAGGACTCATTGCTGCCACTTCAGATCTCTCCACAGGTGATCAATGAGATTTAGATCCGGACTCATTGCTGCCACTTCAGATCTCTCCACAGGTGATCAATGGGATTTAGATCCGGACTCATTGCTGCCACTTCAGATCTCTCCACAGGTGATCAATGGGATTTAGATCAGGACTCATTGCTGCCACTTCAGATCTCTCCACAGGTGATCAATGAGATTTAGATCCAGACTCATTGATGCCATTAATGGAAATGTGTAATGTGTTCTCATTAGTCAAAATTTGAGATTTTTGCTATCAACGGCCATGTGAAATGCAAAAAAGGTGAGCAGATGGTTTTCATACCTGTGGTGCCATCCGTTAATCATGGAGGGGGAGATGACATGGTCTGTGGATGCTTTGCTGATGACACTGTTAATGATTTATTGCAAATTCAAGGCTACCAAAAGATTCTGTAACCACATGACTTCCCAACTGGTTTGCACGTAGTGGGACCATCAGTTGTGCTGCAAGAGGACGATGACCCTAAACACATCTCCAGGATATGTAAGGGCTATGTGACCAAGAAGGAGAGGGATGGAGGCTGCGTCAGATGACATGGCCTCCGTAATCACACAACCTCGACCCAGGTGAGACAGTTTGGGATGAGTTGTTTCACAGCATGAAGGTAGAGCAGCCAGTAAGTGCTCAGTACCTCTGTGATCTCCTTCAAGACTGCTGGAAGCCATTACACTTGACAAATGAATGAAGATGCTTGAGAGAACACTGAGAAGATGTAAAGATGTCACCAGAATAAAAATGGTGATAAATTGAGGAATGTACAGTTCATCACATATTCTGATTAGATTCACACATGTTCCTATACTCCTTGTTTCCATATGTTCCTCTTCGTGATTTTGTTGTCCTCATTCTGAATCTATGATGTGCACATTCCAATCATTTCTAGAACACCGCCGTTGCATGAACAAACTTTTGACCAATACTGTATATCAATATATTTTCTGTATAAGAGAAAAATTAATATTCAAATCCACCATACAACATGAGTAAGTTAATAAGTAAGATTGTACAAGGGAATACTTGGCTGTTGAAAATATTTCATTCCCTAAAAACGCAACCTCAAATTCACACTTTTCCCTGCAGAACCAAAAACCATGAGAAACTTGAGACTCTCTGCTATTATGTATAGGCAGGATGGACAAATCAGAGCTTGGTGGAAGCTCGGAGAATCCGACCTACTGGAAGGCATAGACCTACGGGAATACTTGGTGGAAGATGTGCATGATGGGGCTGTTTATAAGGGTTTGGTGCTGTCACGTTTTGAATGCTTTGCAGTCGATGAGTGTTGCTGCTGTGAGTTTTTTTTCCTTTAGTCTATGCTGTGTGCGTCTCTGTAGGTGGAGGGGTGTGTTTTAGCATTCAGGTGGAGGTGAGGTGCAGGGGTGTGTCTTGCATTCAGCTCTCCACTTCCTCAACCTTGGTGTAGTTGCACTTCCCTCCACTGGGTTTCACAGATAGAGTTCATTTCAGACTCTGCTTGGACTCCGTGCAGTGAGAATGTGCTGTTCTGTGGCGCCCCACTCGGCAGGCCGCCAGCAGAGGTACTGCACTCCTCCATTAGAGGGAGAGTTGTGGCTCTGGTGTCCAGGTACTGGGATGGCGCAGTTGAGCTTCACACACACAACACTTACAACCCCGGGACGGTGGGAGGACCCAAGCGTAGCCGGGAGGGAAAAGAGAAGTGCAGGAGCAGAACAACAGAGAGTAGTAGAGAACAGCAAAAGTAAGGAGTGGAGTGGAAGTCGGGAGTGAAGGAGCAGTGTGGTGTTGACTCCCATGGGCTGGAGCACGACCCACGCTCGCCCTGGAAGGGAAAGACTGACCGATGTGGAGGAGGAAAGGAGCCCTTGAGGTACAGAGCAAGAGTAGATCCCCATACACCCATATCTGGTGAAACAGAGGGCCTGGTGGATGACACAGGTAACCGGCACTGAACACGGCACGGATGCTGTAAGCCCAAATCGTTGAACCGGAGGCGCCGAGCTCCTAAGGGGAGCTGCGGCCGAACACCCAACACAACTTAGAGAAGGCGGCAGAACTAGGGAGCAGTATCCGGAAGGGGTACAACTGAGCACCCGTGACTGTCGGTACCTGAGCTCTGTGTACCGAGGCGCTGAGAGCCTGGGGGGCAGAGCGGTGCAACGCTCGCCCCAGAGGAGAAACAACCTTATAGCGCTGAGGGACCATCAGAGACAGAAACACCTAGTAAGAGAGAAAGGAACACCAACAGAGACTCGACTGCACTGCCCCGGTTCTGGAAACAACGCTGAACCGGAGGTTGGCAAGGAAAGCACCTGGCGACCATGCTGAAACAACTGAGTAAATGTAACAGAACTCCAGCTGTGGTGTGTGAGACTTTTCTTAGCGGCGACCGCCGGCCGCATGAGACACCAGGGTGCTGATGACCATCTGCCAAGGTACAAACTGACTACTCCATCCTACTGCCCTGGGGACTGCGCTCCACCGGGGAGCGAAACCATCCAAGCTACCCTCACCATCCTCAGAGGTTCTGAAGCAGCGGCGGCCGTCCTGGCCACATACCGCAGGTGGCGTCACAAATACCCCTTTTCCCTGTCTTCCCCGACAATCCCCCCTTTTTATTAAATGACACCGCCAGGGTCACGGGACCGGGTCTCGGCCCCTGTCTGTCCCTGTGAAAAGAACCGAGAGTGAAGAACAACTGCTGCCCAATTCAGGAGTACCATCAGCCCTGGAGTGGGCGTGTCACTTCTGCTGCTGTTTGCTTCCAAAGGAGCTGCTTGGTTTTCCTGGTCTGTGGGTGGAGGTAGGGGCTTTTAGCCTACAGCTTTTCAGGAGCATAGGGCTAGGGTGGCAACCCAGACCTCCTCACCATCTGAGGTACCTTTGGGAGCAGGGTGAGCCAGGGACTCCCAGTCTAATGGTCAGACTAGCTCTCCTTGCCTCCTGATTCGCTATCCGCTATACCACCCCGTGACAGGTGCATTCCCAGTGACAGGTACCGTACATACAAAGACTATTGCTGCTTCCAGCTTTGTGAGAACAGGAATGATGTGATGAGTTGGATGTAGAAGAACCCGAGTGCCTGCACTCACTGAGCCTTGATGTAATTCATAAAATATTAGTTGAGGGTGGTTTCACACTTGCATTTTTTTGTCTTGCATGCATATCCGTCCAATTCCTAAAGCCTCCTGATCAGGCATGTGTCCCTATACTTGAAATGAGGCCGCAGGTGCATGTGGTGGCATCAGGATTCAGCCTGATCCGACCACATCAGTGTCACCCTCTCTGCCCGTGTGAAGTTGCGTTTTTGGGACCAAACTAAATCCTGATACCTCTGGATGCGTTCGGATCTCTGCACAAATAGAACCGGGTCCAATGGCGGACGGACGGATCCACCTGGATCTGTTTTACCCCATTGAGCATGCCCAGACTCCTCTCTCCTGCCTATTTGCTCCTCCCAAATCTCCGGATCAGGCATCCGGCAGCTGCGGTGGCATAAGTCTGAGGATGCACAGTCAGATGAAGATGCTCCCGTTTTGAGCCTGATCTGGCCGCGCTGCCAGTGTGACGCTGCCTCCAGCAATTCCATAAAGTGCAAAACTTTACTTTTATACCAGTAAAAAACAAGTCACAGAAAATGGCATAATCATTAAAGAAACAAGCGAAAAGTGCAATCAAGCTTCGAAGTAGAACGTCTTATTGAAAATAAAAGTTTTACATTTTATTGAAGAGCCGGATCACCTGCTATTTTTTGGGCGTGCTTCTGCGGTGGAATACTTTGCACCCTGTGGACAGGTGAGCTGATTATACCTCTTGACTGATACTTGACCTCGAATCCTATATGTCTCCTAATCAGGGGACGACTGGGGATTCAAACTCTGGGTGGCAGATTTCCAGTGCCAGCCCGCAGGTGAGGACCAGGGGGGGTGCTGTCAGACATTTTTGGTCCGGGGAGATGGGGGGGTGCTGTCAGACTATCGCCGGCCATTCACTGTGCCGTCTCTGCCGCAAGCCGCGCGTCTCCTGTGCTTTCACAACGCCAGCCGAAAAGCGCCCCTAGATGAGGGCTATACCACCAGCCCATGGGGGCACTTGCCCCCCTGCCACCTGGGCTAGTCCGCCCCTGCTCCTAATGGACGAAGTGGAACACAGCCAAGTCTTCTGCTCCAACATTACTTGTTTTCACAAATGACGTTTTGGCTGCAAAACCATGTGTAAATCCAGAAGACTGGGGACTGGGGTAGCACCAAAAGTGGCCCAACAAGTCCATATAGGTGTGATGGTTAGGTGTCCCCCATAGGTGTTGACCTATGCCTCATGAGCAGGGCACAAGTCGTCAATAGGGCATCACCGATCCAGATGTATGTGTCACATGCCATCAGTCTCACGTCATTTCTGCTTTCGCCACGCGTTTCAGGTTGGATTCGGCCGTCACAGAGCACTTAACCGCATGTCTTTCAGCCGTGGTTTTACAGCCTCCATTGTGTTTACAAGCCATAGTAAAACCTAATGGAACCTTTTACAGTAATCCCCGAGCTATAGGTCACCTTATAAAATCATGCTTTTACAAACTTCACATAGAAATCACAGCAAAATATTTAGGATCCGTGAAGTATATAGAGCGTAATGTGTGCCAGACGGCAGAAACCTCCTTCACCGGGGAGGAGATGGCGGTGGACGTCCTGCTAACCAGCTGACATGTTCACTTATTACATACACACCTTGTCCAGATATGTCAGGAATGCCTTGTTACCCGCCATCTGGGGCTTCACAGCACACAAGGAAAAGACTAAACCTTATATTGAAGCTTCAGATGGTGGCCCCTGATTTTTCGAAGGGCATTATTCTTTTAGACACCAATATTTGGGATCAGGAATAATGGGGTTCTAAGGCCCCCGTGCCCACTATCAGTGCTATTACAAGTACAGTGGATGGGATTTAGAGAAATCTCCTGCCCACTGTGCCTGATTTTCTACAACCCGACATGCGGAGCGGCCTCCTGAGCAACATGCAAATGACGCTTAAAGTGAAGACATAGTTTTAATTTTTATTTCATGATCAATAGTCATGAAAGTAAGCAGCTTTGTAATACAGTGGAAGCTTGATTTACAAGCATAATCCGCTCCAGCAATGTGCTTGTAATTCAAATCGCTTGTATCTCAAAGCAAATTTTCCCATACACAAGTAATTGAAACACAGATGATTCATCTACAATCCAAAAATATCTACTGTATTAATATACATGTACATACAGAACTGTAAAATATTACAGTAATACAAAATATTGTACAGTAAAACATAAAAGCATAATCATACCCTTGCAGCCCCCATCATCCCCATTATCCACTTGCAGCCCCTATCATCTTCATGCAGCCCAGAATATCTCCATGCAGCCTCCAATATCTCCATCATCCCCATGCAGTCCCCATCAACCCCTTGCAACCATCATCCCCTTGCAACCCCCATCATCCCCTTGCAGCCCCCTTCATCCCCTTGCAATCCCCAATATCCCCTTGGAGCCCCCATCATTCCATTCAGCACCATATCCCATGCAGTCCCCAATATCCCATCATCCCCATGCAACCCCCATTATCCCTTGGAACCCCCATCATCTCCTTGCAGTCCCCATCATCCCCTTGCAATCCCCAATATCCCCTTGGAGCCCCCATCATTCCCATTCAACACTCAATATCCCCATCATCCCCATGCAACTCCCATTATCCCCTTGCAACCCCCATCATCCCCATGCAGCCCCCAATATCCCATCCAGCCCCCAGTATCCCCATCATCCCCATACAGTCCCTATCATCCCCTTGCAGCCCCCATCATCCCCATGCAGCCTCCAACACACACTCTCTTTCTCACACTCTCATCGATCTGCCGCGCCACTGTATTCCGGGCTGCTAAGCACTGCACTGAGCTATCACAGCTGTACGGGAAGCCGCTGGCCAATCAGACGCCGGAGGCTGCTGGTACCTGATTGGCCAGCGGCTGCTGGTGATTGATTGGTCGCCAGCTTCCTGTACATTACGGCAGCTGAGAGAGCTCAGAGCAGCGCTGGAATAAATAGAGTGGCGGCCAGCGGCAGACAACAGCAGTGGGCATGTGGTCAGTAAATACCTAGAATCAGCAGCATCACACTTGCACAGTAAGCGCAGTGCCGGCCGGCCCAGTGCTCGAAATCCAAATCATTGATCGGTAACCAAATTACACTATTTCAGAAATGGCAGCTCGTCTGTCAAAATGCTCGCAAATAAAGTCACCGTATATACTCAGGTATAAGCCGAGGCCCCTAATTTTACCCCAAAAACTGGGGTAACCTATTGAACTCGAGTATAAGCCTAGGGTGGGAAATGCAGCAGACACCCATCCTGGTATATTGCTCCTCATCACTGGTATATAGCAATCATCACTGTATACAGCTCCTCATCACTGGTATATAGCACGCCCATTATGGTATATGGCCCCTCATCCTGGTATATACCCCCCTCACTGTACATATTCCCCCCATCACTGGGATATAGACTCTCATCCTGGTATATAGCCCCCCATCACTGGTATATGGCCCCCCATCCTGGCAATACTGGTATATACCCCACTGTGATCAATATATGCCCCCATACTGCCGCACACCATAAAATAATAAATCATTCATATTTACCCTCCATCGCTGTCACCGCTGCGTCCTTTGGTCCTCCAGTCTTCCTGCTTCTTTCTGCGATGTCATGTGACCGGCGCAGCAGCGATGACGTCATGTGTGTGGAACAGCAGAGCTGAATATGACAGACAGCACCTGGGGCAGTGTGGAACAGCATTGCTGAATATGCAGGACAGCATCTGGGGCAGTGTGGAACAGCAGAGCTGAATATGCCAGACAGCACCTGGGGCAGTGTGGAACAGCAGCGCTGAATATGCCAGACAGCACCTGGGGCAGTGTGGAACAGCAGAGCTGAATATGACAGACAGCACCTGGGGCAGTGTGGAACAGCATTGCTGAATATGCAGGACAGCATCTGGGGCAGTGTGGAACAGCATTGCTGAATATGCAGGACAGCATCTGGGGCAGTGTGGAACAGCAGAGCTGAATATGATGGACAGCACCTGGGGCAGTGTGGAACAACAGAGCTGAATATGCAGGACAGCATCTGGGGCAGTGTGGAACAGCAGAGCTGAATATGACAGACAGCACCTGGGGCAGTGTGGAACAGCATTGCTGAATATGCAGGACAGCATCTGGGGCAGTGTGGAACAGCAGAGCTGAATATGACAGACAGCACCTGGGGCAGTGTGGAACAGCATTGCTGAATATGCAGGACAGCATCTGGGGCAGTGTGGAACAGCATTGCTGAATATGCAGGACAGCATCTGGGGCAGTGTGGAACAGCAGAGCTGAATATGACAGACAGCACCTGGGGCAGTGTGGAACAACAGAGCTGAATATGCAGGACAGCATCTGGGGCAGTGTGGAACAGCAGAGCTGAATATGACAGACAGCACCTGGGGCAGTGTGGAACAGCATTGCTGAATATGCAGGACAGCATCTGGGGCAGTGTGGAACAGCAGAGCTGAATATGACAGACAGCACCTGGGGCAGTGTGGAACAGCATTGCTGAATATGCAGGACAGCATCTGGGGCAGTGTGGAACAGCATTGCTGAATATGCAGGACAGCACCTGGGGCAGTGTGGAACAACAGAGCTGAATATGACAGACAGCACCTGGGGCAGTGTGGAACAGCAGAGCTGAATATGATGGAGAGCACCTGGGGCATTGTGGAACAGCAGAGCTGAATATGATGGACAGCACCTGGGGCAGTGTGGAACAGCAGAGCTGAATATGATGGACAGCACCTGGGGCAGTGTGGAACAGCAGAGCTGAATATGCCGGACAGCACCTAGGGCAGTGTGGAACAGCAGAGCTGAATATGATGGACAGCACCTGGGGCAGTGTGGAACAGCAGAGCTGAATATACTGGACAGCACCTGGGGCAGTGTGGAACAGCAGAGCTGAATATACTGGACAGCACCTGGGGCAGTGTGGAACAGCAGAGCTGAATATGACAGACAGCACCTGGGGCAGTGTGGAACAGCAGAGCTGAATATGATGGAGAGCACCTGGGGCAGTGTGGAACAGCAGAGCTGAATATGATGGACAGCACCTGGGGCAGTGTGGAACAGCAGAGCTGAATATGATGGACAGCACCTGGGGCAGTGTGGAACAGCAGAGCTGAATATGCCGGACAGCACCTAGGGCAGTGTGGAACAGCAGAGCTGAATATGCCGGACAGCACCTGGGGCAGTGTGGAACAGCAGAGCTGAATATGCCAGACAGCACCTGGGGCAGTGTGGAACAGCAGAGCTGAATATACTGGACAGCACCTGGGGCAGTGTGGAACAGCAGAGCTGAATATGATGGACAGCACCTGGGGCACTGTGGAACAGCAGAGCTGAATATGACAGACAGCACCTGGGGCAGTGTGGAACAGCAGAGCTGAATATGATGGACAGCACCTGGGGCAGGGTGGAACAGCAGAGCTGAATATGACAGACAGCACCTGGGGCAGTGTGGAACAGCAGAGCTGAATATACTGGACAGCACCTGGGGCACTGTGGAACAGCAGAGCTGGATATGATGGACAGCACCTGGGGCAGTGTGGAACAGCAGAGCTGAATATACTGGACAGCACCTGGGGCAGTGTGGAACAGCAGAGCTGAATATGCCAGACAGCACCTGGGGCAGTGTGGAACAGCAGAGCTGAATATGATGGACTGCACCTGGGGCAGTGTGGAACAGCAGAGCTGAATATGATGGAGAGCACCTGGGGCAGTGTGGAACAGCAGAGCTGAATATGATGGACAGCACTTGGGGCAGTGTGGAACAGCAGAGGTCATATTCTGATGAAGGTCCACAATTAAGGATCGAAACGTTAATTTTTTTATTGCCAATAACACTGTTTATTCACTTTCATTTTTGAGTTTATTTTACAACAATTAGAATACCCGGTTAGTGATATTTTCTCTCCAGCCGCCTGTTCATTTATTAGAGTTGTACATAAAATGTTTGTTGTGGTTTCTTTAGTCGCCGGCCAGCCTTCATGTCATATTTAGTAAATGAAGAGTCACAAACCGTTCACCGGCCGCAGGCAAACACGTCTTCTACTCTTTGTTTTCACATCATGGCTGGAGCCTTCAGGAGAGCTCGGTCTCTGCAAAGTCCTGTCTCATCCAGAAAATCCCGGATCAGACGGGCGTCCTCCAGAGAGGACCTTGTGTCCTATACACTGCAGCAGGAAAGGTCACAAGACTTCTCTGTTATCAGCCATTGTCACGTCTCTGGAGTCTCCGTACTTGATCGAGGAAGGACTGTTGGCTGGAATACAATGGTTTCAGTGGAGCTTAATGAGTAAACCGTCATTTTAACTTTTGTTTCATCAATAAAATACATGAAAATTAGAAAGGGAAATCTGCTTCTTTCTCCCCAAGTGAATGTTCCATCTCACAATTATTATATAAAGCGAAAGTAAAGACTTATGTCTATATTACTGAGACAGATGACAGTTAGTGCCTTTAAAACTCTATGGAGGAAGAAGAAGCTACAAGACAGACATTCTGCTGCAAGTTCTCCTAGGGGGAGGAGCTAGAGGTGGAGACAGACATTCTGCTGCAAGTTCCCTGAGGGGGGAGTTGGAGGTGGAGAAGATATTCTGCTGCAAGTTCTCCTGAGGGGAGGAGCTAGAGGCAGACAGACATTCTGCTGCAAGATCTCCTGAGAGGGAGGAGCTAGAGGCAGAGACAGACATTCTGCTGCAAGTTCTCCTGAGGGGGGAGTTGAGGTGGAGACAGATATTCTGCTGCAAGTTCTCCTGAGGGGGGAGCTAGAGGCAGACAGACATTCTGCTGCAAGATCTCCTGAGAGGGAGGAGCTAGAGGCAGAGACAGACATTCTGCTGCAAGTTCTCCTGAGGGGGAGCTAGAGGTGGAGACAGATATTCTGCTGCAAGTTCCCCTGAGGGGGGAGTTGGAGACAGACATTCTGCTGCAAGTTCTCCTGATGGGAGGAGCTAGAGGCAGACATTCTGCTGCAAGATCTCCTGAGAGGGAGGAGCTAGAGGCAGAGACAGACATTCTGCTGCAAGTTCTCCTGATGGGGAGGAGCTAGAGGCAGACAGACATTCTGCTGCAAGATCTCCTGAGGGGGAGGAGCTAGAGGTGGAGACAGACATTCTGCTGCAAGTTCTCCTGAGGGGGAGCTAGAGGCTGAGACAGACATTCTGCTGCAAGTTCTCATGAGGGGGGAGCTAAAAGCAGACACATTCTGCTGCAAGTTCTCCTGAGGAGGAGGAGCTAGATGCAGGCACAGACATTCTGCTACAAGTTCTCCTCAGGGGAGAAGACAGACATTCTGCTGAAAGTTCTCAGGGGGAGGAGCTAGAGGCGGACACAGACATTCTGCTGCAAGTTCTTCTGAGGGGAGGAGCTAGAAGCAGACACAGACATTCTGCTGCAAGTTCTTCTGAAGGGGAGGAGCTAGAAGCAGACACAGACATTCTGCTGCAAGTTCTCCTGATGGGGAGGAGTAGAGGCAGACAGACATTCTGCTGCAAGATCTCCTGAGAGGAGAGCTAGAGGCAGAGACAGACATTCTGCTGCAAGTTCTCCTGATGGGGAGGAGCTAGAGGCAGAGACAGACATTCTGCTGCAAGTTCTCCTGAGGGGGAGGAGCTAGAGGTGGAGACAGACATTCTGCTGCAAGTTCTCCTGAGGGGGGAGCACGAGGCAGACACAGACATTCTGCTGCAAATTCTCCTGAGGGGGAGCTAGAGGCTGAGACAGACATTCTGCTGCAAGTTCTCATGAGGGGGGAGCTAGAAGCAGACACATTCTGCTGCAAGTTCTCCTGAGGAGGAGGAGCTAGATGCAGGCACAGACATTCTGCTACAAGTTCTCCTCAGGGGAGAAGACAGACATTCTGCTGAAAGTTCTCAGGGGGAGGAGCTAGAGGCGGACACAGACATTCTGCTGCAAGTTATTCTGAGGGGGAAGAGCTAGAAGCAGACACAGACATTCTGCTGCAAGTTCTTCTGAAGGGGAGGAGCTAGAAGCAGACACAGACATTCTGCTGCAAGTTCTCCTGAGGGGGGAGGTAGATGCAGACATATATTCTGCTGCAAGTTCTCATGAGGGGGAGCTAGAAGCAGGCACAGACATTCTGCTGCACGTTCTCCTGAAATGACAGTTACAGTTCTCCATAGAACTTTATGAGCACCAACTGTCATCTCCTATCTGAATTCACTGAATAAAGATTTTACCCAAGAATTGAGCCTGAATAATCAGTCCAGGAGGAGCGATCAGCAGTTTTCTCCAAATAAATACACTGCTGAAAAAAATAAAAGGAACACTTAACCCTAAATGTAACTCCACATCAATCACCCTTCTGTGAAATCCTCCAGTTATGAACCGAAGCTGATTGTGAATCAAGTTCTCCTGCTCGTGTGCAAATGGAACAGACAACAGGTAGAAATGATCGGCAATTAGCAAAACACCCCCTATAAAGGAGCGGTGCTGCAGGTGGTGACCACAGATCATTTCTCTGCTCTCATCCTTTTTGGCTGTTGTTTTGGTCACTTTTGCATTTTGTCATTGCTCTCACCCCTAGAGGTAGCATGAGGTGGTGTCTACAACCCACAGAAGATGCTCAGGTAGTGCAGCTCATCCAGGATGGCACATCAATGCAAGCTGTGGTAAGAAGGGTAGCTGTGTCTGTCCAACACAGTGTCCAGAGCATGGAGCAGATACCAGGAGACAGGACAGTACACCAAGGAGACGTGGAAGAGGCCATAGGAGGACAACCCAGCAGCAGAGAGAGATCGTGCTTTAGTGATCCGCGCTGCCGTCCCACTGTACCCGAATAAATGCCAGGGAAGGCAAGAGTATGCAAGCTGCTTCTTTATTCCATCCAACGTGTTTCTGTACAGCAGCAGAACCGCTACCTCCTCTTTTGTGCAAGGAGTAACAGGAGGTGCACTGCCAGAGCCCTGCAAAATGACCTCCAGCATGACGCTAACATCCATGTGTCTGCTCAACCTGTCAGGAACAGAATCTATGAGGTCCAACATCGCAGTGGGAGTTGTGCTTACAGTCCAACACTGGGCACAATTGGCATTTGCCAGAGAACACTGAGATTGGCAGACTTGACATTGGCACCATGTGGTCTTCATGTATTAGAGCAGGTTCACACTGAGAACATGCAACAGATGTTACAGTCTTGAGACGCCATGGAGAACATTCTGCTGCCTGCAACATCCTCCAGAATGACCGGTTTGGCAGTGGATCAGTAATGGTGTGGGGAGGTTATTCTTTGGAGTGGAGCACAACCCTCCATGTGGTAGCCAGGGGTACCCTAACTGCCATTAGGTACTGGGATCAGATCCTCAGACCCATTGTGAGACCATATGCAGGTGCAGGACCCTGGGCTCCTTCTGATACATGACAATGCTCGGCCTCATGAGGCTGAAGTGTAACAGCAGTTCTGCATGATGAAGGCGTTGATGATATGGACTGGCCTGCCCGCTCCCCAGATCTGAATCCAATCAAGGACATCTGAGACATCATGTCTCTTCCATCCACCAATGCCACATTGCACCACAGACTGTCCAGGGGCTGACTGATGCTTTAATCCAGGTCTGGGAGGAGATCTCTCAGAAAACACCCACCACCTCATCAGGAGCATGCTCAGGCATTGTAGGGAGGTCATACAGGCACGTGGAGGCCACACACACTATTAAGCCTCATCAGGAGTATGACCTGGCATTGTAGAGGTCATATAGGCGCGTGGAGGCCATACACACTATTAAGCCTCATCAGGAGTATGCCCAGGCATTGTAGGGAGGTCATATAGGCGCGTGGAGGCCATACACACTACTATGCCTCATCAGGAGCTGCCCAGGCATTGTAGGGAGGTCATATAGGCGCGTGGAGGCCATACACACTACTATGCCTCATCAGGAGCTGCCCAGGCATTGTAGGAGGTCATATAGGCGCGTGGAGGCCATACACACTACTATGCCTCATCAGGAGCTGCCCAGGCATTGTAGGGAGGTCATATAGGCGCGTGGAGGCCATACACACTACTATGCCTCATCAGGAGCTGCCCAGGCATTGTAGGAGGTCATACAGGCACATAGAGGCCACACACCACACTGAGCCCTATCAGGAGCATGCCCAGGTGTTGTAGGGAGATCATACAGGCGCGTGGAGGCCACACACATAATTTGATTTTCCACTCTGACTTTGAGAATCTTCCATATCCAGACCTCCATGAAATATTGATTTTGATTTACTTTCATCATTTTAATGTTTTATTGTTCTCAACGTATTCTACTATGTAAAGAATAAAGATTTGCAAGTGGAATATTGGAGATCTAGGATGTGGCATTATAGTGTTCCCTTTATTTTTTTCAGTAGTGTATATTATAAAGTTTCTATTTTCACATGTAATATTGGTTTAAAACATCGATTACTCTTCAATTGTATATTTTTTTGGTGTAAATGTTGGTTCTTTTTCTTTCATTCCTGAGACTCTGTTCCGGAGATATGGCCCCATCTTCTCTTTATGTAAATCTAGTCTTGTTAGCCAAGTGGGCGTGACTCTGACAACCTGGTTAACAAGACAGTTTTCCTCCCCTTCTGTGTGATAGGAAAACTAGACTTTTTTTTTTTTTACGACAGGTAGTGATATGAAAATAATAAACCATGATTGACAAAATAATAACAAAATATAAAAAATATATATCATGCAAATTAGCCATGTGGACGGGTATTCCTGTGGCACGCACTCAGCTGCTGCCTGAGTGTCTCTGATGGGCCCCTGGTTGTCAGGGCTGCCTGTCTCTGATGGGCCCCTGGTTGTCAGGGCTGCCTGTCTCTGATGGGCCCCTGGTTGTCAGGTCTGCCTGTCTCTGATGGGCCCATGGTTGTCAGGGCTGTCTCTGAAGGGCCCATGGTTGTCAGAGCTGCCTGTTTCTGATGGGCCCATGGTTGACAGGGCTGTCTCTGAGGGCCCCTGGTTGTCAGAGCTGCCTGTCTCTGATGAGCCCCTGGTTGTCAGGGCTGCCTGTCTCTGATGGGCCCCTGGTTGTCAGGGCTGCTGTCTCTGATGGGCCCCTGGTTGTCAGGGCTGCCTGTTTCTCATGGTTCCCTGGTTGTCAGGGCTGCCTGTCTCTGAGGGGCCCATGTTTGTCAGGGCTGCCTGTCTCTGAGGGACCCCTGGTTGTCAGGGCTGCCTATCCCTGTTGGTAAGTGGGCCCCCCAGATGTTCAGGGCCCCCCAGATGTTCAGGGCCCCAACACTTGCCCAGGTACTTATACCGGTCCTGATATGAGAGAGTCAGGAGCTAAGTGTTCTGCTGAGAATGTGGATTTAGTCTCAGAAACATACGTACATGTAGCTCTTTCAAAGACGGTCTTGTCCTCCGTTACTGAGAAATCCGCTTTCCAATTGATATGCAAACGAGCCCGAAGTGCTATATGTAGATATGAAGCCTCCGTCACTCCAGCTCTATTCCCTGCCCAGTGCCGCCTCCTTCTGAAGTCGCAGAGCATAGAGACTTGTCAGTCAAGCGAGGAGGAGAGTCAGGGTGTGAAATAGAGCTGGAGTGACAGAGGCTTCAGATTTCCCAGTAATGGAGGACCGGATCGGCTATGTAGAGGTACTGACTGCTGGTGTTTGCTGTCCAGTAGCATCACTAAAACAAAAACTCCAATAAAAGAATTCATCTCCAAGATCCCAAAGAAAAGGGAAACCTCAAAACTTAAAAAATCCTTTATGAGTCTGTAGAAGACCGTAAAACAATTACATTAAATTATACATGTTAAATGTTTATGAGAATGTTATGCGGCTACTATACGTCTTTTACATAGACATTATGGATCAGGTAAAATAGTACCGTGGGGATTCATCTGCTGATATAGGCTGGGATTTGTTAGCTGGGACACCATAATTAGTTCCTAATGTCCCACATATATAGATATGTAGTAAGACTAAACCCATTGAGCAATTAGGAAACCCTTTATGTTCCTTAAATATAGCGGTGTGCAGGGGTCTCAGCACCCCCCGACCGATCACAACTTCTTAGGGTAAGTCCACAGGTCCAGTAATCATCTGGTAGAACATTGGAGTCTATGGAGAATGGATCCAGTAACTGATTGCTATCTAGCCTCCGTTTTTCCTTCATTTGTAAAGGATCCGTTTTTTCTTTACAGAATCAGTTATGAAAGATAAACAGCGATCAGATAGCGGATCCATTTATCAAAGGCTCCAATGTTAAAAAAAACGGATCCTGCAAAAATCGATTTTTTTCCAAACGAACAAAAAAGTTGTGTTTACAGAACAGTGGATCTCTGCGGGATCTGTTCTAACAGATGATTACTGGATATGGGAACTTAGTCTTAGTGATATAGGGTTTCTTCACCAGAGACATTCATGGGATGAAGTTATCGGAGGCCATTCAAGTGAATCTGTCACCAACTTTTTTGCTTATAACCTGCGGCCACCACCAGTAAGGCCTTATATATGGCATTCTAGAATACTGTATATATATATAAGATCCCAGGCCAATCTGTATCACTAAAAAGAAACAGCTTTTATTATAGTTACCTGCGGGGTGGTCCGGTCCGCTGGTGTCGCAGGTCTTGGTCCTTTCTTCCTGCCCTCGTCATCCCCCTTCATATGGGTGTCGTGTCCTACATCACCTAAACACAGCTTCCTCCATTGCGCTCCTGTGCACGCGCTCTTCTGTCTGCCTTACTGAGAGCAGAGCAAAGTATTGTAATGCGCAGGTGCAAGAAAAGGTCAAAGAATACTTGCGTAGTGCGCATGAGTGGCCATTCTTTGACCTTTCCACGCACCTGCGCATTACAATACCTTTGTTGCTCTCAGAAAGGCAGACAGAAGTGCGCATGCAGAAGAGCGCAATAGAGGAGACTGTGTGTAGGTGACATAGGATGCATTACTCACTAGAAGCAGAGGAGCAAGATGTAATTGAAAGAAGTGTGTGTGTGTGTGACATAGGATGCATCACCCACTAGAAGCAGAGGAGCAAGATGTGATTGCAAGAAGTGTGTGTGTGACATAGGATGCATCACTCACTAGAAGCAGAGGAGCAAGATGTGATTGCAAGAAGTGTGTGTGTGACATAGGATGCATCACTCACTAGAAGCAGAGGGGGACGCCATTCACAGGAAGACAAAAATGGCACTGGATAAAGACCAGTGACGCTCATCAGACCGGACTGCCCCATAGGTGAGTATAATAAAAGCTGTTTTTTATCTTTATCTGGGGTCTTATATACAGTATTCCAGCATGCCGTAAATAAAGGATGGTGTTGGCAACAGTTTATATGCACAAAACTGCTGAAATGTTCACTAGGGATTATTCCCAAGTTCCCAAGACAGTAAGTTATTTCCTATCCATAAAGTAAGGGGTAACTCACTGGTCTCTGGGAAAACGAGGACAATGCTCTGGAATCTGGGGAATGGGACCTCGTGAACGGCCTCAGCTCCATAGACAATGAGTACAGCAGGGATTGAGCATGTGCTGGTCCTGTCCTCAGACCCCCAGAAAACAGTAAGATAACCTACTATCCCTTTTAATATCTGATTTGTGGCAGTGTGGCCACAGGGCTCTTGCCTAAAATTTCCATTTCATTTACACTTTGTTAAAAAAAAAAGTATATTTACATTTTTGCACAGTCGATAATAAAATCCCCAATAACAGGTGGATGGCTGCTAGGTGTTACGCTCAGCGGCCAGGAGCGACGCTCAGCGGCCAGGAGCGACGCTCAGCGGCCAGGAGAGACGCTCAGCGGCCAGGAGCGACGCTCAGCGGCTAGGAGCGACGCTCAGCGGCTAGGAGCGACGCTCAGCGGCTAGGAGCGACGCTCAGCGGCTAGGAGCGACGCTCAGCGGCTAGGAGGGACGCTCAGAGGCTAGGAGCGACGCTCAGCGGCTAGGAGCGACGCTCAGCGGCTAGGAGCGACGCTCAGCGGCTAGGAGCGACGCTCAGCGGCTAGGAGCGACGCTCAGCGGCTAGGAGGGACGCTCAGAGGCTAGGAGCGACGCTCAGCGGCTAGGAGCGACGCTCAGCGGCTAGGAGCGACGCTCAGCGGCTAGGAGCGACGCTCAGCGGCTAGGAGCGACGCTCAGCGGCTAGGAGCGACGCTCAGCGGCTAGGAGTGACGCTCAGCCTGAGCCTCCAGGTTCGGCACGAGCCTCCTCAGAAGATCTTCGTTCTGGAAGAAGTAAACGTAAAGTTCTTTTTCCAATTTGTCAAACTTGCTTGTCTGTAAAATCTTCCGCTTCACCCGCACATCCTCCAGAACCTCCAGTAAAAGCTGGTTTAATTTGTCTAGATGTGAATTTAATTGCTGAAAATGGGAGGACAGCTCCTGAAAACAAAGGCGGAAAAAGACAGCAAGAATTATAAAGTGATTACACATCAGTCTAATCCTGTAAACTGAGCAAAGGCACCTCATCCTTATCCTCTACATAACTGAGGACCAACTGCTGGGGACTATAGGAAAGAGAGGTGACAACCCTCACGAGACACAAAATGATGGCCATACTGGGTATCACTCAGTTTTGTCAGAACTTGTTTATAATGATCAGACCATGTCCCTGTACGGTCAGACACATCCATTACACAGTACATAGCAGGGACATATATATAAGATTATGTCAGCACAGATGTGGTATGATCAGACCATGTCCCTGTACAGTCAGACACATCCATTACACAGTACATAGCAGGGACACATATATAAGATTATCTCAGCACTGGAGATGTGGTATGATCAGACCATGTCCCTGTACAGTCAGACACATCCATTACACAGTACATAGCAGGGACACATATATAAGATTATCTCAGCACAGGAGATGTGGTATGATCAGACCAGGCATCTGTACGGTCAGACACATCCATTACACAGTACATAGCAGCGACACATATAAGATTATCTCAGCACAGGAGATGTGGTATGATCAGACCATGTCCCTGTACGATCAGACACATCCATTACACAGTACATAGCAGGGACACATATATAAGATTATCTCAGCACAGGAGATGTGGTATGATCAGACCATGTCCCTGTATGGTCAGACACATCCATTAAACAGTACATAATAGGCACATCTATAAGATTATCTCAGCATAGGAACATTTGTTTAAAACACATCCAATTGTGGAAATTATTATTCCAAGATCTATTGATTAAAAGATGATTTTTGTGTACTCACCGTAAAATCCTTTTCTCTTAGCCTCTAATTGGGGGACACAGACCGTGGGTGTTATGCTGCTGTCCACTAGGAGGCGACACTAGGCAGAATCTGCAAAAGAGTTAAAGTGGCTCCTCCTCCGTAGCATACACCCCTGGGCAGGCACTGCCTCACCAGTTTTGTGCTAAAGCAGTAGGAGAGTTAACAGATAATAACAGTAAAACAGATATAGCTAACAAGGTAATAACAGTGTATAAACACGTAAAAGTTAGCAGAGTAACAGTAGTACAAGAAGGCCTGCGACTAAGCAGGCGTATAAGTAAATTGTGAAGAGTTAACGGAGTAATAACCGTATAATGAGGCCTGTAACTAAACAGGCTCACAGTACTATACGGCCTGGAACTAAACAGGCTCACAGTACTATAAGGCCTGTAACTAAACAGGCTTACAGTACTAAAAGGTCTGTAACTAAACAGGCACAAGTTTAAACATTCAACAGTTAACAGAGTGATAACAGGCAAGTATGAGTAGACATGTTAACCATGTAACAGCTGAGAAGCTATGTAAGAACTGTAGAAGAAAAGCCCATAAGGGCAACAGGGTAGGTGCTGTGTCCCCCAATTAGAGGCTAAGAGAAAAGGATTTTACGGTGAGTACACAAAAATCATCTTTTCTCCTTCGCCTCATTGGGGGACACAGACCGTGGGACGTCCCAAAGCAGTCCCTGGGTGGGAAACAATAATGGAACTAATAACACTGAACCTGGTCAGTGAAGAGCCATGCACCAACAGGCGGACTGCTGTCGCCTGGAAGGAGCGTCTACCTAGACCAGCGTGTGCCGAGAACTGAGTGTAAGCACAGTAGTGACTCAATGATGTGTGGGCTGGCCATTTGGCCGCCTACACTCTTTTTGCGTAGACACCTGTTGCCGAACGGCCCAGGAGGCCCCCACGCCCGTAGTAGAATGTGCCATGACCCTGCCGAAGGGCATGACCCTGCCGAAGGGCATGAGGTTTGATGGTATAAGCGTCTTGACGTCTTGAATGCTTAGGCAATTCCCCATGGTTAGGGAAGCTGTAGAGACTAACGTGACTATTCCTGCCCTCTGGAAGAGAAGCATCAGATCTCCTCGGAGAGCACTGTGTCGGATACGTAAATGCGTAGGGTCCTGACAAGATCCCGCATATGTAGTTTCTTTGCGGCCGGATAGACTGAAGTCGGGTGCAGCGAAGGCAGAGATATGTCTTCATTTAGGTAGAAGGGGTATACCGCCTTAGAAAGAAAAAAGGATGGAATCAGCCGTAGGGCAATCTCGTCCAGGAGGAAGGCCAGAAATGATGGACTACCTGAGGGTGCTGTAAGTACCGCCACCTCTGCAGGGAAGGAAGTACCACGAAACCAACCACTGTTTGGATGGAAATGCTAAGGGTAATATCCGATAGAGGCTCAACAGGTGATTCTTGTAGGGTCGTGAGATTGAAAGTCAGATCCCACGGGTGAAGTCTTGTTGTATGTAGAATGTAAACGGCAGATCCTTGGAAAGAAGGGATTTCCTAGAAGTCTGGTGGCAAACCTCTTCTTTTTTTCTCTTTCTTCTGAATAAGGTGAACCTAACTGCAACCTGCTGTGTGAGTGACCCCAGGGACAGACCTGAGTCTAGGTCTGAGTGGAAGAGACAGAGATCTTGGTATGAATAGGGCCAAGGGGAATGACCTCTAGAGGAGTCCTAGGCAGAAAGAAAAACAAAACGAATGCACGTGTGATGGCATAAAGTTGATATGGTTGGTTTCCTTGCTGTGATTATGGCCGCTACAATATCCTAGGAAAGAAACTCTTGGTTAAGTTCCAGTTGTCAAAGGCCACGTCATTAAGTTCAGAGTCGATGACTTCTAAAGGAGAACTGACCCTGGGAGAGCAAGTATGGACTGTCTGTTAGTCTTCTTGGTACTGCTGGTGTGGGTTGGACAACATTTGCGTCCAAACACCTCTGGGCCAGTTTGAGACCACAAGGATGATCCGGTGACAATCTTGAGTGACATGTCGCAATATCCTGGCAGTGGGGGAGGGATGTAGGGAAACCGTAAACAAAAGGGTCCAGTCTTAGACTAGTGCGACTGTCCTACTGACTGCGGGTCCTAGGACCTGGACAAGAACATAACCTTGGCATTGAGGCGAGACACAGTCAGGTCCACATCTGTAGTTCCCTGGTGGTGTCAGCCTTAACGGAGGACATACTAATATTAGTAATAATAAAGTATTTATATAGCGCCATTAGGTTACATGGCGCTTCACAAATGAGAGGACAGACAACGACAAGTGGTAAAAACAACAAATCAGTTATATGGGTACCATAGGGCGGAGGACCTGTAGAGGAAGGGACCCTTTCCTTGAGTCCGTCTCTTGGTAGGTTAGGAAAAACACTTCCTAGATGAGTACACCGGAATGAGAACAGCTGAAGTACAGTGTTCAAGGATTCCACCCGGGGAAAGACGAGGCGAACGTCTGTCAGCACTGGTAGACTGTACGTTCCACCCTGGTAGCGGACCTGTGCCATAGCTGTGGCATTGTCTGGCTGTATCCTGACCTGTTCGACTGCCAGACGGAGACTGAATAATGTCAGTATTAGACATACTACTTGAATAGTCAAAATCACACCTCACCACCAGCGCCCACGACCCACTCCCATCCCACCTCATTCCCAACCACACCTCCATTTTCATCCCAGCCCTCACCCACCTCTTTAACCTTTCACTTCGCACTGGTACCTTCCCCTCGGCCTTCAAACACGCCCTAATCACGCCCATCCTAAAAAAACCCTCACTTGACCCTACCTCTGTCTCTAACTATCGCCCCATATCTCTTCTCCCATTCGCCTCTAAGCTACTTGAACAACACGTCCACTCCGAACTGTCCTCTCACCTCTCCTCGTGCTCCCACTTCGACCGCCTACAGTCCGGCTTTCGACCCCTCCATTCCACCGAAACAGCCCTGACCAAAGTCACCAACGACCTACTGACCGCCAAGAACAAACACCACTACTCCATCCTGCTACTCCTTGACCTGTCTGCCGCCTTCGACACGGTTGACCACTCCCTTCTTCTCCGGATCCTGGAATCCCTTGGCATCACCCACCTTGCCCTCTCCTGGATCTCCTCATACCTAGCAGATCGGACCTTCAGCGTCTCCCACTCCCACACCTCCTCCTCACCCTACCCCCTTTCTGTCGGAGTCCCCCAAGGTTCCGTCCTGGGACCCCTACTTTTCTCCATTTACACTCTCGGCCTAGGGCAACTCATCGAGTCCCATGGCCTCCAGTACCACCTCTACGCCGATGACACCCAAATCTACCTGTCCGGCCCTGACATCACCTCCCTACTCTCGAAAATCCCTCAATGCCTTTCCGCCATCTCATCCTTCTTCTCTGCTCGCTTCCTTAAACTCAACATGGACAAAACTGAATTCATAGTCTTCCCCCCAAGAAATTCCACCCCACCTCCCAACCTATCCATCTGCATCAACGACTGCGCCCTCTCCCCAGTCCCCCAAGCCAAGTGCCTCGGGGTAATCCTTGACTCCTCCCTATCCTTCAAACCCCACATCGAGGCCCTCACCACATCCCTCCGGCTCCAGCTCAAGAACATCTCACGGATCCGCTCCTTCCTCACCCACGACACCGCTAAAACACTCATCCATGCTCTTATCATCTCCCGCCTTGACTACTGCAACCTCCTTCTCAATGGCCTCCCGGCTAACTCCCTCACACCTCTCCAGTCTATCCTCAACTCCGCTGCCCGACTCATCTATATGTCCTCCCGCTACTCCCCTGTCTCCCCCCTCTGCCAAGCCCTTCACTGGCTCCCCGTCTCCAAGAGATCCCAATTCAAAACACTAACCATGACCTACAAAGCCATACACAACCTGGCCCCACCATACATCTCCGACCTGGTCTCCCGATACCTACCCTCACGCAACCTCCGCTCCTCCCAAGAACTCCTCCTCTGCTCCCCCCTCATCACCTCTTCACACAACCGAGTCCAGGACTTCTCCCGGGCATCTGCCTTACTCTGGAACTCCCTACCCGAACACGTCAGACACTCTCCTACCCTGAGTAACTTCAAGTGTCACCTGAAGACTCACCTGTTCCGTCAAGCCTACAACCTGCCATGAGACCCAGGCGAACGCCCCATACATGACATTCCCCCATCCTACTGTATCCTTACCCACCCCTCATAGACTGTGAGCCCTCGTGGACAGGGTCCCTGCCCCTCCTGTACCTGTACGTCCTGATCGCCTAGATTTAGTGTACTTGTTCTTGTCTCCCTCATCCTCATGTAAAGCGCCATGGAACCCAATGGCGCTATATAAATAAATAATAATAATAATAAATAATAGTAATAGATTGGGGGCATCTTCGAGTAAGGACTAGACTACTGGCATGCATTGTGATGGAATTGCCTTCCGTGCTGTCACTATCCTGTCTAGGAGTCTCCTGACAGTTGTGAAGGATTGAGGAGACAGCTGAAAAAGACTGCGGCGTACCAGCCAAAGAAACCCTGCGTTGTCTAGGGAAGGTGGATTAGAGTTGTATATGTGTTGCAGCTAAAGGCCGTTGTTTTTGTCCTATGCTGTTGTCCTATATGGCTGGGACTCCGTATGTGACGCTGCAGCATGTAGCCACCGGAGTACGCAGCTTTGGAATTGTATTAGACTTGTTCAGGTTAATCCGCCAACCAAGTCTTTCAACGTGAACAGAGAAACTGACACTGTGTTAGTAGTCATTGATAATCCTGAATTAGCGGTTAAAACGTCCGGAAATGGGAAACTCCTAAAATGAAGTATAGACAAGGTCAACTTCAGGCTGGGAAAAAAACTTGTATGTTTGCGCTTCAGATCTTCCAGTATCTTCCTTTGACTCTCAAGTCGAGAAGGGACTGACGGGGAAGAAGGTTCGGGCTACAGCTATACAGGGGACCGGAGGGCCCCTCCATTGGGTTAACGCAGTCGGGAGTCTGTGATGTCCCGCTGTGGAACAGGCTGTGCAGAGTGCTTGTGAGTGTTATCTCAACTCAAGTACCTAATATAGGTGCAGTGATGAGATTGGCAGCTGGACACATGTTCTGTGATCCAGAGGTTTGTTTTTGTAGGCTGGGAAGGGAGGCCAGTTAGGCCTTGTGCAGTCACAAACACAACCTGAGTCCCCAACAGTGGGATATTGAGGAAGGAATATGGCATTATAGCAATCCTGGCTACTGCCCAGCATCCACAACAATGGGTATCTAAGGAGAGAATATGCCATGGGTCGTAGATTTCAGCGACCCTTAGCTGAATTATCCGTGCAGCTGCGGATCACAGTGTTTTAGCCTGCGTCTTGTGAGACTGCGCTGTCATCTCCGCCATTCAGAACTCCAGCTGTAGGATCTGGAGAGGATTGACTAACAGTCCTGGGACGCCTTACATTTTGTCGGGTAATTGTAGGTTGCATCAATTTTAACTAGGCTGTCCAATTGTGAGGGGCGAGGAAGGCACCTAACAGCTAAATTCGTAGTGAGTCCACTAAAACTCAGTTGTCCCATCTGTGTGGGGGTCTGGGAAGAGGAGTGTTGGACGAGTATTTGAGGTCAGGCAAGGGCGAGTTACCGGATTGCAAACTAGCTCCCAAATTATGGGGGCTCCCCTAACAATGGGGGATGGGGGATCAAGAAAGGAGAACGTCGTCCATCTAGAGCAGTGGTTCTTAATCGGGGTTTGATCCAAACCCCAGGGGTACTATGTATTGGTCTCACGGTTTTGGCGGAGCCTCCACCATGGAGGTCAGCACACTTCCGACGGCTGCACATAGATTTATCACTAAAAGGTTCGTGAATGTGCATATGAAACCGGTGGGTTGAGTACCTCAAGCAAGGTTAAGATCACTGATCTAGCGGTATTTTAATTCCAACCCAGGTCCCCTCTGTGGGGAGCTAAGGTGTGTGCTGGAACGCAGTGTGCTAAGGATCAGTGGTGGGACCTGCGTGTCCCTGTACAGCGCTGGAGGCCCCAGCCTGGCAGAGCGAGCACCACCGAGAGTTGAGAACGCTCCGCAGCCCCATAGGGAATAGACAGGAGAGGGTTGAATTGTCTCCTGTTTTATAAATACAGCGTAGATGGAACATTCTCTGCGATGTTCTGCACTGCTTGTACAGGCGATCTGCAGCCATGTATGACAGAAAACAGGAAGGGATTGAAGTGCCCTCTGTTCTAGGGCACAGCGTGGATGACACATGCTGTGCAAGTTCCATACTGCCTGTGATGACAAGACAGCAAGGGTTAATGAAGTGTGCTTTGCAGTGCTCCCCAGTGGTCCTGATGTGATCTGCACTGCTGATTACTTCCCTTCTGTATTATATGTATGCATAATCATATAATACTTCCATACTGTATCTCCTCCTCCCCTCCTCCTATGCCATGCAGGGGCTTTGTAAGGAGGTGTTCCTGCCCTCTCTGTCATGGCGACCGTGGAGAAGAGGGGGGGGGGGCGGGCCAGTGAAAAACGCGGCCAGCAAAGGAAAAAGGCGCGCAAGATGCAGTGAGGGCAGCCTGACCCGCCCCCTTCGTGATGCGGCCGGGGCGTGGAGCAGCCGCGCTGACATCACAGAAGGGCGGGCGGTGGGCGTTACCAACGACGCTAGGCCGGAGCCGGGGCCTCAAGTAAATGGTGGCCCCGGGAAAGTGAAGAGGCCGGCGCGGAAGAGTACGAGCCGCGCCGGTTTCGCTGCGCGGGACCGCCGCCGCTGGTCTGCCCAGGCAGACTAGCCACCCAGGAAGCCTCACCGCTGCCCCAGCAAGGGGGCACAGGCCAGAGGTACTGGGGAGCTGTAGCCCACAGTACTTACTGCTGGGGAATCGCTACAAAGAGAGGAGAGGATAATATGCACAGGGTAAGTGCCCTCTGCTCTATCATGGAAACAGTGTGTCCTCAACCCAAGGCCCCTGATGAATAGGGGAGATGGGGAGGATGGTGATACAATCCCACTGTTAGCCCTATAGGTTCTTTACAGCAGAGGCTGTGAGCAGCCTTGGGGGTCCTGCGGCCGAGGGAAAAACCCATGCACCAGACAGTACTATGGAGGGTACCTGAATCTGGTGTCTCAACCCAGGTTCCCAGCCAGGGGGAATGGGGAGGGCGTCCGCTGATCCCATACCTTCTGTGCAACCCAGATGTCACCTGGTGCCGGTAGAGGAGATGTAAGGCCTTCATTTTAGCATGGTAGCCGAGGATCGGGGCCCCTGTTTTTGCCGTTTTTTCCAAGTGTCTTGCTGCTTGCGGTGGGGACATGGAGCATTGCTGCGACCCAGAGCCCCATCTGTGGGGACTGGGGAGGAATGCGGGCCTCAGAACCGGCAGGTCTGGAGATCACTTTAACCCTGCACCTCCAACAGTGGAGGGCCGAGAAAGGAATAGCCCTTATCTGACAAAAAAAGCTCAACCCAGAGTTCCTATGGTGTCTGGGGAGGTATCTGTGGTCGACATGTCCCTTCAAAAAGTATAGATGCAGCTTCAAAAGTAAAAATAATTGGAGAGAGAGTAAGAACGTGTGCCTCCTTTCAGACACTAAGCAAAAACTGGTGAGGCAGTGCCTGCCCAGGGGTGTATGCTACGGAGGAGGAGCCACTTTAACTCTTTTGCAGATTCTGCCTAGTGTCGCCTCCTACTGGACAGCAGCATAATACCCACGGTCTGTGTCCCCCAATGAGGCGAAGGAGAAAATGAACTTTTTTCCTGAGAAAACCCCTTTGAATTGGACTAAGGCCTTATTCACACTGGTTTATGCCATTGGAACATAAACTGTAAGAGTTGTTCAGCTACATTTATACTGATGACCAATGCCAAGAATCTTGCAGGTTCTCTGCTTCATCCATGTAACTATCCCGCGCCACTTACAGCGCAGACATAGCCTGAGTTGTACTCACCGGGGTACTCAGCATGAGTTCACTTCCGTCCGGATACATATAATCTTGTAACGTCTTCAGATTGGATTCGAGCTTTGACCCAATGATGGACTTCTCTTGCTCGGAGACGGCCAGCTGGTCCTTCACAGCCTGGATGTCCCGTGTTAGCGCCTGCGCCGCTGACTCCAGACCGCTGTATGTTCTGAAGAGTTTCTGAGTGTCGTCTCCGGCCAGAAGCTCAAACAATCTGCAAAATAACAGTGTACAATGCATGTGTATGGTAAGGATCGGACTGGCCCACAGGAGAGCGGAGAATCCCCCGGTGGGCCCCTCTGCGGCGCTGTCACTTACCCCGTAGTTGGCACAATACACTTGTGTCACTATGTACAGACAAAGCAAGCATCTCATCATTCATTTTATAATCTGCCCAGCATATTATTAGTGAATGTAATATTTGCATGTAGTTGACCTGTGGCCCCCAGAGTCAATGTTACCACTGGGCCCCTGCTGCCCAGGCTGACACTGTGTACGGTTATTGGCCTAGGAAAGGGCAGGGAACCAATTGGTTGTTCAAGGGATAATCTCATCTCAGTCATTAATGGCCGAAACAACAACTCCATCCATCCCCGACACGCGCCAGGGGGAGCAGCGGATATATCAGCAGCTGACGTCGATGGGACAATGATGTCCTGCGCTGCACCCGCTAACACGTTGAAGTCACAGGACACCGCGTAACGAGGGAAGGGGGGAAAGATCAGGACAATCAATTTTTTAATGTCTGTGGTATGATGGCAGCCATATACATCAGGATGGGGACACATATGCCAGGATGGAGGCCGCATACACAAGGATGGGGGCCGCATACACCAGAATAGGGGCCGCATACACCAGGATGGGGCCCGCATACACAAGGATGGGGGCCGCATACACAAGGATGGGGGCCGCATGCACCAGGATGGGGGCCGCATGCACCAGGATGGGGGACCACATACACCAGGATGGGGGACCACATACACCAGGATGGGGGACCACAATACACCAGGATGGGGGACCACATACACCAGGATGGGGGACCACATACACCAGGATGGGGGACCACATACACCAGGATGGGGGACCACATACACCAGGATGGGGGACCACATACACCAGGATGGGGGACCACATACACCAGGATGGGGGCCCCATACACCAGGATGGGGACACATATACCAGGATGGGGGCCACATACACAAGGATGGGGGCCACATACACAAGGATGGGGGCCACATACACAAGGATGGGGGCCACATACACAAGGATGGGGGCCACATACACAAGGATGGGGGCCACATACACAAGGATGGGGGCCACATACACAAGGATGGGGGCCACATACACAAGGATGGGGGCCACATACACCAGGATGGGGGCCCACATACACCAGGATGGGGGCCCACATACACCAGGATGGGGGCCCACATACACCAGGATGGGGGCCCACATACACCAGGATGGGGGCCCACATACACCAGGATGGGGGCCCACATACACCAGGATGGGGGCCCACATACACCAGGATGGGGGCCCACATACACCAGGATGGGGGCCCACATACACCAGGATGGGGGCCTTATACACCAGGATGGGGACACATATACCAGGATGGGGGCCCCATACACCTAGATGGGGGCCCCATACACCAGGATGGGGACACATATACCAGGATGGGGGCCACATACACAAGGATGGGGGCCACATACACAAGGATGGGGGCCACATACACAAGGATGGGGGCCACATACACAAGGATGGGGGCCACATACACAAGGATGGGGCCACATACACAAGGATGGGGGCCACATACACAAGGATGGGGGCCACATACACAAGGATGGGGGCCACATACACCAGCATGGGGGCCACATACACCAGCATGGGGGCCACATACACCAGCATGGGGGCCACATACACCAGCATGGGGGCCACATACACCAGCATGGGGGCCACATACACCAGCATGGGGGCCACATACACCAGCATGGGGGCCACATACACCAGCATGGGGGCCACATACACCAGGATGGGGGCCACATGCACCAGGATGGGGGCCACATGCACCAGGATGGGGGCCACATGCATCAGGTTAAGACCATATATACCAGGATCGGGGACATATATACCAGAATGAGGTCCACATATACCAGGATAAGGCCATATATATCAGAATGAGGCCATATGTACCATGATGGTACCACATGTACCAGGTTAAGGCCATATATACCAGGATGGGGGACATATATACAAGGATGGGGGCCACATATACCAAAATGGGGGTCACATATACCAGAATGAGGCCATATATACCAGGATGAGGGCTATATATACACCAGGATGAAAGCAATATGCCAGGATGGGGCCATATATATCAGGACGGGGCCATATATACCAAAATGGGGGTCATATATACCAGGATGAGGCCATATATACCAGGATGAGAGCTATATACACACCAGGATGAGGGTGATAAACCAGGATGAGGCCATATATACCAGGATGAGGCCATATATACACCAGGGCGGGGCCATATATACCAGGATGTGGCCATATATACCAGGATGAGAGCTATATATACCAGGATGAGAGCTATATATATACCACGATGGGGCCCATATGTACCAGGATAAAGCCACATATACCAGGATGAGGGCCATATACCATGATGGGGGCCACATATACCAGGATGAGGATCATATATATCAGAATGGTATAGGGATGGAGCACATATAAACCAGGATGGGGAACATTAGTCCAGAATTGGGGGACATTACCCCATAACAGTGCGTCACAACCGTGTTTTCGGTCTGAGTTCTATCAATAAGAAAAGAATACAGACAGCGCTTGCACCAGTGTTATTCATTGAGGCAGTGCAGAGGAACAATTTTTTTCACTGACCGAAGATATGTGTAAATAATAGCAGCATGCTCGATTTTCCTCTGGAAATTGGATGAGACTCACCCATTCAAGTCTACAGGTGTGAGAAATAAATTGGGGCCACAGTATAAGCACCCGATATTTACAGACACATTATAATTCTGTAAACTGTCAATTGTTTCCTAAATGATTAAAAGCTGCTGTAACAAATGAATTGTGCACAGTCGTTACTGACATCTGGTGAGAAAAGGAGAATTTTGTGTACTCACCGTAAATTCCTTTTCTCTTAGCCTCTAATTGGGGGACACAGGACGATGGGTTATGCTATTCTGCCACTAGGAGGCGACACTAAGCAATTGAAAGAAGAAGCGCCGTAGCTCCTCCCAGCAGTATATTACCCCCTGACTGGCACAGTACAGACAGTTTTGTGCTAAAGCAGTAGGAGGAAAACTACATAAGCCGATAAGGCAACCAGGAACTTAAACAAGAGAACACCAACACAACAAGGCCAACGGGCCACAGGGCGGGTGCTGTGTCCCCCAATTAGAGGCTAAGAGAAAAGGAATTTACGGTGAGTACACAAATTCTCCTTTTCTCCTTCGCCTCATTGGAGGACACAGGACGATGGGACGTCCCAAAGCAGTCACTGGGTGGGACTAAACATCCCCAAACTGAAATACGCAGACTACAGGCTAGCAGCCACTGCCTGCAGGATACGTCTACCCAGACTCGCATCTGCTGAGGCCTGAGTATGAACACAATAGTGTTTCGCAAAAGTGTAGCCTGGACCAGGTGGCAGCTTTGCACACCTGCTCAGCCGTAGCCTGGTGCCGAATAGCCCAGGAGGTACCCACCGCGCGAGTGGAGTGAGCACGCAACCCCGACGGAATGGGCAAATTGCGTAGGGAATAAGCTTCCTGAACGGTAAGCTTAATCCACCTGGCAAGAGTGACCTTGGACGCGGCCATCCCTTTCCGGTGATCCTCAGGAAGAACGAAAAGGGAGTCCGACTTCCTGAAAGATGCTGTCCTGGACACATAAAGACGGAGAGCACTGACCAGATCCAGGGTGTGCAAAGCCTTTTCAATGCAATGCACCGGGGCCGGACAGAAAGATGGAAGGACAATGTCCTCGTTCAAATGGAAGGGGGAAACCACCTTGGGAAGAAAAAGACGGCACTGGCCGCAGCACCACCTTATCCTGATGAAATGTGAGGAAAGGCGTCTTACAGGAAAGAGCTGCCAGTTCAGATACCCTCTGAATGGAGGTGACTGCCACAAGAAAAACCACCTTCTGCGAGAGAAGTCGCAACGAGACTTCCCTGAGTGGTTCGAAAGGCGGGTTCTGAAGCACTTCCAGAGCCAAATTTAAGTCCCAGGCCTCCTATACGGTGGAACGATACGTGAAACACCCTGTAAAAAGGTGCGAACCTGGGCTTTTAAGGCCAATCGGCGTTGAAAAAGTACAGACAGCGCCGAGACTTGTCCTTCAAGAGAACCTAGGGAAAGCCCCTTGTCCAGCCCAGACTGAAGGAACCCCAGAACCGCTGGAAGCGAAAAGCGCAAAGGCGGGATATTTCCCGAATCACACCAGGCGAAAAAAGCCATCCAAGTCCTGTGATATATACGGGCAGAAACGGGTTTTCTCACGCAGGCCATAGTGCGCGCAATCTCCTCCGAAAAACCTGCCTGAGTCAAAATTCAGGCCTCAAGGGCCACGCAATCAAACGAACAGCCCCTGTGTTCTTGTGACAAAATGGACCCTGGGAGAGAAGATCCGGACGGTCAGACAGCCGCCATGGAACATCTGCGGCGAGTTGCACGAGATCGGCGTACCACGATCTCCAGGGTCAGTCCGGGGCCACTAGAATCACCGGGACGTGCTCTGCTCTAATTTTCTGTACCACTCTGGGAATGAGGGCCAGAGGAGGAAAGACGTATGGAAGACGAAACTGCGTCCAGGACTGGACCAGAGCATCTGCTCCCAGGCCACGGGGATCGCGAGAGCGGGCAAAGAAGGTGGGAACCTGCGCGTTCATCCGCGTCGCCATGAGATCCACATCCGAAGTCCCGAAGCGAACGCATATCTGATTGAAAACATCTGGATGGAGAGCCCATTCTCTTGAGGCAAGTCCCTGATGGCTGAGAAAGTCCGCCGTCCAATTCTCGATCCCCAAGATGTGAACCGCCGAAAGATTAGCCCCTGAAGATTCGGCCCAATGAAGAATCGGGTCCACTTCCTGCATCGTTGCCCTGCTGTGCTTTCTACCCTAATGGTTGGCATATGCCACCGCCATGGCATTGTCCGACTGGATGCGGATGTGACAACCCTTCAGGAGATGATGAAAACTCCTCAACGCCATGTAAATGGCCCAAATCTCCAGGAGATTTATGGGTAGAGAGGACTCTGCTGGGGTCCACCGACCCTGGGCCGTGTGATGACGAAACACCGCTCCCCAACCGAGGAGACGGCATCGGTGGTCAGCACGTCCCACCGGACCAGCAGAATGGATCTCCCCCGAGAGAGAGATGACGGGATCAGCCACCAACGGAGAGAATGTCTCGTTGCCGCTGACGGGCGGAAAATCCAATGAAGAGTGAACGGATTGCGATTCCAGGCCGATAGTAGAGCCAACTGTAATGGATGGAGGTGCAACTGGGCAAATGGTACTGCCTCCATTGCCGCCACCATCTTCCCCAAGACGCGCATTGCAAACCGAAGCGAATGCGGGAGAGGACGCAGAAGCATCCGAACAGCAGAGCATAGAGAATGAGCCTTGTCCTGAGGGAGAAGCACAAGTCCCTGAGACGTGACCAGGACCATTCCTAGGAATGTGATCTTGCGGCTCGGAATTGGAGAGGATTTTGGTAGGTTGAGAATCCACCCTAACCGCGAGAGCGTGTCCAACGTGACGCGGCATTGTCCTCGCAGTCCCTGAACGACCGACCTTGATCAACAGGTCATCCAGGTAAGGGAGAACCAAAACTCCCCGAGCATGAAGAACAGTCATGACCGCTGCCATGACCTTGGTGAAAACTTGCGGGGCACGAATTGGTAATGCTCCTCGTGCACAGCGAAGTGCAGGAACCTCTGATGGGAATTGGACATCGGGATATGTAAGTAAGCGTCCCTGATATTGATGGAGACGAGGAACTCCCCCTGCTGCATGGACGCGATGGCGGAACGAAGAGATTCCATCCGATAGCGTCGGATTCGAACAAACTTGTTGAGTTGCTTCAAATCCAGAATGGGACAGGAGGACCCGTCTTTCTTGGGCACGATAAACAGATTCGAATAGAATCCGTGAAACCGCTCGCTTCGAGGCACCGGAACGACGACTCCCACCCACCGTAGGGAGAGGCACAGGGCTGAGAGGAGACAGAGGCACAGGGCTGAGAGGAGACAGAGGCACAGGGCTGAGAGGAGACAGAGGCACAGGGCTGAGAGGAGACAGAGGCACAGGGCTGAGAGGAGACAGAGGCACAGGGCTGAGAGGAGACAGAGGCACAGGGCTAAGAGGAGACAGAGGCACAGGGCTGAGAGGAGACAGAGGCACAGGGCTGAGAGGAGACAGAGGCACAGGGTTGAGAGGGGATCAGAGGCACAGGCCTGGCAGAGCGGGGTAGAACAACCGCAGGGCAGGCAGCCTTGCTTGCAGTGCAAAAGGCATAGTACACATTAAAGGCCTTTGGTGCTCTCTTGTTTTTTTGCTAGACATCCTAGCAAAATTCCCACTGCTATACACAGAGGTATACACTGCTGAGTAAGAGGCACAAGCAGACAGGTAATGCTACAGCAGAGTGAAAATATTCACTGCTGAGCACACAGACAGCTTAGGGCTATAGCAGGGTATACATCGCTGCGGAGCCCTGTCAACTGAAAGAAGGCTGGAAACGCAGCGCTGACCCAGAAGCCTGTGTCCCCCTGCGAACTCAGACTGTGCCTTCCCTCTGCTGCAGATGATGGCGCCCAGAAGTAAAGAAGCACCAGAAACGACGTGGGAGCGGGAAACGTAGGCCACGCCCCCCAGTGATGCCCAGACCAGACCAACGCGATTTGGTCGATGGGCCAGGCCAGGCCGCATCATCACTAGGGGGGGGGGGGGGAAGAGGCTGAAATCAATGTGCAGGCCCGAAGCCGGGGCCTAAATTAATACAGCAGGCCGCCGGCCGAGAAGGGGTCGGTGCGGAGCGCAGCGCAGGAGACGGGGCGAGCACAGGAGAATACAGGGGGGCACCAGAAGGCAGCGCAGCCTCATACCTCATGACAGCTCCCATCCCTGGACTCTACAAGGGGCAGGGGAGTGGACATCCATCCCAGGGCAGCCTGACATCCATCTTCTGTGCTGCAGCGGCCAGAAGCCCAAGAGACACCTCCTGCAACCCAGATTCCCTTCTGAGTGGTCTGAGGAGGGACGGTGCAGCAGGCCGAAGGAACACCAGCTACAACCCAGAGTCCCAACTGTGGAGTCTGGAGAGCAAGGAGAGGTCATTCATTGATGAAACAAAATAACAAACTAACAAAACAAAACAGTGTCTTGCCTCCTAAAACTGCTTTCCCATTGCGATTTAGTTAAATCCAATGCTGTCCAGTGAAAATCGGACAGCATCGGATCCAAATCAGCCCCCATGTTATCCAATGGGGATCGGATGGATTTGGCATAATTGCCTTCAGATTTGCTTCCGATCCGATTCTGTCCGATTTTTTGCAGGAGCCAAAATCGTGGACTGCTGCGATTTTGGCTCCTGAAAAAAAATCAGACAGAATCGGAGCGGAAGCAAATCGGATGGTAATTAGGCCAAATCCAATCCGATCTGATGCCTTTAACATGGGCCCTATGGAGCAGGGTCCGAGGAAACATCTGATGTCTCCTCGGACCGATTTTAGTGTACTGAGCATGCTCAGTAATGCTCAGTACACTAAACTATTGTGTGCCGTCTAATTTCACTTCCTAAACTATAACTACATAACTATAACTAAAATCAAGTGTTTAAAATAAAAAATCTTTATTCTCACCTGCCAGCGCTCCCCCGGCGTCTCCATCAGCTCCCGCTCGGTAAACAGGACCTGGGATGATGTCACAACCCGATCGGCTGATCGGGTCACATGAGCGGTTAACAGGTAACCGCTCATGTGACCCGATGACACTTCTGACATCATCGCAGGTCCTGTAAAACCGATCGGGAGCTCTATGGAGACGCCGGGGAGCGCTGGCAGGTGAGAATAAATATTTTTTTATGTTGGAATGACAGGAGAGTGGGAGAAGAGGAGAGGGACAGGGGAGAACAGGGGGAAAAACATGGGGATAGCAGGAGACAAGAGGGGGAGCGATGTGACAGGAGACCAAACTGATCCTGCAAAATGTTGGAATTGGATGCCTATTTGGCATCCGATTGCAGGGATCAGTTTGGATCCGATGCGGTCTGATTTTCATCGGACAGCATCAGATTTAACTAAATCGCAGTGTGAAAGCAGCCTTAGACACTAAGCAAAAGACTGGATGAACTGTGCCAGTCATGGGGTTATATACTGCTGGGAGGAGCCACGGTGCTTCTTATTTCAATTGCTTAGTGTCGCCTCCTACTGGCAGAATGCATAACCCATCGTCCTGAGTCTCCCAATGAGGCGAAGGAGAAATTCAGGTCCTTCTGACAGCTTTAGAAATACATTTACTTAGAAAATTAGTAACGTGATTTAACCCCGCTGACTATACTATCACTGTATACATGGCGCGGCTCAGTGCCTTGTATACAGCGATCAGGAAGGCACTGATGGTCTGACAGTTGTGTTCTGCTCCTGCATACTCTGTACAGACATTCGAAAATGTCATTGCAGAGTAAAACATGGACTGACTGGACATTTAGGGCTAGTGCAAATGACCAATTATTCGGTCTGAGTGCGACCCAACAAAATATGGGATCACAGTCAGACCAATGTTAGTCTATGAGGTTGTTCGCAACTCTGATTTTTTTCTTAGACCAAGTCTGTATGATCAAAAATATCAAAGCATGAACGATTTGCATCCATAACTTGGATCGCACTCGACCATTCAAGGCTATGGGTCGGACTGCACTCGGATGACATCAGAGTGCGGTCCACTTTTGACAGAATGGAGGAGATGGAGAAATTTGTTTCCAAACTTAGATCTCAGAGTGTGATTAACATTATTGGACCGATTTTCTCTGGTATCATCCTAGCCTTAAAGTCACATGCAGGTAAAGACATAAGTTTAGGACATATTATGTAAAGCCATTTTTCTAAGATAGCTTCGGGATAACTTTTAAAAAGCTGCAGGCGGCATTCTGCAGTGACTTATATAGATTATGGAATTTACATTAAAGCAAAATGAGATACTTAGCATTATGGAAGTGGCCAAATAAATAATCCGCCCAGTTGCCACGTTGAGGCGTATCTCATAACTGGGTCCTAACTGTTGTTATCTGCCTATGTCTTGACGTGATCTTCCTTAGTAGGCAACTGATCCCGGAGTAATAGAATTGTCAGTCTTATGGACAAGGACAGGTGCTATGCAATGTCTAATCTCCGCATTTAAAAAAGTTAACCTCTTAAGCTGGGGTTACACGCAGTGACATCGCTACCGATGTCGCTGCAACGTCACAGGTTTTGTGACGTTGCAGCGACCTCACTGCGTGTGACATGCCGCAACGACGGGCGATGAGCTCGATGATCGTTGCAGGAATGGCCGGGACCAAATTTTTCGGTCGCTGGTCTCCTGCTACCCCGCATGCATCGGCATGTGTGACAGGAGCAACGACCAGTGATCCCCATGCTACGCCCGAGACACCCGACAGATCCCTGCGACCATTGGGTTTTGGCGCATCGCTATTGAGTCTGCCTGTGTGGCATCTCGCCAGCGATCACATACTATCGGGTCGGATCGTTGATTGGGTCGCGGGAACATCGGTATGTGTAACCTGGCCTTTAGGCAAATTAGTGGTTGACACAAGAAAGCAGTAGCTCCAGTCAACTGAAGTTACAACTGGATAAGAACAGTTAGGACCCCATTATGAGATACGCTTAACGTGGCAACTGGGTGGATTATTGATTTGGGCATTTCCATAATGCTAAGTATCTCATTTTGCGTTAATGTAAATTCCATAATCTATACAGTCACTGCAGAGTGCCGCTTACAGCTTTTTAAATGAAAATTCGTGTTTAAGCAGGCACCTACACTAATTGAGTGTATAACTGGGATAACTGTCCATCTTACCCATGGGAGGCCGAGTCTCTAGAGTCGATGTTGATCTTAGGCTTGTTTGACGCCAACAGAGAGCCGTCAGACATCATCATTAATCTTTCCTCTAGCGTTTGGGCGCTTTGTCTCAGCTCATGAATTAAGGATTCCAGATCGCGGTTCATACGTCTCTGCTTACATAACTCCAGCTCGAAGCCGAGGTGTAAGAGCTCGAAGGAGGTCCTCTGCTTCATCAGATGGTCACACACCAGCTCCTGCCGGGACGTGCAGGATTGGAGACGCGCCATCTGCGAATCGTAGTCTCCTTTAACAAGGGGCATGTTCAGCAGCCGGGCACGCTCCAGGACCAGGGCTGGAACAGTCTGCTTTCTTAAGGATTCTATGCGATTTTCAATCTTGGATGTCTCATCCTTCAAGCTTGATATTCTCACGGCTAGCTTGTCTTATGAGAGACCTTTGTGGTGCAAAGAAATCAGGTTTTAGCAAGTATAACATGTAATACAGCAAGAAAACCAGACCTGATGAATCACACGTCAGGGTTGGGTGATGGGTGTCAGAAGTAACAGCTATTGCACATTTAAGGCTGATTTTTACCCAGAACTTATTTAAAATTCCTTGAAAAACTGCATTTTTAATAATGGGCTATACCCCTTAAGGACAAACCATAAATAGAAAAAAAACAAGTGAAAACAATTTAAAACATTTTAACGTGTGACAACGTGTCCGGCCTCAACTGCAGGTCAGTTTTTTTCCTTCTCCTGTAGATGATTATTTTTTGTATACAAAAATAAAGAAAGAAAAAAAAATAAAGGATCTCGGTTTCCAAACGTTTCACACCCATCAGACTGTAAGAAACGAACAGCACTGGATGCAACATAATGGCGTCTGTGTGCTGTGCGTCCTTTGTCCTATTGACAGGACAGACAGACGTGCATGGGTAACAGCTGAGTGGGTGCAGAGACCACTGAGCCACAGACTCAGCTCTATCATTGATGAGGTCTATTGCTGCAGCCCTGTGGTTCTGACGTGGTCACTTTCTCAGGTGTGAAAGAAAATTAAAGAGAACCTGTGTTCACAATCAGTCAGCGTGAACCTGATATTGGCTGTTCAATAGTTGCCAAATACTTTCAAAAGCGGCTGGGGACCATGTACTGGATGAAGACCATATGTCAGCTGTGGACCATGCACTGGATGAAGACCATATGTCAGCTGTGGACCATATGTCAGCTGTGGACCATGCACTGGATAAGACATATGTCAGCTGTGGACCATGCATGGTGAAGACCATGTCAGCTGGGACCATGCACTGGATGAAGACATATGTCAGCTGTGGACCATATGTGCTGTGGACCATGTGCGGCTGGGTACCATGTGTCAGTGGGGACCATGTGTCGGCTGCAAACCATGTGCTGGCTGGTGATCATGTGCCAGTTGGGAACCATGTGTCAGTTGAGGATCATGTGTCAGTTGGGGACCATTTGCCGACTAGGTACCATGTGACGGGCAGGGAACCATGTGTCAGGTGGAGACCATATTTTGGCTGGAGACCATATGCTGGCTGGGGAACACATGATGGCTAGGAACCATGTGACTGGTGCCCTGGTGACCTCTTCCCGCCCAGATCCCTTTATCATAAGGAGCAACAGAAGAGATGCGGGGAGACGCCGTAATACATCAGACTTACATAGTAACATAGTAACATAGTTTTTAAGGTTGAAGGAAGACTTTAAAGTCCATCTAGTCAACCCATAGCCTACATGTTGATCCAGAGGAAGGCAAAAAAAAACCACTGTGGCAACACTAATCTCACATTGGGGAAAAATTCCTTCCTGACTCCAGATACGGCAATCAGACTAATTCCCGGGATCAACGCTTTATCAAGAATCTAGTATATATAACTGGTAATATTATAGTTTTCAAGAAAGGCATCCAGGCCCTTCTTAAATGTTAGTAGTGAGTCACTCATTACAACATCATGTGGCAGAGAGTTCCAGTCTCACTGCTCTTACAGTAAAGAATCCGCATCTGTGTTACACACGACACATAGACCCTGGCCGACTTTTCCAAATATGTCACTGTGCCCTTTCAGAGTAGAATATGTAATGATATGTTCCCTCTCACCCTCATGTTTAGGAACATGCACCAGTCTGATTAAAGTGCCAGTGCATTTTCTGGACCTTTCTTACCTTGCTCTGAGCGACACTAGCATTGGCCTCTACCCATTGTTGTCTGGCCTTTAAACTTGACTGCTTGGCCTTCGCCTCTACAAGCTTGTGTCTAGTACTGAAGTAGGCCAGCTGAAGCCTCATCATCTCCTTGCACTTTTCCTCGAGGGCAGGATCTCCACGGCTATCTCCATCCAGTTGGATGAGCTGAAAGTCTTCATCCGTTCCCTCTATACACTTAGACAATCCCTGGAAATGTTCTTTTGTGAACTGTGTCAGTGCGGCGGTGCTCTGTTCTTCACATGATAAGTATTTATCTAGGAGAACCTGGAATAAGAAGATAGATGGTGGTGATGAGGACGGTGGACCCTTCTCATCGGGGAAGTAGAAAGAAATGAGCCTCTGGATGCCGTCCACCAGCGCCTGCAGCTCATGGTTCATCTTGTTATTGGTCACTTGGAGGGCACTCAATGGTCTCATTCAAGGCTTTGGCCGCCTCGTGTTCTGTATCTTTTATCTTCAGACATGAGTGGATGTTGGCGGACGCCATCATTTGAAGCTTATTACGCCTCTGTAGGTGCAGCCCTCGTAATCTCTGCAGGGCACAAAGCTCTTCCTCCAGCTTCTCCACCGCCACCTCCTCCAACGCCGAGACCTTAGAGCTGGACGGGTTACACGTCTTCATCACCTCCTCTAAGGCCTTTTCATCCAGCAGAGCCTTTCCAGACTCCTTTAATTCATTGAAGGCCTGCAGTTTCTCCTCGGATGCCACGTTTTCCTCACTGACGCTGCCACAGAACCAGTTTAGGAAAGATTTAGCATCTGTGGTTTCAAACAGCCAGTCAAAGTCTTGTCCGTCCATCTTAGGGGCTTTAGGGTAGTTGAGCTTCCTCAACGTCTGAACAAAGCGATCCCGCAGCTCATGATTTTCTCTGTACGAGCGACACAAGGAAAAAGGATTACATCGGAAAGGAGATTCTCAGCGTGTCTAAATTACCACCTAACAGATCGACATTTAGGAACATAGCAACCAATCACAGAGCAGTATAGAGAACGAAAGCAGCAACCTTATTGGCTGATTAGATCTCAATGAACATAGCAACCAATAACAGAGCAGTATAGAAATGAAAGCAGCAACCTTATTGGCTGATTAGAGCTCAATGAACATAGCAACCAATAACAGAGCAGTTATAGAAAATGAAAGCAACAACCTTATTGGCTGATTAGAGCTCAATGAACATAGCAACCAATAAGAGCAGTAAGAAATGAAAGCAGCAACCTTATTGGTTAATTAGATTCATGAACATAGCAACAATAACAGAGCAGTTAGAGAATGAAAGCAGCAACCTTATTGGCGATTAATCTCAATGAACATAGCAACCAATCAGAGCAGTATAGAGAATGAAAGCAGCAACTTATTGGTTAATATGAGATATCACTGAACATAGTAACCAATAGCAATACAGTTTCAAGCAGCAATCTTATTCGCTGCTATAGAGAAACCTTCTATTTGTATATATCGCTAGCCCTGCAATGCATCCCGGGACTTGTAGTTTACCCGCGCGTTATTAGACGGCTATGAATGTGACTAAGCAATGATTAGCGCCCGGTGCCCCCATAGCGGGTTACAATGACATGACGTACGTACGTTTTTCTTTGACTTTATTTTTCCCGCTGCTGGTTCCCTGCGGCATCCAGTCATGTGACGCGTGGAGAGTGATGCAATACGAAGCGCTGCACGGACCAAACTACCTCGATGAGGAGCAAAACGCGTCATTTGTCAAGTCCACACCCATAGTGTCATAACGGCGGCTCACCACAGGGGGGCAGGAGCGCATAGTGAAGTGTATGAGCGCATATACAGAGACCGTCCGGCAGGTGGCGCCGTGCGGGGCTCCGTCCTCAGGGAGTCGCTGTGAGGTGAATGTCCTGACCCCCGGCTGTGAGGACTCTGCTCACCTCATCATCTCCTGACCCCCCGGCTGTGAGGACTCTGCTTATCATTGATTCCTGCTTGTTGTGTGTGAGGAGACAGATATAGTTTATTATTACCAACACTTTGTGTGTGTAACATGTGGGAAGTGAGTAACGCTGTGTTCAATTGAAGAAAAAAGGGATTTTTGCAGTTTTCCTATGATGTTGTATGGGTTTTATGGGTTTCTTATTCCAGAGTTCACCTTGTGGGGTAAACTCTGTTATCTGTGTCCTGTGGGGCTGTACGGTTATAGCAATACCTAAATTATACTGATTTTAACTTTATGTTACATATAATACACATTCACACAATTGCCCCCCACCACGCTTCCCCCTCACACTATAATGCCCCACAGCCCCCAACACATCTTCCCCCTCACACTATAATGCCCCCACAGCCCCCCACACAGTATAATGACCCCACATCTCATCCCATACACTATAATGCCCCCACATGCCCCCACACATCTTCCCCCTCACACTATGATGCCCCACATGTCCTCCCACAGCTCACCCTACACACACAATGCCCCACAGCCTCCCCCTCACACTATGATGCCCCCAAGGCTCCCCAAACACTATAATTCCCCACACTCATCCCACACGTATAATGCCCCACAGCTCATCTACACACCACAATGATGCTCCCCACACTATGATCCCCCATCCTAAACACTATAATGTCCCCACAGCTCCCTCAACATATCCACAGCTCCTCAAACATTGCCCCCACACACTATAATGCCCAGATAGCTCCCCCCACACACTATGATGCCCCCACTGCTAACCTTTCATATTATGATGCCCCCACAGCTCCCCCTCACACTATGATGTTCCCACAGCTCCCTATACACAGTATAATGCCCCCATAACTCACCTCACACAGTATAATGCCCCAACATCTCCCCCCCCCCACACTACGATGTCCCCACAGCTCCCCCCCACACTACGATGCCCCCACACACTGTGATCTCACAGCCCACACACTATGATGCCACCACTGCCTCCACAACACACAGTATAATGCCCCCACAGTTCCCCACACACACTCACTATGATGCCCCCAAATATATCAGTGTATCCTATGTGATGTATATACACCAGGCTTTGTGTATACTATGTGATATATATACAGCAGTCTCAGTGTATCCAGTGTGTATTAATGTCATTACTTTTCATCAGTACCTGACATTTGTGAGAAAATATTTTCAAGTGTTAAATATATTAAGACTAAAATTAAAAGCAGAATATCTGGTGAGCACCTGGAGAACTCACTGACAATCAAACCAGACAATCATCTAAGTAATAAAATATCAATAATTTTTTATTTATACTTTTTTTTCCATTTTTAATAATAAATAAAAGAGGTCGACATTAGACCAGCTCTATGTTGTACTCTTTTTTTCCTTTTACCTTTTATAATGAAAACAAATATTAAGCATTTTATTACTTAGACATCTTCAGTTCACCCCTATGGCTCTTGTGGGCAGGGGCTGTACAGTTTTCCTTAGATATTACATTGTATATGGAGGTTAATTGTTATTAGTTTCTTTTGTTTTTCAGGTCAGACATGGACAATTATAGACAAGATTTTGGATACTATTGCAGTAGAGAACCGATGTCCCACATTGCAGGAAAAATACTCTCCGCCCTGCGTCCTGGTCGTTCAGGTAGTGTCTTCTATTCAGTGTTCTGCAAACTATGAATTGACTCACAGTCTTTATTGTTATTATTTTGGAATATATGCAACTTTTTGATTACTTTTTATTTCATTTTTTGTAAGGTGAGTTGAACAAACACTGCAGTTCTATTGTAGTTTTTAATGCTTTATTCTCAACTGCATTTTTCTATATGTGTAATATGGCAATACCTGATTGCGGAGACAGGGATTGTTTTATAAACCAACAAAATAGACAGCACCATCAGATAGCTTGCAATATAAATTATGCAAATGCACATATTACTTCCAAACTGTATAATATTAGAAAATCTAAGGGTACCGTTAGACCTGTCGTCGGCGCCGGAGATGTCGTCGGCGACTGGCGGGAGCGTGCACGTTTTTGGCGTGCCGCCAGCGTCGCCGTCCCCCATTTACATGGGGCACACCTCCGGCAACGCGCCGGCAATCTAACAGGCAACATCGCCGCCGGGGTGTCTCAAAACCCCAGCAGCGATGCAGTATAATGGGAGCCTATGACTCACATTGCCTGTCAGGTCGCCGTCGGCCGTTTACATGGGGCGATGTATACACATCGCTCCAGAACGGCAGCCTTTTTTTGCAGCGCTGCTGTGAAACCAGGCGACCAGTCGAATGCGTCGCCCTCGCCTAGTTACATAGGGTGATGCATTGGTGGCGATAGGCCACTCCCCTGCCTTGCCTAGAATATTGCCGCCGACGTCGCCAGGTGTGACGTGGCCCTAAGATATTTGGCAAAAAATGATCAATCTTTTGAGCCACCCTCCCATATAAAGGCAATCTCAATCAGGGTGGTCCTACTCTACTTTAGTTGTGCCATGCGGCCTCCAACATAAAAATACAGTGGATCATAAAGAGCTAACATTTACCTGGTGCATCTCAAACCTGCTCCCATGGTGCAACACCAGTGTAAATGAATAAATGGCAACTTAGGCTCCCACACCTGCAGCTGACGCTACATATGTCTGAGCTTTTCAAAGTTAACCCTCACCGCACCAGGCCAACAGTCATGAATGAGAGCGGGGAAGGCCCAAGCAAATGAAGCTATAAATAAACTGAGCCTGAGGGTAGGGGTACGATAACTGAATGTGAACAGCTAACAAAAATGACACTAACAATATAGACAGAAAAACAAACAAAATCCGGCATGCAGGGTACAGTGGGGGGTCAGTCACAAACCAATAAGAAAAGGTCAGCACCACCAGAAGTTAACTTGCAGTAAAAATTGTGCAAATACTGTAATAAAGTTTAACGTAGTTTATGGCCCAAAATCTATCACTACCTGTCCCTGCAGGTTCCTAAAGTGATTTGATCACTTACACTCTTGTATGGTAATTATCATGGTGTTGGCCAGACTGTAGACACTGCTGACGTTTTCTCATCCATTTCCCCCTCGCCCATGTATTACGCACCGGGGGGCATGATATCTATCCTGCTACCTATGCGCATTCCCTGCATTCGTAATCTGTGCCCTTCTTCTGAGTATGACACAATATCCGCGTCATTTCCGGTCATGCACATTCTTGTTATTATGTATGTGGCGTACTGAGCGGCTTCAAAGGCTCTGAAGCCCTAAATCTAGAGACATTCATGCTGAGGGCTTTAGAGCATGCGCAGTGTACACTATGAAGCCGATCAGTACGCCACATAGATAACAAGAGTGACTGGAAATAACGCGGCCATCGTGTCAAACCCAGAAGAAGGGCACAGATTACAGATGCAGGGAGCGGGCATGAGAAGCAGGGTATCACGCCACATGAGAGAACGCCCCCAGTGTCTACAGTCTGGTCGACACCATGATAATTACCAAAGGAGAAGGTAGGTGATCAAAGCATTATTCACAGCAATTAGAGGACACATTTAGATCAGGCCGTAGGGACAAGTAGTGATAGGTTTGGGGCAATAAACTAGGTGACGGGTTCCCTTTAATATTTTTCACACTCAACTCATAGACTGAAGCTTTTACTATTTTTCTGATGTTTTTTGCCTATTGATGCCAGTGTCAATTTTAGCTCTTCTTTAATTAAAATACACCCGGGAAAGTTTTACTGGTGTAAAAAAAAAAAGTGATATTACAATTTTCACCAAGGACTATTCAAGATAAAGGAAGCAATTTTATCTCTGCTTCTTTTACTTTCATTAAAGGGATTTATGATATATGTCTATAAAAAAATACATATAATAACAATGTTTTTGTGTAAACCATCATAATGCAGGTGGTTTATCACACAAAAAATACATTTGGTGTATTTGAATAAGTGTTTCTTTCTTTTTTTTGTTGGCAGATGAGCCGTGTATATCCAGCTCACTTCAGAAAAAACGTCATCTGTAAGTAAAAACCATGACCCCGAGTGACCGGAGACCATTTCAGTAATACATTTGGGCAGCTATATTTACCCTTCCAGTACAAATAACAGTTCTGGCACTATTGCGAGTAAACTGGAAAATGCACAAATTGGTCCTTTATTTTATTACCCCTTTTTATAAGCATGTAAACAGTGGAGTAACTTGAAGCTCATGGGCCCGATGCAAAAGCTCCAACAGGGCCCCCAATAATTGCAAATCTTTAATAGCATTAGTTTTTTTCTATAGGCCAAAGTGACTCTGGGGCCCCCTAGGCTCCAGGGCCCAGGTTCACCCATTGTAGTTACGCCCCTGCATGTAAAGTACAGTATACAATATGTGTAATTTTAGTGTTTGTTTTTTTTAGTGCAGTTTTGCAAAACATGAATTTCAGAGCAAATGAAGTCAAAGCAGATGTAGATCACCAGAAATACAGCAAGGAGGAGATATTTACAGAAAAGGAGCCCCTGTTGGATCCTTGTGAGTTAGAGGCAACATCTACTATAATGATGAACAAGCTCTGTGGTAAAGACTAGATGTGTATCTATATTTGTCACATCACAAATAAATGGAGATATTTCACTTCAGCTTTGAAGAAAATTTAACGAATATATTCGGTTTTGTGGTAGGGCTACAAGGCGACTTTGGCTGCAACACAGGTCTCACAGCCAAGTTGCTGCTGGATCTCAGGAGTAATGCAAGTCAATAGAGTCACATTGCAACCGTAAGGTACTGCGACAAGCAAGTAGCAAAAAAATCCAAGTGGCTCTCTATATTGCCCCCTTTAAACACTATCCTCTCACAATGTCGGCCGCCCCATGCTGCCCCCTGTTCACACTGTTCTCACACTGTCGCCTGCCGTACGCTGCGCCTCTCTATACTGCCCCTCCCTCTTTACACTGTTGCCTGCCCCATGCTGGCCCCTCTCTATACTGTCCCCTGTTCACACTGTTCTCACACTGTCACTGGCTCCACACTACCGCCTCTATTCACACTGTCGCCTGCCACATGCTGCCCTCTTTACATTGTTGCCTGTCGCATGTTGCCCCCTCTGTATACTGCCCCTATTCACACTGTCGCCTGCCGCATGCTGCCCCCTCTATACTGCTCCTCCACACCTTGTCCCCCATAAGCTGAACTGTCATTTACTGCAGCCTCTCAGTGGAGCTGTAGAATAGATACAAGTTGCCATAAAGCAAACCATGTCTGTTACTGACAAGAAAACATTAGAGAACTTGCTGTATTATAGCATCTAGAAAGATTAATATTTACTGTCATTACAGCTGCTTTGGAAATAATAGGATTACAGGAAAGAAAAAAAACTTTTTTGCTCTATGTGAAGGCTACTGTTAATAACCACAACTACATTTATTGAGGATTTTGTGTTTTGACAGATCGCACCGACGTTCACAATTGCAATACATATTCCACAGAAGATTATGATGAGGTGAGATTTTAGAAAATACTGTGCAGTTTTTTATGTCTGTGTGCATAAAGCAAACTGTCAGCACCCAACATTCCCTCACAACCTATTGTGTTGTAGTGTCCCAACAGCTTGAGTGCTTCCCTGTATTAGGAAATAATAATAATTATTATTTATTTATATAGCGCCATTAGGTTCCATGGCGCTTTACATGAGGATGAGGGAGACAAGAACAAGTACACTAAATCTAGGCGATCAGGACGTACAGGTACAGAAGGGGCAGGGACCCTGTCCACGAGGGCTTACAGTCTAAGGCTATGTGCACATCTGACGTTTGTGCATCTCTGCAGACCGTCCAAAAACCTGGGTTTTTTTAGCAGAAACTGAGTTTTCTGTGCTCAGCAGTGTCCCTAGTTTTTTGCTCGTTTTCTGCTGGGTTTTGTCGGCTGTTTTTCTGAGCGGTTTTAAAAACTGAGTTTTTAGTGCACTTGTTCAGCTGAAACCGGTGGAAAAACGGAGGAAAGAAGTCACTTGCTCTATTTTTGGAAAACGGTGATAAAACTCAGTTTTGACTGAGAAAACTCAGTTTTGACTGAAAACGACCAGAAGAAAACCGTTCTAATGAAGACAGAGTTTTCTAAAATCCATTGACTAGCATGTTAATCCAACCGGAGGATAGGATTAACATACATTAACATAAAACTGAGCGGAAAACGCTGACGGAAAACGTCCAAAAGCAGCCCACAAAACGACTGATGTGCACATACCCTAAGAGGGGCAGGTTAGGATACAGTAGGATGGGGGAATGTCAGTTATGGGGCAGTTGCCAGGGTCTCATGGCAGATTGTAGGCTTGACGGAATAGGTGAGTCTTCAGGTGACACTTGAAGCTTCTCAGGGTCGGAGAGTGTCTGACGTGTTCAGGCAGGGAGTTCCAGAGTAAGGCAGATGCCCGAGAGAAGTCCTGGACGTGGTTGTGCGAAGAGGTGATGAGGGGGGAGCAGAGGAGGACTTCTTTGGAGGAGCGGAGGTTGCGTGAGGGTAGGTATCGGGAGACCAGGTCGGAGATGTATGGTGGGGCCAGGTTGTGTATGGCTCATCACATGATATTTTGTTAAAGGAACTCTATAGGCGCAGAATAACTGTTCAAACCAAGCACAGGTGCTCATGCATCATGCCATGTGCACCTTTCCACCTGCTTGTTTTCCCTCCCTTTTCTGGCTCTATGAAACCTGAGCTGTTAATGAAAGAAGAGGGAGGGTGGAGATCAGAGGAGGATTATGAGTAGCCAGGGTCCTGGGCTTTTTAGAGGGCAAGGGCCCCCACCGCAACTCGAAGTATCATGTGACATGTCACATGATCATTTTTTTCACAGGTCATGTGATCGGCCATGTGATTAATACAGATGTAGAACTATAAATGCAGAACCATAAAAGAAAAAAAATGTGAACTTAGCAGGCTGCACAGTTTTTCCCCCCCTTATATACAGCACTATACATATTGCTATATATAATAAAGAAAGGGTGGAAAATTAATTTATCACAGCCCCCAGTATTACAGCAGGGGGCCACACATAGCCCCAGCACACAACATGAGGCCACACATAGTCCCCGGCCCGCAGCAGGAGGCCGCACATAGCCCCCCCCGGGCACGCAGCAGGAGGCCGCACATAGCCCCCCCCCGGCACGCAGCAGGAGGCCGCACATAGCCCCCCCCCCCGGCACGCAGCAGGAGGCTGCACATCGCTTCCCCCCCGGCACGCAGCAGGAGGCTGCACATCGCTTCCCCCCCGGCACGCAGCAGGAGGCTGCACATCGCTTCCCCCCCCGGCACGCAGCAGGAGGCCGCACATAGCCCCCCCCCCCGGCACGCAGCAGGAGGCCGCACATAGCCCCCCCCCCCGGCACGCAGCAGGAGGCCGCACATAGCCCCCCCCCCCCCCCCGGCACTCAGCAGGAGGCCGCACATAGCCCACCACCCCCCCCCCCGGCACGCAGCAGGAGGCCGCACATAGCCCCCCCCCCGGCACGCAGCAGGAGGCCGCACATAGCCCCCCCGGCACGCAGCAGGAGGCCGCACATAGCCCCCCCCCCGGCACGCAGCAGGAGGCCGCACATAGCCCCCCCCCCGGCACGCAGCAGGAGGCCGCACATAGCCCCCCCCCCGGCACGCAGCAGGAGGCCGCACATAGCCCCCCCCCCGGCACGCAGCAGGAGGCCGCACGTAGCCCCCCCCCGGCACGCAGCAGGAGGCCGCACGTAGCCCCCCCCCCGGCACGCATCAGGAGGCCGCACGTAGCCCCCCCCGGCACGCAGCAGGAGGCCGCACGTACCCCCCCCGGCACTCAGCAGGAGGGGCCGCACGTACCCCCCCCCCCCCGGCACGCAGCAGGAGGCCGCACATAGCCCCCCCCGGCACGCAGCAGGAGGGCAGGAGGCCGCACATAGATCCCCCCCGGCACGCAGCAGGAGGCCGCACATAGCCCCCCCGGCACACAGCAGGAGGGCAGGAGGCCGCACATAGCCCCCCCCGGCACACAGCAGGAGGCTGCACATAGCCCCCCCCGACACGCAGCAGGAGGCCGCACATGGTGTTCCCCACATAGCCCCTTTATGCAGGTTGTGCTCACATAGCCCTGTATACTAGCTGCATCCCACATAGTCACCAGTATAGAGCCCTTGCCCCACAGAGCTCCCAGTATACAGACTGGGCCCCACATAGCCACCAGTATACAGCCTTTACCTCAGATATCCCTCAATATACAGGCTGAGCCCCACATAGACACCTGTATACAAGCTGTGCCCACATACCCACTAGTATACAGGCTGGGCCCCTCGTAGCTACCTGTATACAAGCTGTACAGTACCCATGTAGCTACGAGTACACAGTCTTTGTCTCACATAACCCCCAGTATGCAGGCTGGGCCCTACATGGTCAGTTTAAAAAGTTAGAAGAGTAGACTCCAGCACCACATTGATATATCATAAAAAAATAAATTTTATTTGTTTGAGAAACTTCTCTAAAACAATGTCCAAAGAATAATAAAAATATGTGTAATTCCACCTTATGCGTTTCAGACAGCTATCCTATCCTTCATCATAGGTAAATTCTAAGTATACAGATATAGTTTTAAACAGACATATAGATTGATGACAGGGAAGGTTACACCCCACATCTGGAGACTTCACTTAATGGATGTCCAGATACTCCCTAAATTAATTAGATCTCCGTATTTAGAGGAGCATCATACATCGGCTAAAGATATAAGCAGCAGAAATTGGCATATTTTAAGAATCTATCTACATGAATGAGTATTCAGATATTGGAAACCCACAATCTAAGCTTACATTAGTATATGTTAAAGGGTTTACAGAGGGGCCATAAAAACACATATTTTGTGTGATATAGACATTACAGAAAAATACACAAAAGAAAAAATCTCACAATAAAAAGAAATGCGCATTGCATGTTATCATCAATGCCTTCATCAATTAGTACATGCACAAATATAGTGGACTATATGTATAATAAATGACTGTGAGGATATTTATCCCTGTTCTATAATCACTATGTCAAGCATTCATACCGAATATCCAAATACTGAACGGCACCCAGATGCACTGATCGTGTTCAAAAGAATTCACTCCAGCTCTCCCACGAGCCCGGCAATAAGACTATCAGCACAATATATCCAGCATACTGTACATACCATGAATGTGTACCATGCAGCATCCCAGGTGTATTCTTTATTGCTAGAGGGAAACATTCTGGTTTCCAATGAGAAGCCCCTGTATTCACCAGCATGTATAATAAAAATAAAAACACATACTCCCCTCACTCCTGTCCTCCTGTCGCTCTGCTCCGGCACGTACATGATGGTGCTGGCTGATGACGTCATCACACAGGAGACAGGAGCTCCCCTGTGCTACGCTGCCACTGTGAATTGCTGGCAGCGTTGTTTCAAGAAAGCTCCCTGCTCCGAGATGTACACCAGGGGAATGGGAGTGAGGTGAGTATGTATGTATTGCTGCACAAAACATTATAATGAGGGCCATCTGGCCATGGGCCCCCCCGGAGCTGTGGCCCTGGGCAGCAGCCCAGATTGCCCTCATTATAATCTGCCCATGGTGGACATAGACGGAAAACAAGCAGGTGGGAAGGTTCACTTAAGTATTTGGTTGTGAGATGATACACCGAGCCCCTGCACTGTCATTCTCCCTTTAAGTTCACATTCACATCGGCGTGTTTTTCATCTGCCTCCTCACACCTCTCTTTGATCGGCAGTTCTGGCTTCTTAAAGCCCGAAAAAGGGTGGAATTAGAGGGAAAACAAGCAGGTGGGAAGGTGCATTTAAAGGGAACCTTCCAGATCATTTATGTCCCCACCCCCCAGCTATCGCTGTCTCTACCTGCAGCTTCATTGTACTATTCTAACTATCCCTGTCTGAGCTCATAGTGCAATGTTACAGGTGAAAAAAAGCATTTATACACTTAGATTTTCTTATGTAAATGAGACAGTTGACTACACTTTGGAGGAAATAAACGATCTGGCAGGTTAATAGTTAACATTTCAGCCTAATTTCAGAAGATGCTGCAGGACCTGTGTGATGTCACAATCATGTGACTAATAGGCAGAGCTACAGTAAGTCTCCATAGCTCATAATGATTTTGCTTGATTAGCTCTGCCCACTATGGTCTCATGATCGTGACATCACACAGGATCTTTATACAGAGAAGTTGGCAGTAAGTTAACCATTAAATTGTCAGTGTGACTACAGAGATCGATGTAATGGTCATCTATGTCAATGATCAATGATACTGACAAAGTAAGAAATTGATATCAGTTTCTGAAAAGCTAAAAAAGTGACAGCCCAAATGGCTGCACTACCATGAGAGATGATTTCAACAAAATGGAAAAATGTCCTGTAAGGGTGCTTTCACACTGCGTTTTTCTGCCTTCCGTTGGGATCAGATATTTTGAAGGACTCAACGGACTGTCACGGATGCTTCAAATCGGATGACATCGGTCCGATTTTTTTTATCAGATCCGTTCGACAGATCTGATAAAAAAATCGGACCGATGTCATCCGATACCATCCGATTTGACGCGTTTTTTTTATCGGATCCGTTTTAAATGTCACTCCTCCTAGTGGGTGTGTATACATAGGACGCACCCATATGCACTTCTGCACCCCATACGCACTGCTGGACCCCGTACCAAGACTTGGCCCCACAGCCACAGTCCCTGCACACTACACACCCCACAGTCCTCCATACAGCCCTGCAACACCCATACACACAGCACTCACCGTGATCCTGGCTCTGTCACAGCAGCAGCAGCATCCAACAGCACCCAGACCTTCAAGATGGTGCTTGCAGGGACTGTGGGAGGTGTTTGTAAAGTCTTTGGGATGTCTGTGGGAGGTCTCAGTCTGAATTGAGCATGCCCAGTAAACAAAATCGGATCAGATATCGGATCCGATTTTTCAGCCATCCGATCCCCATAGACTCCATGTTATTTAAATCGGATCCGATTTGATCCGATTTTTGCAGCGGACTCAAAATCGCAGCAGTCTGCGATTTTGGCTCCTGCAAAAAATCGGACAGAATCGGATCCGACAAAAATCGGATGCCATTAAGGGCAAATCCGATCCGATCTGTGCCCATAGGATAAGGCTGCTTTCACACAGCGTTTTTGTGCTGTCCGAGGGGATCAGACTTTTTGCTGCTCCCCTCGGACAGCATCGGATCCAAACTGATGTCTGCAATCGGATGCCAAATAGGCATCCGATCCCGATATTTTGCAGCATCAGCTGGATCCTGTCCCTGCTCCTCCTGTCATCTCGTCCCCCTTCTCTCTCCCTCCTGTCACCTTTGTCCCCCGTGTCTCCCCTCCTTGTCCCCCTCTGTCTCCCCTCTTTGCACCCCCTCTTTGTCCCCCTGTGTCTCCCCTGTGTCTCCCCTCTTTGTCCCCCTGTGTCTCCCCTCTTTGTCCCCCTGTGTCTCCCCTGTGTCTCCCCTCTTTGTCCCCCTGTGTCTCCCCAGTGTCTCCCCTCTTTGTCCCCCTTTGTCCCCCTGTGTCTCCCCTGTGTCTCCCCTCTTTGTCCCCCTGTGCCTCCCCTCTATCTCCCCCCTCTTTGCTCCCCTGTTTGCAGACCTTAAAAAATAAAAAAATCTTCATTCTCACCTCTCCGCGACACCCGCGCTGCTTCCAGCTTCTTCTGATCAACAGGACCTGGCGTGATGTCACAGTCACATGACCGATTACCGCGGTAACCGGCCATGTGACTCAACTGTGACGTCAGGCCAGGTCCTAGAAGCACAGAGCGCAGGAGGCATCGCTGGATCGTGGAGAGGTGAGAATGAAGTTTTTGTTATTTTTAACCCTTTATTTTCAGGAGATGTCACTTTTGCAGTGTATGAATATACATTGCAGAAGTGATATTAGATGGTACAGAGCGATTTTAGTGTACTGAGCATGCTCAGTGCACTAACATCGGGTCCGAGGAGACATGAGCTGTTTCCTCGGATCCTCGCTCCATAGGCCCCATGTTATTTGGCGCGGATCAGGTCGGATCCAATTCGGTCCGATCTGACCCGCTGTGCCAAAAATCGCAGCAGGCTGCGATTTTGGGCACAGCAAAAAATCGGCCAGGATCGGATCCGACCAAAATCGGATGCCAATAAGGCCAAATCCGATGTGATCCGTGCCCATAGGATAACATGGGGCCAAAATCTGATCCGTGGCTGTCCGTTTTACAACGGACAGCCACGGATCACAGAAAAACGCTGTGTGAAAGCACCCTAACATGGGGCCAAAAATCGGATCCGATTCTGTCCGATTTTCAACGGACAGCGTCGGATTGCAAAAAAACGCAGTGTGAAAGCACCCTAAGTCATTTCCTTTCAGTCATAGAGATGTGCCAGGAGTGGTTACAGTCACTACTATACAGTGAGCGGCAGGAGTAAGCACTCAGTTTGGCACTTTGATTGAAAGCTTGTTCTGCACAGAAGCACAGCAGAGGCGGCTGTCAGTTACCATGTCAGGGTGGGCTTACTGCTGCCACTCATTGTATAGTGGGCATTGCTGTGAGCGTTGACTGTAATTGTTCCCTATACCACCCTTCTGACTAAAAACCAGCAGCTCCCAGGAGGAAAAGTTGCATTTATACCAATAGCCACAATTTAGTAAAGGAAATAGGCAGCATTGTAATGCTATTTAAAACAGATTAAGCCTACATATGTAGTTAAATGGTGTTTTCCAAGGTGAAAGGTTCCCTTTAAGGTATAAGTACAAATCCTCTTTAAAGCTGATTTCTACTTTGAACAAACGTTTTTGGCAGACTTTACACATATTGCTTTTTACTTAAAATAATAAAAGCCTAATATGGCCTACTTCCTTCATACCAACAAAATGGCACTGATTTACTAAGGCAGAGGTCCCCAACCTTTCTGACCTTGAGAGCCTCAATCCACTCTTAAAGATGGTCGTGAGCCACATTTAGCTCTGAGAGAGGGTCTCGAGTCACATTTAGCTCTGATGGTGGGTTTACACACACCAATCATTGTATCCAATATCTGAACAGATCTCTGGTTGCAGTGAAATCATGGACACATAGTTCCATTTTGTGGCTGTGTACAACATGGAGCAATCTGTCCATGATTTCACTGCAACCAGAGATTGGTTCAGAGATTGGATACAATGATTGGTGTGTGTAAACCCACCATGAGAGAGGGTCGTGAGCCGCATTCAGCTCTGAGAGAAGATCACAAGCCACATTCAGCTCTGAGAGAGGGTTGTGAGTTACTTTCAGCTCTGAGAGAGAGTCGTGAGCCACACTCAGCTCTGAGAGAAATTCACAAGCCATATTCAGCTCTGAGAGAGGCTCTCACCACATTCAGCCCCGAGAGAGGTTCATGAGCCACATTCAGCTCTGAGAGAGGGTTGGGAGCCATATTCAGCTCTGAGAGAGGCTCTCACCACATTCAGCTCTGAGAGAGGGTCGTGAGCCACATCCAGCTCTGAGAGAGGGTTGTGAGCTACTTTCAGTTCTTAGAGAGGGTCATGAGCCAGATTCAGCTCTGAGAGAGGGCCGCGAGCCACATTCAGCTCTGAGAGAGGGCCGCGAACCACATTCAGCTCTGAAGAGAGGTCGTGAGCCACATTCAGCTCTGAGAGAGGGTTGTGAGCCACATTCAGCTCTGAAGGTACCGTCACACAGGGACATATCGCCGGCGATGTTGCCGGGGATCGCGGGAGCGCACATCCCTGACAACATCGCCGGGGAGATGTCAGACGGAGCAACTTACCAGCGATGTCGCCGGCTAGTTGCCGCGGCTATCGCTCGCTGGGTTGCCCAGCAACCCAGCGAGCGATAACTCGCAATGTTGTAGATAGGCGGAATCGCCCGCAACATTGCAGGTTGCCGCGTTACACAGGGCGATCAGGCATGATCGCCTGAGCAACATCGCCAGATTTCCCAACATTATTGGGAAACCTGGCGATGTGACTCAGGCGATTTTTCCCCTGAACATCGCCCTGTCACACGAGGCAACTCTCCGGCGATGTCGCCGCAACCTGGTCACGCCCCTCAGTTGCCGGCAACATCGCCGGCGATGTGTCCCTGTGTGACGGTACCTTTAGAGAGTTTCGTGAGCCACATTCAGCTATGAGAGAGGGTTGTGAGCCACATTCAGCTATGAGAGAGGGTTGTGAGCCACATTCAGCTATGAGAGGGGGTTGTGAGCCACATTCAGCTCTGAGAGAGGGTTGTGAGCCACATTCAGCTCTGAGAGAGGTTTGTGAGCCACATTCAGCTCTGAGAGAGGGTCGTGAGCCACATTCAGCTCTGAGAAAGGGTCGTGAGCCAGATTCAGCTCTGAGAGAGGTTCACAAGTCACATTTAGTTCTGAAAGAGGGTTGTGAGCCGCATTCAGCTCTGAGAGAGGGTCGGGAGCCATAGTCAGCTCTGAGAGAGGGTTGTGAGCTACTTTAAGCTCTGAGAGAGGGTCGTGAGCCACATTCAGCTCTGAGAAAGGGTCGTGAGCCAGATTCAGCTCTGCGAGAGGTTCACAAGTCACATTTAGTTCTGAAAGAGGGTTGTGAGCCGCATTCAGCTCTGAGAGAGTGTCGGGAGCCATAGTCAGCTCTGAGAGAGGGTTGTGAGCCACATTCAGCTCTGAGAGAGGGTTGTGAGCCACATTCAGCTCTGAGAGGGGGTTGTGAGCCACATTCAGCTCTGAGAGGGGGTTGTGAGCCACATTCAGCTCTGAGGGTACCTTTACACGCGGCTACATTTCTAGGGTGGCTACAGGTAACTTACTGGTTGCAGTGAAATCATGGAGAGATTATTCCATTTGTACACAGCAACAAGATAGAACCTTGTCTCCATGATTTCACTGCAACCAGTAAGTTACCTGTTGCCACCCTAGAAATGTAGCTGCGTGTAAAGGTACCCTGAGAGAGGTTTGTGAGCCACATTCAGCTCTGAGAGAGGTTTGTGAGCCACATTCAGCTCTGAGAGAGGGTCGGGAGCCATAGTCAGCTCTGAGAGAGGGTTGTGAGCTACTTTAAGCTCTGAGAGAGGGTCGTGAGCCACATTCAGCTCTGAGAAAGGGTCACAAGCCACATTCAGCTCTAAGAGAGGGTCATGAGCCATATCCAGCTCTGTTGTGAAACGTCTTGAAAAACTGCTTTTTTTTTTAATCCTTTCTTGGCATTTACTGCACAAAAAGCATAAAAAAAGAAACCTCTAATAATGAAAACCCAACATAAAGAAGAAACATCTGAATGTGGAAACCTAACCTAATGTTGGAAGATGATGACACGAGTTATGTAAACAGTCACTAATACATGACACCTGCTCCTTATATGAACCTAGCAAAAATATTCTGTAATACTGTGCATACTAATGACAATGTCTGTGTGTTGTTAATAGTCTGCTGATACTGAATTACCTGAGAAGCTTCAAGGCATTACCACATCTCTGTCACCCAGTATTATGAGCAGGATTGAAGCAGATGAAGATCAAGTCCAACCATCCATGAATATCCCTTCAACTATTGAACAAGAAAGTAGAGAAAGCAAAACTCACAGGAAGATGCTCTTGGCATTGGGCACCAATGCAGAAGGTCAATCGCTTATCATACCTGAATTAAAAAGACATTTGTCTGAAAAGCTTGAGATGAGTCTTCCAGAAGTTAAAGTTAAGAAGAAATTTAGTAGGACAAGTGATGGGATAAATCTGCGGAACATTTGGTCTATGAATCAGGAGCAGCAGTGCAGCCTACTAGATGAGACCAGGTGGGCTGAGGCCATTGTACTGACCGTGCTGTTTCAGAATGGATCATCACAGCTTTGTCCAACCAAGGTCAGTATTTGTCAAATATTCCAATTGACCATAAAATAAAAGTAATTGTTTGGTTTGATGAACATCCATGCATGCCTCCATTTTATTGGACAACTACTGATCATGAAAATGGTGGTGTCATGGGGTCGTATAGCGGATAGGGAATCAGGATGGTAAGATGGGCAAAGGCGTTCAGGGGATCTAGTCTGACTCTTAGTTTTGGGTAGCCTAACTCACCCTGCTCCCAGAGGTACCCCAGATGACGGAGAGGTCTGGGTGGCCACCCTAGCCCTTCGCTCCTGACCAGCCCGAGGCTAAGAACCCCTACCGTCACCTACGGACTGGGAAAACCCAGCAGCTTTATTGGAAGGCAACGGCAGCAATAACACAGCTCAGCACAGCATGACTTCACAGCACAGGGTCCAAGTAGAAATGAACTCTATCTGCAGTACCTAGTGGACTGAAGTGGAGCTATTTCAAGGCTGGGGGAGTAGAGATCTAAATACGAAGACACACCCCTAAACCTCCACCAAATTGTTATGACTTCCCCTCCACCTGCAGCGCTGCAAACAGCAGAGTAAGGAAAAAAAGCTTGATTTAATCACAGCAGCACCACCTGAGTCTGCTTGTGATATTCACCATTATTATTCTTCATTCCTAGTAATGTTTTCCATGCAGTAGTTGTAGGGTTGGTTAACACATATTTCCTCTTTAGTTCATTTTATTATTCTTAATTCATTGTTTTAATCCTCACCGTTTAATTGCTCTTTCTCATTAATATCATCCATGCCAAAAACAGCGGTTGGGCTCTGGCTGTGTCCTGTGGGTGCATTTGGTTTCTGTTTTTGGCATGGATGGTAAGCTTTCTGATGCTGCTTTTTTTCTAGTAGTTTTTGTACAATTTTGTTAGGACTGATGAGCATGGGATCCCTTGTCGTGGGTCATCAGCTTAAATGTCTTGGGCCAACACATGAACCAAAATCCCATCTATAAAGGTTTTTTATTTATCATATAAAAAACTTTTGCACTTTTTTATCCATCCAGGGTGCAGTTGGGCCCATAGGGGCGCCATTCATCTAGTGGTGCAGAAGCATCGTGCTGTGCGGCCCAATGCTCAGGCAGCGGAGCGGTTGGGTAGCTTTCAGACGCTCTGCATCATATGTATCAGTGTGGATGGTGCTCTATGCAGGCCTAGTGTGTGCATGGCGGCTCGCCTCCCACATCTTGCTGGTGGAGGTGATGTGTCGGCCTGCAGCTGGGCTTGCTCCGCGGTTGGGCTCTGGCTGCGTCCTGTGGGTGCATTTGGTTTCTGTTTTTGGCATGGATGGTAAGCTTTCTGATGCTGCTTTTTTTCTAGTAGTCTTTCTCAATAATACTTTCATCTGCACAGTTTACACATAAATATTTTCTTACAGATGGAAAATACATTAATGAACGGAATTCTAGTATTCATTAAAAAGAAGAGCGAAGTCATGTCTAGTAATGTAGAAATAGCTCATGATGATGATACTTACATTCATACGACTGTGACTGATAATAGCTTATGGCAAATAGATCAGACACAACATGACTTTTTAAGGTGAGTACGGTTGTTTTTGTGTTCTGTGACACAGAATAACGTAATAACTGATTGACAATATCATTTTATATTCTATAAACTCATTATTTTAGACATTTTATATACCGTATGTCTGCACACTATATATATATATATATATAATGTAGAAACAAATAGAGCAGCACTGCCCAGTGGGTGCAAATCAGCTCAGCTGTCTTCCCAGAACTTGTATATACTTGAAAAAATGTTGCAGCACTCCGTCATTAGATGTATCTCATGCCTTTATTACGGCCACAGGTACCATAGGGCAACGTATCGGGCACATGCGCCCTTCATCCAGCACTGGATGAAGGGCGCATGTGCCCGATACGATGCCCTATGGTACCTGTGGCCGTAATAAAGGCATAAGATACATCTAATGACGGAGTGCTGCAACATTTTTTCAAGTGTATGTATATATATATATATATATATATATATATATATATTTTATAGTTTACATATAAATACTTTTAACTATTAGATGACTAAAAAATAAATTACCGTAGATTACTAAAATACTGAATTATTTAGATTATTGATCCTCCTGAGTTACCTCCTATATTATACTCCAGAGCTGCACTCACTATTCTGCTGGTGCAGTCACTGTGTACATACATTACATTACTGATCCTGAGTTACCTCCTGTATTATACTCCAGAGCTGCACTCACTATTCTGCTGGTGCAGTCACTGTGTACATACATTACATTACTGATCCTGAGTTACCTCCTATATTATACTCCAGAGCTGCACTCACTATTCTGCTGGTGCAGTCACTGTGTACATACATCACATTACAAATCCTGAGTTACCTCCTGTATTATACTCCAGAGCTGTACTCACTATTCTGATGGTGCAGTCACTGTGTACATACATCACATTACAAATCCTGAGTTACCTCCTGTATTATACCCCAGAGCTGCACTCACTATTTTGCTGGTGCAGTCACTTTTTACATACATTACATTACTGATCCTGTGCTGATCCTGAGTTACCTCCTGTATCATACCCCAGAGCTGCATCACTATTCTGCTGGTGCAGTCACTGTGTACATACATTACTGATCCTATACTGATCCTGAGTTACCTCCTGTATTATACTCCAGAGCTGCACTCACTATTCTCCTGTTGCAGTCACTGTGTACATACATTACATTACTGATCCTGTACTGATCCTGAGTTACCTCCTGTATTATACTCCAGAGCTGCACTCACTATTCTGCTGGTGCAGTCACTGTGTACATACATTACATTACTGATCCTATACTGATCCTGAGTTACCTCCTGTATTATACTCCAGAGCTGCACTCACTATTCTCCTGTTGCAGTCACTGTGTACATACATTACATTACTGATCCTGTACTGATCCTGAGTTACCTCCTGTATTATACTCCAGAGCTGCACTCACTATTCTGCTGGTGCAGTCACTGTGTACATACATTACATTACTGATCCTGGGTTACCTCCTGTATTATACTCCAGAGCTGCACTCACTATTCTGCTGGTGCAGTCACTGTGTACATACATTACATTACTGATCCTGGGTTACCTCCTGTATTATACTCCAGAGCTGCACTCACTATTCTGCTGGTGCAGTCAATGTGTACATACATTACATTACTGATCCTGTACTGATCCTGAGTTACTTCCTGTATTATACTCCAGAGCTGTACTCACTATTCTGCTGGTGCAGTCACTGTGTACATACATTACATTAATGATCCTGAGTTACCTCCTGTATTATACTCCAGAGCTGCACTCACTATTCTGCTGGTGCAGTCACTGTGTACATACATTACATTACTGATCCTGAGTTACATCCTGTATTATACTCCAGAGCTGCACTCACTATTCTTCTGGTGCAGTCACTGTGTACATACATTACATTACTTATCCTGAGTTACCTCCTGTATTATACTCCAGAGCTGCACTCACTATTCTGCTGGTGCAGTCACTGTGTACATACATTACATTACTGATCCTGAGTTACCTCCTGTATTATACTCCAGAGCTGCACTCACTATTCTGCTGGTGCAATCACTGTGTACATACATTACATTACTGATCCTGAGTTACCTCCTGTATTATACTCTAGAGCTGCACTCACTATTCTGCTGGTGCAGTCTCTGTGTACATACATTACATTACTGATCCTGAGTTACCTCCTGTATTATACTCCAGAGCTGCACTCACTATTCTGCTGGTGCAGTCACTGTGTACATACATTACATTACTGATCCTGAGTTACATCCTGTATTATACTCCAGAGCTGCACTCACTATTCTGCTGGTGCAGTCACTGTGTACATACATTACATTACTGATCCTGAGTTACATCCTGTATTATACTCCAGAGCTGCACTCACTATTCTTCTGGTGCAGTCACTGTGTACATACATTACATTACTTATCCTGAGTTACCTCCTGTATTATACTCCAGAGCTGCACTCACTATTCTGCTGGTGCAGTCTCTGTGTACATACATTACATTACTGATCCTGAGTTACCTCCTGTATTATACTCCAGAGCTGCACTCACTATTCTGCTGGTGCAGTCACTGTGTACATACATTACATTACTGATCCTGAGTTACATCCTGTATTATACTCCAGAGCTGCACTCACTATTCTGCTGGTGCAGTCACTGTGTACATACATTACATTACTGATCCTGGGTTACATCCTGTATTATACTCACCAGGACAAATCCTTTAACACTTAGCTAATGACTTAACTATTAAACTCACCCTATGTAAATGAAATAATTCTTGTGTATTGTGGTATATTGATTACAGCACCGTGCTACTACACATCTTACAGAGCAAAGCTATGGTTATTTGCTTCAACGCAAAGGATTTTCTTCGAATGGTTTATGAGAAATTTAAGAACTGCAGAGATGGTAAGATGCAAACAAAAGTGGGTGCAGAACCAACATTTGTATCCAGGCCCTAGAGCCTGACAGGGGTCCAGTAGTCCCTCTGACACATGATGGATACAACAGTAGTAGAAATGGCACAAGGTAGTTACAGATAGGAAGGAGAGAGCTGTAGCCGTTCTAAACTCCATGTCCTTTATTTGTTGTTATGGGGGTTACCACTGACTCTGGAAATACCAGCTCCTTATCAACGATATCGCATTGCTAAGCAAATATTATTATGTGAGTACGGAGTCACTATTATGGCGCACAATCCTTGTGCTTAGATAGGGCCACAGAGAAGCACAAAAAACTCCTGCCTAATCTATAGACTTTGATGTCTGTCCCAAGTGAAGGAAAACCACATTTTTCAGAGTCTATGTTGGAAGAGTTCATCCTCCTACAAGAACTGAGAGGATTATTAGTTTGAGTGTAAAGAATATGCATTGCCTGAAATCGTAAAAATTTCAGTGTGCAGGATTGTGAATGTGAAGTATAGGCTGCAAGTGTGCCAGGCAAACTACTGGCCATAATTGGTGCCATAGAGAGGGCATAGTGAGCTGGTGTATGGCCAGCCTTGAGAGTGTGTGCACCGAGTTTCTCTATAAAGGACTATTGTAGAGGAGCTGCTGAATAAAGTGTACTGTCAGAGACGTTTTGTAGATGTCACCTAAGTGCCAATTCTCTTCTTCTGTTAAGTCAGTCCATTGACTCGTGTAAGACACATGAAACCAGCAAACTCATTTCCTCCTTGCAAATAAAGTTCTACACCTGACATCTTCAAGTATGGAACCACTCCACCACCAAGGGCAGCTACCTCTATTTAGAGGGGCATGCCATTCTGTAGATGTAACCAACCCCGTAATATACTATGCATTCAACCTGGCAACTTCACATTGACCTAGTAAGTTATGATACATGTAAATATATTGCACTCAAGACACAATGAAAAAAGTAAGTGACCTGTGACCCAAGTCACTACAGTACTAGTTCCAGAGGTGGAGAGATATGACTATGTGGCGCCCTGCTCCCACAGGTAACCACAAGCTTCCCTAGTGCACGGCTGGATTTCCACAGAGGGTACCCAGTACAAACAACACCTTCCACCCCAGTACAGTAGGGGGAGCCCAACTCGCTGACGTTAGGTGAGATCCCCTATAAATACTGGTGCTGGGGGAGGAGTTAGGCAGAGTGTGCAGACGCTAGAAGAACTGCGAAGACGTCCTGGTGCTCAGTGTCGTGCTAGGCCCGAACCAGTGACCCGGAGTAGCCCTTCTGCCGCCCAGCCAGGCCCAGGAGTGGGATTGGAAGGCGAGGAGTACGGAGAACAGTGGGAGTAGAGGAGCCAGTGGAGGTTCGCCCAAGTAAACACCGGACTTCGGCTGTCCGCACCTGCAGTAGTGCTTCAAGCCAGCAGAAAACTCCGACACACCATGACTTCAGTCACCTGGTCCCCCTGCGTACTCAACATAAAGGGAGCCAGACACCGTAGTGAGGAGAGGGCAATGGTGATCATCGAGGGTAACCCACAGACCGCGCAGGAGGAGAGAGAAGTGAGGAGGCCAGCCAGGTTATACACGGGTAGGGCTTCAACAACAGGAGAGAGAACTTAAGGAGGCCTTATACCCACTCTATGTGGAAGTTCAACTGTGCTTCTGGTCACCCGACAGTGCCTGGACATATTACCTCAGTTTCACCAGTAAAAGGTAAAGAGACACTCAGCAGTGTGTGTGCATTATTCCTCCCTGTTCCCATGCTCCGTAGAGACTGTTTCACTATCCATTACCTTGGACCAAGCCCCACTCTGAACTGCCCACTCAACGCTGCCCCGATGGCCCAGCTTCACCTGTAGGAAGCTATAACACCCTTGCCGCAATTTCAACCCCTCCGGAGGACTCTGGCGGCGCTGGTGATCTCCCACCAGATACTACAGGTGGCATCACGAATCATTCTAACCAAAAACTGTATTTTAGAAGTCACCGACCCCCAGAGCCACGGACTTGGGTGCAGCCACCCTGATAGCGTTCCCCTGACACCGTGGCCGAGCTCTGAGTACCCCGGCTTGGGCAGGTCATACGACTTTCTTCTGGTGCTCACGAACATGATCCTTGCCCGGCACAACCGGGTACTGTGTGCCGTGATTTGAACTGTGTTGTGTGACTGTCAAACTAAGCTACCATTACCACGCTAGAGAGCGGGAAGAAAGAGGGCATGTCGGCCTGTAGTGTGCAAAACCAAAACCCGCCCTTCGCGGGAGTGTAATGAGGCTGACATAAGGATGCGCTTTTATCATTGCTACTAGAGGCCGGGGGATGATATCAGAACCTATGCCTGGCACCTGGAAGAAGCCTGCCACCCTTAATCAGGTCGGCCCTGCCAGTGTACCAAGTGATGATAAACTGTTGATTGAGCAATTCACCAGGGGACTGTTATCCACTGAGGACAATAAAACTGTGCGCTGGTGGTCACTAAGGCTGCTTTCACATTACGTTTTTGTGCCTGTCCGTGGGATCCAACTTTGAAGGAGGATCCCACGGACAGGCACGGATCCCTGCAATCGGATGGCAAATAGCCAGCCAATCCAATTCTATGCAGGATCCGTGTGGATCCTGCGGTCCCCTCTCTTTCCCTGCTGCTGCCTTCTTCATCTTGTTCTCTCTCCTATTCTATTCTCTCTTCCCGCTATGCTATTCTGTCCCCCCGCTCCTCTATCCTCATCTAATCCCTATCCTGTCCCCTGTCCCTCTTCCCTGTGTGTAAAAAAAAAAAAAAAAACAACACCTCCCGGAGTATACATCACCTGTCACCGGCTCCCACGCTGCAGCACCATCAGGACTGAAGGACCTGTGATGATGTCAGAGAGCTGGTCACATGACCCGTTAGCTGACCGCCTGTGACATCATCACAGGCTCTTCAGTCCTGATGGTGCTGCAGCATGGGAGCCTGTGACAGGTGATGTATACTCCGGGAGGAGGTTTTTTTTTTGTTTTTACACACAGGGAAGACAATAGGGGACAGGATAGGGATTAGAGGAGGATAGAGGAGCGGGGGACAGAATAGAATAGTGGGGAGACAGCATAGAATAGCGGGGGCACAGAATAGAATAGGAGAGGGAACAACATGGAGGAGGCAGGAGCAGGGAAAGACAGGGAATACGGAGCCGACATCGGATCCGAGGTGAACTCAGATCCAATGTGCATAGGCTCCCATGCTGTGGGCACTCGGATCAGCCTCGGATTAGCAGTGATCCGATCCTGTCCGATTTGAGTCACGGACACAAAATCGTAGCAGGCTGCATTTTGTGCCCGTAATTAAATCGGATCGGATGGTGCCAAAATCGGATGCCAATAGTGGCACATCCGATCCCATCCGATTCCCATAGGGGAACATGGGATCCGATTTCGGATCCGATTGTATCCGTTTCGAAACGGATACAATCGGATGACCGAAAATCGTTATGTGAAAGCAGCCTAAGTCACCCGGAAGCTGACTTTAGCATTTTAAAGGAATGGCCATAAAGGGGTTGCGGCCAGTGGAGATCCCTGAATCTGCCATCCGGCGGTGGTGCAGTGGTGAGGTGCAGGCTACCCCAACACCGGTACCCGTGCCTGTGGCTGAGAACAGTGTGCAGTCTACTAACCTGACAAATACGACTCTTTGCGTGCTGAGATGTGCCAGATGAGTAAGAACTTAAGTAGAGTTATGGAAGCCCTGCAGCTGCAACAAGAGCCAAAACCCACACCAAAACCACAGCAAAAACGACCACCGACCGCTGCAGCTCCATCGGAGACCTCATCTGCCATTGTTGCAACAGAACCGGCCACATTGCTAGAAGCTGTCCTTTAAACGAGCAGTCCCTGGGGGCCAGGGCCAAAACCTCAGGAGTAACTAAACAGGGCCCAGCCACTTGGTACAAGACCTACATCGGACAAAGACCGTTCCTGTTCATTGTACTAGACGGCATCCCAACACCAGCTCTACTGGATACCGGGTCACAGGTGACCACCATCCCCCTATATCCTTTACAAAAAGTACTGGTCTGATGCAGAACTTAAACCACCCGCCTTAGACTTTACCGTCAACGCATCTAATGGTTAACCGCTTAGTGTGATGGGGGTTAGGGAAGTGCCAATAAAGGTGGGGAGGGTAGAATTGCAAGACCAAGGGATTATTGTGGTAGCAGAAGCAAGTAATACTCGGGATCCTTACATAATCCTTGGTACTAATGTTGTTAGCAATTGCTTGGGTGAAGTGTTGTCTTTGCTTCAACAGATTGCAGATACTGCCAAACCTGGTCAGAAGAGGTACTTCAGCGTGAGATAAGAGCCCTTCTGCACCATCAACAGGTAAAACTTACAGGTGGCGAAATTGGTACAGCTCGGGTGACAGACCCATTTCCTTTCCTGTTGTAATCCCTCCAATGAGTGAAATGATGATTTCGTGTTGAGCAGCTATTGGTCTAAGAGGGCAGGACTATCAGGCATTAGTGGAGCCCATCAGCACAGAACATAGACCTACACTCTTGACAGCCAGGGGGGTGGTCGATGTACACAATGGGAGAGTACCAGTTCGCATCTTAAACTGTGGCAGTGAAGATGGTCAAATTACCAAGGTATACCACCGTTGCTAAATTGTACACAGTAAATAATGATGAGATCCAGGCAGTGGGACCCTTACCCCAAGCTAATGGGGCAGAACCTGATGATACAACGTGGCCACTGGAAGACTGGTGCCAGCAACTCCATGTAGGAACCGACACCACTCCTGTGCACGAAAAGCAAGGTGTTTACCGGGTAGTCAGAGAATTTGAGCAAGTGTTTAGTAAGCATCCACTTGACTTTGGCAGGATAAAAGGGGTGCAACATCATATCCCCACAGGAACACATCCACCCATCAAGGAGCGATACAGGCCTATTCCACCTGCACTCAGAAAGCCAAAGAAATGTTACAGGACATGAAGGACGCAGGGGTTATACGAGATAGCTGTAGTCCCTGGGCAGCCACATTAGACGGCAGCATGAGAATGTATGTAGATTATAGGCAAATAAATCGCCTAACACATAAGGATGCTTACCCATTACCTCACATTGAGGAATCCTTAGCTGCATTGAAGTCTGCCAATTACTTCTCTACCTTAGATCTCACTAATGGGTATTGGCAGGTGTCCGTTGCAGAGGAAGACCGTGAGAAGACAGCGCTTACAACACCAGTGGGCCTGTGTGAATTCAACAGCATGCCATTCGGACTATGTAACGCACCCGGAATGTTCCAGAGGTTGATTGAGTTACCTGGGGCATAAGAACTTCGAGACGGTACGGCTTTACCTGGTTTACCTGGATGACGTGATTGTGTACTCCAAGAAATATGAAGCGCACATAGCTCATCTAGGGGAGGTGTTTGAACCTCTGTTCAAGTATGGGATGAAGCTGAGGCCCTCCAAATGCCACCTCTTAAAGCCAAGAGTTCAGTACCTGGGACACATAACCAGTGCTGAAGGAGTGGCCCCTGATCCAAACAAAGTAACAGTCATTAAGGAATGGCTGGAACACAAGACCCTGAAGGAAGTAAGTCAATTCCTGGGGTTGGTGGGCTACTATCGGAGGTTTATAAAGGAGTACACGAAGACGTCAGCTCCACTGCAAAACCTCTTAGTAGGCCAACCCAAGAAGGGCAAGTCTAGAGATTCTCCCTTGGAATGGGGCAAGGAACAGGAAGAGTCGTTCCAGATGATGAAAGAGGCCCTAACAGGGGAAGAGATCCTCTCTTACCTGGACTACAACCTCCCATTCCTCCTATATACCCATGCCAGCAATGTGGGATTAGGAGCGGTGCTCTCTCAAAAGCAAGAAGGCAAGGAAAGAGTGATTGCCTACGTGAGTAGAAAGCTTCGCCCCACAGAAAGAAACCTGGAAAACTATAGTTCTTTCAAGCTGGAGTTCCTGGCGTTGGTATGGGCCATTATCGAGAGGTTTAAACATTACCTGGCATCTAGCAAGTTCACTGCCTCTACGGATAACAATCCGCTGACCCACCTGGAGACTGCAAACTTGGGAGCCATGGAACAGAGATGGATGGCCTGATTATCCAACTACCAGTTCACGATCAAGTACCGGGCTGGGCATAACAACGGCAACAAAGATGCCTTATCCAGAATGCCTCATCTGTCAGACATGGGAGTGGATGAAGACGAGTTGGAAGAAGTGGAGCTACCCGCATTCCATCAGTTAAGGGTACCACAGTGCCAACAAGCCCATGAAGATCCTCCTGAGAGGGTAGTTAACCCGTTACCACACTTTGGTTGGTAGGAAGTGCAAGACAGTGACCCGGCTATCAGTTTGGTGAAAAGACTGATAACACAGGAGTCAGCGAACTCCCATTGAACCCTTCACCAGAAGCTAAACACCTGTGGAATGAGAGAAGTAAGCTGTTCATCTACCAGGAAAACTTTGTAGGCATATCAACCCACGAACCCATGAAATGGTGTGGCAGATCGTAGTACCAAAAACAGTGGTCCAGATGGTATTGAATGCCTATCATAACCAAGCCGGTCATTTCGGGGTGGAAGAAAGTAGAGATGCTACTTAAGTACAGGTTCTTTTGGGTCGGCATGCATGGATTCATAGAGAGGTGGTGTAAAGACTGTGGACCCTGTAATCTAAGAAGAAAAGACCTGCAAATCCAGAGAGCACCACTCCAGTCTATAGTGACAAAACAACCACTTGAAATTGTAACCTTGGACCAGTGAAACTGACTCCAAGCAGATTAGGCTACACGTATGTGTTGACAATTGTAGACCATTACTCCAGATTCCTGATGGTCGCACCCGTAAAAGACTTAACGGCCTCAACAGCTGCAAGAACATTCCAGAATGTCTTTTGCAGACCACTGGGATATCCAGAGCAAATTCTGACTGAGGTGGAGCTTTTGAAACAGAAATCTTCCAAGAATTTTGCCATATGTATGGTTGTAAGAAGATAAGAACTACACCATATCATCCCCAAACCAATGGGTTATGCGAGAAAATGAATAATATCGTCATAGACATGCTGAAAATATTACCTCTGGAAGAAAGAAATCAATGGCCAGAGAAACTACCAGATTTAGTCGACATGTACAACCACATTCCAGTGAGTTCTACCAACTGTACACCCGCTTACCTCATGAGAGCCTGTACAGGAAAATTACCTGTAGATCTAGAGCTCGGAGTTGTAGAACCCAAAGCAGATGCTTCCCAGTCCATCTGGAACGTTAACCGTCTAGAATACAGATAAGTTCAAGCTTGCATTGAAGACAACTTTGAAAAGGCTCGAGAGAAACAAGAAAGGGACTTCCAACAAAGTGCACGAGCAGAACCAGGAAGTGTTGTTTTGAAGAGGAAGAAGCATAATTAGATGATCGGTGGGAGCAAGAACCCTACATACTGTTAGAATCTTGACTTTAACAACAGTAAAGTGTGTCTTATCAGTAAAAACGGAGGAAAGACTACACAAACAGTGTCTAGAGATCATCTGAAAAAGTGTCCAAGAGAATGGGAAAATCAGAACTTCTCAATACATTCTGAAGAAGAACCAGAACCTGAAGAAGACCCAACTCCATGTGAAAAACTAAAGGAAAAGGTTATATCCACAATCTTAGGAGATTTCCCAGAGGATTGGCCTCAACAAGATGGAGCAATTTTAGTGCCCTTGCTCAACTTTTACCAGCCTCAATGAGAAGTGCAAAGAAGTCAGAAAGAAATACCTGTTGAAAGAAAAACTGAGGATGCTGCAATCGGTGCATCTGCTTTCCCTGTAGTGAGACTAAGGCCATGCAGACGTTTACCTGATTTTACCTTCATCACGCCCCGCATTACCTACATCACATGAGACGCTGACACCCGTAGTGCGCAGATCTAATAGAAGCACACAAGTTCAACCCCCGTCTAGGTATGGAGAGTGGGCACAATAAAAGTGTAAAGTCATACACAGTGAAAGGTAACCTGTAAATAGCAGCACTTGTAACCATGTAAATAGTAGTGTACAGAAGGGTGGAGGAACTGGGCCCAGGCCCATGCACATTAAGTTAGGAACCGAAAGTGCCTGGGGTGGAGGGGTACCAGGTCTCCTAAGCCGAGACACCCATAGGAAAATGTTGTGGTTTGAAAATGTGTGTTTTATTGAAAAAAAATATGGAATTTGAAAGACTCTTCCCTTTTCTTACCCGGAGCATACAGAGACTCTACTGTATAGACTCTTTAATCAAACTGTTCCCTTGGAACATTTCCCCGTCTTATTAAAAAGGACCTTGGTTACAGTGCTGGTTGTGACAACAAACTTCTTTTCCAAAAAAAAGTCTGCGGTGGGTGGACTAGCACCGTACGGACTTTACCTGTTTTACCATTTGTCAGTGGTTTTTGTAAATTTTTCAATTTTGAGACTCTGTAAATAGTTTACTAGTTGTTATTGTTGAAAATGTTATTTCTTTGTTGAAAGCAAAATGTCTCAGTCCAGGAGTACTGACGTTAACTAGGGGGGAATGTGGCGCCCTGCTCCCACAGGTAACCACAAGCTTCCATAGTGCACGGCTGGATTTCCACAGAGGGTACCCCCTACAAACAACATCTTCCACCCCAGCACAGTAGGGGGAGCCCAACTCGCTGACTTTAGGTGAGATCCCCTATAAATACTGGTGCTGGGGGAGGAGTTAGGCAGAGTGTGCAGATGCTAGGAGAGCTGCGAAGACGTCCTGGTTCTCGGTGCCATGGTAGGCCCAAACCAGTGACCCGAAGTAGCCCTTCTGCCGCCCAGCCAGGCCCAGGAGTGGGATTGGAAGGCGAGGAGTACAGAGAATAATGGGAGCAGAGGAGACAGTGGTGGTTTGCCCAAGTAAACACTGGACTTCGGGGGTCGCACCTGCAGTAGTGCTTCAAGCCCTTCATTCTTCTAAGTTCTTTATTGTATTTGTTTATTTATTTATTTTTTTTTATTTCAGTCTTATTCTTGTTGTTCTTTTTCTCATTGGCTCCATGTGATTTTTGCATATTTTTTGCAGTGGCACACAGTGTTATCTTAGATCCGAGAATAGCCGCATGGCTTTTAGATCCAGCTGACAGCAATTCTTCCTTTGAAGATTTAGTGAGGAAACACTGTGCAACGTTGAACACCGGCGCTGCAGGCGATGCTCCATATACCCGTGTTTGTATAATAAGTATTTCTGCTGTTGATCAGATGCATTTCACAATGTAGATCACAAAATGCAGTAGTTGAGAAAGATGAGCTGACGTATCTATACAGATGCTACAGGGATTATTTTAATGTATATTACTGCTTTCTATGGGGCTTTTGCATGAGCTGACTTTTGTGCTGTTAAACATATTTACCTATTGGCGGACCACTTAACAGTCAGTGTACATAGGCGAACGATGCTTCAGATCAGTGCTGATCTGTAATGTATCAATCAGTACGAATAGGCTGTTATTTAAAAATGGTACAATATATATTACCGATTGTTACATGCAAAAAAAGCTCTCATACAGCACTGTAAGGGAAAAATAAAAACATTATGGCCATTAAGACATGCAAATTGTGCAAAAGTAATGTAAAAAAATATAATTACTGTATATACAGCTGCATCTAATGAATTGAATATCACAAAAAGTTAATTTATTTCAGTTAAATTGAATACATCAAAAAGTTAAATCAGTAATTTAGATACATTAAACATAAGATCATTTTATTCTTATTAACGTATAATAAAGTTCATTAAAGCTGAATAGTAAACCGATAAAGTCCAATTATTTTTTTTCATACATTATACCTACATAAGGTAATAAAAATTTGTCTGTACCACGAAAAATGAAGGACGCTGTAAACATAATTTTCCTCAAATTGAGCTTGGGAACATGTCATCTCATGGATTATCTGATTTGTCCTGAGGGAAGGGCAGAGAGCGAAATAATTGACTAAGAGAGCGCAAGTGTAAACATGGTCAAAACCAGTGTTGTTGCGGTGGAATACAGCAGCTCCATATTTTGTAACCCTTTCACCCTCACTCTAATGTCACCGACTGGCATGAGCGACTGTTGTCGCCCGCAAGTCGCTCTTTAATGGTGGCACATCCCACACCAGGGTGAGCTGCCTGATCACAATATTTGGTCAGGTCTTTTATCATTTAGTGTAAAATATGTCCCGCTACTATATTACTATTTTCTATAATGACCTTTTGGATGTGTCTCGACTGTAAGACATGTCGATCTTACACATTACCATAAATAATCCTTGTAATAGATTCCCTCTGTGTGTAATGATTTTACTATACAGGCTACATGGTCTGATCAACCACCCTGGCAGATTTATGTGTTGATCACTGGTAAGGATGTTAACTGCAAATGCTGACATTAGGATGATAGATCCCGACTGGAAGTGGGATGAAAGCAGCGCTGCCAAAAGAATTTGTAAAATTCCATTAAAGGTTAATATTAAAGTTGATCTTAAGTCATATTATTCACCTTTGCTCAGATTCTAGAATTTTGTAGACCTATCATCAATGGTATTTCAGGCAAAAGAAGAATGAGACTTCACATGTGTTGGATTATCGTCTTGTTTGCAGCGGAACGCATTCCTGACTATTTATGGACCCTCCCCCCAAAAATTGTACGTGAATGCAGCTAAATCATACATCTGCGCACAGAAAGGCAACAGTCGCATTCTGGCCATCAGGGAAAGAGTGCGTGGAGTGAGTCAGCCATGGCGGGTAGCATAACCCTTTCCCAACTGGGACGTTGGGTCACTACCTGGTCCCCTCACTGATGGAGCTCAATCCGAAGTGGAAGGCTTTATAACTTACTGTTAGCCTTATGGTCACCAATGCCTTTGTTTCAGCTCCAATCCTTGCAAGAGAGTCAGTTTGTCCGATGGAGTCTAGAGCACAACCTAAGGTAAGAAGGACTGATGCTTTCCCGCAAATCTAATTGGCAATGGTTACTTTGGTTTCAAAATAATTAGGATTCAGAAGTAAAGTTGTTCACAACCGCGTAACTGGTCATCGATCCAGACGAGCACTGTAAGGTAACTTTTATCCTTCCATACTAAGTGTCCATGTTAAAGTCTGTCCATACAATTTGATGATCAGTGGAGAGGATGAGAGAAGATGGTCAAGGTACAGGTTGAGAAAGACAAAGATAACGAGAACTCTTGTGAAAGTAAGGCTTGAATATTATACATGACTAAAAAAGTGACTTTTATTTTTAGTTATACTGGTATATTCAATAAAGGTCTAGTACTTATATAAATGACTCTATTTAACACAAAATTACTTGGAATTCTTCTCAAGTCAAGTATAAAAATGAAGTAACCCTCTTTGAATGCTAGTATTATGTTGGGGCTGTATTAATAAAAAAAAAGGTGGGCTGACCAACACCAAGGCAGACATACATTAGAAGATGGTTAAGCACGGCCTAATCTGAGAATTTGGGCCACACAACTCCGATCCCCATAAGGATCTTAAGACGTGTCGTAATCACTTCATAAAAGACAACAGAACAGAACAATCATAGTAAAGAATAAACTTTATATAGATAATTTTCAGTAAGAGGAGAAAAAAGTACAGAGGTGATTGGGGTGGACCAGAAGTCTACAATGACGCTCTAACATCCAATTAGTGTCTTGTAAGAGACAGCTCAAGATTAAATAGTAATATGTGAGACACCCGAAAGCCAATAACTTGGAGAACTATGACTGTGTACGCGAGGGTGGCCTCAAGATAACTCCAGCAAGTGTGGACGGCTCCATGGTTTATACACAGTCCGATTATTAGCTGTATTGCAAACAAGGCTTATTCCACAAAATATTAAACCTAGGGGTTGAATAATAATTGACCCACACTTTTATGTTTAAAATTTATTAAAATTCAACTGAGCAACATAACTTTTTGGTTTGTAAGATTTATGCTTCTGCTAATAAATCCTACTCTCGTTTGCAGTTTGAAGGCTCTAACTTATTTGCATCTTATCAAACACCTAAATCTGCGGGGGGTTGAATACTACTTGTAGGCACTGTATGTGTTTCACTTTTATGTATTGAATTAAAAAATAAATTAACTTTTTGATGATATTCTAATTCACTTGGATGCTCCTATATATATACTGTGAATATTACTATACCCATATATAGCACATATGGTGCATGCCATAAGTAAAAAAAAATCTAGAAAAATAATGCCAATAATGCTAGATTTTCCTCATCCAGTTTCACGAAAAAATTATTTAGAGGTGGTCAAAAAAATATATGTACCCCAAAAATGGCACCTGTAAAATCTACAGCTTGTCCCACAAGTAATGAGCCGTCGCACAAATCAATGTGTCTAGGAATATGTTGACCCATTCCCCACCCCACAAAAAAAAAAGGTTATTTTTTGTTATTTTATTATTGATCTTTTAAGACAGAAACTCTTTGAATTACTAATATATCAACTTACTAAATAAAGTTCAATTAAACTGACTAGCAAACTGTGTTTAAAGATATTCCAGGATTATTGTTTCTTTCATACATTTCACCTTCATAAAAAGTAATCAAAAATTTGTATGTACCAAAAAATGGTGGTACCGCTGTAAACTACATCTTGTCCCTCCAAAATTAATAAGCTTAAAGAGGACCTGTCACCCTCCCCCCCCCCCCATAGATGTGAATCTGCACCTGCGTCAAGCATCACAGGGAGGTGCAGGCGCAGAGGAGGAAGACTTGACTAGCAGGAGGGAGGCGGCAACGGCTGTAAACAAGGCGGCTCAGAGACGCAGGGGGTGTCAAATGTAGCGAGGTGGCTCAAAACCAGGGCCAGCCTCCATAGCTTCTGACTGTAAAGGCTCTGTCACACCTGGTGACAGGGCTGGAGATGTCGGCGGCGACTGGCGTGAGCGCGCACGTTTTTGGCGCCTGCCAGCGTCGCCGTCCCCCATTTACATGGGGCGACATCTCCAGCACCGCGCCGGTGATCTGACAGGCCGCATCGCCGCCGGGGTGTCTGAAAACCCCAGCGGCGATGCAGGACAATGGGAGCCTATGGCTCCCATCGCCTGTCAGGTCGCAGGCGGCCAGTTAAATGTGGCGATGTGTGCACATCGCCCCAGGGTCGGTCGCCTGGTTTCAGAGCACTGCTCTGAAACCAGGCGACCTCCCGGCGGCACCGACATCGCCTCATGTAAAGAGGTCGCCACCGATAGGCCACGCCCCTACGTCGCCTATGTAATCGGCGGTGATTTGACCTAGTGTAATGGGGCCTTAAGTTTTAAAAAGGTTATATCTCGGGGTACAAGCTTCACAAACACATGGGGGGGGGCCCCTTGACTGAATGCAGCATACATGCTGCATTCAGTGCTGCACTTAGATTCACATTCAGGGAGGTGACCGGTCCTCTTTAACAATTATATGTGTTAAAAATAATGTCCCTGTGCTAAGATATATTATATATGTGTCCCTGCTATGTACTGTGTAATGGATGTGTCTGACCGTACAGGGACATGGTCTGATCATACGACATCTCTGGTGCTGAGATAATCTTATATATGTGTCCCTGCTATGTACTGTGTAATGGATGTGTCTGACCGTACAGGGACATGGTCTGATCTTACCACATCTCCTGTGCTGAGATAATCTTATATATGTGTCCCTGCTATGTACTGTATAATGGATGTGTCTGACTGTACATGGACTTGGTCTGATCATACCCCAGCTCCTGTGCTGAGATATATTATATATGTGTCCCTGCTATGTACTGTGTAATGGATGTGCCTAACTGTACAGAGCTGTCACTCAAGGATGAAAGCCCGCCCTTCCAGAAACTAGAAAGTGAAAGAGACTGGGGAAAGCTACGTGCTGCTCAAGAGACAACTTGATAATAACCCATTAAGGGGTTAAATGATTAATTGAGGCTCAGGATCAATTAATCTTAAAACATTTTCATCACCTTGTAGCTACAGATCTAGAAATTTTGTAGACATCATCAATGGTATCTTTTCAGTCAGAAAGAAGGAAGTGGGGTAAGGCTACTTTCACATTTTGTGTCTGGTTTGCAGACAGGAACGCAGTGCCGAACGCATGATTTATTGTGTCACTGCGTTCTCATTCACCCCAATGTATGATTTGTACGCTTGCAGAGAGGTGCGTAGAATCGTACATTCTCCGACGCACAGAAAATGCAACATGTCGCGTTTCTGTGCGCCGACAATTGCGGAGAATGAGCGCATGTGGACGTGAATGCAGCCATCTGCGGGTGACCGTATACACCGTGCGTCCCCATATTACACATAGGGATGCACGATGGGTGCGCCTCAGCATGCGTTCGGCCGCTCACATACGTAACAGAGCCAAACGTTAGTGTGAAACCTTCCTGTAACATTACTATAGCTTATGTTCACATTTAAATGTCTTTGTTTCTGTGTGTTCAGCTCCAAATCACTTGCAAGAAATTGTCAGTTTTATACCATCTGATGGTGAGTCTAGAGCACAAACTACAGGTAAGAACAGATCTGTACGCTGTCACATCATGAATTGCATGTTTATTTTGTTTTCATATAAATGAAGTTAGGATTCAGAAGTTAGGTTGGTTTCACACCCGTGTTTGGTACGGATCAGGATGAGAACAGATGCGCAGACACATGTCAAAACGGATGCAACTGCAAGCCAGTGCAACATTTTTTATCCTGATTCATATCTTAATGAATCCTAGGTTGAAAGTCTGAAATCCATACAAATGGATGATCAGGAGGAGAGAGAGAGAAGAGAAAGAGAGAAAGATAGAGAGAGACAGAGAGAGAGAAAGAGAGAGAAAGAGAAAGAGAAAGATAGCCTCTGTGTGAAAGTAAAAGGCTTCAGGAAAACATTTATAACATTGACTAAAAAAAAGATTATTTCTTTCTATTTTTAATTATATCTGGCATATTTTCATATAAAAAGGTCTAGTTTTCACTTATTATAAATTGAACTCTTTTTTTTTTTTTTTTTTTATTTAAATCACAAAATTACATTTGGGAAGGTTTCTTTCTCAAGTGCAAAGTTATAAGAAAAATGAAGTACACCCTCTTTGAATGCTATGTTTATTATGTATCAGGGGCATAATAATAATAGTAATAATAATTAATTAAAAAAAAATCTGGTGGGTGTTAACACAACACCAAGCAGGAAATACATTAGTAAGGATGTTTGAGAAGCAATTGTTGCTGCCCATCAATCTGAGAATGGTTAGGGTGCATTCACACAATCCGGAATAAACAACACCAAAATAAGTGCCTAAACGTGCCTAAATCACTATACATAAAAAGACACTAGAAGCAGAACCAATCTATAGTAATAGAATAAACTTTATTATATATATAAATTTATACAAGGTAAGAAAGGCAGCTAAAAAAGCTACAGAGAGCTGCACCTTGCGTGGACCAGAACTACAAATAGCACAGCATCAGATGGAATTCATTACCAGTTAGGTGTCTATGTACAGCAGACCATGGTACAAATAACATACCGTATATACTCGTGTATAAGCCGACCCGCGTATAAGCCAAAACCTGGGAAAACCTATTGACTCGTGTATACGCCGAGGGTGGACCCTGCACAGGTATACATCCCCCAGCAGTGTGGTATACAGGCTCCCCCAGTGGTTTTATACAGCAGCCTCCCCAGTGGTATATACAGACCCCACCAGTATATACAGCAGCCCCAGTGGTATATACAGACCCCACCAGTATATACAGCAGCCCCAATGGTATACAGGCCCCAGCAGTATATAAAGCAGCCCCGGGGGTATACAGTAGCCTCCGGGGGTATACAGCAGCCCCAGGGGTATACAGCAGCCCCAGGGGTATACAGCAGCCCCCAGGGGTATACAGCAGCCCCCAGGGGGTATACAGCAGCCCCCATGGGGTATACAGCAGCCCCCAGGGGTTATACAGCGGCCCCCAGGGGTACACAGCGGCCCCCAGGGGTAATACAGCGGCCCCCAGGGGTAATACCGCAGCCCCCAGGGGTATACAGCAGCCCCCAGGGGTATACAGCAGCCCCCAGGGGTTATACAGCGGCCCCCAGGGGTATACAGCAGCCCCCAGGGGTATACAGCAGCCCCAGGGGTATACAGCAGCCCCCAAATGCTGGCACTTGCCCCCCCCCTCCTTGTAAGGCCCCCCTGTTGCTTAACTTACCATCCCTGGTCTTCTGCACAGCGCCGGTCTTCTGTGCTCCGTCCTCCATGCTCCCGTCCTCGCTGCATCCGGGATCCCCGGCCGTCGCACGATGATGTTATATGCCTGCGACGGCCGGGGATCCCGGATGTAGCCGGACGGGAGCATGGAGAAGCGGGGGGGGCCCTTACACAGAGGGAGGAGGGCGAGTGCCAGCATTTGGGGGCCAGATATGTACTGCTTCCCCCTTGTGCTGATTGACAGGGGGAAGCAGTGCATATATAATGAGCGGCCCCACGTGACGGGGCCGCTCATACAGCAGCCTCCCCAGCCCCGGACACAGCCCCCACCACAGCAGCCTACCGTATTGACCCGTGTATAAGCCGAGGGGGAGACTTTTCAGCCCAATTTTTGGGCTGAAAAACTCGGCTTATACACGAGTATATACGGTAATATAAAAAAAAACTAAATTTCACTTTGAGAACCAGCAGTGGCTGACTATAGTTTTACACAAATTAATTGACCCAAATAATTAATTACATGAGTTAGTACTAACGTTATAGCAAACAACTCCCAACTTGCAGGTGTTTAACTACAACAGGTGCAGGGGTTGCAATCGCACCCGGGCCCTGGAGCCTAGGGGGCCTCAAAAGTCCCTTTAATCCACAGAAACAGACTATTGCTATTAAAGATTTGCAATAAATGGGGGCCCTATTGGAGCTTTCGCATCAAGGCCCATGGGCTTCAAGTTACGCCACTGCCAACTGGATAGATGGAAATCAAGTATTAACCAAGTATACTAATGGTTAATAAGCTGAAACCTCTGACCAATGTCCATATGACCCTATTAGCTAACCGCTATATAGGGAGGTGACATGGGGAGAATTTCTCTCATACCAGAAGATAGGAGATAATATATTGCAGTACACAATTGTAGATAATCCATTTACCTAGAGATATGGCATCAAATGTGCTGCAGCTAGATGCACCACGGGTTAATGGCAGGATACCTTGATGTACGATCCTGAATAGCAGCGTTTTGGATGCAGCGTCTTATTGCTACGTCCAAAACGCTTCATTGTACAGTACCAGCACAGTGGATGTGAGTTCTAGAAATCCTATGCTCACTGGTCTTCTACCCACCGCAGTGTGTTTTCAGCTATGGTGCGGGTTGCAGGACTTCTGCATCTTTGCAGCATATTCATTTATTGCTGTGGATATGGGAGCAATCTCTAGCAGGTGAATGCAGGGCAGATCGTTAGTACAGTGCTGCTGCTCTCACCCTGCATTCACCCGCAGCTTCCTGCTTGTCCGGAAGCATTGTGTCCAAGACGCAGTGCCTTGGGATCATGTGCACATACCCATGTAAGTCAATAGCAAATCAATGTGGAGTCCATCATTCTGCAGTAAAAAAAATATTCAGAAGTGTAAAACATTAAAGACCTTCTCTGGAATTCTGCACCCGAAAAACGTCCGTCTGTCCCCTACACTCGGAACCTTCAAGCGGAACCTGAAAACCCATCTCTTCAGAACTGCCTACAGACGGCAATGACCATGGTGCCACCTCACCACCACTGGGCCTGGTGCTCCATCACCACCAGAGCAGACCCAACCTACTGTCTCTCTCCCCACCGCCCTGTAGAATGTAAGCCTGCAAGGGCAGGGTCCTCTCTCCCCTCTGTATCAGTCCGTGACTGTTAGCTTGTTTGTTGTATTTTTAACTTGTTTGTATGTAACTCCTTCTCATGTACAGCACCATGGAATCAATAGTGCTCTATAAATACATAATAATCATAATAATAATCGCAGGAGAGGCCACCCCAACAAATTCATCCAAAGGTCTGTGCAATGCAAGGGAATTGCAAAAAACCCCAAGAGCTACAACTCAGACTCTGAAGGCCTCTTTTGGGATTTTAAATGCTCTAGTTCATAATAGCACAATTAGAAAAAACTAATATGTTTGGCTTGTTTGTAATTTTTGCAAGGAGAAAGACTCTTCTTGCTAAAAATGGATATGGAAAAGACAACTGTAGTAGGGTCTTATCTGTAAAGATAGTGAAAATAGACCAAAAGCAAAAACTTGCTCATCTGGGTGAGCTGAATGAGACACAACCACTGTAAGAACGGATGATAACAGCTGCAGCAGCCCCCACGTTTTGGAAATGCAGATTATAGAGACGGAAGGGTTAAAAGCCACGCTGCCATTTTACAAAAGGGTGATGATGCCGATTCTCGGGAAAGTGATTTTATTCAACACATTTTGGAGTTGATATTTCATCAGGATTATTTTCCTGATGACGGACTATCAACTCCGAAACGCATTGAATAAAATCACTTTCCAAAGAAACGGCATAATTCTTTTGTGAAACGGCAGCTTGGCTTTTGACCCTTTCGTCTCTACTATCTTCTTTCTAAAGCACATAGTAGCATTGTTAAAGTTTGCAAAGTAGCATTTGAACAAACTACACATCTTCTGGAATATTGTCGCTTGGACATATTTGACCAGAATGTGGCCATGATGCCTTGCACCTTGTTTAGTGAAAACAAACAAACACAACATATGAACACAAAGATATCATATCAACTGTGAATCATGGTTGTGGAAAGTGGATATTATAGGCTTATTTTACAGCTAAAAGACCTGGGCCCCTTGCAGTCATTGAGTCAATCGTGAACTCCTCTATAAACCAAAGTATTCTAGAGAAAATTTGAGGCCATCTATCCAGAAACTTGTCCAAAAGTGGGTCATGCAACAAAGATACCAAGCACACCTACCACGCTACATCAGAATGACAGAAAATAAAAATCATTGTGTTGCCGTCTTGCCTCGATTTGGGGATTTGACCTGTTGACCTGTTATTGCATGGTCAGTTTCTCTGTCTGCTGGGCTATTTCCTTTTCTTCTCTGTCCAAATGCTGATGGTTCCAATTGTCTTTGTTCTCCCTTCTTCATTTGTTCTTCTCCAGGAGTTTCTCATTTTCCCGTTTTGGTCTGCCCTATCCTATTCTGGGTGGGGTTTTATATGTTGACCTTTCATTATACTTCCTTGCTGGCTATACCTCTAGGTGGACTTTTGTTTAAAAGTTCCAGCCATTCAGCCTCGGTGTATACCTCATAGTGTAAACACAAGTTTACTTTCTGCAGTAAGTCTGTTGGTTTTCCTTCTCAGCATCTTTTCCTCTCATTTTTTTTTTATATATTATCATTATACTTGATCCGCTTATTTATAGCTCTCTTTAACTCTCCCTGTCTACCTAATACTATATGAATGTGTTTGTTTTCTCACTCAGGGTTTTCGTATCTTCCTGCACACCTTTCTCTTTCCGTTGTTGGTAGTGTGTTGCAGCCTCCCCTCTGGTCCTTCAGGAGGTACAAGAAACCCCTCAATGGCCTTTAAGGGCGTCAGGTCTAAGGTGTTGTTTTGAGTTGTTCGACCAGGGTGTTTTTTAGCCGGTGGTGTATGGATCCAAAATCTATGTGTGGTAGGTCTTCCCTTTTTCTGTTAACAATATGTAAGAGTATTTACGTTCATAACAGTTGCAATGGCCCAGCTGGCCCAGTCACAGTCCAGACCTCACCCAAATGAAGTGCTCTGGTGGGACCTCAAGAGATCTATTCATTTACAAGAAAACTAGATAATGTGATAAATGCTACTTCAAATGTCCACAATCTCCCAGTAATTGAGTCCTGATCAGCATGGAGATATCATAAGTATGTCGGCATTAAGAAAATGAGCAAATGTGGGGCGCACCGTCGGAAGATAATTGGGTCGCTCAGTTCTCGTTGATCCTGCCAAGTATAATTTATAGGAAGCGGCATTGCAAACCTTAATGAACTTAAGCAACAATATAAAGAAGACAGATTCAAAATTCCTCCAGTACATTAGAGACTAGTAAAGTCACACGAAAGGATATATATATATATATATATAGTTTCATGGGGTGTACTTAATTTTTCACATACCGCTTCTGCATTTTGGCGTACTTTTTGTTAGATAATGACACTGTGAAGTTGCTTGTTGTTGTTGACTCAATTAGTAGATCATATAAGGACCCGCATATTTTTTAAAATTATGCCCTGAATCATAAAATCAAAGAATTCAAGGAGGGTGTACTTAGTATTTATCATCATTATAAGTTATGTCTTAAATTACATTATTATCATTATTGTTTTTCAGGCAGAAGGATTGTGGGACCTGTTTTACAACATTGAACTTCCGCTTATTACTATTCTGGCTGGTAGGAATGGATGTTATTTTTTACTCTGCTTTTTTGCTTTTATTTGTGTGATCCAAAGATCATTTATTTTAATTTAATTTTGTGGGAACCCAAACAGCATTTATAATACCATATTTTTCGCATTATAAGATACACTTTTTGTCGCGTCTTATAATGCGAAACTACTAGGTTAGGCTGTAGGGGAGGTGGGGGGGTGCTGTGGAGCGGTGTCCGGCGGCTGTCAGGAGGCTGCAGCTGCGGGCCGTGGTCACATGGGGCCATTCATTATGCTCCTGTAATATTCACTGCATCCAGCTGTCAATCACCAGCAGAAGCAGCGCATATCACAGGAGCCCAGGAGTGGGTCTGCAGCTGCTGGCTGTGATCCTGTGTGCATAGTCAGTGCTTTCCACGCTTTCATTGCATGTAAAGCACTGACTATCCAAACTATGCCATACTCGCCTCACTTCCTGCACCCATCCATCCCCACTGTCTGTGCTCTGCGTCCTCTGGTCATGTGAGCGTTGCTGCAGAGTGACGACATCAGCACGCGCCTCTCACATGACCGGAGGCCGAAGAGCACAGACAGCGAGGATGGATGGCTGCAGGGAGCGAGGTGAGTATGGTTTGTTATTTTTTTAAAGTATGCGCCATGGTGGGACAGTGTGGCATGGTGGGACAGTGTGGCATGGTGGGACAGTGTGGCATGGTGGGACAGTGTGCCATGGGGAGGACAGTGTGCCATGGGGAGGACAGTGTGCCATGGGGAGGACAGTGTGCCATGAGGAGGACAGTGTGCCATGAGGAGGACAGTGTGCCATGGGGAGGACAGTGTGCCATGAGGAGGACAGTGTGCCATAGGGAGGACAGTATGCCATGAGGAGGACAGTGTGCCATGAGGAGGACAGTGTGCCATGAGGAGGACAGTGTGCCATGGGGAGGACAGTGTGCCATGAGGAGGACAGTGTGCCATGGGGAGGACAGTGTGCCATGGGGAGGACAGTGTGCCATGAGGAGGACAGTGTGCCATAGGGAGGACAGTATGCCATGAGGAGGACAGTGTGCCATGAGGAGGACAGTGTGCCATGAGGAGGACAGTGTGCCATGGGGAGGACAGTGTGCCATGAGGAGGACAGTGTGCCATGAGGAGGACAGTGTGCCATGAGGAGGACAGTGTGCCATGAGGAGGACAGTGTGCCATGAGGAGGACAGTGTGCCATGGGGAGGACAGTGTGCCATGGGGAGGACAGTGTGCCATGGGGAGGACAGTGTGCCATGGGGAGGACAGTGTGCCATGGGGAGGACAGTGTGCCATGGGGAGGACAGTGTGCCATGGGGAGGACAGTGTGCCATGGGGGGACAGTGTGGCATGGGGGGGGACAGTGTGCCAGCATGGGGGGACTGTTTGGCAGCATGGGGGACATATATACCATCATGGGGGGGCATGTACCAGGATGGGGACATATATACTGATTGTAAGACAGACACCAGCATTACAAGACATACCTCATTTAACATTCAATTTAATTTTTTTCTCTTTTCATTCACATAATTTGGTGGGTGCCTCTTATAATCAGGTTCGTCTTATAAAGCGAAAAATACAAGATCTATATATAATATAATATTTGAAGGAGTTTTCCAGCCATGCTCACTTCTGCATCAAGAGTTAAAGGATGCCTATGATGTTGTGCCAACACATACCAGCCACAGACTGATCTAATGTGCGTGATACCTACTAATCGTGCACACATTACAGCAGATCAAAATCAAATATGCCCGATCAACATCTCACCTGACGATCAGTTGGCCTATGCCCCCATATGCATTAGCTAAAAAAAGAGAAGTGATCTTTGTCCTGATGAAGAAGTCTAACTTCGAAAAGCATTGACCTATAAAGATCAGTGATTATTACTAATGTCCCGATAGCGTGATCTTTTAACCCCTTCCTCTCCAGTTTTATTCCATAACCATTAGACTGTTGGTCAAACGAGCTGATATCAGAGGGTTCACCCGACACTAGTATAATATGTATGGGACCTGTACCTGTACCTGTAGTCGAAAAATTCTGATACTAGCAGTGAATCTGCCCCATTAGCTTATCAACCACACGGAGATCGTCTCTCCTGGCAATAGTAAATAATAACCATACGACCATACTGAGATGATGGAAGCTACGCTATGTGAAATCCTGGACACTTCACAAAGTTCTTAATTTTATATTCTGATATTCAGGCGTTGCTGCTGTTATTGTTGTTGTGTTATTCTATGTATAACTATTTGTATTTATTTGGTTTCTAGGAATGGAAAACTGCTCCATAGAAATAAATCATAAAGAGTTAAAGAGGACATCAGTACTATTAGGGGTAAATAAATTTGACTTCATGTTACCACACTTGCTGCTTTAACAAGATATTATGAAATAGATTGAGAGTTTATGTTTGTATAAAGCTGAATGAAATATTGCTTATTGAGGGAAGGCAAACTTGTGACTGGACCCCTAGGGGCAAATTGAAAGCACTCAGAATGATTACACTATGTAGCAGTTTTAAGGAGGCTCATTATATGGTTATTATTTAGATATTAAATATTGCTTGGGCACCATATAGGAGTATTATTCTAGCCCTATACGGCAGCATTATGTGGGATAAAAATATAAAGAAACAAGTTGTCTGATAATTGTTATATCTATTTTGTGTGGTGTTTTCCAGGGTCTCTCTGTCTAAACATACCGTAGTCTCTTTTAAAGGATTTTTCTTATCTTCATAGATGAATATTGTTGGCTAGCGCTTGTACAAACAAACACTTTTGCAATTTTTAATTTGAGATCTTAACACTCTTCTTTTGTTTGCTGCTTAGACTGACCACTGCTACTGTCTAGCTGCGCTAAAGCTGACGAGGGCTAGGCGGTAACAGTGTGCTCCGGCGATCCTGGCCAGCTTCAGGGCAGCGCATACAAGCTCAACAGGAAAGAGCTTGTAAGCACAGTGCGTGCTCTACTGTCTAGCAGAGGTCTGTCTCCAAGGCAGTGAGATGTTAACAATGGACAAGTGTTAATAGCTCAAGAACTGCTGAAGATTTGAATAAACAGTAAATTGCAAAATTGCTTGTAATTACAGGCACTATCTATCCAACAATACCCATATGTGAAGATGATAATAAGTTTTAAAGGGTTAAGTATAGCATATGTCTGTCAAGGTGCTTTAATTCTAGTAAGCATAAGGTATAGTTGTTATCCTTTAAATGTTTTACAGAGCCATCTTAAAGAATTGGAAAAAGAGGCACAACTTGCTGCAGGACAAAAGTTCAGGTTAACTAGCAATAATGAACTTCGGACGGTGAGTCTGTTTCCTTTTACACATAAAAAATGCTGCTTAGTGGGGGACTGAAAAGCTGGTGCAAAACATGACACCTAGGAAGCACGTTACCCAAAATCCACTTATTCTGCACTGACTTCACTGCAGGAGTTTAACATACTGAATTATGTTATGAAGAGCAAAGACTCAATGTGGAAGGAAAAAAATGTACATTTTACTTTTTCCAGCAAAAATGTTACACCAGCCTCAAATATTGCATTTTCACAAGGGTAAATGGACTCTAAAATGTGTTATTTAATTTCTCCTGAGTACACCGATATCCCATATGTGGTAAAAAACACTGTTTGGACGCACGGCAGGGTGATACACAATGATACTCAATCCTTTCATCCCACCAGGTCCGACTGCTTCATACCGCTTTTCTCGCTCGTTAAATTCTTTCTTACTCTCCCACTTTTTTCTTTTTTTTCTCTTTTACTTTTTTCCAGCGATACATTTTTACATGGTACTACTCAGCATATACATTTGCTGTATTAAAATATTTTTATGTGTCTCAATTTAAGTATAATTTTAGTAAATTTTATATGTATTGAAACCTTTGTATAGTGGAACATCGGGTTACATATGACGTTGGTATATCCTCTGATATTGACATCATTGTCATGTGTTTCTATGTTGGCGTCTCCTATATCTATTCAATGTTGCCTCGTGTTAACACTAACATGGTTGCATTCCTGATAAAGGAGCGAGGACAAGCTCTGAAACGCGTTGAGTAAAGCACCATTTCCCCGTGATCCTTTGTGGTCCCTTTCAACGTACGGTTTGTGCAGATCGAAACACACTGTCCTTTGGATTTAAATTGACCGCCCCAGTGAAACCGTGGAGTGTGGACCCAGCAGCAGCTGTACTGTACGCATATAATGGCTGTGGGTTTCACAACCAGATCAGGTGAGCAGTTACTTTTGCAGCCTTTTTAACATTGTTTAACCCTATTGCGCTTTAATTTCCTCATTTGCAGCATACTTGTATATGATGTATCGGTGTACTCAGGAAAAATTGCTCAACAAATTTTAGGATCCATTTTATCCTGTTGCCCATGTGAAAATGAAAAAATTGAGGCTAAAAGAACATTTTTGTGGAAGAAAAGTATTTTTTCATTTTCACGGAGACCTGTTCCATTATTGCCACACAATAGTGATGAGCAAATCGATTTGCCCAATCCTGGGCCAGCGTGCTGGTCAGTTATACCACGGCCACCGGACAAGAGCTATACAAACCGCCTACAGCTTCTCTTGATAAACCTTTCTGGAGCAATAGGATTGCTGTGGCATGATGCACACAGGATGATGAGCCAGCTAATCTAAAGAGGAGCCAGGATGTTGTTGACAGGTTCTCAGGGTTCCACTGACCCGTCTGTGGGACTATGTAAAAAATTAGGTCTATTACACACATTTGATCAACATTTGTGAATCCATCGGCCTAGGACAGCAGTGGGAAACCTCAGGCCTCGAGGGCGGCTAACAGTGAAAGTTTACAGGATTTTCTTAGTATTGCACAGTTTATAAATGAGTCACCTGCACTGGTGATGATTGCAACCCCTGTGCAATGCTAAGGAAATCCTGAAAACATGACCTGACCCTTGAGGCCTGGAGTTCCCCTCCCTGGCCTAGCACAAGGTGCCTTCTGTTGAATGTGATTACATACTTAAGACTCGCCTATTTGTGTCTTGGCCTCAAATGACCTGTGCAGATCATCTAGGACACTGTGGGCTGCAAAGGGTACGGTTTATATTATGGCAAGTTTTCCAATATAGCATTGTCATAAATATGCAGCAATGTCAGTGATAGTGTATTGAAGACATTTGGAGGTATAGACACCCACCTCTCCGACCAATGCACATGACAAAATATATAGGAAATTGCCAGTATTACCTGGAATATTAAATGAATAATCTGGGGACAATATCCCGTGGCTGCAGCACAATATACGGTACATAAATACTATGCAACCACACTCTGCAAACAGTATATATTTATTTTACTGATGATAGACATGTAAAAATGATAAGAACCTCATACTAAAGTCTCCCCTCTATCTGTGTCAGGAAGCATATGATTCAGATATATTTTGTGCTAATTAAAAAGTATTGGAAACATGGGTGGATAGGGTGCCACACCTTGAAGGTATCACACAGGCTCACATTCTACTATGTGTTGGTGTTATAAAGCTATAATTCTGTTTGTTTTTTTATTTTAGATACTATTTGAGAAGTTCCATCTACACCTGAAGTGTAAAAATAAGCTTCCGCAGACAAGCTTAGGTCATGTCTTATCTACGGCTGAGCCAGCGGTAATATCAATTTATGTGGTGCTCTGTTTTCTGGGGACATTTGCATATGGGGACACATAGGCTGGACCTGCATTTCCCACAGCACTAAAGGATTGTATCCTACTAACGACAACATCTGCAAGGAGTTTGTATGTTCTCCCCATGTTTGTGTCGGTTTCCTCTGGGTTCCCCAGTTTCCTCTCACACTCCAAAGACTGATAGTATGTTTAGATTGTGAGCCCCAATGGGGACATTATTACTGGTGTATGTAAAGCATTGTGGAATTAATAGATAATATACACTGTGTGCACAATTATTAGGCAAATGAGTATTTTGATCACACGATACTTTTTATACATGTTGTCCTACTCCAGCTGTATAGGCTTGAGAGCCAACTACCAATTAAGTAAATCAGGTGATGTGCATCTCTGTAATGAGGAGGGGTATGGTGTAATGATATCAACACCCTTTATAAGGTGTGCTTAATTATTAGGCAACTTCCTTTCCTTAGGCAAAATGGGTCAGAAGAGAGATGTGGCGGCTCTGAAAAGTCCAAAATTGTGAGATGTCTTGCAGAGGGATGCAGCAGTCTTGCAATTGCCAAACCTTTGAAGCGTGATCACCGAACAATCAAGTGTTTCATGGCAAATAGCCAACAGGGTCGCAAGAAGCGTGTTGGGCAAAAAAGGCGCAAAATAACTGCCCATGAATTGAGGAAAATCAAGCGTGAAGCTGCCAAGATGACACTTGCCATCAGTTTTGCCATATTTCAGAGCTGCAACGTTACTGGAGTATCAAAAAGCACAAGGTGTGCCATACTCAGGACATGGCCAAGGTAAGGAAGGCTGAAAAACTACCACCTTTGAACAAGAAACATGAGCTAAAACGTCAAGACTGGGCCAAGAAATATCTTAAGACTGATTTTTCAAAGGTTTTATGGACTGATGAAATGAGAGTGACTCTTGATGGGCCAGATGGATGGGCCAGAGGCTGGAACAGTACAGGGCAGAGAGCTCCACTCCGACTCAGATGCCAGCAAGGTGGAGATGGGGTACTGGTATGGGCTGGTATCATCAATGATGAACTTGTGGGACCTTTTCGGGTTGAGGATGGAGTGAAGCTCAACTCCGTTCTGGAAGACAACTTCTTCAAGCAGTGGTACAGGAAGAAGCCGGTATTGTTCAAGAAAAACATGATTTTCATGCAGGACAATGCTCCATCACATGCATCCAACTACTCCACAGCGTGGCTGGCCAGTAAAGGTCTAAAAGAAGAGAAAATTATGACATGGCCCCCTTGTTCACCTGATCTGAACCCCATAGAGAACCTGTGGTCCCTCCTAAAATGTGAGATCTACAGGAAGGGAAAACAGAACACCTCTGGGAACAGTGTCTGGGAGGCTGTGGTGGCTGCTGCACGCAATGTTGATTGTAAACAGATCAAGCAACTGACAGATTCTATGGATGAAGGCTGCTGAGTGTCATCAGAAAGAAAGGGGGCTACATTGGGCACTAATTTTTTGGGGGGTTTTGTTTTTGCATGTCAGAAAAGTTTATTTCTAATTTTGTGCAGTTATATTGGTTTACCTGGTGAAAATAAACAAGTGAGATGGGAATATATTTGGTTTTTATTAAGTTGCCTAATAATTCTGCGCAGTAATAGTTACCTACACAAACAGATATCCTCCTAAGAGCCAAATCTAAAAACCCCACTCCAACTTCCAAAAATATTAAGCTTTGATATTTGAGTCTTTTGGGTTGATTGAGAACATGGTTGTTGATCAATAATAAAAATAATCCTCTAAAATACAACTTGCCTAATAATTCTGCACACATTGTATAAAAATAACTGAAATGAGCATTGAACACATCACCAATTTTCTGAGTAGATATATTTCGAAAAGTGCCATTGACATGAATTTCTCACCAGATGTCAGTAACAACCCATCCAATCCACACAGGCAAAGAAATCAAACCTCAGATGTCCATAAATTAAGTTGTCTAATAATGAGAAATAACACAGAGAAAGGGTATTGAACACATTTACTGAAGTTTAATTTATACTTTATACAAAAGCCTTTGTTGGTGATGATAGATTTAAGATGCCTCCTGAAGGGAGAAACTAGCCACATGCATTGCCCAGCTGGATTTTGGCACATTCTTCCACACAAACACTCTTCGCCTCCTGCAGGTCTCATGAATCCTTCTATGAATACTGATGTTTAGTTTCAGCTCCAGTGATCGGCTCGGCCATTCTAACAGCTTTATTTAATTGAGAGTATCTTTGACTGTGTGTTTGGGATCATTATCTTGTTACATGTCCACCCTCATTTCATCTTCATTATCCTGGCAACAGATTTTCGTCATGAATGTCTTGGTACTTTTGTCTATTCATACTTCCTTCTGTTATATGAAGTTTACCAGTATCATATGATCAAATACGGCCCCACACCAGGATGTCCCACCTCCACACTTCACTTTTGGTGTGATTTGCCTTTAAGCCTCCAAACATGGTTTGTGTTATGGCATCAAAAGAGTTCAGTTTTGATCTCCTGTGACCAGTTTATATTCTCCCAGTATTTCACAGTCTTGTGTGGTGAGCGTGCATATAGGAGCGTGCATACAGGCCACGGAGGGTGAGTGCATTACTTATTGTTTTCTTTGAAACAATTGTCTATGCTGATTCTAGGTATTTCTGTAGCCTCCATAGGCGATTCCTGGCTCTTGCACAAATCTTCTGATAATTCTTTTCACTCCTCTGTGTGAAACCTTGTCAGGAGCACCTGATCGTGGCCGTTTTATGGTGAAATTATGTTCTTTATACTTCCAGATTATGACCCAAACAGTGCTCAGTGGACTCTTCAGTAGTTTAGAATTTCTTCTGTAACCAATGTTTTGCAACCATAAGATTGTGAAGGTATTGAGTTGGCTCACTGGTTTTACTCATCATGAAATGTGTTTTTGTGTGGCACCTTGATAATGAAACAACTTTTTAGAAATCATCATTTGAACCAGCTGAAATTATTTTTCACTAAGTGGCTGGATTGCTTTCTTACTTGTAGATTTTGGCTTGTGTCATGATGACTTTCCATGTTTTTTTTGTCCCTCTCTTTCTTCTTGTTTTCAGTACTTTGCCCTGTGTCATTTCACTTTATTACACATCTTTATATTTATGGACATCTATGGTCTGATTTCTTTGCCTGTGTGGATTAGACAGGTTGTTACTGACATCTGGTGAGACATTCAAATCAAGAGCTCCTTTACAAATATATTTACTGCAAAACTTGGTGACGTGTTCCATACTTAATTTCTGCCAGAGATATATTTTATATTTACAGCAAGTGAATTAAGAGTCCACTGCAAAATTTTCAGTCTCTCTGATTTTTCTCTTTATAGGTATATTTTTGAGTAAAATGTACATTGTTGTTTTATTCTATAAACTACTGACAGCATGTCTCCGAAATTCAAAGCTATACATTTTGTATTTATTTGCAGCAAATGAGAAATCGTCAAAATAATAAAGAAACAGTGCTTTCAGATCTCAACGCAAAGAAAACAAGTTCACATTCATTTAGAAACAACAATACTAATGTTTTAACTCAGGAAGAGTTCAGAAATAAATATTTGGTGGAATAACCATGATTTTTAATCCCAGCTTTCATGCGTCTTGCCATGCTTTCCACCAGTCTTTCACACTGCTTTGTGGTGACCTTATGCCACTCCTAGCACAAAAATGTAAGCAGTTCTTCTTTGTTTGATGGCTTGTGACTATCCATCTTCCTCTTCATTACATTCCAGAGATTTTCAATGGGGTTCAGGTCTGGAGATTGGGTTGGTCTTGATGTGGTGCTCCTTCATCCACACATTGATTGACCAAGCTGTGTGGCATGAGGCATTGTCCTGCTGGAAAAAAACAGTCCTCAGAGTTGGAGAACATTGCATGAGAAGAAGAAAGCAAGTGTTTTTCAAGGATAACCTTGTATGCGGCTTTATTCATACGTCCTTCGCAAAGATTAACCTGCCCAATTCCAGCCTTGCTGAAGCATCCTCAGATCATCACCAATCCTCCACCAAATTTCACAGTGGGTGCAACACACTGTGGCTTGTACACCTCTCCAGGTATCCTTCTAACCATTAGACAACCAGGTTTTGGGCAAAGTTGAAATTTAGACTCATCTGGAAGATTACCTTACTCCAGTCATCTATGGTCCAATCCTTATGGTGTTTGTCAACCGTCAGCCTTTCTCTCCTTTGCTTTTCATTGATGAAAAGCATTTTTCTAGCTTTACATAACTTGAGCCTGCCTCTAGGAGCCTGTTACAAACTGTTCTTGCCGTGCACTTCACCCAGCTGCCATTTGCCATTCCTTTTGTAGGTCACTTGATGTCATCCTGTGGTTGCTGAGTGACATTCAAATAAGATGACGGTCATCCCAGTCAGTGGAGAGTCGCTTTCTCCCTCTGCCGGTCTGTAGATTTGTTGTCCCCAATGTCTCCTGCTTGACCCTGTTGTAATGGACTGCCGTCTTCGAAATATTAAGGATGGAGGCAACATGATGCTCACTGTATCCCACTGCTAGTAAAGCCAAAATTGAGCCCTTCTTTTCCTCACTCAAGATGTCTCTTTTCAACTCCTTTGGCATGGTTAAGTTATTTTTTCATTCAAATTACTTTTGGGCTATTCCTAGCACTTGTTTTGCCATCCAGCTTGTCCTATTGCAAGAGGATTGTGAAGACCACAGCAGTGTTTTTTATACTTTCCCTCGTTAAATAAGATTTGGTTCAGGTGGTCACCTAATCAGAAGCACATTTAGGCTGGGTTCACATGTGGTGTATTCACTGCGTATTTCTGCAGTGGCACTTTTTTGTGCAACAAAGGGCAACTGCATACAGACAGTGCGCTTTTTCCGGCACGCTTTTCTTGAGCCCATTTTATCATGTGGACCATTGGAAAAGTGCGCCGAAAAAGGCGCAAAGAATTGACAGTCATTTTTTTTGTGGACACTCTTTACAGTGAAAGTGCGTCTGCAAAATGATGCCAGAATGCGCGACGTCTGAGCGTATTTCAGCAAAAGCCATAGCTTTTGCTTTAATGCGTTTCCAGCGTTGCGTTTCACTGCATTTACGGGAGCACTCAAAAGCACAGCGTAAATGCAGGAATAGCCGGCAAATACTGTGAACCCAGCCTAAATAGAATGAGGTGTAATTTGGTTGGAATTTAACTGACACTGGAATGGAATGGCTGTCAGACATGTAGAGATGGTGATTTCTAGAAAACTGTGCAGTGATCTTAATTTTTGCCAGAGCTGTACATTATATATTTTTAACAACTGAATATAGCTTTTCCATTTAAATTCTAGTTAAATCAACTGAAAGACCTGCATCCTTTGCCTGGGATTGTTTTGCAATTTAGACAAGTAAGATTATTTTTTTATTTACCTTTTTGTTTATTTTGTTCCTTTTTTTTAATACATGGTTTAACTGCTTCCAAGCTGCCCATAGACTCTAAACATTCAGGCGGTCCCGCTTATATATTGCAGAGCTGTACTAAAATGTTACCGCTTAAGGTACCGTCACACGCCGCCATATGGCTTCCATATCGCCGGCAATTTGACTTTTTTAGACCACTGTGGAAGTGTCACACGTAGCGTTCCAGAAATTGCCTGCAGGAGAACGGAAGCGCTCTTCCCTTCACACATCGCCGTGTCACACTCCACAGTCGTAGAAGCGATGTGGGCATACTGTTTCGATAGGGGCGTGCTACAATGTGTTTCACCGTGCCCCTGTCACTGCGATTGGTGGACGGAACTGCGTTCCCATTGGTCAGCCTTGCATGAACGCACGGGTCATCAAATAAGGCGCCTCGGACACGGCCAGCCAATCAGAACGTAGTATCACTCACCAATCGCCGCAGATGAGGCTATCGCCCTGTGACACGCCAGGATGCGCTGATATCGCCTGGTGGATATCGCCTGATTTCACTGCAGTGCAGGGCAATCAGGCGATACTCCACTGGTGATTTTTCGCCGTCAAATCGCCCAGTCACACGCCACTACGCACATGCAATGTAGTTTCCACATTGCCAAATTTGGAAATTGTCAGCGTGTTCGCCGGCGATATGGAGGTGTGTGACAATACCTTGAAGGTACCGTCACACGCCGCCATATGGCTTCCATATTGCCGGCAATTTGACGTGAGCGCGCACATTTCGGGCACTTTTTTCAGATCGCTGTGGAGCTGTCACACGTAACTATCTAAGGTGCTACCTTCGGTGATCCTGCGTTCCAGAAATCGCCTGCTGGAGACCGGAAATGATCTTCCCTTCACACATTGCCGTATCACACGCCACAATCGTGGAAGCGATGTGGGCATACTGTTTCGATAGGGGCGTGCTAGAGTGTGTTTCACCGCGCCCCTATCACTGCGATTGGTGTACAGAACTGCATTCCCATTGGTCAGCCTTACGTTAATGCATGGGTCATCAAATAAGGCGACACGGACACGGCCAGCCAATTGGAAGGCAGTATCACCCACCAATCGCCACAGATGCTGCGCAAAAAAAAAAAAAAAAACATCCAAGCACGCCTACGGGACTGATTTCAGGATCACTGTGTACGTCGCCCTCATCCTGTGACACGCCAGGATGTGCTGATATCGCCTGGTGGATATGGCTTGATTTCACTGCAGTGCAGGGCAGTCAGGTGACGCTCCACTAGTGATTTTTCGCCATCGAATCGCCCAGACACACTCCACTACGCAAAGGCAATGTGGTTTCCACATCGCCGAATTTGGAAATTGTCAGCGTTCTCGCCGGCGATATGGAGGTGTGTGACAGTACCTTTTGGGAGCAATCGTTGAGACCCAGACAGCTCTGCTATGTAGCCAAGAGGCTGCATTTCCCCCGTAACTGGGGTATAATATACCAGCCTTAGTTACAGAGTAAATAAGGATAAAAAAAAAACATTTTTCAATACTTCAATGCCTTCCAGAGATTTTATATGACTTTATATGGGCACAATGAGTGTAATAATTGAAAAAGTAAAAAATAACAGGTTAAAAATTTTAATTTATAAAAAAAAATGCCAGCCATTCCAAATCGATGTTTCTAGCCGCGCCCCTGTAAAAATAAAAACCCTGTCCAATGCATAAAAATATTAATTACTGAATGAGGAACACATTCTTTAAGTACTTCATAAAAATTGTGATAACAGACACTTATTTCTTTTATTTTTTCGGCAAAATAGCCAAAAAAAAAGACAAAACATGACAGTAACATAAAAATGGGACACTGTGTATGATGAAAAAAATGAAGACAAAAAATAACCTTCAGATGTGAAGCTCTTTGAACAACATGTACACAGTATCCTGAAAACAAGCCTGGTCAGGAACTGGGATAAATGGCTCGGTCTTGAACTAGATAATAGTATCATAAAGGATATATCTCTGCTTTTACTTTTGGGACATGATTTCCCCAAAATCATCATTATATTCATTATAGTGCTGGCTATAAGGCCTCAAGCTGTAATATGGCTTTATTATAATAATAATGATGCTGTAATATGGCTTTATTATGGCTGTATGTTGTATGGGGCTACTGCAAAATTGTGCACTTATCTACATACTATGCACTGTCGGATACAGACAGCAGAGGGCCCCTTTGCAAGGAGAAAATGTGGGCCCTTTGCAGCCCAAGAGCTCATAAAAATATACCAATCCACCTGCTTTGGAGGTAGAAAAGGGCCCCTTACCTCTTTGGTCCCTGTGTGGCCGCACATGTTGCACCAATGATATGTCCGTCCCTGATACCATGTGTGCTACTGCTGCCATAAAAGGTTTTTCATGGTTTTAATGTCTAGTGGTTATTCTGTTGTGGTCTGAATTTACATGTTTCTACAACGAAATATTCTGTATTATATTCTTATATTTAATGGAGTTAATATACTTGTCACACTCTTATTATGTTTAAACTTTTTACAGATACAAAAAATAAAGTCAACATTTGTTGATGGGCTCTTAACCTACGTGAATAAGGTAATAATGATAGCGTTCTTTAATTTGCTGTATAAATTCAGCTTTTTTAATTTTTTCCTTTAAAAAAGGTAAAATTTGGCTATTATTTTTGCATGTTTATTAAGAATACATTTCTTAAGATTGAGACATATAATTTGTAGTTAAAAAATTCTGACGGGATTTAAAAAAAAAAAAAATAAATTAGACAAGTAGCATATCTACAGTGATTTATTTTGAGCTCTATATACTTGAGATGAAATTGGTGATTTTGCATAATCATTATTGTATCTCTAAGTTTTTGCTGTGTAAACTGAGAGCAGTATGTTTAAGGGGAAGAGATCCTAATTACAGCTATGTGTCACTTAGTAGGCTGTGTTTAGCAGTTTCAATACAATCAGTGTTTTATCAGTGACGCGGCCCGGCATCATGTGACCCGCCACGTCACATTGATGCGGCCAGAGGCGGGGAAATACAAACATGCCCGCGCTCTGCTAACAGCATTACGCCCATTACGGCGTCAATTTAACACCGATGCGGGGGCAGCGCGCCCAAGGAGACCCTGCCTACCCATCACAGACCCCAGGGGAACGCCCAGCCGCCAGAGAAAATGTAAGTTTATAAGAATAATTATGCAGCTTGTAGGCATCAATAATTTACCAGACAGGGATGCTTAGTATAGCACTTTTAGGCTGCAAGGACAGGTAGTCATAGGGTACAAAGGCTAGATTAGGTGACAGGTTCCCTTTAAGACACCCTCCCCTGTAGGGAAGTGCCTGAGCAACTTTAATGTCTAGTCAGTTCTTAACCAGCTAGTATGTTGTTCTTGTTTCTGAACCCATCCTGCAACCCTATACTCGAACTTGTCCTGTACCTCTGAACCAGTCCTGCCTGTATATCCGAACATGTTCTGTATTCCTGTGTACAATAAAAAAGAAACAATATTAACCCTTGTACTGAAGAAATAAACACCTAAAGTAAAACAACACTAAAAGCTGTCACAGACACATGACACCTGTGTACCTGAACCCCGCGTGTACCTGCACCAGAACTTGTCCAGCCTGTACCTGAACCAGACCCAGTCCAAACTGTACCTGTGATCCTGTGCTGGTGCTGCCTGATATTCCAAGACCATACCTGCCTCCCTGATCCTTGAAGTTCTTGGTACCAGGGACTTCCCTGGAGTAGTACCTGGCAGCTACCTGCAGCACAAGCCTAACCTCACAGTCAGAGGCTCTAGTAAAGACGCGGCAGTCACTTAGTCATACCCCTTCAGTGTGATTTCTACCCGTGGTGCAGTGGATCCACACCCACCAGCTTGACACACATGTTACCTTTTCCTTTGTTAGTAAAGTGTGCACTACATAGTTTGATACTAGCAGCAAAAAGTGTAAGGACGCGCCACATTGACAATGAGCATAATGAAAACACAAGTATTTATGTTCTTGTGTTATTTTCTAGGGCTGTGTGTCTCCCACCTGGAATCAGACGGGCACAGTAAGCGGCAGACTCTCTGCAAAACATCCTGTAAGTTTGTGTTACTTTCATTCATAAGGCCCCATAGCATTGTAAGGAAACTAACTACAGTGATGTGAGCAGTAGCAAGGGTACTTTTATATGAGTAGAATTAATGAGGTTGACAACTATTCAGTTGTGCCCAGGGTGATGTGTAAAAGGAGAAAAAGGTTCTCATCCACGGTATCACCACTATTCCTCCACAGTGCTATCCATGCCTCCTCATGGCCTCCTCTATTAATTCTGATAGGGATATGTGAACTCTGCATGTGAACAGTGGCCACTGGCAACAACTGTCATGTTTCTTCTCGCTCAGATGAAACATCAGAGCTGCAGCCAGTCAATGGTTGATGATTGTCCGCAGTTCTCATGTGTGTCCTCTGCTGGAAGAAGAAGCGATTAGGCTGGATGGGGACACAGGCACTGGTGCGGAGGAACAGCAGAGGACCTGTAGGTGCAGTAAGTGAGTGGCTGTTTATTCTGTATCACCCTGGCTACAGCTTTAATATAAAAGTTAGTGGTGGACAACCGCAAAGAGGGATCTATTTCAAGTGTTTATTTCTGTAAATGTTGATGATTATGTCTTACAGCCAATGAAAACCCAAAGGTCATTATCTCAGAAATTTAATGTAGGGAGGATGAAGGGTTAAAAACTGCGCTACCGTATTCCATGAGGCATCAAACGGTGAATCTAATATTAATTTATTAGTCAAGCGTTTTATGGCTCCCTGAAACACCCTGGAACACAGCAATATAATATTGAGCCAGGGAGCCCTGAAACTCATTGTCTACTAAATCAATATTATATTCACCCTTTGATATATCTTGGAGTATGGCAGCGTGGTTTTTAACCCTTCATCCTTCCTACTCTATATGCACCACACTGGACACTGCAGCAGCCGTGATCTGCTTTTATAGTGGTTGTGACTCTCACAACCACATAAGGTGAAGCCTCTGATACCTATTTAGGTCATATTTTATCTCTCATGAATAAAGAGATTAATTGCCGCGACACTGATCATGGTGTAAATGAACAAGCATATGGCTATATTTAAGGCTATGTACAGCTAAGGTGGTATATATGACAATGAAACACAGTAAATGCTGCTATAGAATATAAGGAAAAAAAGAGAGTCTTAGCTTCAACAATGGCCATTGGGGAAGAGCCCGGTAACTGCGACAAAGTGCTCTCTACCTACCGGGTCCTAACGCACTAGTGCTTCATGCGGTATGTAGTTGCTAGTTTGAGATTTTTATGTCTGTGAGTTGCAATTAAAACCTGCAGGTCACAGCCACTGGGCTGGGGGAGGGGAAAGGGAGCTCGTCAGAAAAATTATACTATATATATCAATAAATTTATTGATATATATAGTATATATAGTATAATTTTTCTGACGAGCTCCCTTTCCCCTCCCCCAGCCCAGTGGCTGTGACCTGACTCCATCTTGCTGTAGCCCCAGTCCACAGACACACTATACCAGCAGGTTTTAATTGCAACTCACAGACATAAAAATCTCAAACTAGCAACTACATACCGCATGAAGCACTAGTGCGTTAGGACCCGGTAGGTAGAGAGCACTTTGTCGCAGTTACCGGGCTCTTCCCCAATGGCCATTGTTGAAGCTAAGACTCTCTTTTTTTCCTTATATTCTATAGCAGCATTTACTGTGTTTCATTGTCATATATACCACCTTAGCTGTACATAGCCTTAAATATAGCCATATGCTTGTTCATTTACACCATGATCAGTGTCGTGGCAATTAATCTCTTTATTCATGTATATTTTTTTGCCAGCACCTTTTCATGTCCAGGTGATGCCGTCATTTATTGATATATATATTTTATCTCTCAGACCCTTCATCCTCTCTACTTTAATTTTCTGAGATAATGACCTTTGGGTTTTCATTGGCTGTAAGCCATAATCATCAACATTAATAAAAATAAACACATGAAGTAGATTGCTCTGTGTGTAATGATTCTATATAATATATGGGTTTCACTTTATGTATTTAATAAGGGCCACGTCACACACACAGATAATTGTGCAGAGATTGTTTGCAGATCTCTGGTTGCAGTGAAATCATGGACAGATTGTCTCATTTTGTGGCTGTGTACAAATGGAACAATGTGTCTATGATTTCACTGCAACCAGAGATCTGCGAACAATATCTGCACAGATATCTGTGTGTGTGACGTGGCCCTTACTGAAATCAATTCTCTTTTTGATGATATTCTAATTCATTGAGATGCTCCTGTATTTCCTCCTCTTTTTCATCCAGAAAACTCAGATGATTTTCATCGGTATCATCATATGTGTCCATATTTTATGTCTGTGTGATATCTGAATTTATACATCAGCAATCTAAAATGTACAGGATCAGAATTCAGATACTTTTTCAGTATTAATATAGGAAATTGTATCTAAAAAATCAGATGATATATGGATGTCAGTCCTCTCTGCTTTTTGAGCCTTCACAACCCTAAAGACTTTTCACTTTTGCCTGATCACAATAGAAACATTTCAACTTAAATCTTGAACAATGGAAGAGTTTGATTTATCATTTAAAAAAACAATTTATAGTCATTAATTGTATGGCCACATATGTTAGCATTATATGAGAATGAAAAATGAGCAATAAACAGTGATTGAAAGGTACAAAGGAACAGAAATCAGAGTCGGATATCAAGGTTTTCTATGTATGCAATAATAATTTAATTTCCAGTGTCAAAATCAATCTTGTCGCCAGTGTGAGATCTGAGGGGGCGCTCTTCAACAATGTGTTGAATTGGTCAGCTCCACAGTCACCGGCAGGAGAGCCACAATTTCCCCACTTAGGCTGGGGTCACAGTACCATTTTTCACATGCATTTTTGGAGACCTGCGTTTTCAAAAACGCATGTAAAAAACGCACCCATAGGCCCCATGTTAAAAAACGCATGCCCTAATAGCCAAAAAGCATGTGTGACTGTCCCATGCGTTTTTGGAGCATATCCAAAAACGCATGCGTTTCTGTAGAAAACGCATGCGTTTTTGTAGAAAACGCATGCGTTTTTATAACATGGGTTCCTATGGAAAACGCATGCGTTTTTGAATGGCACTAAAAGGTACTAACTGTACATGCGTTTTGCATGCGTTTTCCATAGGAACCCATGTTATAAAAACGCATGCGTTTTCTACAAAAACGCATGCGTTTTTCAAAACGCTCAAAAAAATACTACAAGCACTATTTTTAGGTGCAGATTCAAAAACGCACCCAAAAACGCAGGGAGCCATCAGACACCTTAAAAAACTCATGCTGACATGAAAAAAAGCATGAGTTTTGTTAAATCACTAAAAAAAACGCATGGCAACTGTGACCCCAGCCTTATACATAAGATCTGCACAGACACCAAAGTTTGTTCTGATATGATTCAGAGTGACCAAGGTTTTCCTTGGTAGATTGAAGCCTGGTGGTGGATTTTGTAAGTGAGGAAACGTTTGAAGCTCACCGTCTACTGCACTGACCCAAAGTTATTGCTATTTCTTTTTTAAATTGAAGTTGTGTTTATACCGGGGGTTTGCGGTTCGGATGGGTGAATGTCTTCATTTCAGTTGCTGTATTTGAACATCCTGGATACTTTGAGATTTCCATTATTCACTACCTTGGTGTATTCTTTAAGCAGGAGCTTTTGTCTTCTCAGGTTTGCAGGTGCGATATGGCTCAAGACAGGTAACCAGTGGATAGGCGTAGGTCTGATAGCACCATATATTATGCGCATAGAGTTGTTCAGCTGAGTGTCGATTACATTCATGTGACAACTATTCAACCATACTGGGGCACAAAATTCTGCAGCAGAGTACACCAAGGCAAGGGTAGACATTCTCAAGACAGGTGTTGAGAAACCTCAGGAGGATCTGCAGAGTTTCTGAATAATATTATTGCTGCTTTCAGTGTGTGTGCTGTCTTATCCAAGTGAGATTTGAAGCTTAGGCTTCAGTCAAGGGTTACGCCTAAATACTTAGGGTTGAAATTGTGTTTCACAAGTTGACCTTCAAAATGTACTTTGAGTTCATTCTTAACACTTAGAAGAAAAAGGTTTGGTACCGTGTAAGGCTGGGGTCACAGTAGCATTTTTCACATGCGTTTTTGGAGACCTGCGTTTTCAAAAATGCATGTAAAAAACGCACCCATAGGCCCCCATGTTAAAAAACGCATGCCCTAATAGCAAAAAAGCATGTGTGACAGTACCATGCGTTTTTGGTGCATTTCCAAAAACGCATGCGTTTTTTAATAAGGGGCCTTATGAGAAACGCATGCAAAAACGCATGTACAATTAGTGCCATTCAAAAACGCATGCGTTTTCCATAGGAGCCCATGTTAAAAAAAAAGCATGTGTTTTTTTAACATGGGCTACTATGGAAAACGCATGCGTTTTTGAATGACACTAAAAGGTACTAATGTACCATGTGTTTTTGCATGCGTTTTCCATAGAGGCCCATGTTATAAAAACGCATGCGTTTTTCAAAATGCACCAAAAATAGTACATGCACTATTTTTCGGTGCAGATTTCAAAACGCAGCCAAAAACGCAGGGAGCCATCAGACACCTTAAAAAACTCATGATGACATGAAAAACGCATGTAAAAAAGCATGCGTTTTTAAAAGGCACTAAAAAAACGCATGTCAACTGTGACCACAGCCTTAGCCAGTTGAGAAAATGTTGATTGCTCTCAGTGGGAGAAACAAGATACAAATCTTGTAGTTGTGATACCTTTTAATGGCTATCAAAAATAAAATAAGTGATGTTATAAGGCGAGCTTTCGAGATGTCTCAGGTCTCTTCATCAGGCATGGTATGTTTATTCAGTTAAATGTCCAATCATTTTAGAAAACAGATGAGTCCTGCACACAGAGAACAAGTCTGTAGGAACATGTTCACACCGCCAGCATATTTGGAGACAAAAAGCTAAATGCGACAAAAAACAACAGTACACTGCAGTAAAAGTATTAAAATGCAAGTGCAATATAAAAAATAGTATAACAAATACAGGGTACTTGGTCCATCCGTTTTTTTGCGCAAAAAAATGTCTCAGGTCTCTTCATCAGGCATGGTATGTTTATTCAGTTAAATGTCCAATCATTTTAGTTGTACATATATATATATATTTTGAGTTTCTTTCAATATTTTGTCATACCATGCCTGATGAAGAGACTTGAGACGTCTCGAAACATCTTATAACATCCTTACAACGCCTTATATCATCACTTATTTTATTTTTGTTAGCCATTAAAAGGTATCACAACTACAAGATTTGTATCTTGTTTCTCCCACTGAGAGCAATCAACATTTTCTTAGCACTTGCGTTTTGTAAATGAAACTTCAATTTTTGATGGATTGGGCTTTAGCCTCCATTGTCGGTAATACTTTCCCATTACACTAAGATCTTCTGATCTGAGTTTGTATGTTCTCCCCGTGTTTGCGTGGGTTTCCTCCTGGCACTCCGGTTTCCTCCCACATTGTAAAGACATACTGATAGGATGTTTAGATTGTGAGCTCCAAGAGAGACAGCATTACTCATGTATGTAAAGTGCTATGGAATCAATAGCGCTATATAAATGAATAAATATTAAATTATTTATTATTATTCTGTTAGAGCCTCCTCTGCTTCCTCCATTGTTTCACTCACTGTAGCAAGTGCCCAGTCATCAGCGTATCCAAATCTCCATGATACTGTGTCAGGAAGGTCAGCTAGGTACAAAGCCAACAGGAGAGGTTACAGCTTTCGTTTTCTGTTTTGTTTTATGGTTTCCTTCTAGTTTTCTTAAGAGACCATGCTTTTCTACTGGACCTTTTAAAGTCCCAAGTTCTCAACTCTTTCCATACATTTGACACGACGTGCTGCATTCAGTTTGTTCGGCAACTCATCACCGATTTCACCATCTTCACTCTCAAGGAATTGTCTGTACAGTTGTTCACATTCATCAGTCCAGCCTGGGATGTATTCTTTGCAAAAGCCACGTGGTATTGATTTCTTTGCAGCTTTAATAACAGCTTTACAGAACTGCTCATAGTTTTTACTGATTGGGGGTATCCAGCCACTTGTGAAGATGGTCTGCAAACTTTTTCCAGTTGGCTTTGACAAAATTCCATCGAGGACATGGGTACGAAGTTACAAGAGGAATGGATATGTGGCGCCCCTGCGTCCAGGAGGCCACAAAAGGGAACTGCAGCCAGGCAGGTAGGACAATTGTTGCACAACAACACCCTCACAGCCCACACAACCCACGTACAGTAGATGGCAGCATCCAGTCCTGAGATTGGAGACTCTAGGCAAGTGAGGGGTGGTGGATTTAGAGGAGTGGGTTGGGCACACACGTAGTCAGGTGACTTGACAGTAGAAGTAGTGAAGGGGGGAAGGAAGGAGTCAGTAGGCTGGAGTGAGCCGAGCAGCAAAGACAGAGACCAGCAGCAGGCTGAGGAACACGGCACAGGCCAAGAGACAGCATAAGGTTGAACTAAGCTGAGCAGCAGAAGGAAGCACACGTCCTGACAAAGTGGGGTGTAAGGAGCGCAGAATCTGTACCGAGCCAGTGTGAGCCGGAGGAGAGAGAAAGCCTATCCGGAGCCAGTACCCCCAGGAGTGTGCAGGGAAGAGAGGGACGGTGATGCCCGGGCCCTAGCAGTACAGCTGAAGCTACCGACTGCAGGCGGAGTAGCCCTCCTATAATACTGAAAGACGCAGAGAGAAAGAGCCTGGTAGAGCCTCACACTTGAAGACTGCTGGAGGCTGAGCTGAGTAGAGTGTCGGCTCTAGAGGGGACCGTAGTTTTACCCGGATACTCAGACAACACGACAGGGGACCACAGCTACACGTTAGGGTCCCTACCCCAAAGGATAGGCAGCTCAGTGACGACGAGGAGGACCCACAGGGGCCCGAGTCACCGCCATACTGTCCGGCGTCACACACACCAAGTGAACCCAGAGAATGTAAACAGCCCAGAAAGGATACAGAGAAAGTGTGAGGGGTCACAGAGAGAGAGACCTGGCTGCAGAGATTAAGGGAACCCCGGAGGGGAGAGTGTGCCCGTGTACTTGAACTGAGACTTGTAAGAACTGTAACTGAAGTGTAAATTGCCTTGAAGAACTTCGAGAGTAAACACGGAGACCCTGAACTTGCCTCCCTTGTCTGATTCCATCTGCTTGAGTGACGTTCCCTCCATACAGTATTACAGCAAGCCCTCCACCTGCAGAGCTACAGCCTGTCGGCACCAGCACTGAGGAAAGATTTCTGCAGTATCTGGCTAGTAAGTGAATTGCACCCAGCCTGCACACTACACCATAGACTTTAACCCTTACTGCCCCGGGGATCACAGTTCTACCCACTGGAACTATCCCATCTACGCTGCTATTCCATCATCCCCGGAGGTTCTGCAGCAGCGGGGGTCCCATCACTGGCCGCATATAGTGGGTGGCATCACGACCGACAATCCCCTGTAAATATTCCCCTTTTATTGTCGAGCCAGGGACACGGTCTGGACCAGGACCACCCGTAACTTTCCCAGTAGTAACCCGGTCCGGTACCGAGTACCCCCGTCCCAGTGGGCCCGACAACCTGGCGTCACGAATAGGATCTACCTGGTCCAAAAGAATTGGACCCCGTGCGCCTAAAACACCGTGTTCTGGACTTTCCCGCCAAAATCTGACCTTAATAGCGGCCATAGAAGCTTAACGCCATGTGCCGAGGAGGCGTAACCAAAACTCCCATCGTGGGCCGGACCGGTCCACGGTGCGAAGAGAAGGACCCGCCCTGGCTCCCCTTAACTCCGGGAGAGCCAGCCGTCACTCTAAAAGAAGAGCCTCCGCCCCTAGACCCTCCTACCAATGAGAAGCGGGCGGGAGAAGAAACGGAAGCCGTCATCAGGAGGGGGCGGAGCGAGCAACCGGAAGAGAAGCAGTCACCATTACCAGACACGAGGACGGAAGCGGAGGACGCCCAGGAGAACGCTGCCGAAGGAAGACCACAAGTGATCCCGGAGGGCCCACGGAGTGACCCAGTGGAGGAACACGGCCAGGGAGAGATGTTGTGTGACCAGAGCGAGATGGCAGAAGGCGGCAGAGAGCGTCCATATGTCCAAGACACCCGGAGGTTGTAAATATTCCCCTTTTATTGTCGAGCCAGGGACACGGTCCGGACCAGGACCACCCGTGACTTTCCCAGCAGTAACCCGGTCCGGTACAGAGTACCCCCGTCCCAGTGGGCCCGACAGATACTCCAACGGTGATGATGACAGGGCGATACTGATTACGAGGGAAACGTTTGACAACACACCGAGATGTAGATAGAGGTTGGTTGTTTCTATTGCGTGATACGAAACATAGATCAAGGCAGGGGCGGACCTACCGTTGGGCAGCTGGTTCAGCTGCACCAGGGCCCCGACCGGGTAGGGGGCCCCTCAAGCACCTGTAGGGGGGCCCCCGTGACCCTGTGTCAGAGGAGAGCAGGTTAACAGGGAAGTTTTCTTCTTCCCATGGCTGTTCCCGCCCCACCTCTCCTCTGCCGGCCCGGCTCCCTGACCTGCAATGCGCGGCTCGGCGCAGGTAGGGGCCGCTCTCAAACCCCCCCTCGCTCCTCTACCTACAGCTGCACCAGGGCCCGCCAGGCTGAAGCTCCGCCACTGGATCAAGGTTGTCTCCTCTGCCAGGCTGCTGATTGGAAGGTTGGAAAATCCTTTGCTTCAAAAACTAGGATCGTGTTGTGCACGTCAGACCAGTTTACCAGGTGCTCGCCATTGTCGTCATTGTTACATATTGCCAGAGCTCGTTGTGGCTGTTAAAATCTCCTATGTACACGGTAGGGTGTGGATGGACATGGGTAACTTCAGTGGACCATTGTACTGCAGGAGGCTTGTAAACATTAACAATTGTGATATCACCAGCTTTAATCACAGCTTCATGGATGTCATTTTCAGCAGATGTAGATACAAGCATTACATTTTCATTGTTACCTTTCTCATAGGTAGCTACACCGTAGTGCGGGTCTTATGTAGCACCAATTAAATCAAAACCAGAGATGGAGCCACGAGCTAGAAGGTGATCTTCACTTTCAGCATGGGTTTCCTTAAGAACAAGAACGTCTTATTTTGTTATCAGTGAGAAACCTGTGGAGGAAATCACATTATGAGCGGCTGATTCCTTCAATATCGATTTGGCAGATTTTCACAGTAGGTCCAAGGTCTTTTCATTTGAAGAGTGTCATTTGTGACGGTGCCATTTTTATTTGTAGACCTTATCAAATTTGATCCTTTGTTGATTATCAAATACGATGTAAGCTATAGTGATGAGGGGATCTAAATATAGTTTGATTGTTTGGTCACCAAGATTGTTATGGGAACGTCACACACGTCAGTATTGCGTGCAATATCGCTGCTGCACATGACGTTGCAGCGATATTGACGTGTGTGACAGGGCGCATCAACCAGTGATAAATTGCTTGTTGATGGTCGCCAGGTTTTAGAACCTGCTCTAAAACCTGGCGATCGCCGACCGGTGAACACGCAGCATCGCTGCGTGTGACACCGAGAGACGAGCGAGAAGCCAGCTCCCAGTGCCTCTCAGCAAGCGCTGTTAGCTGGTATCCATGGTAAACAGCGGGTAACTAAGCGCCACACGGCGCTTAGTTACCCGCTTGTTTACATGGTTACCAGCGTTCTCGGTGGTTCTGATCGTTAGTGAGTCTGCCTGTGTTACAGCTCACCAGCGATCAGCCGTCAATGTCGCCAGCAATGAGATCGCTGGCGACATTGATGTGTGTGACGTCCCCATAAGTCTTTTAGCGTTACCTAAGGTGCACCATGTGGAGGCAGACTAACGTTGCACCAGTTACTTCTGTTTAAATTCGTCGAGTTATCTGTTTATTACTTTTATTATATTTTTAGTAATTTATTTATCCCTAGTTGTTAAAACATGCTGTCAGTGAAGCTTTATAGGGCTGATTACCTAAAATAATAGGCTGCATACAAGGCCAGCTATTCTGGAGTCACAGATACCCATGTAGTCTATTACGCTTTTTTAGCTATATGTGTCCAGTTTTCACATGATACAATTTTTTTAGGCTGGGGCTACTCAGCAATTCTCAGACAATTATGACTTTTAGGATTGCTACTTTCAATAGGTGGCACTAGAGTTCGTCTACTTTGCAGACAAGTTGAATGCCCCAAAATAATTTGTCAAATTTGGATGCTTGTCAAATTAGGCTAAGTTCCCATGTCCAGTAATCGTTAGAACAGATCCAAGTTGCATTGTGTTGTTTTATCTTTTTGAGCAATGTATGTATTATGTATGTATTATGTATGTATTATGTATGTATTATGTATGCATATCTGTACTGTATATCTTTGTGTTGTAGAACATCCAAGGTATTTCAAAGTTCTCAGTTCAGTTTGAGAAGCAGCAACACCTGAAAGGTAAAATAACTTATTTTGCTTAAAGAAGCATTAAACTCAGTGAAGCAGATTTAGCAAAGCTTTTATTGCAGAAAAGTAGAGGAAAAGCTCTGAAAAGTTGCAAAATTTTTACCGCAACAGGCTCTTAGAGAGAGACGGGCCGTAAACACACTCACCATTAAGATAGATCAAAAATGCACTTTTTAAGCCAGAATTGCTACTCTAGTTTTTCACTGCAAGAGTATTTCTGGTAAAGCATGTGGAGGCGCCGAATTCATTAACTGGCGTGCGCCACTGAATGATTTTGGCACCTGTTATTTCACCATTAGCGGCGTAGTGCAGTTGTGTCAGGCGTAAAACAGCTTGAAATGTTGCAAAATTCAAAGTTACACAAAAATTGTGCAAGTTTTGCAATTTTTCATGCCACTGTTGGGCAGTTTCGCCACCTGGTAGAAAATGGGTGGAGTAAGGGCAGGAAAGGATGTAGCTAATTGCGCCAGACAACGTCTTCACAATTTATGACACAAGGTGGTATAAATTATGACAGTGATTCATGACAACCCCAGGCTGGTGGTGGGTCATGGCAGTTCAAATATGCACCAAACCATTACAGAGGCGCACGCCTCCATTAATTCAGTCACATTTTTATTGCGCTTCTTGTAGGTGTTCTGCTAAAGAAAGTGCACCATTGTGCTAGTTTGTTTTAATGGATACAAACTTTATGTAAATTCTGGTGCAGCCCACATCCGACACAGCAACACAAAACGGCCTTTAGTAATTGTGCCAATTCTCATGCTTTGTAAGTGGCCATTCTACTTCCTCAGCATCCTGACAGCACTATGGGAGCTGGACTCTCTTTCCCCTCATTTCCCAGAACATATTTCTCTTGCCGTTGTCCAATCGCTTGCCTGCCCTGATCTGAAAGCCGCATCTGTTCTGTATGCTGTATGACAGGCAGGGGAGCAGGGGCAGAGAGACGAAAACTTGTCCCTATCTCCTGTATTCTGTCTGAAATGTCTGATTGCTGATGTTAGTTATAGTAGCTTTTTTGGGTTAATCATTGATCTCCTAACTTTCCATGAATAAATTAATATTTATTGTTAATTTAAAGGGAAAACCAAAGAAACAATAACGATTAACCCAAGATCCATGTTTGTGTCCTCCAAGGACCATTCATTTCTTGCAGCAGGTAAGTTCCTCAGTATGCTGTATATCTGTGGCATCATTGTGGATTGGTGTTAATCATATATTTCATGACAATATATCTTCTTTAACGCCTTAATGACAGCCTTACGTCTGTAGACGTCAGGCTGTAATTACCCGGTGTTCGAAGTGAGCTCCGGCGTGGAGCTCACTTCAAACCTCCGACATCTCAGCTGATCTGACTAGCTGAGATGTCGGACTAACAGCACCAATCGGTCCCGCCATCCGATCAGTGCTGTTAACCCTTTAGATCCCGCCCTCAATCTCTGAGAGCGGGATCTAAGGGAGCCGGAGCGGGCAGCGCGCGCTTACCCGGCTCCAGGGGAGATCTCGCAATAGTATCGCAAGATCTCCCGTGCTGACGTGACAGGCCGGGGTCCTGGCTTGACCCCGGAGCCTGTCACTGAGCATTTCCTGTCACTGAGCATTTCCTGCCAACCACAACAGGTCCGCGATTCTGACAGATACAGAGGAGCTGCAGCTCCTCTGTATCTGTCAGTAGCGATCGGACTGTGCAGCTGCATGCCTCTCACAGGGGCTGTGTAAAAGTAAGAATCAATAAGCAAATAAAGTTTTTACAAAGTTGAAAAAAAAAAAAAATCATAAAAGTTCAAATCACCCCCCTTTTCTCCCATCCACAATAAAAGTATTAAAAAAATAAATAAAATACACATATTTGGTATCGCCGCATTCAGAATCACCCGATCTATCAATATAAAGAATCAAATAATGAGAGCCGTAAACTGCGTAGCGCAAAAAATGGTTCAAACGCCAAAATTACGTTTTTTTTTTGTCGCTGCAACAATGCTAAAAAATGCAATAACGGGTGATCTAAACAACGCATCCACCCAAGTATGGTATCATTAAAAACGTCAGCTCGAGACGCAAAAAATAAGCCATCACCCAGCCCCAGATCCCGAAAAATGAGGACGCTACGGGTCGCAGAACATGGCGCAAAAGGTGCAATGTTTTTTTTTCAGGCTTTTTAATTTTTTTCCACCACCTAGATACCAGTAAAGGTATACATGTTTGGTATCTACAAACTCATACTGACCCGAGACATGACACGGTCAAGTCGGTTTTACCATATAGTGAACACGGCAACTACAAAACCCAAGAAACAAACGTGTAATTGCATTTTTTTTGCAATTTCACTGCACTTGGAATCTTTTTGCAATTTCCCTGTACATTATATGGTAAAACAAATGATTGCATCTGAAAGTACAACTCGTCCCGCAAAAAACAAGCCGTCATATGTCTGTGTCGACAGAAAAATAAAAAAGCTATGGCTCTTGGAAGCCGAGGAGCGAAAAAACGAAAATGAAAAATGACAAATTTCTTCGTCACTAAGGGGTTAAATACAGTACATATTTATATTGTATAATCAGTGGTGAAGCACCACGGATGTCTTGGAGTTATGAAATTGTAGTAATACGTCTTAAAAGTAGACACCGAAAGCATTTATCACTGTATGTAATTAGCAGTCTGACTTAGCTGAGAATACATTCAGTGTGGACCCTTTGAGGTCCAAGGGGAGATATTTGTCCCTTGATGTAGGTTCAAATTGAAATTAGATTGAATAAAATGAAAAGTCCTCAAAGGGTTAAACCGTTTGCTATTCATCTGTCCCATCTCCACATTGGGGTTTGCTCCCTTCTCCTATGGCCTGCTATCTCTGTGTTGGATTAACCCAGCAGGCATCTTTGATGTTATTATCCAATACCTACTCAGGTGTTGCCTGAGTATTCAGGTTGTGTAGCAAGATGCTGCCACATGCTGTTTGATGTTCAGCCACATTTCACACTTGGTTCAGTCCTGCTATTAGTGATGTTGTTCACATTGTCAACTCTGCTGCAACAAGTTACCTGATACAGAACATATCTCTGCAACTTCAGGCGTTGTTCACACCTTCAAGTCTGCTGCAGTTAGGGTGCTTTCACATCATGATTTTGTTGGATCCGTGGCTGTCCGTTGTAAAAGGTCACCCCCTGTGGTGTCCTTTCCTGTCAGTGGGGTCCTACAGAAAGTAGGATCCCACGGACAGGAAAAAAAAACGTTATGTGAAAGCAGCCTAAGGTACTTGATAACAAATTTGCCTCTGGTATGGCTAGTGTTATTCAAACTTTTAATTCTGCTTCAACAAGGTACCTGATAGTGAACTTATCTCTGCTTTCATGAAGCTGGCGCAACTTCAAACCTGCTGTGTCTCGGTACCTAATAACTAGGGATTAGTGAACCCAAACTGTAAAGTTTAGGGTTCATACCGGACACTAAGTGTCCAGTGCAGAACCCCAAACACAGACTTCTAACTGTACGTCTGTTTTCCTGTTCAGGTTTACCATCCAAATAAAGCTTGTTGAAAGGCTCGATCTCAGTGAATCAGCAAACTTTTCTGGTGTGGGCACTTTCGGCTCCATCACAGTGGCTCCATCACAGCCATGTCAAGTATTGGCATGGCTGTGTAACGCTGGGTCACCAATTGAAAAAATAAATGATTGCAAAAACCGATGTGTTCTGCCGTCTACTTTTGATTAAGAAGCACAGGTAAAGCAGACAGCTGTGGGCTGCAACCTTCAGCTGTCTTCTTTACCTTGGCTGGTTATCAAAAATAAAGGGGACCCCACACCGTTTTTTATACTATTTAAATATCAATTTAAAAAATGGTATGGGCTCCCTCCTATTTTTGATAAGCAGCCAAGATAGAGAAGACAGCTGGGGGTTGGTATTAATAGGGTTTTAAGGGCCACCAGCGTAAATATTCCAGCCCACATCTGCCGCAGAATTGGTGCATCCATTAGATAATTCTGGCTCTTTGCCTGGCTCTTTCCGATTGCCCTGGTACGTTGAGGTAATAGGTTAATGGGGTTGATGTCAGCTGTGAATTGACAACTGACATCAAGCCCATAAGTTATCAATGAAGAGGGATCTATCCGACAACCCCATTACTAACCAAGTGAATGGTTAAAAAAACAAACAGGAAAAATACTTTATTTGAATAAAGACTCCACCTCACGCCATCGCTCACCAATTTATTATCAGAAATTGTCCCATGAAGTTCTAACAATAATAAAATAGGGACTAAAGACTCTGCCACATGCCCTCATCAAACAATTTATTACATTTAAAAGATCCTGGAGTCTCAATGATAGTCCAAGAGGTAATGTCTATGACACCCATCTAAAGTTCTCAGAGCGAGGCTCCAGAGATCACTGCCAGTAAGCAGCATCCCTGGATTTTCCCACAGGCACTGATGTCAATGACATTACTTGATCTCACTACTCATGGGAAAATATGGGTCTGGTGCTGCCATCCGAGACCATGATACCTGGCAAGAGAGATGAGGTCATGTAAGGTTACTGACAACATCACCGCACTCACCGGATATCACTAAAGGCAGTATTTTAATTTAAAAAAAATGGTTTGGGAGCCTCTTTATTTAGGTAAATTAGACAAGTAAGGTCTGCTTTACTTGAACTTTTTATAAAAAAAATAGGCATGAGACTACGTCATTTTTTTAAAATTATTTTACACTCATACAGCTGACTGACTGCAACCAATTACAAACATCGGCACAGAGGTAGGGAATGGATGAATATTTATTTTGTTTAAATAACAGGAACAGTCTGACTTCAACCAATCACAGACGCTGGCATAGACCTGATATGAATACTGCACTTTCTGTGAAAATAGGTCAGAATGTAATAATTTTTACATTTATGCCAGCATAACCCCAGGGTCCACCCACGGGCCTAATTGACATTTAATCAGTGACTCTTCTGCTGCTGAGACCTCATACTGCTCAGTACAAGCTGCAGTTGACACTCAGGCCAACGTGGTAGGCTGGCTTCAGACTTGCGGACCCTCCGCAGCGTCCTGCGGAGGGAATCCGCAAGCTGACCGCAGCCCCTATGTTTATAATGAGAACGCACGGTCATGCGCAGGTCTGCTCATGACCGTGTGCTCCCATTCACTGCAATATGTGATTTGTACGCAGGCGGATGCCCGCGCACAAATCACACACAATCACACACTCTCGTCCGCACCAGGAACGCGACCATGTCGCGGTTCTGGTGCAGACGAGAGTGTGTGATTTGTGCGCGGGCATCCGCCTGCGTACAAATCACATATTGCAATGAATGGGAGCGCATGGTCATGAGCAGACCTGCACATGACCGTGCATTCTCATTATAAACATAGGGGCTGCGGTCAGCTTGTGGATCCCCTCCGCAGGACGCTGCGGAGGGTCCGCAAGTCTGAAGCCAGCCATAGAGGCTGAATACACTTGAATTTATGAGCTATTTCATTCTGTAGTTGGATATATACAGTCATATGAAAAAGTTTGGGCACCCCGCTTAATCTTACTCTTTTTTTTTTTTTTTTTTGTTTAAAATAGTTTTTTTGCAACAGCTATTTCAGTGTGATATATGTAATAACTGATGGACACAGTAATATTTCAGGTTTGAAATGAGGTTTATTGTACTAACCAAAAATGTGAAATATGCATTATTTCAAAATTTGACAGGTGCCAAAGTATGGGCACCCTTCTGATTTTCATGATTTGAATACTCCTAACTACTTTTTACTGACTTACTGAAGCACTAAATTGGTTTGGTAACCTCATTGAGCTTTGTACTTCATAGCCCGGTGTATCCAATCATGAGAAAAGCTATTTCAGGTGTCCAATTGCAAGTTGTTCTCTTAGTTGCATCTTCTCTGAGGAGTGGCATCATGGGCTCCTCAAAACAGCTCTCAAATGATCTGAAAAAAAAGATTGTTCAACATAGTTGTTCAGGGGAAGGATACAAAAAGTTGTCTCAGAGATTTAACCCGTCAGTTTCCACTGTGAGGAACATAGTAAGGAAATGGAAGACCACAGGGACAGTTGTTGTAAAGGGCAGAAGTGGCAGGCCAACAAAAATATCAGAAAGGCAGAGAAGAAGAATGGTGAGAACAGTCAAGAACAATCCACAAACCACCTCCAAAGACCTGCAGCATCATCTTGCTGCAGATGGTGTCACTGTGCATCGGTCAACAATACAGCGCACACTGCACAAGGAGAAGCTGTATGGGAGAGTGATGCGAAAGAAGCCGTTTCTGCATGCACGCCACAAACAGAGTCGCCTGAGGTATGCAAAAGCACATTTGGACAAGCCAGTTTCATTTTGGAAGAAGGTCCTGTGGACTGATAAAACAAAGATTGAGTTGTTTGGTCATACAACAAGGCGTTATGCATGGCGCCACAAAAACACAGCATTCCAAGAAAAACACTTGCTTCTCACTGTCAAATTTGGGGGAAGGTCCATCATGCTTTGGGGCTGTGTGGCCAATGACGGCATCGGGAATCTTATAAAAGTTGAGTGTCGCATGGATTCCACTCAGTATCAGCAGATTCTTGAGAAGAATGTTCAAGTATCAGTGTCAAAGTTGAAGTTACGCCGGGGATGGATCTTTCAGCAAGACAATGATCCAAAATACCGCTCCAAATCTACTCAGGCATTCATGCAGAGGAACAATTACAATGTTCTGGAATGGCCATCCCAGTCCCCAGATCTGAATATCATTGAACATCTGTGGGATGTTGTGAAGCGGGCTGTCCATGCTCGGCGACCATCAAACTTAACTGAACTGGAATTGTTTCGTAAAGAGGAATGGTCAAAAATACCTTCATCCAGGATCCAGGAACTCATTAACAGCTACAGGAAGCCACTAGAGGCAAAAGGTGGCTCTACTAAATATTAATGTCACTTTTCTGTTGAGGTGCCCATACTTTTGCACCTGTCAATTTTGAAATAATGCATATTTCACATTTCGGTTACTACAATAAACTTCATTTCAATCCTGAAATATTACTGTGTCCCTCAGTTATTACATATATCACACTGAAATATTACTGTGTCCATCAGTTATTACATATATCACACTGAAATAGCTGTTGCAAAAAAACAATTAAAAAAAAAAAGAGTAAAGGGGATGTCACACGCGTCGATATCGCTGTCAATGTCGCTCATACATCACGGATTTTCAGTCGCTCAAGCGACGTAAAAGTGACGCAGGAGCGACATTGAAGCGTGTGACCAAGCGATGCAACCAGCGATATGTCGTGATCGCGATCGCAGGTTTCACTGCCAGATGTAAAACCTGTCGCTCATCGCTCAGTAGACCTTGTGCATCGCTGCGTGTGACACTAAACTCAGCGACGTATTTTCTATTTTGACAACGTACAAGCGACTAAATAAAATCGCTCGCTGGATCGTCCGCAAGATGGCGACATCAGCGCATCGCTGGGTCATATTGACGCGTGTGACATCTTACCTGCGATAATTCCACATCGCTCAGGCGATTAATAATTTGTGACGCATGAGCGATATTGCGGGCGACATTGACACGTGTGACAGGCCCTTAAGATTTAGAGGGGTGCCCAAACTTTTTCATACGACTGTAAAAGGCTCATCCAAATAGCAGGACCATACAGCCATTCTAACTTTCAGCCTCACGGGTATTTAACAATATAGGCAATTCAAATTCGAAAACTGGTCACAAATCTCTTTATAAAACATAAAACAAATAAGGGTAGACACAAGGAACCTCAACTATAAATCAGATCACATCAATTATATGATCATGTTCATTTGTGTAAAACAGTAGTGCCCACAAGAGGAGACCTCCGCCGGAGCTCCTTGTGACATTGCTTTTTCCACGCTGAATGTTACCTATGTTATACATACCTCTGACATACTAGGTGGCAGTAGCAACACATAATTAAATATTTTCTTCCAGTATGTTAGATTGAAATTTATTGCAGTCACCACAATTATTCGATTTTGACAAGGACACAATTAGTTTATAATGTCTGCTGAAGTTCATAAAGGCCATTCGATGACTGATGCCATCTACTATGGGCAATTGTGGGTTATTTGATAAATATTTTTCAATTATGAAAATGTTCTCACTTATATAGTTTTTTTTTTTTTTTTACAAAAAATAGAAAACATTTTTAAAAAATTGGTTCATGCCTTTATAGTCTGGGGTCATAACAATTAATTTTTTTTTTTTAGTCAATAAATGAGTGCTTAAGCTCCAATTGTTTTGCTATTTTTGAGTGGTGGATATGGTAAGGTTACCAACTTACCAGACACCAGCAATTTGTTTTTCATGGGTGGGGTAAATAATATACTGTTTTAATAATTTTGACTTACGAATGTGGTAATGCAAAATATGTTATTTTTGTTTGTTGGTGTTTTTTTTTTTAGATATTTTGTAAATAATGAGGAAATGCTACAATGCAGGTCATTTCTTTTGTATTGTACTGTTTTGTCATTCTTGGCTCATTTGCAGTTTTTGTAATTTCCACAGCAGTGAATGGACACAGGCGGCATATGCGCATCCACCGCCCAACTGGTCGGACTACAGCTAGAGTAAGGGTTCGAGAGCTGGAACGAGGGTTTGGAAGCTGGAACTATCGTTCAAGAGCTGGAATGAGGGTTTAAGAACTGGAACGGGGGTTCGGAAAGTGGGACGAGGACTCGGGAGGTTGAACGAAGGGTTCAGGAGCTGGAACGAGGGTTCAGGAGCTGGAACGAGGGTTCAGGAGCTGGGACGAGGGTTTGGAAGCTGGGACGAGGGTTTGGAAGCTGGAGCAAGGGTTCTGAAGCTGAAACAAGGGTTTGGAAGTGTGGTGCCCCTGCGGACTGGTCGCCACTAGATGGCGCGCAGCACGGGATTGGTAAATCGGTCTCCACACACACACCCAAAACACTCCTAATCCCAAGACTAGGTACCCTATGCCCAGCAACAGGATAGCGGGAGGAGCCAGATGGTGGGTGGAAAGTTAGAGAAGGACCCGGTTAGGGGAGGTTATAAAAGGACACAACACCAAGTCTAGGGTGCAGAGTGAGGAGTAGAAGAAGTGATGGAGTAGTAGGAGACCAGGCCAACCCAGACAAAGCCAGACCAGTCAGAAGGAGAGGCAAGACCATCATACAGGACTGAGAGGACACGGACCCGGCGGCCTGTGCCACTATGGGGCTTGCCCGGGTTCAAGGCTGTGGACCGTGGTGAAAGACAGAAGGAGTCTAGGTGTGCCCGGATTAGTGGAGACACTGTGGGACTGGGCCGAACCAGAGTGCCAGCTCTGCTGAAGTGGCCAGTAAGCTTTGTGCCCCGACCACGAACCTTGGCGAAGTGCGGGGTCTTTATGTCCCGAGATCCAACCTACTGTGCAGTGAAGAGAAGGCCGTCATATTAGGGCTAGGGGACCTGGAAAGTCACCCACTGAAAGCCCGTGACTGCTGGATCGTAGCTAGCAGGCAGAACAGACTGAAAAGGCCCAACAGTGACACAAAAGGTGGTGACGCAGACAAACCATCCTGGCTGCTTAGGCCACACCAGAGCCGCTGATGTACAGACTGTGTTGTAACCATCTGCCGAGCTGGAAATTAAAACCCAGTTAAAGCTCTTTGCTGTGTGAGATTCTGATTGCCGAACCTGAGAGGAGATAGAAATCGGTGGTGAGAGACTGCCTTTGCCTGTGAATCCTGCAACCACTGCACTACATTTACTACACGGCTGCCCTGAGGACCAGCCCTACCCGTGGAGGGCTTATCATTCTCGCTGCTACCCCCATCATCCCCAGAGGTCCCGATTGCAGCGGTGGCCATCCATAGCCGCACACCACGGGTGGCGTCACGTAAAATCTCTAAAACTGTTCTCCCCTTCTTATTGACCGCCCGGGACCACAGATCCGGGTCACGACACCGTGACATCCTGCAGCCCCAGATGATTACGAGAGGGCCCGGTTCCGAGTACTCCACTACCCTGGTGGGCGGATCAGAAGCTGGAACGAGGGTTCAGGAGTGGGAACTGGGACGAGGGCTGGGGAGCTGGACTGAGGGTTAGGGAGCTGGAACAAAATTTCGAAGCTGGCATGAGGGTTCGGGAGCTGGGACGAGGGCTCAGGAGCTGATAAGATGGTTCGGAAGCTGGAACAAGGGTTTGGAAGCTGGAACGAGGGTTCAGGAGCTAAAACAAGGGTTCGGGAGCTGGAACAAGAGTTCGGGATCTAGAGGAGGGGGCCATTATGTATCAGATGTTTATGGTGTATTCAGTGGATATCTCTACCAGCACCAGCCTCTTTAGCTTTATTGGTAGCTCACTGTCTGATTTCCTTTCTGTGCACCTGAAATCATACATGCAGTGTGGAATCAATCAAGGTAAAGAGGCTGGTGCTTGGGAGGAGACAACCTCAGGATGCCCATATCACTTAACGCTTCCTTCTCACATGAATGAAAAAGCTAATTTCTAGGGAATGCAGCAACAAATTAGGGGAAGGAGAAGGGGGGTGATCTTACTGACAGATTATCTTTAACATTTTAGCTTTTCTGCTAGATTACTGATAGGTACCTTGATATTAAGATGACTCTAATCAGAATGTAAATCACCAAATGAGACAAACACGGTAAGCAAAAAATTAACAAACTTTCAACATTGGAGCCAACTGAATTGAAAATGAAGCTCTGAACATTGCAAGACAATAAAATGAATATTTTAAAGCTTAACTAAACTTTTAATATCATGTCTTGATCATCCTTTGCAAACATGAATTTTTGTATTATACTTCATTTTCTTGTATATATATATATATATATATATCTATTATATAATTGCGAATGGGTTTTTTGCCCCTTCTGAGTCCACTCGCACTGCGAAGTCAGCGTGGTCATGTGGATACGCCCGAAGCATTGGCCGCGCAGCGGCCATTGCGAGCAGTTCTAAGGCGACTCACTATGCCCGCGCAACGGGCATGGCGAGTCGCCTTAGCAGCGCGAAGCATTGGCCGCGAAGCGGCCATTGCGAGTCAGAGACTCGCTCTTCTAGAATCCGATGCATGTGCATCGGGCACCCAGCTAGTATATATATATATATATATATATATATATATATATATATATAATATCCTTCTCTTCCAAATTATATGCTGCAGTGCTGTTTCAGTCCCCAGTTTATGTTCCTTAGAAGTTGCTTTTAGCTGCTGCTCTACAAGATCTGTATGTCAGTGTCATGTTCTGGCCTTAGTACGGTTTACCAAACGTGGCCAAAACTCCCACCCACAGTGATTGCCAATTCCAAAATGTTCTCAGTCGTGCAGCCATTGGTTCGCTGTGTGTGGGCTGAGCTTTGAACGTGCTGCTACCTCCAGTCTACCATTGGGGCTATACCTTTAGGAACTTTCCCCTCTCAATAAAGACGGGAGAGCCTAGAGAGTGAAAATCCCATACACAGACTATATTAAGCAGCAGATGAAATCAGCTTCTAAAGAAGGATAAACTGTGCATGGGAACTGCACCACAGTGCGCAGTCTGACTGCAACAATCAATCACAGATGCTGTGACAGAGAGTGGGCAGGGGAATATGTGTGAGGGATATATGAGCGGACTCAGAAGCAAGTGTGACCCCAGCAGGAGACTGGTAAGTATAATTATCCTGCTTTAATTGCCTTTTTGCTGTCATTTACAGCCCCTAGCCCTCACTGCTACCATTTTATAGCACTAAAGTTTGGGTCAACTCCAGACTCAAATCTAGAGCAAATCCACCGAACCAGTACACATCGGCAGGTTTACCTATCTCTAGTCTTAATGTCACTTATTCTATCAAAGTGCTTGCATTGCAGTATTTACTTTTCTTTTCAGATTTCTCACAAATAGAGCTGCGTTTACTCGCTCACTTTTCTGCCGATCCAGCACTATTGAAATTGTTTCATGAAACAGCGAGAACTGATGTGTTTACAAACCTGGCTGCCCAATGGTGAGTAGAAGGTATTCAGTCTCACACTGATACTGGTAATTAGAAAAGAAAACTCCATAAAGGAACTAATAACTAGAAAAAAATTTAGCTCAATCTTTGCACTATAAGGATTTATACAAACGTCTATGCAAGGTAAAGATTTACAAAAAAGTTTTGTGTGAATAAACTGTAAAAATAAATGTATAAATTGCTTTACATTTGTACGAAAAGTTACATTTTTAAGAAGAAAAAGCCTAAAATGGTGCAAATTTCAGCAATTTTATTTTTATGATTATTGGAGTTATGTGCAAAATTTACTAAAATGGGCACAAGCATTGCCCTACTGTCCCCTGTCCTAGATTACGTAAGTTTCTATGATGATTTTTTGATGAGTTTTTGATGCTGTACATTTGCAATGCATTAAAAAAAAATGCAGCATCTTAGGGTTAGCTTATACGTAATGTTTTTGGCGGGAATATAAAACACCACATTTAACTGCACTATCAAAGTGGAAAAGGTATCTGAATTCTCATGCACATGTTGTTGCAGCATGTAGACTTGTATTCAGTGTTTTTACAGTGTTTTTTTTAAAGAGGACCTGTCACCAACCATGCATGGTGATCTAATTACAGCACTGAATGCAGCATGTCTGCTGCATCCAGGCAAGGGGTCCCCCACCCCTTGAGCCCCCCTGTACCCCGAGATAATACACTTTGAAAACTTACATTGTGGAGCCAAATAGGAGGTGGCTTGTGGCTGGAGCCAAAGGGCAGTTTCACACCCCATGCATGTTAAATGCGCCAATCATTGTCTCCCTCGCCTGCTGCATAGTACACAGAGCTTATTGCAGTGCTGGCCACTCTGCCCCGCCTCCTGCGGTAATGTCACCGCCTTTTCCTGCCCTGCTCTATGGTTAACATGGAGCAGGGCGGGGAAAGGCGGTGATGGAGCAGGAGGCTGGCCGCCCCGCCTCCTGCAGTGATGTCACCGCCTTTCCCCGCCCTGCTCAATGGTTAACATGGAGCAAGGCGGGGAAAGGCAGTGATGGAGCAGGAGGCGGCCGCCCCGCCTCCTCCTGTGACATCACCGCTTATACCCGCCCTGCTCCATGTTAACCATGAAGCAGGGCGGGGAAAGGCGGTGACATCACCGCAGGAGGCGCGGCAAAGCGGCCAGCACTGCAATAAGCTCTGTGTACTATGCAGCAGGTGAGGGAGACAATCCTCTCTGAACTGAATTATCATGTCTCTGGGCTGTTACAAGAAATACATTTATGCTGCTGTTGCATTTGGATCAATAAGCAGAGGCGTAACTACAATAGGTGCAGGGGTTGCAGTCACACCTGGGCCCTGGAGCATTGGGGGCTCCAAAAGCCAGTTTGGCCTATATGAAAAAACAGTGCTATTAAAGACTTGCAATAATTGAGGGCATCGTTTGAGATTTTGCATTGGGGCCCATGAGCTTGAAGATACGCCACAGTGAATAATAATTGTCTAAACTGATACATGGTAACAAATTCCCTGCTTAGTTATAGCTCTATGTCTGTACAGGTTTATAGCGAAGGATGCAAACAAGGATACAAGCTTTTCCATTGATAAGAGAATTGAAAGACAAAGTTTTGAGTAAAGGGTGTATCCAGGATTTTTATACAAAACAAAATGTGCCGAAGCTCTAAAGGGCCCTTCACACGGGGCAACATCGCCGTCCATTACATCGGCGACATAGGGGCGTGGCCTATCGGCGGCGACATCGCCCCTACGTCGACTCATGTAAAGGGGCGATGTCCGCGCCGCCAGGAGGTCGCTTGGTTTCAGAGCAGTGCTCTGAAACCAGGCGACCGATCTGGGGCGATGTGCACACATCGCCCCATGTAACCGGCCGCCGGCAACCTGACAGCGATGGCGATGGGAGCCATAGGCTCCCATTGTCCTGCATCGCCGCTGGGGTTTTCAGACACCCCGGCGGCGATGCCGCCTGTCAGCTCGCCGGCGCAGGGCTGGAGGTGTCGCCCCATGTAAATGGGGGACAGCGACGCTGGCGGGGCGCCAAAAACGTGCGCGCAGCTGCCAATCGCCGCCGACATCCTCAGCCCCGTCGCCAGGTGTGATGGGGCCTTAACAGGCAGGTCGTTGCAACCTACCTGCCTGTTGTGTTCGTCGCTGTTCACCACTGGCACAGAGCAGCCACAAACCGCTCCTGCCGGTGATACAATGGCTTCATTAATAGAGCGGCGGCTTCTTTTCCACTCTGCTCTGTGAAAGGGGTGGGGCATCCGACGTCATGCTGATTGACAGCCAGCTCTACGCTACATAATTGGGTCAATAAGAATGACGTCAGCTACGATACCCATCAACAGAGCAGAGAAGCCGTCTCTCTGTGGACGTAATGTCAGTGGAAGATGCAAAATCACCGACAGGAGTAGTCTTAAGACCGCTCCATGTCGGTAGTGAACAGCATTGGGCACAACAGGCAGGTGGGTGGCAGCTACCTGCCTGCTAGTAGTTAGGCACATTTTATTTTATTTTTTAAATCCCAGATATCCCCTTTCAGGTTAGGGCTACACAATAAATTTGGCAGCGATGCCTAATGCATGACCATACAATGATACAATATAGACCTGGCAATGAAAAAAACAAAATGTCCACATTTCAGTCATATAGAGTTGACCTTCATCAGAATAAAAGATGCAATACAAAAATAATTGGAAAAAAAAATAAGAGAAAAATTACAACTAGACATCTTGAATCAGAGAAAATCAAAAGCAATAAAATCATATAGTGTGCGGCAGCCAATAGGTCAAGTTTATACTTGCAAAGAGTTCCAGGGAATGGTCAGATATTTATTAGAAAATGAGGTCCTACAAGAGATAATGGAGCAGAAGCAGCGCCATGATATGATGATGTGTTACTATGGAGATGATACAAAATAATATATCAAAAGTCATAATAATATACCAAAATGATATCAAGTCATAGCAGGAAATCCTGATTGATGGTGGCTGTAGGAGATATCGTGAGTCAGTGCAGTGGAGTAGGCAAAACTCATTGCTTACTCAACTACTCATTAGGCGTCCAATACTCTGATTATTAATATCTATATGATGGGGAGGCGAAATAAGAAAACCATAACAAAGAAACATCCCTTCCCCCCAAAAATGTTTTATTCAACTCTGCAACCACATTGTGTTTCCTAATTTGAGGGAAAGCATGAAATAGGGGCAGAGACCCCGATTCCAATTGCTTGATCGATTACTGGTGACAGAATGCATTGTAAGGTTAGGCTCAACATTACCAATGGTTAAAATGGCAAAGTGTATAAAAAACAAAACAACCTTGCAATTTGCTTGTTATTAAAAAATCCTCTCTTTCTCAAAATCACAGATTTTTCGGTTTTATTATAAAATATATAGCCTGTGAGCATTGGAGAGCGTCCAGTTCTGGCCAGCAGGGGACCCCATGCTACTGGTCCAAACTCAATCTTCAGGAGCGCACCAGGAAGCTGGGAGTCTGGCGAGAGCGGTGCACTCCTGAAGATTAACTATAAGACTATGTTCACACAGACCATTTTATTGCCTTTTTTTTCCATGTTTTTTAAATGTGTTTTTTTACCATGGTTATATGCCAATCTATACCTTTCGATTCCAAGCCAAACCTATGTGATTTTGAGAAAAGATGTGCACACACATTGGTTCCTGTACAGGTTTTTGTGCATTTTCAATAGAATGAGCATGTTAATTCTTTTTTGCATTTTGCTGCGGTTGAACTGATTTAGCAACCTTTGAAAGCTATGAGAAGTATCAAAACTACAATAAAAATACAACAAAAATGCAAACTTGTGTGTTTTACAGCAGTTTTGGGACCGCAAACTGCAATGTACATCCTCATTTGAAAATAAACACAAAACAAAAACACGCCAAAAATGCAGCAAATTGCCTGCCAGTGATTTTGTTTACATATAGAATACCTCAGCTTTTGCTGTAGCAAAAACGCCCTGTGTGAACATAGCCTTAGGGTACCTTTACACGCTGCAACCGCAGCGAGGAATTTGACCAGTGACATGTCGCCCCGGCACCATCGCCGTCAAATTACCTCGCAGTTGTGGCGTGTAATTTGTGAATTTGGCTGGCGATAAAAAAGTTTTCGCCTGGTTCTGATTTCACAACACTGCTCCAAAATCAGAGGCAATCATAAAGGCGACATTCCTGGCTTTTGGCGTGTGAAGGGGCGATAGTGATGGAATCAGCGTCGCCTATTGATTTCCCGGAGGCGTGCCACAGCGTGCTGGAGACTGCGCCCCGTCAGCGATGATTTGTGGTGGCTACTGTGCTTCCATTGGCTGTCACTTGAAACCGCGCCATATTTGAAGAGCTGTCCATTCACCACCACACAATGGCAATGGTGTCATGTATTAGCCAGCGTTCCAGCGCAGGCTGACCAATCATAACGCTATTGCGTTGTCTAATCAGTGTGCTTGGGGCGCGGTATACACCAGTCTGTCACGCCTATGTTCTCGCCGTGCTGAACATGTACGCCCATATCCCTTTGGGGATTGCGGCGTGTGAAGCGGCGACAGGAGTCTACCGGATGGTGTGGCGATTTCCGGGGCGACACATCGCCTTAGGTTAAGGGCGAAATTGCGGCGTTTAAAAGCGCAATCGGCGATCTGAGGCAGCCATGAATAACGTGCACGCGCACGTTAGATTACCTTCTATCGCCGCCAAAAATTGTGGCATGTAAAGGTACCCTAAGAAAACCCTTTCTGAGTGAAGACATATTTTACAATACCACTGCCTGCATTAGAGCAACCTATGACAATTTGTTGCACTGCTGCTTTCTTGTGCGGTTTTAGTTTTTTAATTCTACTTTTTTGATGCTATATGAAGTCTTATGTAATCCCAGTATAAGTCCATATAGTAAACTACACATCCATATCGCATACAAATCTTTGTAATAATCTCCATACAAATACCATTTTCTCCCTAAGTGGCAAGGAGGACATTTTTTGAAACAAGAAATCTGTCATGGCCTGGTTGGGAATTTGATCCGATGACCTGTTGATGCAGGGTTGGTTCCTCTGTCTGCTGAACTATTACTTTTTCTTCCCTGTCCAAATGCTGATGGTTCCAATTGTCTTTGTTCTACCTTCTTAGTTCACTCCTTCCCAGATATCTCTTATTTTCACCTTGTGGTCTACCCTATTACATTCTGGGTTGAGTTTTATATGTTCATCTTTCACTGCACTTCCTTGCTGGCTATACCCCTAAGTGGACTTGTGTTTAGGATTTCCATCTATTCAGCCTAGGGATTTACCTCATTATGTAAACACCAGTTTAGTTTCTGCAGTGAGTCGGTTTGTTTTCCTTCTCAGCATCTTTTCCTTTCAGCTCTTTTAGCTTTCTGGAGATTCTGCTTGATCTGTTTATTTGTAGCTCATTTTACCTTTCCCTCTCTACCTTATCCTGTATGAACATATTGCAGTTTTCTCCCTCAGGGTTTTTGTATCTTCCCGCACACTTTCCTCTCCCCTTGTTTAGGAGGTATGAGAAACAGTTGTATCACATATACCCTACTTATACTTGTCTCACTGAATGTCAAAAGATAACCCATGTTGCATATTTTACTATGATTCCTATTCAAACATATAGATAGTTATAAGTATTATACCGGAATCAATATGTGAATGTTAAAATGAACGTGACCTGATGGTTCAGATCTTCTGAAGCCCGGCATAGGGTTTGGAGAAAGCACTTAGTCCTTACAAAACAAGTCTCAAATATAATTTTCCATGGTTGTGGAGCATTTCTAATGTGTTAGTTGCTAAGGGACTAATAACCCAAAGCTTGCCATAAATAGAGCAGGTAAATATAAGAGCTCTTGTCGGGCTCTTGAAGTCTAATGGCATCGAGTTGATTTGCTCATTCAATGTATTTATAGTATTTCCACAATATGAAAAAAGTGCAGAAACACAAGGATGTACCACCCATAGCCACACAGATCACATGGCTGCTGTGGGGCCTGTGAGGTTTGGGAACCTGGTGCCAACTGGCACCACCCCCTGGTACTCTTCTTCTGGGCTTTTTGATTTCAATAGTATCTGGAACCTGAGGACTTACACAATCATGGAACACACAGCTATCGGCTCCCTGTTCCACCATTCAGCCTGTGCATCGGAACTCTGAATTTACAGTGGATACGGTATTGGTTGTGATCCTGTACACATGTAACAATCCATAACTTGTAAGATTATGTTAGATATGGCTATGTTAATAAAGTTTTGTGCCATGGTTACTGTGTTTTTGTTAGGAACATTAAAGGGGTTGTTCCACGTTTGTGAAGAGTCTGCAGTCACTCTCTGTGTCCCTCTACTTGACTGCAGTCTTCTGAATTCTTACTGTGTGCACACTGCACACTGTCAGGATCCTCTGGTGCCGGCGGAGAGCGTGGGAGGTCATGAAACCATAAGTGTGCGATTTACATACATGCAGTCACGTGCTGACTAGACCAGTGAGGCCTCGTTTAATAAAAATGAGTTGAGTGAGGCCGGACACATCTAGTCAGAATGTGACCAGAAGTATATTAATCACATACTTGTGATCACCTGACCATCCAATCTTGCCACTGGCAAAGAGAATCCTGAAAGTGTGCAGTGCACGCGCTGTGAGAATTCAGAGGACTGCAGTCCCCTAGATGGACTACAGACTTTCATCTCAAAACTGGTCAAGCCCTTTAATTATAACATTAAGCCATATAGCCCAATCCTAACAGCTTGTAATAGACTTTGTTTTTCACTGAACATTGAGAGAATTAGGTAGAGAAGCTCATCAGCACCTGACTGTAAGTGTGAAAATCGCATATGAATGATCGGTCACATGACGACTACTCAGCTTGGGAGGGGGGACGCGAAACTGAAGTCTTTCCCCGAGTGCCAGGAAACCTAAATACACCTCTGCCCAAACTTCTTCCATTTAAAAGGGTTTTCCCACAAACAAAATTTTTTTAAAAGTTCATTTTAATCAACAGATCTTGGAATAATAATAATTTCCACAATTGGATGGGTTTAAAAAAATGTTCCTGTGCCGAGATATTCTTATATATGTGCTCCTACTATGTACAGTTTCATTTTTGTTTCTGACCGTGCACGGAGCATTGGTTTGATCCTGGCAGGGAGGACAAAATAGAGTATACAGACATTACAGCATGGGATCACAAGTAATTCTTTTTTTGAGGTAAAGCATTTTTTACAAACAGGCAGAGAAATATTTTACCTCATACAAAGGTATAATCAGACTATGGCCAGGGTCACATCTCCGTTTTGACCCTAGCCTGCCGGATTCCGGTTTTAACGTAGAACTTTTTCCAGCACCGCATAGCGTTACCGCTATGCGGTGCTGGAAAACGCTGCCCTTAGTTACCCTATGTTTACCTTCACTACCTGTCACACAGGCAGCGGCTCGGAGTGCGCTTTACAGCGCCGCACAGGAAACGCTGTCTGCAACGTTTCCTGTGCGGCGCTGTAAAGCGCACTCCGAGCCGCTGCCTGTGTGACAGGTAGTGAAGGTAAACATAGGGTAACTAAGGGCAGTGTTTTCCAGCACCGCATAGCGGTAACGCTATGCGGTGCTGGAAAAAGTTCTAAGTTAAAACCGGAATCCTGCAGGCTAGGGTCAAAACGGAGATGTGACCCTGGCCTATGTTCCGTGCACAGTCAGAAATAAAAATGAAAGTGTATACAACAGGAGCACATTTAGATTATCTGAGCAAAGAAACATTTTTTTTTAAACACATCCAATTGTGAAAATTATTATTCCAAGATCTATTGATTAAAATGAACTTTATTCATGGGAAACCCCTTTAAGGAATATGGCGGCCACTGTGCTCTTAGGAACCTTGGCCAGATCTATGCCTTGCCACAATTCTGTCTCTGAGCTCCTTGGGTAGTTCCTTTGACCTCATGATTCTCATTTGGTCTGATATGCACTGTGAGCTGTGAGATCTTACATAGACAGGTGTGTGCCTTTCCAAATCAAGTTCTATCAGTTTAATTAAACACAGCTGGACTCTAATGGAGGAGTAAAACCATCTCAAGGAAGATCACAAGGAAATGGACAGCATGTGACTTAAATATGAATGCCTGAGCAAAGGGTGTGAATACATATAACCATGTGATATTTCAGTTTTTCTTTTTTTAATAAATTTGCAAACATTTCTACATTTCTGTTTTTTTCAGTCTAGATGGGGCAGAGTGTACATTAATGAGAAAAAAATGAACATTTTTGAATTTATCAAATGGCTGCAATGAAACAGAGTGAAAAATTTAAAGGGGTCTGAATACTTTCCGTACCCATTGTATTTTTCAGTCATTATTTGTGGCAAGTTGAGTTGAGACATAAATAGTGTTGAGTTTGTTGGCACATAATATTGTGCGGGAGTGGTAGTGGTGGATTCTATCATAATGTGTGGGAGGCTATGAGACCATCATCCTTTGTCAGGATATATGGGACTATCACACTATTCAATGGCTATGGGGGCATCCTACTGTCAGAGGGAACTGTGAAGGGCCTTGGGAACCATCATATTGTGGGGTATGTACAGGACAGGCAACATATTGGGGGTGGGTTACTATAGAAACAATAAACTGTTCAGTGTGGGAGCATCATGCTGCAGGGGTTAAATTTGCAGGCATTATATAATGGAGGAGTCAGTGTTATACACTGGGAGTCAGGGGCCAGAGGTTATACACCAGGGGCAAGGGGCTGGAGGTTACACACTGGGGTCTAGGGGCCTGAAGTTATACATCGGGGGAGAGGGGCTGGAGGTTACCCACTGGGGGGTGAGGGGTGGTTATTATACACGAAGGACGAGGGGACAGAGGTTATACACTGGGGCGAGGGGTATATGTTATACACCGGGGCAAGAAGTCGGATGTCATACACTGGGGGTGAGGGGCCGGAGGTTATACATTGGGGGTGAGGAGCATCTTGCAGCTTGAGATATGTGATATAACGTGGGCCATGGGGTACTTTGATCCGGGGTCACCCGGGAATGGGATGTCACGGTGGCGTGACCCAGTCCGTGACGCTGGAGCGGTCAAGTTAAAAGGGGAGCGGGGAATACAGGTTTAGGGATAGTTGTCATGACGCCACCCATGGTATTCGGCTTTTAATGGCCGACGCTGCAGTGTGAGACCTCTAGGGATGAAGGCAGCTGCGATGGTTTCGCTCCCCATGGGTGGAGCGGTTCCCCAGGGCAACCGATGAGTTGTTCAGTGATGGAGGGCCAGCAGGATTGTTTCTGGTGGGTAGGAGAGTTGGAGCAATTCTCTGGCAGGACTCCTGTGGCCTGCATGTCTTATCAGTCTACCGCTCCGCAGGCAGGAAACGAACAGTCTCACATGCAGTTCTGAGTTCTAAACCGGTTTACTTAGCATTTCACATGGTGGTGTTACAGGGCACTGTCCTTGCACAATCTCAGTCCGGATAGTCCTCGTCCAAGACACCCCCTTTATTGTTCCTTCCTTCTTGATTTGCTTCCTCTCTCAGCGCTGCCTGTTTTCCTAACTCCGCTCGCGCCTCCACACAGCAGCTCTTCTAGATCTTATGGCCTCCGGTTCCGTGGTTGGAGCGTAGAGTCTCCTCCCCACCTTCATGGCCGGTCCCTTGGTTCTCAAGCCGCCATTCCACTTCACTTCAGATTCGGGCGCATGGGTGGATTTCTCACTGCCCATGCCCCTAGGGCTCCCTCTGCACCTCTGCAGTCTGCTGTTCCAGGACCCAGGACGAGCTCCTCGCTGCTCAAGTCCTCCAGATCTTTCTTCTTCTACTGCCTCCTCTCCTTACTATGTATTCACTGACTGACTACCCACCTCTCCTACTTCTTGACTGCTCTAACTAACTTCCCACCCTCCACCTTTCTCTCCGCCATCCCACTGACTGTCTGGGCACTCCCTCTATTGGGTCCGCCCGCTGTTTCTGGGACCGGGTGTGTTGGGTGCTTCTCTGGGTGTCTCGGACTTACCATCCTGTTTACTGAGAACAGGAATACCACACCCATGAGATGGGTACAGTTCCCCTTTGTGGCGGCCAGACCGCTGGGGGGCCACAGATACACTGGGGGCAAAGGGACTGAGTGAAAAATCTGAACCCAATGATTAAAAGTTTGGATAGATATTGCATAGAATGTGTTTTTTAAGCTCTTTGCCTTCCAATTGTTTAGCTTCTCATGGAGCATCACGGACTCGCTAAATTACAAAATTGCAAAGAAAATACCAGTGTTTCTCATACAATCTATCTGTACAATCAATTTGCTGGCCACACAGTGAGGACTGTAAGCTGGACTCATATTTCAATGACTATTATCTAAGAACTAAATTATTTCTCATCAAGATAATTTATCTTCTTGGATGCAGAAATAAGTAAAATTCTCAGTAGGATACCTCCCGATTTTGGAAATAACATGATAACAGTTATAAAGACATAATAGGTGACACAAACAATAGGTCTGCAGCAGCTTGACATTTCTTATTTAGTAATATACCAACTACAGTGCTGTGCAAATTAATTGGGACAAAGCAATTTTTTAAGTAAAATCGTAAGTTGGGGTTACCGGTCAGTGATTCAAACCAGTTTTAACTGCTTTGAACAGGTGTGAGTGTACAACCTTGAGTAACAAAATGTGGTTTGGTTTTAGTCAGAAAATACCAGCTAGCTGCCCCCTCAGCTTCAGGTGAGAGCTTGTTTCTGTGAGGAGTGGTTTAGTGTGCTTTTTCTCAGTGTGATTCATGCCTGTAAAAATGGATGTTACTCCACGGAAGAGGTCTAGAATTATTACTCTTAATGAACATACAAGTCTGACTGTAAGAGAAATCGCTTCCACCGTTAGTATTGGAAAATCTACCGTTTCAAGAATAATTCACACACACAATGAAACTGGATTGTGTTCTCCAAAACGAAAAGGGAAATGTGGAAGAAAAAGGAAAATAACACCAAGAACGGATAAAACGCTTATCAGAAATAATAAAATTAATGCAAGAAACACTTGCTTTGTTCCAATTAATTTGCACAGCACTGTAGAACATAAATTGACGCACTTGAGACAGGAATGGTGCCACCTTTATCCATAGACTGTGTCTGGTATTACAGCATTAACATGGGTGAGGCTGAACTGTGATACCACCGATAGATAGGAGTGGTGCTGTCTCTGGAAGTAACAAAAAAGAACAAGTAATATAAAACATAAATCGCAGCATGGCTAAATGATTTCAGTCATATGTATTATTCTTAAAGGGGTTGTCTGGGCTTGTGATATATTTCATATGTATATCTAGGCTGCAAAATGTTGACAATCTGCAATATGCATGTTGTCAACATTTTGCAGGGTTTCCTAGATATAATACATTTGCGGCTGGCAGGGAACGTCTAGGGGGCGTGATTGTGCATGGAAATGGAGAACAGGTCGTTTCCACGTACTCTAGCACAATCACGCCCCCTCCCCTATTCCCAGTATGGCCAGCCACCCCAGGGCATACATGCCCGCCCCCTCAATACTGTACACTATTGAATGCCACCACCCCCAGGGCTCCTACTGGCCGCCCCAGCCCCTAGCATCACCACCCACCCTCATATATACCATGAGATGGGCATCATATTTACATGAGGATGGGGGATCATATGTATAGCCACCATCCTGTAATATAGTTGTAATCCTGGTATATTTGGCCCTGATCCTGGAATATATGGCCCCAATTTGTGTGAATGATTTTTCTCTCCCCAAAATAAGCCCTCCCCAAAAAGTAAAACCTATCCCTTTTTTCCGGAGGTCAAAAGAAAATAAGACAGTGTCTTAATTTTGGAAAAACACGGATGTGCTGGATTGTAAGTGTGCAAATACTCTGTTTCCCCGAAAATAACACAGTGGCTTATCTTAATCTTTGCTCCCAAAGATGCACTAGGTCTTATTTTCAGTGAATGTATTACTTTTCCATGATCCCTATCATCCCAATGCAGCCCCCAATATCCCCATCATCCCCATGCAGTCCACAATATCCCATCATCCCCATGCAGCCCCCAATATTCTGATTACGGTACCTGCAAAAAAACACACAGACAAATGTACACCCACAAGACACCTTTTCTCATTGGTCCTCCGGTCCACGCTTTATTGTACCATATTCTGACACTTTGCTTAGCACTCTCGCTCAGTAAGCCGCCGGCCAAGCAGAGGCCCGCATGTAACGTCATACGCCGATGTTAGCTGCTGGCCTCAGATTGGCCGGTGACTGCTGGCCTCTGATTGGCACGTGGTTTACCGTACATAATACGTCAGCTAAGCCACAGTGCTCAGCATGGCGCCGAAATAAATACAGCGGTGGTGACTGGCAGCTACAGTAAATGGAGTATAATCATATCTGCATGCCCTGTTAGGCGGACATACTTAAAAAAAAAAATAAACTTTGCTAGGTCCTATTTTCAGGGGAGACCTTATATTTAACAGCCCTACAAACCCCCTACTAGGTCTTATTTTCGGGGAAACACGGTAAGCATCCATTAGTGAAAGGCTGAAAAATCATCTTATGTTATTTCTTTCATGTACTCTTCTTTTTTTTCTCCTAATCCAATCAATGTAAATAGAAATAGCTAAATTTAATAACACCGCACCAGGCACACAGGAGCAAAGAAGCCCCCAATAAACAGATGGTCGTCTCAGGCGGTGTCCATCTACCTAACAATACGTGAGTTTACAAACAAGGAAATGGCACGCGGACCCCCCACATTTTTTTGGCCAAAAGTATAAGTATACAATATATCATAGTATTACAAGAGTTTTTCAGGCTGAATGTCTCTTCCGCACCTCAATAGTTCAGCCACACAAAGAATCCAGCAGAACATAATGTTTTTAGCTCACTACCAAAGCAGCCTGATATGTCAAGCACGAAATTGTTGATAACGGCACAAATAATAAATCAGAGAAAAATAGACACAGAAATGTCAAACTGTGAAATATAATGAAGTCATCTCTGGCCGTGTTTGATTCCTAGAGCGCGGTGAATTGTAGCTTTTCTGATCAGATTAGAAGACGACAAGAATATAAACTTAATTTAATTCACAGTTCTCAGGAAAAGTCCATATGCGTTTATTCCTTCAGGTTGTTTTGTGAGTTGATGTGAAAGGAGGAATGACTGTGTACCAACGTGTCCAGATTGGTAGACGGGGCGTTTGTGATCTGCCCTTATAGAAGAGTTGGCGTTTGGCTATTGCTATGATATGCCATAAATTTATGATTGGAAGGAGTCTTCACTTTGGGGCCACAATTGAGCCTGAACATAAAGAAGACGCACCTTTGATTAGTGCTGCAACCCTCGTCCAGGCTGTGTAGGAGACTATCAATGGCCCCATTTACTTGAATAGGGTCACACTGTAATTCTTTGTGTAGCCAGTTGTCTTGGGGCAGGGAAAAATAGTTTAGTGATTTATCAACTTTCATTCTCACCGCATCGTTCTCAGGTTTGGTGGAGGTCTCTGAGATCAGACATCCACCAATCATAAAGCACAACCTAGTGACTACTATATGACAAGGTGACGCTACTGATGAGTTACTTTAATATCCCCGACCACTGCATGAATAAAGGATAAACCGTATCTGGTTGTATTATAACAACTTAGAAGATAAGGTTTAATTAGGGCAACCGCTAATTAAACTATTACACCACCAAAGAACAAAAAAGATCAAGGGCCCATAGTAGAGTGTGCAATTTATTACAAATAGAGGATACACAGAATCAGGAAGGGGAGTATTCGAACATTAGGTGGAGGACAGCTGATTGTACCAAAATATACATAAGGAACATGCAGACCAGCTACACTGAAATACAGCCATTATATACAATGTGTCATTATATTAGATCACAGAAAGGGAATATATAAAGTGCAAAGTACAATGTACAAATTCTGAATGCACCATTAATAACCAGTACCCTATAGCCCAAAATCAATAGGTAGCACAAAGGTATACATAAGGAGCCAAATGTAGAAAAGATGTACAATCACATACAGCAGGCACTTTTCCCAAGCACATTGTGCATCATGGACAACAGAGTTACTGCAAACTCATAAGTCTGATCTAATATGGCCACCATAAGGCTAACACAAGATATTCCATCTAAGGAATAGCAAAGGTGCAATTAAAGATAAGGCAGAGTGCAACATTACCTTATATGTCCCAAATGGCACGCTGACAGCCCGAAACGTGTTTCAGTCGAAAGGACCTTCGTCACGGGGCGTGTCTAACACCGGGGACGTGCTCATTAAAAAGGCCTTGCCAACCAATCGGATCCCTGCCCCCCCCACTTATGATGCTACCGCGCGTCATGGTTGCTATGGCGCCGCGATCACGTTACGATCACATGACCTTAATCAAGGTCCTCAAGATGCCACAGACATCTCGCCCGCCGTAGGCCAATGCAGCCCCTTCCTGATTCCGTGTATCCTCTATTTTTAATAAATTGCATACTCTACTATGGGCTATTGATCGTTTTTTGTTCCTTGGTGGTGTGATGAGTTACTTTGTAGATTTATTGTATAGATATACACTGGACAAACCTTCTTCTTGGCCCGTGATGCTGCATAAAATATAATATATTTTTATTTGCCTGTAACACTGCCACTGCTGCTAGCACTCAGTCCTGTGTCCTCCATCGGTCTCCTGACATATTGCCACTTGACCAATGCAGGCGATCCATGTCCATGGAAAACTTCACAATTCTGTGTGACTAGAAGAAACATGACTACACTCATGGAATATGATGGCGGAAGACGATCAGCTACCACTGATTGGCATTAGCGGTAACATGACATTGTCTAATTATGTCATCATCACACTGATAGGGACTGCAGGGTTGACAGCGGAGGAGCTCAGCATAGATATTTTCTTTTAACTTGTGCAGGATCAATAAAGTGTTGGACAAACACTATAATTGTGCCTTTAACACTTTAAACTAGTGTTTGTTTTACAGATGGGATTAGGGTAAGGATTAGGATTATCCCTTGTAGACTGTAAGCGATCGCAGACAAGGTCCTCTCTCCTCACCTATTGTTTCCTCCACCCATTCCCTTGTAGACTGTGAGCCCTCGCAGCCAGGGTCCTCTTTCCTACCTGCTGTATCCTCTCCCATTCCTTGTAGACTGTGAGCCCTCGTGGGCCAGGTCCTCTCTCAGCTACTGTATCCTCACCCAGCCCTTGTAGACACTGAGCCCTCGCGGACAGGTTCTTCTTCCCTACTGTACCTGTGTGACTTGATTGTCGATACATACTGTACTTTTCTTTGTTTGCCCTTTCCACTTGTAAAGCACTATGGAATTTAATTGCACTATAAAAATAATGATAATAACAATAATAATGGTATTCCTATCTTTGTATTGGCAAAGTGCTTGGGTTAGTGATCACTTAATGATCACTGGGGATCGGATCTTTGGGGTCCCAGCTAATCCTGAGAGTGAGAGAGCTGCAGTGTGGCATCTTCTCAGTCTTTCCTACAGCACATCTTATCTATCCAACTGTGCTGTGGGAGCTGCAGCATGAATGTGTGAACATAGCCAAGCGGCAATAAGTGGATGAGAAAGCCCTGATGCATAAGTGTTGGCAGCGGATCATTCAGGATACTCTTAGTGTGTTGACAACAGAACAAAGCTTTAATTAGCAATAAACAGTTACAGATATGATAGGCTTTGTGGAATCAGGAATATACATATCTTAAGTGTCTCTGTGCAGCATCAGCAGGCTGCTTCTGGTTACAGTCACATGGTCTTTCCTGTGTGTGAGCCTCTGGGAGCCTTTTTTTTTCTAACTTTATAGACAATGCACAAACCTAGCAATAGTACACTTACATACAAAGGAATGGAGTTGTTGCACTAAATATATTCCAACACCCATACTCAACAACTACTTATCCCCTGTTAGTCCCATTGCGGTTCTGACGTCTTCAAACTTGACTCTTGGCAATGGTTTTGTCATACCATCAGCTAACATTTTGTCAGACTTGCAATAAACAAACTCTAGTGCACCACATTCCACTAAGTCACATAAGTGGTGATTTTTAACGTCAATGTGCTTAGTCGTTGCACTGATCTTCTAACTTCTGGCAAGTCCAATACATCCTTGATTCTCCTCATATACAAAAGTGCTCCCACTGCTTGTCTGTAATTCTCATTGCTGGAGTTTTGATGAATATTTGGCTTTTGAGGGCTCTTTTTCCTTGCCATGACTGTGGCTCTGGTTCAGGAAGTGTTCTGACCCTATAAGAAAGGCATCTAGCTGGGATACCTTTGTTTAGTCTTTCTGATCTCCTGACTGGAGTTTGACTTGGTTCATCTGTTTCTTCCTTGCTGGCTTCAGAGTCTATCCAGACTTCAGTGCTTTCTTTTTCGGTGTCTGGGTTTGGGGATTGAGATTCTTGTTCGGCTTGTTTCACGCCACAGTTTTCTCCCTGATTAGGTTCAATCATGTTTGTATGCCAAAACCAGGAGAGGAACCAGGAGAGGAACTTGCAGAGAAAAACTATAATTGAAAGATTGACACATGTTCTGAGTTTTGGAGACTCTCCTGGTTTTGACACACCAACCTGATCGAACCTGATCAGGAAAAAAACTGCAGTGTGAAATCAGCCTTCTTGTTTCTGGGCTTGAATGACTGGTGTAGCAGCACGGAATTTGAGCGAAACCGAGTTCTCATCAATCACTATGTCTCTGCTGATTGTTGCTGTGCTGGTCTCTGGGTGCAGGATTCTGTATCCCTTTTGAGTTTCACTATAGCCCACCAGGACTCCTTGCTTTGCATGTGATTCCCACTTGGGACATTTTTCTTTGGGAACATACACAAACGTTTTGCTTCTAAATATCCTGAGGTGCTTCAGGTTAGGCTTCTCACAGTTCCAAAAGCTCATATGGAGTATTATTTGTGGCTTTACCTGGCAGTCTGTTTTGAAGATAACACGCTGTCATGATGGCTTCTCCCCAATACATTATAGGTAGATTCATATCAAACAACATACTTCTTCCACTTTCACAGAGAGTGTGGTTCTTTCTCTCTGCAATGCCATTCTGTTCTGGGTTGTATGGAATAGTAGTCTGGAACATGATTCCATTCTTTTTCAAAATGGTTTGCACCTTACCACTTGTATATTCAGTCCCATTATCTGTACGCAGGGCTTTTGGCATTCTTCCATATTTGTTAAACACTACATCAAGATATTCTTCAAGTTTCTGTGGAACTTCATCCTTACTGTGAAGCAGGTAGGCAACTGTATATCTGGCACTCACCGTGTGTTCGTAGGTGCTTTCTTTATTGAAGAGGTGCGGGGAGGGGGTGCATGAAGGTACAGACGACAGGTCCTGTTTCGCGGGCAATCCGCGAAACAGGACCTGTCGTCTGCACCTTCATGCACCCCCTCCCCGCACCTCTTCAATAAAGAAAGCACCTACGAACACACGGTGAGTGCCGCCTATTTGTTTTCTATACTTGGACTGTAAATGCTTGACTGGCTGAGGCAGGCGTAGCACCACCAGGTGGCTGGGGATAAGACAGCAGTCTGTCTTTATGGAGGAATAAGAAAGACCAATAGCCCTGAAGGTGCCCGGTGCCCCTACCTTTCTATAACTGTATATCTGGAATTATTATCAATAAATGTGAGAAAATATCTCTTCTTGCTTTGAGTTTGAACATTCACGGGTTTCTCTTAGATTGCTCTTATTTTTAGAAAGTCCTGTGTCTTTAATGCTGTCTCTGCTTTAGATTCATTACTGCTGCTTACATTCTGCGTTTTTCACTTGAATTCATCTACAAGCTTGCCTTTGACATACAGTTAGGGCCAGAAATATTTGGACAGTGACACAAGTTTTGTTATTTTAGCTGTTTACAAAAACATGTTCAGAAATACAATTATATATATAATATGGGCTGAAAGTGCACACTCCCAGCTGCAATATGAGAGTTTCCACATCCAAATCGGAGAAAGGGTTTAGGAATCATAGCTCTGTAATGCATAGCCTCCTCTTTTTCAAGGGACCAAAAGTAATTGGACAATGGACTCTAAGGGCTGCATTTAACTCTGAAGGCGTCTCCCTCGTTAACCTGTAATCAATGAAGTAGTTAAAAGGTCAGGGGTGGATTCCAGGTGTGTGGTTTTGCATTTGGAAGCTGTTGCTGTGACCAGACAACATGCGGTCAAAGGAACTCTCAATTGAGGTGAAGCAGAACATCCTGAGGCTGAAAAAAAAGAAAAAATCCATCAGAGAGATAGCAGACATGCTTGGAGTAGCAAAATCAACAGTTGGGTACATTCTGAGAAAAAAGGAATTGACAGGTGAGCTTGGGAACTCTAAAAGGCCTGGGCGTCCACGGATGACAACAGTGGTGGATGATCGCCGCATACTTTATTTGGTGAAGAAGAACCCGTTCACAACATCAACTGAAGTCCAGAACACTCTCAGTGAAGTAGGTGTATCTGTCTCTAAGTCAACAGTAAAGAGAAGACTCCATGACAGTAAATACAAAGGGTTCACATCTAGATGCAAACCATTCATCAATTCCAAAAATAGACAGGCCAGAGTTAAATTTGCTGAAAAACACCTCAAGAAGCCAGCTCAGTTCTGGAAAAGTATTCTATGGACAGATGAGACAAAGATCAACCTGTACCAGAATGATGGGAAGAAAAAAGTTTGGAGAAGAAAGGGAACGGCACATGATCCAAGGCACACCACATCCTCTGTAAAACATGGTGGAGGCAACGTGATGGCATGGGCATGCATGGCTTTCAATGGCACTGGGTCACTTGTGTTTATTAATGACATAACAGCAGACAAGAGTAGCCGGATGAATTCTGAAGTGTACCGGGATATACTTTCAGCCCAGATTCAGCCAAATGCTGCAAAGTTGATTGGACGGCGCTTCATAGTACAGATGGACAATGACCCCAAGCATACAGCCAAAGCTACCCAGGAGTTCATGAGTGCAAAAAAGTAGAACATTCTGCAATGGCCAAGTCAATCACCAGATCTTAACCCAATTGAGCATGCATTTCACTTGCTCAAATCCAGACTTAAGACGGAAAGACCCACAAACAAGCAAGACCTGAAGGCTGCGGCTGTAAAGGCCTGGCAAAGCATTAAGAAGGAGGAAACCCAGCGTTTGGTGATGTCCATGGGTTCCAGACTTAAGGCAGTGATTGCCTCCAAAGGATTCGCAACAAAATATTGAAAATAAAAATATTTTGTTTGAGTTATGTTTATTTGTCCAATTACTTTTGACCTCCTAAAATGTGGAGTGTTTGTAAAGAAATGTGTACAATTCCTACATTTTCTATCAGATATTTTTGTTCAACCCTTCAAATTAAACGTTACAATCTGCACTTGAATTCTGTTGTAGAGGTTTCATTTCAAATCCAATGTGGTGGCATGCAGAGCCCAACTCGCCAAAATTGTGTCACTGTCCAAATATTTCTGGCCCTAACTGTATTCTAGTGTGAGCTTATCATCTGGCCGTGCATCTAATGTAGTGACAAGTGTGTCATAACTTTCTGGAAGACAACTTAATAGTAGTGCAGCAACTTGGAAGTCTTTAATTTCTTCTCCAATACTCCTGAGATGCTCCACAACCTCTAGGGCATTTCTTATATAGTCCTGCATATTTTGTCCATCACTTAGCTTAGACTGGTACAGCTTTCTCATGAGATAAAGCTCATTGCTGAGATTTGATCTTTCATGCACTTTCTGTAATTCATCCCACATATCTTTTGCAGTTGCACACTTGCATATATGCACAATCTGATCATCATCTACACTGAGGGAGATAGTGCTTTGTGCTTTCTGATCCTTCTCTACCCAGTCATCTGGTAATGGATAAGGCACTTGTTCCTGTGTATATTTTCACGTACCTTCTCTTATGAGCAGCATCTTCACCTTGAATTTCCAGGATTGATAATTCTGATTGGTGAGACTTTGCACTGTGAACTTGCAGTCATCCCTGCTTGTGGACATCTCTGTTGCTCTGTGCTGCTTTTGCTTCTGTTGCTGTATTAATCTTCTGTGTGACCCTGTGCTCTGTGTCACTCCTGGGGTTCTGTGTTACGCTGGGGTTCTGTGTCACTCCTGGGGCTCTGTGTCACTCCTGGGGTTCTGTGTCACTCCTGGGGTTCTGTGTCACGCTGGGGTTCTGTGTCACGCTGGGTTAGGAGCTTCGGTGGTCGCTGACCTTATAAATCACTGACTTAATTTATGAGGAGCTAACAGGACTGATGACTAGCCAGAAACACTTGCTCCTGTGATGAAACAGGCAGGGAAATGTGCTACCTCATAAAGCATCAGCTGTGGGTTCCTGCTGTGACATGTGTATACTCAATAATCATATTATATACCTCCTGCCTTAGGTATGAGTTGTGCTGTGTGCCGTCCATGAACTAGAGCAGCTCTGTATTGTCTGAGCAGACAGAGGAGCAAACCACAGGTCACCAGATTGAATCGCCAAACATTACAGTGATTTTTCAAAACTCTACAAGAAAGGGCCTACAAAATCATTCTTTATTCTGAGAGACAAACACCTACTTACTTATGTAAACATGGTTGTGAAAGGTTCTCTTTATCTATCTAAAGCTCGCCGTTTGCAGCATCAGAGAACACACAATTCGGGCCAACACCGCAAACATGACGCTGATCCAAACTGTAAACCAATCAGGAGCGTATTGCTTCCACGAAAGCAGAAAATCAGAAGGCTTGGGGGCGATACGTTCTTGAAAACACTCCCTTTAAATGTAAAATGTAATGGCAGTCATGCTTATGATTTAGCATCTTCCAGCAGAGTTTATTTTGTCCATATTATAAGTGAACATTTGTTTTTTTTACACAGGAAAGATATAGCGTATGAAAATATAACTCAAGCTGATCGAGAACAAGCAAAGAGAGTAGTGTACTCTGTCATCTATGGAATTGGTAAGTGTCCTGTCCTCGCTACACAGACCCTACGGCGTGGGACGTTTGACAGGCAGCTAAACCTTCATCTACCATAGCTCAGTAAGGAGACTGGTGCTTGGAGTCTGTGCATTTATTAAACATTCGTGTTTCATGAAACAAACTGGGAACAATGAGATATGTAGAATCAGCACATGTATAATACACAGATAGCTGTGCAATATGCATACATCTACAAACAGCTTGTATCTAGCTTAATAAAGGCAGCGAACTAAACAGGGAGCTTGTATAGAGCATCAGATGGTAGCAAAAACATAAACTTCCTTACCAGCGATGCACTCATAAGGGGGATAAAATGGAAAATGGCCGCAGTATGTGAGTGATAAGAAAATGGGAATCTCTGCACACACAATGCAACACAAAGGGCAAAAGCATGAAAGACTAAAGCTTGTGCTGATAAAAAGTTCAGCCGGTAGATAGAGCTAAAGTACTCTAAACAAACCTAGTAAAGAGCTGATTTTATTACAGAAGCAGAACAGTTCTGAAAAGGGTGTATCATAAACAACATATAATATATGTATATTAGTATGAATTGGAATCAATCAGCTGGATTTTGTTATGTAATCTGACAGCAGAACGGTTAGGTTCAGAGACCCTGATTCCAGTGATGTATCGTTTAAACACTGGATACAGTTTATGACAAAGTCACAGTTTTCTCGCTGCAATTGTTGAAATGTATATAATCCTGCGCACACTACAGCTTTCTGTCTATATTGTATAGTGACTGAGAGCTGCTAAATAACGCTGAGGAGTAGTTGGATTAGAATGCTGGAGGCTACTAGTCCTGCAGTAATAATATTCTGCTGACAACACCAATTGTATTAAAACATCAAAACACAACCTAGCAAGTGACAGATTGCTGGAAACAGGGTATCTGCTCCTATTTTATGGTGCTCTCCGATTACATAGCAAAAACCTGCTGACAGATTTCCTTTAAACGCAAATGTGAATGAAGTCTCTGAATTAACCCCAGGAAAGTAACGATTTCCTCTCATTAAAAATCTATAATTATGCTTATATTGCAGGAAAGGAGCGTCTTGCAGAATGTTTGGGTACAACACCTGGTGAAGCTAATACATTTATGGAACGTTTTCTACAAAAGTACAAGGTGTCTGACTTCACCCGGAAAGTTATACAGGAGTGTGAAAGTAATGGTGCGTTCACTCAAGTTATACTCAGTACGAGTGCTGTCCGTGTGAAGCTCTGACCTTACACAGACACCTCTAGGACTAGTGATATTCAATTACACTGTTCAGATGACAGAATTACAGCATGCACTAATCTGTTGTGTATTTCCAGTGAAACTCATAATAATAATAATAATAATTTTTATTATTAGCGCCATCATGCTCCGCAGCGCTTCACAATATAAATTTCTTGTTTAAACAATCATAAGAAACAATTAGAAAATACAATACAATACCAAATACAATACAATACAATACAAAGCATAATATAATACAATAATTAGAGCAAAAAAATGGCAGCCCTGCTCATAAGAGTTTAAAATCTAACAATGAGGTGGGGGTGACAATGTACAGGGGCTTATTTACAATGATGGTATAGTCAACTTGAGGAGTTGGGGAACAGTTAGGAGCAGTATAAGTGGCCTCCAACCATTATCTGTGATCACTTGAGACTGGTGGAGCGGATAGTCTATGTCTAGATGACTTTGACTAGGGATCATGATAGGCCGCCCTAAAAAGATGTGTTTTTAGGGATCGCCTGAAACTATCTAAGTTGTGGATACACCTAATTTCTTGGGGTTGAGCATTCCAGAGAATTGGTGCAGCTCGGGAGAAGTCTTGGAGTCGGGAGTGGGAGGTTTGTATTTTGTGCAGGATACCCACACTAGTCTTTTCAACCACTGCTCCTTCTTTTGCAGAGAGACAAAAAACACACTCCTTCCCAGCATCCCCTAAGTCACTGCTAGATCTTTCCTGTCTCCTGTAGCAGCCTTAACTTCACATTTGCTGGATGACTTTAGAACACTAGCGTAGTTCCTACTTGTCACACTAAACTTAAATTGTCGGACATATATATTTTTTATTGTCTCTGTGAGAGCTGATGGATATGTCATATGGTAAAAAAGCCAGCACAACTAGAAAATAGCTTGCAATAAATACTGTGCAAAGGCACATATTCCTTCCTCACTGAATATTATAAAATTGAGATATTTGTCAAAATATTGATCAGTCTTTTGAGCCACCATGCCACGTCAAGGCAATCTCATCAGGGTGGTTCTACTCTATATATTTTTATTTTAGCTGTGCCATATGGCCTCCAACATAAACATAAAGTGGGCCATAAAAAGCAACATTTACCTGGTGCATCTCAGAGACCCACTCCCATGATGCCATACTGGTGCAAATGAATAAAGGCAAATTAGGCCCCTTCACTTGCAGCTAACGCCACATATGCCTGAGCTTTTCAGAATTAACCCTCACTGCACCAGGCCAGCACTCAAGAATAAAGGCGGGGGAGGCCCAGCCAACTTAAGCTTGAAATAAACTGAGCCTGAGGGTAGGATAAGATAACTGAATTTGAGCAACTACAAAGTCTAGCACCATGGGAGCGGATCTCTCAGTTGCACCAAATAAATGCTGCTTTTTATTGTACACCTTATGTGTATGTTTGAGGCCGCAAGGAACAACTAAAATAAAAATATAGAGTAGGACCACCCTGATGAGATTGCCGTGACGTGGCAGGGTGGCTCAAAAGGTTGATCAACATTTTCCAAATATCTCAATTTTATAATATTATATAGTTTTGAAGGAATATGTGTATTTGCACGGTTTTTATTGAAAGCTATCTTCTGGTGGTGCTGGCTTTTTTGCTGATTTTTCTAGGGACTGTATGATCTCACTGAAGCCATGTAGATTAAGCGGGTGCAGAGTACGACCTGGTAGCTTGATTCTGTTAGAATAATATTATGATGATATAATTTAATTTCTAATAAAAACAAATCATCAGCAGGCAAATGAGTTTAATGGAAAATATATCCATACAACTATCAAGCGCACAGCTATTTCCAAGAAAATGTTGGCTGTGGCATACAAAATGGGTTTCTGTGAAAGCCACAGGGGTAAATAAAACAGGGATAGAATGAAAAATGAGAGGCAATAACCGGAACGCCGCAATGTTATTGTTTGTTTTTTATAAACCAAATTTTATGTAAGTTGTCTCAGATGGCTGCACTATGAAAATATTCATTTACTGCATAAGCCGGGATCCAATTAAGTAATAAACTAATTAGTGCACAAAATCTTTTAATAATAGATGCAATTTGTAAAAATTACAAAATAAAAAAATAAAATATTAATAAGAGATCTGTTTTTTATATCTCAGATAAGTTGTAGTTTTGAATGACACCTTTCATTTTACAATTCAGTTTATTGGTAAAAGTGGAAAAAAAATCCAGTTGCAAGGAAATCTCCCTAAACACCCCCTGTAATTCTGCAATTCTTTTTTGGGTTTTGTTTTTATGGCAAGTTGTGAAATATCTTTCTGTGACCCCAGAAATAGTCTTGTTTTTTTTTTGTGTGGGGAGAATTCATTTAATATTTCTGCATGGGCAGGGCTGTGGAGTCGGTAAGCCTAAACATCCAACTCCTCAGTTTCCCTGAATCTAACTCCGACTCCGACACCGACTCCACAACTCAGACTCCACAACCATGGCTGTAGAGTCAGTAAGCCAGACATCCGACCCGACTCCTCAACTTCCCTGAATCTGACTCACACTTCACCAGAATGGACACGACTCCAACTCTATTACTCTGACTCCACAGCCCTAGCTACTGGGTTCCATGTTTTCTATGTACACCCCTAGTTGCATCCGCTCCCTTTCCAGTATTTTTTGTATTATTCGGCAATCTCACATCTATATCAAACAGCACACGTAGAGTTGACGGGATCACTTCACACCTCTGTCGAAATCATGGAACCAAAGGTGGAAAGACGCTATGCGAGATGCAAGCGGGATACTCGGAATGATCCTTGGCTGTCTGACAGGAGCATGGCGCTGCATAGACACACAAGCAGCTGAGAGGCAGGGTCCGTTCAGGGGTCATGCAAGAGTCATGTGAGTATCTCGCATGCATCTCGCATAGTGTGTTTCCACCCTGAGTGTGTGATTCGGGAGACTTAGCACAGTTACTTTACAGATCCACGTTGATGAATCATACAAGTCAGTGGGGATCCGTAAGACGCAGATGCAAATCTTTTGCATGCTCTTTTTCTTTGATGTTCACATTAACACAGATGTTAAAATGTACATAGATATGTGAATGCAGCTTTACTCAGGGCTGTTTAGTTAGGGACTATGAAGACTTTTAAAGATTTTTGTTTAAAGAGAAACCATAGCTCCCATCCATCCCAATTCAGTAGGACTGTCCGGATTTAAGGGCACAGTCCGTCTGTCCTGGCAGTCAGGGCTTTTGTCCCGACTGCCTCTTTCCTTCCCAGTCTCTAGTCTTCCTCCTTCAGAGGCCGGAGCGGCAGCTCTCTGCACACAGTTTAAATAAAAATTCCTCTTATATGGTTCCCCAAAGACTTCAACTCGTGGACTTCTTGTCCATAGGTAGTAGCTCTATACACATTGCAAGAGATCAAAGAATTTGTTATACTTCACTTATAGTGCAGGCAGAGAACCCAGAAAAAGATTATATGGGCACATAGAGATAGCATCTGTACATAGCAGTGTTTTTCAGTGTACCGGTTTTCTAGAGGTGAAGAAAGGCAGATTGTTTTGTTCTATACATTACTAAAAGTAATTAAAAAAAATCCCAAAATTTTTTTTTTTTTATTGCAAAACTTATTTGTGAGTGTCCCTGTGACTTAGACATTGTTATGAAACTCGAGCCCTGTGACCATTCACTGCCAGCTTGCTCCCCCCTCACCTTCAGATGCAAGAGTAATTACCAGAGAGTTAGTGGCAACCACATCGCTAACTTTCTGTTAATTACTTAAAGGGAACCTGTCACCCCAAATAAGCTTTCTAAACTATTAGTACCTGCCCCTGCAGCCTTACAATACATTGTAACACATCCCTGCCTCATCTTTTGTAGTAATCTACAAGCACTATAATGTACTTTGCAAACTTACGAAAATGTTGTCAGAGGGGCGTTCCTGAAGGATTTTGACCGCTAGGCGGGTCCCTTGTGCCGCGCTACCCCTGCTTCGTTGCTGTAATACCCTAATGGGCGTCATTATACAAAAGCAGAGTGCGGGCATGTTCAATCGCCGTCAGTACGCTGTGACAGTCATTAGCCCGGCGCGCGTCAATTCGGTGCACACGGGAGACTTAGCATGCTATCTGCGCATGGCGAAGTCTGCTGTGACACTGGACCAGAAGTGATGCGTCCGCGTCACATGACGGTCGCAGCAGTGACATGGGGCGCGTATTGAATCGTGCCGACTCTGTTTGTTAAGGCGCCTTAGGTGTATTACAGCAACGAGGCAGGGGTAACGCGGCACAAGGGGGCCCGCCTACTGGTCAAAATCCCTTTCAGGAACGCCCTCTAACAACATTTTCGTAAGTTTGCAAAGTGCATTATAGTACTTGTAGATACTACAAAAGATGAGGCAGGGATGTGTTACAATGTATCCTAAGGCTGCAGGGGCAGGTATTAATAGTTTAGAAAGCTTATTTGGGGTGACAGGTTCCCTTTAAGTGTCTGAAGACGGGGAGAAGGAAGCTGGTGGTGAATGGTCGCAAGGCTTATGTTTCATAACAATCTCACGTGGGCCCTAGGAACGCGAGTTCCAACATTGATGGAACCGCACCGGCAATGGAGGTGATCATAAGCTTATTCATTCATTATGGGGCACGCATTTAGGATGAAAAGGGGTTGTTGAAGAAGTAGACAACCCCTTTAAGAGCAAGGCTACAGACTCTATTGAAAATAGCTTGTACGCATTGTGTATATACGGCCATCAGTGCTAGGCTGCAGAAGTGGCTGGTTAATTGAACCATAAACAAGTAAATTAGAAATCCCTCCGTCTTTGTAAAGCAAGGTGATTTTCTTTTTTAACAAGTAAATTGCAAACCTGCTTGTTTTATAAGCACTATACAATTTTGCACATAAAAGGACATGGGAGTAATCCTTTAATGACAATAATTTCAATAAATCAACCACCCCCATAAGCACTTATACTTCATATATTTCACATTCCTCAAGGTTGAAAACCTTCCTGAATCATTTACATACTGTACATATTTAACTCTAGAACCATTATAAGGACTGTCATCACATCAGTCTGTGTCTCTGGGGATGCACATATACATTTTTTCCTCTCTCCAACACACAAGCTATGTTGTATCTTAAAGGCCAATTAACCTATCCATGTTTCTGGAGTTTAGAAATTAAATGAAAATACCCACATGCATAGCATCCATTTGATAAGTGTCACTTATGATATATTAACTACTTAGTTTAATTTTTATTTATTTTATTTAAACATTTTCATTACTGTTATGTCTTGTAGGATTTGTGATTTCACTTATGGGACGGAAAAGGCCTCTTCCTCATATCAATTCAAGAAACTATGGCTTAAGGGCTCAAGCAGAAAGGCAAGCTGTCAATTTTGTCATCCAAGGTAAAAAACTGTCATGAGTGCTCCACATCCTGATGTCACCTCTGGACCTGGGGTCAAGAGGTCTCAGCATTTAATGGCTCACAGGCTTTGTGTAGAGCTCACTTAGTTGTTGTTTTGCTGATGTAAGTTCATTTCTATGCTAAAAGGGACTAAAGACCCCTTTCCTGCTGACTGAGTATTCTTTCAGTCTTCATTCCAGCTGCAGCATGTGATTATCTCCCCCTTCCGATATATCTCCTCTGGCCTCACTCCATGCTGGATGTAGAATTGATATTATACCCATGATGGTTGAGCTTAATCTTGTGTAGCAAGGTGTTGTTGCTTTTGAATCAGTGAAGCTACTTTCTGGAGAAGTCCCTGGAGTCCTTTTTTTACCTTCTGCCTTGCCTGTGTTCCCTATTTGATTCTTTGCTCTCCTACGTCTTCACTCTCTTGCTAGTGATGGGGGGGACATCTGGGTGAGTCACAAGCGGGAGCATAGTTAGGCATGAGACCCAAGCATCCTCACCTTCAGGGGTAATCTTGGGGACAGGGAATGAGCCTAGGGACCCACTTCTATCCAACTGTCATCGGCAAGACAGAAACAGTAAAACCCAGCAAATTCGGGAGCCAAAGACTGCAAAAAAGTTTAAAGATAAAGTAACCTCCTTTAGATTATTGCAGAAATTTCTACAACTGAAAAATTAATTTTATACATATCAATAAAATGTTTTCAACAGAAAGCAACAATGCCACAGAACAGCCAAACTCACTCGTATTCACTTATTAAAGGGAACCTGTCAGCTACTTTATGCCCCCCCCAGCAATCACTGTCTGTACCTGCAGCTTCATAGTACTGTAACAGCTGGAACGCCAATCATTTATGTATGAGAGATATGAATAACTCCAAACTCTGTATAGTGGCAAATTAACTTTCGTTATATTTGTCAAACCAATAACAGAGTAAACTTTTCTACATAGATATTGTCCACAACAGCCACGAACACAATTCACAAATTATGCAGCCTGAGAGAACCAAAGCGCCAGTTTCACAAGGAAGGACACGACTACCCCTGAGCTAAATCACCCCCACCCTTACTCTGTACAGGACCTACCCAGGATTCTATTGCAACTGCGGAATGTGTTACTCTCGAGCATATAATCTTACACCCCCTCCCCACACTATTTACAATGTAATCCAGGTATCCTTACTTTCCCCTGGTTCCACACTTATATAATTAACCCACACGTGGTTCGTATGGTGTAAAGTCTCTCTTCCTGCAAAACAAAGAGAAGGGTCTCCTACTTAGTATCAGCAAACAAATAATGAAATAAACCTTTTAATTTACTCGGGACTCCGGCAACTAAATTTGTTCATTCTCTCTGTCACCAAACTTCCTAGCACAGCCGGGTGCAAGCATAGATCATAATCAATCTCCGTCTCAATGCGTACTTCACAACAGGACTTCTCTGTAGTATCCATGTGCACAGTCTCTGTATACAGGCTCCCTCTCAATGTCTGAGTTAAGCCTGATCAGTCCATCAATAATGGCACAAACAAGACAGTTCTCAGCACTACTGGATTCTCTAACTAGCTTTCCCTAGCTCACTACACAGTTTGTGACCGGTCACAGATTTTCAGTACTCACAAAGCATGGCTGCTTTCTGGGCACACTGTGTGATTCAGAGCTTTGTAATCTCCAAGCGTCTCTGGTCAGCAGCCAAGCATTGTCTCTCTGAGGTCTCCTCAGATCAAATCTCTCCTCAGGCACAGCACGATCTCAGCTCCATGTGTGACCACCAGCGATGGATTCTGCTTCTCCTCCAGCCCTTCTAGCTCCTCCTCTCCCGGATTCCCAGGTCCTTTCACAAAACCCCGTTTTTTTTTTTTTTTGTTTAACCTTTGTGACCCCTAGTGGCCGGACTAAGTCATTGCAGAGCATTGCACAACTTAATTAATATGAGCTCATTGTTATAAACACATGTTAACTTAATATAGTACTATTCTTAATCATCCCTGTCTGAGTTCCTAGTGTAATGTTAAAGGTGAAAAAAAACATTCACTTACATTTTCTTACGTAAATGAGGCAGTCAGTCTACATCTTGGAGGAGGTAGACTGTCTGGAAGTTAATAGTTAACTCACTATTCACTTGCCTGTCTAAAGGATCTGTGTGATGTCCTGATCGTGTGATCATAGTGGGCAGAGCTAAGAGAGTAAACTCATTATGTGCTATGGGGACTTAGCTCTGTCACATGGTTGTGAGATCACATCAGGTCTCCAACTTGTTCTGACATTCGGCTGAAATGTTAGCAAATTAACCTGCCAGACAGTCTACCTCCTCCAAGATGTAGTCTGACTGCCTCATTACATAAGAACATGTAAGTGTATAAATGCTTTTTTTCACCTTTAACATTACACATGAGCTCAGACAGGGATGGTTAGAATGTAACTATGAAGCTGCAGGTAAAGACAGTGATAGCTGGGGGGCATAAATAGGCTGATAGGTTCCCTTTAATCAGTGGTATATCGCTATTAGTGGAGACCATGTGGCACTATGGTGCCCTTCTTCCCTCTATCCAACATCTCAATACCTAAGATCTCTTGAATTTTTATGATTGAGGATACAATTAAACACAACAGTGGAACATAGAGTTATCAGATCTCTGCTTCACCATTCAGCCTGTGCCTCTGAAGCTCATTGCAGCACGCATATTTACATCACTAGATCACACCTGCTGCTCAGAGTCACAGACAACACACAGCACCGAGTGGAACAGCGGGATTTAGGGAATCGAGTGAAGCAAGTACGGTAGTTTTTATTTTTTTTTATCATTTAATGCTATTAGTGGGCTGTTGGGCTTATAATATTGGGGCTAGGGGGCAACTATATCTGGGCATAGATGTAGAAGCTATAGCTGGAAGTTTGTGGGCATAACAATTATGGGTGGTAGGTGTGGTCTGTTTGGTCAGGCATTTCCTTTTGCGGAAGGAAAAAATGTTCATTTTTGAGTCCACATGGATGTGGAGTTGTTTATAATAGATAGGAGGGTGTGGGGGCAAAACACTTCTTGCATAGTTAAAATAAACTATTGGGTGTGGTGGGACAGCCGCCTGCGCACTTTAATTGATCATGCAAGGGTGGCATTGCTCCCCCTCCCCTACACCACCCCTTGCCTGGGGGGTCTTACCACCAGACCCCTGCATCTATTACAAAAAAACCCATGACCATGTGGACATAAAAATTAAAGCTTATTCCTTTGGTAAATACCAGGGCACACCCACCGATGCCAAATCATGCCTACCACCTAAGCTGGACAAGCCCCACTAATGTCCGGCCGTTGCTTTTACTTACATGTATGCTCTATCTGTGGGGGTTTGTGAGTGTATCATACTGTATGAAGGGCTGTGGAGAAAGCTTTGACCACACCCCAAGTCACACCCATGCACTCTTTATTTTTACCCTTGCATGAGGAGATGTCAGAAGGGCGGTGGCAGTTCAGCAAACATCAGAGACTGCAGGGCATAGACAAAAATCAGGGACTGTCCCGCAGTATCCATGATATTTGGGACTAAAGATGAGCAGATCGATTCATGGAACAACGGTCTATCAGTGGTACCTGGCGGTTTAAAGGGAACTAGCCACCAGGATATAGTGCTTTGCAGCAGGTTATTGACGTGTGCAGCTTCACATCACTGTTTGGTTATTTTTTTTATTACTTCCCTGTGGTCTTGTCTTTCGGCTGTAAGTCGAACCCTGCCTCTCATCCAGTCTTTAATTTTACTTTTACATCATGTTACTGGAGAAATAGTAAATAAAAATTAAAGTCTAGATGAGAGGGAGGGGGAGTCGACTTACAGCCAAAAGACAAGCCCACAGGGGAGGAATAAAAAAACAAAACAAATAGTGATGTCATGTCTAGGGGTGTCACTGCTATGGATGATAATAAGTACGCTGCTGCTTTAAGAGACAGTGCCCCCTGTGTGTTGTATGATGGAATGTTCTGCTCAAGCAAGAAGCAAGAAGACTACTCTCACCGATCCGGAAAGGAAAAGTGCGCACACCGAACAAGACTGTTGGGGGCCCCCGGGACTGGATTCGTGTCCCCAACATCACCGTGAGTTTGTCTCTGAGTGTGCACTCATCAGGGCATAGTGTAGGCCTCAATAGTCAGAACACGGCAGCTTTGTGGCCCATTTAGCAGAGGCCAGTGAGGTTAAGTATAGAGTAGCATTCTAGTTTTCTGTTTGGATTTCCCTGTGTGATATCGATCTGTAATGTTGGAATACTGTGCAATTGCCCAGCTAGAGAATACAAAGACTTGTTAAATTACTTTGTGCCACTGCATACCCCTTCTTGAACCTGCTTTATCCACCTCAATCCCTGCCTGTTAATAAAATTCCCCCTTTGTTATTTGCACCACGTCTTGTGTACCGTAATCGTACTCTGTACCACGGTGGTCTCCCAGTCACCGTTTCACATGCTGCACACTTCAATTACCTGCTGCTTAGCACTAAATCCTGGTGGTTGGTTTCCTTTAAGGCCCCTTTCACATCTACGATTATTGTAATTTGCGGCAGATCCGGCAGATGTCGCCGCATTCATTCTCTATGGGGCTTGCAGTCAGGTGCGGCAAGTGTGGTATTGCCAAACCCGGCACTTGCGGCACCGCAACAAACGCTTTTAGCAGTGGGAGAGCTGGCCCGGGGCATGGGGGTGTGTGCTTTGGTGGTGGATCAGGGTCACAGCAGGCAGGATCGTGATGGTGGGGGCTCGGTGGTGGCACAGTGGGGCAATGCTGCAGATGGCCAGAGGCTGAAAGTCGGGGGTATCCTGGCAGGTTATCACTAAGTTCATCTCCCGGCAGTTCATGACGCAGTGGGCACAAGTAAAATGGCTGCGAAAACAGCATCCGCACAGATGAAGATTTCTTAAAGCCAAACTCTCCATCTGCGCATATGTCACCTCCACTCCCATTTTCGTTTCGCCCATCATGTCGAAAGCAGGTCACGCGCAGATGGGAATTTCGGCTGCCCAAGATCTTCATCTGCACCTCAGTAATAACCTGCCGGTCACACTCCTCCTCCCAGCCTCAGGCCCACACAGCATTGCCCCACCATGCCACAGCCGCCTTCCACCTCCGTGACCCTGCCTCCTGTTGTCCAAATATCTTTATTGAAATTTCAAGGGAGGGGGGAGGGGAGGGAATTAGATACATAAATAAAGAGGGAGGGGGAGGAGGGAGGGGAAGGGTAATAAACGTAACAAGTAAACAAACCAACAAATAACATGAACGGTACAAGTCGTAAGTACATATGCAAATTCAAATACAGCGCTCGTACAAAAAGAGAGAAAATTGGAAAGGTACAAATGAATATCCGAATACTGAATAGTCCAAACACACTCTGTGCATTTTGTCGCAAATCGTAATGCAAGCTTGAAAGCATTGTGGGGAAGAAACAGTCAAATCATCAATTTTTACGTCAGCGGCCTATTGCAGGAGGGATGGGGAAAAAATTGTCAACCATGTCTCCCAACGCCCTATGAATTTTGGGAACCTGTTTGCGCGTATAGCGAAGTTGTACTCGAAAGTACAGTGAGTCGACACTCTTTCAATCAGGTCATCCACTGTGGGGGGTTCTGGTTTGCTCCACCTCGAGGCTATCAGGACTCTAGCAGTCAAAATAATGTGGGATGTTAAGAAGCGTATGTGGTGAGGGAGGTCCTCTGTGCCAATCAGTAGTAATATTAATTCTGGGGTGAAGTTTATTTGAATCCCAGTGACGTTTGTAATTAGAGATTTGACATCTCTCCAGTAATTGGTCAGGACAGGACAATGCCAGAAAATATGTGAGAGGGTTCCCAGGTTTCCACAGCCTCTCCAGCAAGATGGGTCGTGATTGGGGTTCATATGATATAGTTTGATAGGGGTATAGTACCATCGTGAGAGGACCTTATAGTAAGACTCGTGGAGGGTGGCACAAGATGAGCTGGAATACACTGTCTTAATAGTTTTAGCCATTTTCCCCAGGTCCACGTGGATACCCAACTCCTCCTCCCAAGCTCCAAAGAATGAGAGGTTTATTAATTCGACTTCTTCGTTGAAGATTCTATAGAGAGAGCTCGTTTCCCAAAGGGAGGCTTTCCGCGGGGAGTTTATAAGTTCGTCAATTACTTGCGGAGCTGTGAGTTTGAGATTGTGAGTGCTGAGGTAATTGGCTATGACTCTCCAGTTAGTTCGGTCATCCCTAGTGAGGGGGAATTTGTCTTGGAGGATGTGGAAGGGGATGATAGAGTTTCCTGAAAGCAGATCATTAACATAAAGAATCTCCTTATCCCTCCAGAGAGAGAGGTCCAGGTTCGGCATCAGAATTTCAAGAGTTTCTAGAGGGATTTTGTTGAGAATGGAAGAAGTATAGTATTTGGCTGCCTTTTTGACAAGATCTCTCCAGGCTAGAATAGTTGCTCTAGTAATTGGGTGAGTAGGAGGAGGTTTGGAGGGATTTACTAAATAAGCCATGATTAGAGCTTTTTGATTATTGTTATTGATCGTTCCTTCTAAAGAGATCCAGGGCGAATCGTTCGGGCCTATAAGCCATTTTTGTGAGAGTTTGGCGATGGATGCCAAGTAGTAGTTGTGCAAGTTGGGAACTCCTAGGCCTGCTACTCTCTTGTGCCTCTCGAGGGATAGTCTGGCCACTCTTGGGCGCTTATTGAGCCAAATGAACGCACGGAGTTGTGATTGGAGTTTAATGAACCATCTCTTCGGGATGAACAAAGGGATGGATCTAATTATGTACAAGAATTTCGGGAGCAGTGTCATTTTGAAAGCTTCAATCCTGCTCAGCCAGGACAGTTCAACTTTTGAAAGACGTAAGTAGGCCTGATGGAACGAGTTAAATAGGTTTGTTAGGTTCGTCTGTACCGTGGCTGAACAGGGTTTGGTCAAAGTAATCCCTAAATAAGAAATCTCCTTTTCCGTCCATGTATAGTTAAACTCTTCTTTGAGGTACTTGAGTAGTGTTTCCTCTATATTAAAGTCCAGGATCTGGGATTTTGTTTCGTTTATTTTGTAGAAGGAGAGCTGGGAGAATCTCTCAATGACCCTTGACAGGTGCCTGAGAGATTTGAGGGGATTGGTAATTGAAAGGAGGATGTCATCTGCAAACAGAGATATTTTGTGTTGGCGTTGATTTAACGGGATTCCTCTAATATTGTCATTGTCTCTGATGCTAGATGCAAGTGGCTCAATGAATAGGGCAAAGAGGATAGGGGAGAGTGGGCACCCCTGCCTCGTGCCATTTGTCAAGGGGAATTTTTGAGACAGGAAATTGTTAGAGTATACTCTTGCTGTGGGATTGGCATACATTGATGATATGAAACGAAGGATATTGCCTTGGAACCCAAACCTTCGCAGGGTGCGAAATAAGAAGTTCCACTGGACCCTATCAAAGGCCTTCTCGGCATCTAAGGCCAAGAAGGCTGAGGGTTGTTTTGAATTCTCTATAGAGGTGATTAGATCCAGGGCTCTCCTAGTGGCGTCAGCCGTATTACGGCCTGGGATGAACCCTGCCTGATCAGGGTGGATTAATTTGGTGATGTAATTTTTGATTCTATTAGCTGCTATTTTAGCTAAGAATTTCGTGTCCGAATTCAGGAGGGAGATCGGCCTATAGTTCTTGGTATCTGCCGGGTCTCCCTTTCCTTTGGGTATCACCGTAATAACAGCTTCGAGCATTTCAGGTGGTAGGTGTCCGTGGGTAGCAGAGTAATTGGCCAATCTGGTAACATACGGGGACAATAAATCTGTGAAGATTTTGTAGAGCTCATTTTGGAATCCGTCAGGACCGGGTGATTTGCCTACTTTCGATTGTCCTATGACTTCTGAAATCTCAGATGTCGTGAACGGTAAGTTGAGGTCCAATAAGTCACGATCTGTAAGTGAGGGCAGGTCAAGGTTGGTTAGGTAGTCAGTGATATCTTGATCCGAGGGTTCCAAAGTGGAGGGGTTATTTTTCAAATTGTAGAGGGAGGTGTAGAAGTGAGCAAAGGTATCGGCTATATCCTTCGGGTGTTTAAGAGTTTGGCCAAGTGGGTTCCTAATCTCTTTAATTCTGGATTTCAGCTTCTGGTGTTTAATTTTTGCTGCTAGGAGTTTGGAGGGTCTATCATCAGAAAAGTAATGGTTGGTTTTGAGAATTTGGGAGATCCTGTCATATTCGGAGGATAAGAGGGATTTTAATTCTGACCTGAGTTTCAAAATGTCCAAGGAGAGATCGGGACTAGGACTAGATGTTTGCTTTTGTTCCAGATTGTGTATCTGGTTCACCAAGGTTTGTGTTTTTTCTCTGTTTTTCCTGTTATGCTGTGCGTTCAGTTGTATCATTTTGCCTCTAAGAACAGCTTTGAAAGCGGACCAGAGTATAGGGGTTGAAACATCCTCCGTATCATTTACCTTGAAGTAGTCTACTATGGTTTTTTCGATTTCCTTTTTATATGCTGGGTGAGTGTATAGTAGACTGTTGTTTCTCCAAAGTCTTTGAGAGGTTACTATCGGGCCAATCTTGAGTTCGAAAGTAACAGGTGAATGGTCGGACCAAGTTCTAGTACCAATTGAGACCTTGAGAAACTTGGAAAGGGTGAAAATGTTGGTGAGGATAAGGTCAATTCTAGAGTAAGATTGGTGGCGTTTGGAAAAATATGTGAATTCTAAAGACGTGGAATTGAGACATCGAAAGGTGTCGTATAGATCGTTCTTAATCAGCCATGGATCCAGTGACTCCAAATGCTGTCTGGATTTGGTAGAGGAGTCAAGTGATCCATTGGGAACTATGTTGAAGTCCCCGAAGATCACCAGCTCTCCCTTTTGGTTAGTGTTGACAATCCTCATAAGCTTGTTTAGGAATGTTACTTGCCCTTTGTTTGGGGCGTAGACATTGACTAGGGTAAAAATATGGTCATTTAGTTTGCATATTAGAATCAAATATCTGCCGTTCGGGTCCTCAAATGTGGAGATTTCCTCGAAGGAGATAGTGTTCTTGATCATTAGAGCTACTCCCCATTTCTTTTTCGAGTTGTTTACACAACGAATGTTTTGGAAGTTTTTGTTGCTGAATTTCGGTGGCTTAAGGGAAGAGAACTTAGTCTCCTGCAGACCTACTACATCTGCCCCGGTCTACCCTGCCTCCTGTGACCATGCTACACTACCACCATGCCTCCCCTCCAGGTAAACTGCTGTTCATATTATAAGTGCACCCTCATTTTCCCCCAAATTTGGAGGAAAAAAGTGCGTCTTATGATCTGAAAAATACAGCAGTAAAGGAGAAACTAAATTTTCTTCCTATGTTTTTTTCCCTCATATTTACCAGGCACTTTATTTGCTTGCAGACCCCACTGGTTGCTCAAAAGACCACCAACCAATGTGGAGCTCAGCAGCCTGGAAAGCACGGCATGTAATTTCCAAAGCTCTCCAAATCAATTTAATGAAGATTAGGTTTTTTTTTTACCCTTCAGAAATATGGGTATATCATGCATAAATGTAAGTGTTTCTTACATGATATCAAATAGTAGAATACATAACTGCATAATAAGTGAAGAAACACCCCACATCCACCCAGCTTAGTCACAACTCTCAGCAAGTCTTTGTTTCAATAAATTCTCATGAGAGGTACAACCCCTTTGAGATTTTGACAGATCTGAAGACATTATCCCCTTTCTTACCCCTTCCATTAACCCCTTCCTAATATTTCTGAGCATGCACTGTATGCATTCAATAGCTTTGGTTTAGTGGCTGGGCCTTTCTGTCTTCTGAGCTGGGCACTGTTTGAGGGTCTATTGAGTGACAGACGGGGGTTCTTAGGACCTCAACGATACACAGGTTCAATAGAAAGCTTGAGATTTGTAGCTGTGCACTCCAGTCTTCTGAGCTATACACTGCTTGGGGGTTTAATGAGTGATTGGTGGGAATTTGGATCAAGAGACCCCACCTATCTACAGAAAATTAAAGTGAATACCAATACACAAACAAACATATAGCCAAAGAATAAAATATTACATCTTTGTCAGGATATAATAAAATGTAAGGTAGAAAAGAGTGAACAAAATAATAAGGGGCACAGCATAGCAGGGGAAGATGGGAATAATAGGGTCAATTAATAATATTAATAATAATAATAATAAATCTTTATTTATATAGCGCCAACATATTCCGAAGCGCTTTATACTACAGTGGTTTGTTTGAGCGATAATAGGTAACAATAAAAAATATACAATACAGTAAGTAGAGAATCAATGTAAAAGTACAATACTTAAAGCAGAGAAACAGTGTAAAAAATATGCAGCGAAACATGTAAAAAATATAGTACAGTAATTAGATACAATACAATAAGCATAGAATCAATGTAAAAAGTACAATACAATAATTACAGCAAAAATAAAGGTGACCCTGCTCAAAAGAGCTTTACAATCTGCAAAGGATTGGGGTTACACAAGTTACATTTATAAATTTATAATGTAATTACAAAGGTAGCACAATGGCTCTTCACTGAGGCAATAATTTTCAAATTAGTGGTCTTAATATGTAAATATATAAATAAATATGTTACATTTATTGTTCAAAAAGACCAATTATTAAATAAATAATAATTAATTGAAAATAAGCTGTTTAGCATGATTATGTGGTCAGATGATAGTGCCAGTTAGTCCATAAGGTGCGGACAGTGTATAGTGCAATAAACTGGAGCAGATAAGATAAGTGACCAATGTTTAAAAAGATGAAGTGCAAATAATACATGAAGGCTTCTCCTTCTGATAGTGCTGGTGCCAAGTCCCAATGCCCATTTCGGTGTGGGCCTTTTGACAGGAAAGTAAAGTGCTTGCTAAATATGAAACAAAAATTGTAAGAAACCACTTTAATTTCCCAGGGAAGCTTTGCATGGCCATAAGGCTGTCGGGTCAACTTGGCACTCTCTACAAGGAGAAACGTTATCCCTTAAAAGATAAACAATGGCATTAAACATGGTATAGCAGCATTAATGCAACATACCTAACTATCAGGACATAATACTACTTATCTGTAACCCTTTGTCGGCAGGACACAGCATGTGTACCATGAATTACATGGCATAGAATGGCATGTATAATGCCTCGATATGACCTAATGCAACTCAGGTGACCAAATCCATAACAACCAACACAGGATATAGACATAAGTTCAAAGGGGATATTTGGGATTTAAAAGGAAAAAAATAAAAAATATGCCTAAGCACTAACAGCTACCTATTGTTCCTGCTCCTGTCGATGATTATGCTGACATGACGTCAACAGAGGCGGCTTCACTGCCTCTCTTGACATGTGTTACAGCCAATGTCATTCTTATTGACCCAATTGGTAGCGGAGAGCCGGTTGTCAATCAGCATGAGGTTGGCTGTCCTGCCCCTTCCACAGAGCAGAGCGGTAGAGAAGTTGTCGCTCTGTGTGATGGTTTGATATGGTGGGTTTGGTATATATTTGCCATTAGTCATATTTTTCCTGATTTTACAAGTCTTGTTTTGTTGCTATTCTGTGTATTCCCCCCATCCTGCGTAGTCATAATTACACCACAGAGGCTCTTACAACTGAATTAGCTTGGTTAACATCCATGAAGATAGTGGCACTTGTCAGGTCAGAGTAAAACAAATTTTGTTAAAGTTTTGTTAAAACCATACACAGGGTAGCAAGGTGATCTGGGATCTCAAGTGTGCACTGGACAGCGTCTACCCAGAAGAACCCTCCAACTGTATGCGATTACCCTGACTTGTGTTTACCTTGCCATGTGGTTTTTGTGTTGGTGGTGCCATTTCTCTGGCCCTGTTTTTTTGCTCACCCTCAGTTGAATTAGCTTGGTTATCTCCTGGATGTGTCCTTGCATCCTGATGACCCTTGTTGACCTGTCATGACTTGACCACTCAATACCCCTTTGCTGGCAAATGTTTCTAATCAGCCCCTGCTGTGGTTCAATAGCAGAGGCACCAACCTGTCTGCCGGCCCCTGGAAATAGGTGTTACTATTGACTGCCTTGTAGTATGGAAGTGCTGCTGCTGTGATTTAAATGAAGCCTTTTTTATCCCTGCTCAGTGTGGAGAGAGGAAGCTCATGAGCGGCAGCAGGTTCTAGCAGGTGTGTGTGATGAATATGACTCACTGCTTAGGTGAGCTGAGGGGTGTGTCTGGGCTGGCTGCTCCCCACCCCTCGGCCATAAATGGGTCAGATCACATCCACCTGTTGTTGCTGATTCAGTTAACTTCTGGACTGTGACCTGCTGTGATCAGATGCTGCTCTGGAGCTGCTGTTTCTTCCTCCATTGTAAGCTGCTGGGTTCTGTGGTGAGGTAGGGGCTTATGCCTTGGGCTTCTCAGGAGTTTTAGGGTCTTAGGCTGGCGACTCAGACTTCCTCACCTTCAGAGGTACCTCCGAGTACAGGGCGAGTCAGGGACCCCAGTATCAGGGCCAGAGCAGGCTCCCCTGACTCCCTACGCCCAGCTCCATTCTACTTCCCCTGCATGACAATAAGTTAGTGGTTTAGGGAAGACAACGGACAGTACGTTTGATTCTGTGTGTGGGACGCAGAGTCTAGGCCAGCTCCTTGAAGAGACTTAGAGACATCCTGATTACCTGGCTATACAAGTATGCTGCTGGATTGTTTTATAGAATTTTGTGTTTTTCAAGCAATAAAGGTTCTTGGGTTGTTCATACGTCTCTCTGTTGATTGTGGAATACTGGAGAAGGACCCCGTAATACTCTGTTCACGAAGCCACTACATCGCCAGCAGGAGCAGTCCGTGACCATCCTGTTTTGGCGGTGAAGGGCGCTGATCACATCAGGAAGGTAGTAGTAACTACCTGCCTGTTAGTGCTTGGGCACATATATTTTTTTTTTAATCCGGATATACGCTTTATAGGTAAAAGTAGCATTTCAGTCTTTTTTGTAGGTTAATAGCGACTCCTCAGTTCTTCTACAAACAAATCCATTTAAATAGTGAGGAATGTAGCAAAAAGTATAACAAAGTTCCATAATGCTTTATTTTCCAAAAAGTTGATAGAGAATGGAAACCTGGAGGCAGAGTATTATATGGAGAGATCACATCAATGCATTTCTGTGTGTAATAATCCATTTCTTTATTTGGCTTTAATATAGTCCAAGTTCTGAATCATGTTCAATGTGATTTTATTTTCTAGGGTCTGCCGCTGACTTGTGCAAACTCGCAATGATTAAAATTTCTGCGTCAGTCACATCATCTTTCCACTTAACGGCGAGGTTAGTAGGTGTTAATATAAATGCAAATCAGTTTCCCATATTTTAACTATGATTTTATTCTTTATGGTTGGCTATGGAAATCTGCACATGTAACTAGTCCAAGTAATTTACACATTAAAAAGAACTATATCAGGACAACACGGATATTTTTATGACTGATAAATATAGAAGAAAACTTCATATATTAAAAAAAAATTAAGGTACTGTATTTCTTTTTATTGAATTAGATATACACTCATCAAGTTCACACCAAGATGGAAAAGCTAATGTTAATGATAAGTGAATGATCAAAAAGTGTAAACAATATCTTCAAAATATCTTGATTTATTCAGTATGGAGAATGACCACAATGAGCAGAAATCACTGCACTTTTGGCCTTCGCTGCTATCAATGAAGTTATTAATGGTTGTTTCAGGAATGTCCTGCCAGACTCAACACATTTGGGAACAGAAATCAACAAGATCCGCTGCTGACAGCTCCTTTTGCCAACCAAGGACATCCCAGATGTACTCAATGGGAGACAAATTCGGAGGTAGCATGCTAAAGAGGACCTGTCACCAACCATGCATGGTGATCTAATTACAGCACTGAATGCAGCAGACATGCATCCCTTGAGCCCCCCTGTACCCCGAGATAATTGAGTTTGAAAACTTACATACTGGAGCCAGATAGGAGGGGACTAGTGGCTGGAGCCACTTCCCTCACAGGGCAGTTTCACGCCCCCTGTATCTGTTATCCGCCTGCAGCCACCTCCCTCCTTTCATTCATTCTCTCCCTCACCTGCTGCTGCATAGTACACAGAGCGAGGAATCGCTTGTTGCGGTGCTGGCGCCGTGCCGTGCTATGGTGAAGGGCATTTTTGGGAGGTAAAATTAATTTATCGACATCTGTCCAAGAACTGGTTTTATTTATTCTTCATGGCATTCACCTTGCAGTATAAGTGATAAGGCAACTTTATTCCTCAGGTCAGTACGGTTGTTGCAATACCAGATTTATACAAATGTGGACTGATCCAAAATGTTCAGTACCACAAAATGCTACCAATAGCAGTCAACTCACCCCACAATATAACACGGTCCCCACTCATGTCTTTCATTTGTTAACAGAAATATAAGGGTCTTCCACTTAAATAGTTGCAGAAAGGATTTGGAGAAACCTTATGGTTCCCCCCCAAATAGATCCAGCAAAATACATGCTCCCAAATCAAAATGTCCCCCTCCCTTCTGAGCACTATCTTGTGCTTAAACCACAGTTAACGTTCACATGCTTGGCCAGTGGCGTAACTAGAGTCAAATGGGTGACGGTGTAAAATTTGGATTTGCCTTTCCCCCCCACATGTTGGTCAGATGTATGGGCCCTTGCAGTGTTCTGTAAAGACATGTGTTGCCCCCCCTCCCCTTCATTTTGTAGTAATGTCCCCCATTCTGTATTAATGTCTCCCGTTCCGAGCTCCTTCCTGGTAAATATGCCCCCCATTCTGGTACATTATGTCCTCATTCTGGGATACATGTCTCCCATTCTGGCATATATATCTTCCTGGTTTATATATCCCCATCCTAGTATGTATTGTCCCTGTTCTGTATCTCATACATAACAAAAGCCCAAAATATTCTGCTCATCTTGCTTCACTGCCATGACGTCCCCAGTCATGGGCATGCTGACGTTAGCTACCAACCTCTATGTGGATGGCCGGGGGCTGGCTGGCAAATTTCGGCCTGGGGGACAAGCAAAACTCACCAGTTGCAGCCAAAAACAAATCCAACACTGCACTTAAACAGGATGCAGTCAGACCACTTATGGGGCAGATCGACCTTCCAGACCAACATGACAGATGCCCATGCGGCCCCAAAACTGCTGCTTGACCACTGGCCTGGGAGGCATCTGCCCCCTGCCCCCAGGGCCAGCCAGCCCCTGGCATCATGTTTTTCAGTGCAAGGACCCGACGGGTCTCTGAGCAGCAATGCATTTCAGCTGGATGTGCATCCTTGGAAGTAGCTGAAGTAGGCATTGGGATTTATGGGCCCCCTCCAACCCAAAGCTTGGTCACAATTGGGACCCCTGCAACTGTGATTGTTATGCCACTGTGTTTGGCATTAATGTAGTGAGGAAAGCTCACTAAATCTACAGGGTGTGTGTCTCCAGAAATACAAGCTGGACACAATATCATGGACATTATAATGTATTAGGCACTACAATGGCAGATTTGCAATTTTTCATTCTACAACTGTGTCGTGTCACCCCAAGTCTGTAGGGTACTCGGAACCGAGCTGTTTAGCAGTTCTGGGGAGTCACAAGGGTCGAGACCCAGCTTCCGTGACCCTGGGTTCAGTTGTAAAAGGCAGTTCTTGGCTTAGGTAGGGAAAGGGGTGATTTATTAGGGAGTTATTCGTGACGCCACCCATGGTTTGTGGCTATTGGTAGCCACCGCTGCTGCAGAACCTCTGGGGAGATTAAATAGAGATTCCCACAGCAAGGCATTATTGGGTGACAGGGTATACAATGCAAAAATCATATAACAATCATGCTCCTACGCAGAGAGCCCTGTACAGTAGTAGTAATCAATGAGAATATGAGTGCCACTGTTGGGATCTAGTATAGCACTGTGTTAAGGACTCACCCTTACCATCTCCCACCTTGGAGCTAGTGGACGACCACACACATGACTTGGGTGCAGTACCTTTTTGCGGCATCCTGACCGGTGGGGCACCACATTCCCTCTTGGTTAAATTCGTTTGTCCCCGAGCAACCTGACCGGGCAACAGATTCAACATTCTATTGGTCATCCATTACAGCACCCAGAACAAGAGAGGGATTCGCGCTCCAAGGACAGGAACTGTTAAGAACCGATGACTCAGGAGTAACATTTAGATTCCATAGAAGTCGTTGGTTACTGTACTGAACGCAATCCCTGACTACACACCGCAACTAGAAGTAGCCGTGGGATGTAACTAACCAGACCTAGACACCTCTGCACAGCCGGAGAACTAACTGCTCCTAAAGATGGATGTAGGAAAAGCCATCTTGCCTCAGAGCAGAACCCCAAAAGAATAGCAAGCCCCCACAGATATTAACTGGGAAACCAGAGAAAGAAAAACAAACACAGGCAGAGTAAAAGGTTAAGCAAAAGAGGCCAAACTAGCTATATAGGAAGAACAGGATAGAATACTATTGTGGTCAGTATAAAATACTATCAAAAAACCACCAACAGCAGATAGAACAAAAATTACCCTGAGTCACTAAGACTCGGCGCCCTCTATATCTGCAGACTACTATAAATCAAATGCCAGCAGAACTGGAAATAACAGATAATAGTGAATGGTAAAATACATACGAAGAAAACTTCCTATCTGAGGGCAGATAAACAAATATACAGACTAAATTGCAAACCCACAGCTCAGAATAAGACAAAAACATAAGCAGAACCTTAAGCACACAAAGTGTGCCACAAAATATCAAAAAGACCATTCACTTACTTTCAAAGAATTCCACAGAGCAGAAGAAACCAAAGAGATGTGAATTCCTCCAGGAACCAAAGACAACTGGCAAGGAATGATCCACTTCAAACCATTATATCGTCCAAGAACCAGATTGCCAATCATCACCATCACCTGTGAAGCCCACACAGTCAGCTGCATCACCAGCAACAACCACCAGAGGGAGCTCCAATTAATTCACAACAGGGAACCATCAGGCTTTAAAATGGGGCGGTCCCTCTCCCCATGTCAGTTCCTTGTGCTTGGACGGGGAGCCTCAGGAAAGGCGGTTCCGGATGGGCAGCATGGAGGACCGTGTGGCTGGATGACAGAGGGACCCTAGGCGATCTTACCTAGGTGCGGTGTGGTGGCCGGATCGGGCCCCGTTGGTCCGGGCACTGGGGCTGCGGCCCTCAGAAAGGAGGTTCTGGCGGTCTGCGGGGGCCTTCTGTCCGGCAGCGCTATGCTGGAAACGGCACCGCCGGGTGTCCGGGACTGCCGGGTGCTGAGTGCGCCGGACTTCCGGGGGTGGGCCTGTGACATCACGCGCGGCAGCGTCCGCTGATTGGTGGCTGCCGCACCTGGTGCTGATGTCAGGGGGCGATCTCAATGACGCGGCTGGTCAAGTGACGAACTTGGACTACCGAGTTAGCTGGGGTGGCGGCGGCAGTGACGGAGAGTGCATAAAGGTGGGAAGTTTGAATGGGAGTGGTGCCTCAGTGTTCCATTCACTTCCTGCCTCTTGGATGTCCAGCATAAATCCGGCATTCGGGATGAGTGGAACGAAGGCCCCTCCACTGGAGACAGAGAAAAAGATGTCACACCGCAGCAGCAGTCACTCTTCCCGTGAGGCCACCAGAGGAGAATTGTCATAGGGCAAGGGTCCCTCCCCAGCTTTGGTACCTCTTCACATCTGATGTCTGAGAGAACTCAGAGAATGTCATTTTACTGAATGTCTTTCTGTTCTGTGTTTTTCTCGTCTTAGACACAGCAAAAGTCCGGGAAGGCGTCAGCTAAAACCAAAAACTTGCAGTGTAGGCTCTGTGAGTGTGCACTCTCGGTAGCCTGGGCAAAGAAGCTGTGCAGGGCTTATATAAAGCAGACCATCACGGAAGAGGCTCTGAGTTTTTCTTCCAGTTTACAGACCTTAATTACGACCCAGGTGGGGAATGCATTTAGGTCCTTATCTCAGGGACAGCAACAGTCATCTGCCTCTAATGTACCTCCTCGGCCCATAGCTGACTCCAATAGATCAGAAGGGGAGTGTGAGTCCTCAAGAGCATCTTCAGCATCCTCTTCTGATGACGACTCCGGTAGACGCCATTTTTTTTCGGTAGAGGATGTGGGCGGTTTGGTTAAAGCAATCCGAGCCACCATGAGAATTGAGGAATAGAAGTCGCATCCGTCTAAATTGGATTTGATAATAGTTTCAGTGAACACAGAAGCGCTTAAGCAGAATGTCTTCAAGGATTTATCTTTTATTGTACCACGATGCGTTTCCATGGCCGACCGCTGTCTTCCTCAAGTGGATAAGCACATTGCAATGGTTACATACATTATATTGGTCCCTGAACCAATAGGGTTGTATCAATTAGATTACATCATTTAACTATTCATGTGCTAGTTCACAGACTCCATACAGCTTATAGGTCCCTGAACCTATGGAGTTGTAGCAACTAAATGACAGCACTTGACTATTCATGTACTGGTTTACAGACTGAATACAGCATATATATCTAATAGTAACCCTTTCCATCCATTCAAGCTTGTGGAATGACCATCAACTATTAAAATTACAATTATAATACATACATAATATTCCCTTAATTATGGTTAAGACCATCAAAATACAGTTAGGCGCCCCCCACTAGAACACCGGGTACTGCACATGAGCGCTCTTCCCACACTATTTCCTATAAATTGCATTTGATGCTTGGGGAGTTAGGACAGAAGAAGCGTCGTTCTTTCCCTCTGGATGAATAGATCCAGGATCTATTTTCTAGAGAGTGGATGAAACCAGATAAAACGCAAATATCCTTTTGAAGAGGCATCTTGCACATCATGGAATAAAGCACCCAAATTAGAAGTGGCAGTAGCTAAGCATCGAAAAAATATGCCTTACCATTTGAGGACATGGGCACCCCGAAGGATCCTCTTGATAAGGAGGCTGACCAATTCTTTAAAAACACCTGGGAGTCATCTGCTGGTGCTCTGAGACTGGACTTTGCAGCTATCTGTGCATCTAGGACCCTGATGGTGTGGCTGGACCAACTTGTGTCACAACTAAAAAAAAAAATAAGGTGGAGACCAGAATTTCCTCTCTAGACATTGTCAATAAGCAGGGAGCTGCAGGCTTTCTTGCAGATGCAGCAGCAGACTCCACCATGCTGACAGCCAGATCCACAGCTTCCTCCAACACAACCAGGAGGGCGTTGTGTTTAAAGAACTGGCCGGGTGATCTGCAGACAAAGACTAAGCTGAGTCTTCTTCCCTGCGAGGGTGAATATTTGTTTGTCACAGCCCTAGACAACCTCTTGGAGAAAGCCGGGGATAAGAAGAAGAAATTTCTGGAGTTATCCTTTTCTTCTTTTAAACGTCCTTTTCGCAGTAGATGTTATTCCAGAAAATATTCCCCGAAAACAGACCAGTCTGATTGGTCTGACCGGAGAAAGGGTGGAAGGAATTTATGTTCAAGGCACCTCCCATGACTCCAAGAAGTCCTCCAAGTGACGCTCTTCCCCAGATGGGAGGACGACTCTCTTTCTTCTTTCCAACCTGGACTCGAATATCATCCAGCACTTGGATTCTGGACCTCATAAGATCCAGTCTAAAATCTGGTTTCTACATCTTCCTCCTTCCAAATTGCTGGTCACTCCTCCCAGATCATCGCAGGCCGAGTAGCGGGCACTGGAAAGCGAGATCTTCAGTCTCATGGACAAGGCTGTCTTGGTTCGGATTCCGACCTAGGAAGAAGGTCTTCCTGGTTAAAAAAACTCGACGATTCTTTCAGGACAATTCTCAACTTACAAATCCGAACAATTTCATGGAGGTTCCCACTTTCAAGATGGAGTCAATTGGCTCTGCAGTCAAAATGCTCTTTCCAGGTTGCCACATGGCAGTCCTGGATTTGAAGGATGCATATTATCATGTTCCTATATGTCTTCAGTCCCAACAGTACCTCCGGTAGCAATCCAGATGAACTCCCAAGTCCTTAATTTCCAGTACCGAGCCCTACCGTTCGGCCTAGCAATCGCTCCTCCAGTTTTTACCAAAATTGTCTCAGAAGTTTCGGCCCACCTCAGGGTGCAGAATGTCCTCATTGTGCCATACCTGGACGATTTTTTGATCGTTGGGAAGTCAGACCATCATTGTGCAGACCAAGTCCATCGGGTTCTCCAGATGTTGTCCAATAAGGGGTGGCTCATCAACATGGACAAATCCAAATTGACTCCGTCAACATCACAGATTTTGTTTGGTGCCCTCTTGGACAATGCCATACAAGAATGTCGTCTCCCACCGGACAGAATACTACACATTCAGTGTCTTGTTCAAAATGCCATAGATTCTCCGACCATGACTCTGAGATGGGCCATATCATTACTGGGCTCTCTCACAGCATGCATTCCGGGAGTTCGTTGGGCCCTACTCATACCAGGATTTTACTGTGGGACATTCTCAAACATCAAGAAGTCCTGGGTCAGAATCTAGAGGGCAAGTTGACTCTCTACAACCAGCTACCCTTCAATCTTTCCGCTGGTGGTTGGACGGTTCAGTCCTGGCCACAGGGGCTCCCTGATGGTCCACCGCTACCAAGGTCATCACGACCAATGCCAGTCCCTTGGGGTGGATGGCCCATTTAGATCAGGAGATTCTTCAAGGGGAGAGGCTATGTAGCTCAGTTTTCCAACCTGAGCGAATTGGTGGTGGTAAAATGGCCTGAGGGGCCTTTCACACGTGCGTTTTTTCCTGATTTGGAAGATCAGGAAAAAACCCGATTCTTACAGTATTTTGCACATTCACTTTAATTTTGTCAGGTAGAATGTTGTTGCTTCATGTTTTTTCCTGAAATCATTAAAAGAATGGGCAAAAAAATCCTGTAAGAATCAGGTGTTTTCCTGATCTTCCAAATCAGGAAAAAATGCAAGTGTGAAAGGCCCCTTAGCAGGTTTTCTACCAGCACACTCATCATGTCCTCTCTGACAATCAGGTGACAGTTCCCTATATCAACCACCAAGGGGGGACAAAGTCGAAGGCACTGATGGGAGTTGCAGAACGAATCCTCTTCCTAGCGGAAGCACACCTGGCTCCATATCGGCAGTAAATATCAGAGGGACAGACAACGACAAAGCAGATTTCCTCATCCGGGTACACCTTCACCAGGGAGAGTGGTTCTGAATCCGGCAATTTTTCGCCAGATCACGGACATGTGGGAGGTCCCCGCCATACATTTGTTTGCAACCCGGGCCAACCGACAAGTGAGTTGGTTTTGCTCCCTGGATCCCAGAGTTTTTCCAGTTTGGGTTAGATGCACTCCTGATCCCTTGGGATTTCAAACTGGCCTATGCCTACCCCCTCTAATTCTAATACCGACAGTCCTCCACAAAATTCAGGAGGATCAGGCACGAGTGATATTGATAGCCCTTTCTGGCCGAGGAGGCAGTGGTTCTTCTGGCTCCCACAGATGTCGGTGTCCGATCCTTGGGTCCTTCCGGATCTTCTAGATCCTCTCCCAGGGGCTGGTTCATCACTTGAACTTGAAAGGCGGATTTTGAGCAATAAGGGGTTTACCGCTGGGTTTCATGGACTCTGTTTAAATCCAGAAACCTGTGACTTCCCGTATTTATCATAGAACTTGGGCAAAATTCTTATCAGTCACAGGAGCAGATCTGGAAGGGGCAGCTCCAATTAAATTAGTTTTAGCCTTTCTGCAAAAAGGGGTGGAGATGGGACTCTCGGTGAACACTTAGGGTGCCGTTACACAGGGCGACAGGGCTGGAGATGTCGCCGGCGAATGGTGGGGGCGCGCGCGCTCTTGCCGCCCCCGCCAGCGTCGCCACCCCCCGTTTGGAGGGGGCGACACCTCCAGCCCCGCACCGGCGATCTGTCGGGTGGCATCGCCGCTGGGGTGTCTGGAAACCCCTGCGGCGATGCAGGACAATGGGAGCCTGACAGGTCGCCGGCGCCTGGTTACATGGGGCGATGTGTGCACATCGCCCCATGATGGTCGCCAGGTTTCAGAGCACTGCTCTGAGACTAGGCGACCTCCAGGCACCGGCGACATCGCCCCTTCACATGAGGCGACGTAGGGGCGATGACGCCGGTGATAGGCCACGCCCCCATGTCACCTCTGTTATGGGTGGCGATGTCGCCCCGTGTAACGGCACTTTTAGGGTCCAGGTTTTGGCCATTTGGAAATGGCCAAAACTGGGGGCCATTTGGAAATTTCTACCATCCTTCGGGGGCCGCACAAAATAATGACCTTGAAAATTACCCGCTCTCTTTGGTTAAACAATCAACTCACCCCTACTGTAGTGGCTGGAGCTGCTTCTGTTTGGTGCGGCTGTGATGTTTGGTCATGTTGCTTCTCAACTGGTTTTCCAGGTTAGTTAGGGCCACTGACATCACAGGAGAGGCTGGGGCATAGAAATCACTGGGGAGCTGGATTTAAATGCAAAATGCAGCTGCTAGCCTGAACACTGCTGCCCCCAGGAATCTGCCCGAGGGCCACAGAAAAGGTCATCGAGGGCTGCATGCAGCCCTGGGGCCCGAGGTTCCCCACCCCTGGTTTAAGGGCATACAAATTTGAAGTTTAAAAATGACATTTTCAATTTTTTTTTCCAAATTTTAAATATTACTTATCTTTATATAAATAAACATTACTCATATTTACCACTAACAAACTATAAAAAGTCATGAAAAATCAATCTCAGAATCACTGGAATATGTTGAAGCATTCCATAGGTATTACAACATAAGGTGAACACTGATCAGAATGGAAAAATTTGGCCTTGTCAGGAAGGTGAAAACCAAGATTCGGCAGTAAGGCGTTAACATATGGTAATAAGAATTTCATTCAAAACGGAATTGTCTAAAGGTATTTGCTTTAAACAATCCCTTTTTGAAAGAAATTCTTATTACCATATGTTAACGCCTTACTGCCGAACCTTGGTTTTCACCTTCCTGACAAGGCCAAATGTTTCAATTCTGACCATTTCCTGTGATATACTATGGCTTAGTCTGGCTTCACACTGCAGTTTTTTCCCTGATCAGGTTCCATCCAGTTTGTGTATCAAAACCTGGAGAGGAACCAGGAGAGGAACTTGCAGAGAAAAGCTATAATTGAAAGATTGACACCTGTTCTGAGTTTTGGAGACACTCCTGGTTTTGGCACCAAACACTGATGGACACTGATCAGTGAAAAACTGCAGTGTGAAACCAGCCTTACAAGTTTGCAAATGACACTGTTCAATTATTCAGTACTTCCAAATACAATTGGAGTGCCCATGCTACATTGCTACATCATGATACAGATCACTAGATGTATATTATATATGTCCATGTGGCTTCCTTCACGACTCCCAAAAGAAGCAAAGGGTGAAACGTGCGTTGGGGTGGAGTGAAATGAGTCCTGACACCGTGCACCTCATTACAGCGCTCTAATGGTCCCTTTACACGCGGCCACAGGAAGGTAGGAACAGGCAGGCATCGGACACAATTGTGCCTGTTGCCTTGAAAAGACCACGATGTGGCTGCGTGTAATTCAGGACTTTCCTTCCTTCAGGGTAGACACAGGAAGGAAAGTCCCGAATTACACGCAGCCACATCGTGGTCTTTTCAAGGCATCAGGCACAATTTTGTCCGATGCCTGCCGGTTTCTACCTTCCTGTGGCCGCGTGTAAAGGGACCATTAAAGGTAATATAACCTCCTAATTCTGCCCATGTTATAAATGACTTGTCCCTTGTTTGCCTTGATATAATTGATTGGATAAGGGATAGCACTGTGTATACTAAGGCTGGGTTCACATTTGCGGACCCCTCCGCAGCGTTCTGCGGAGGGTCCGCAATGTGACCGCACGGCCGCAAGCTCCTATCTTTATAATGTGAGCGCACGGTGCTGCACTTGACAGCGCAGGACTGTGCGCACCCATAGACTCCCATATGTGATCTGTGCGCAGGCGGATGCCTGCTCACAAATCACACACTCTCGTCCGCACCAGGAATACAACATGTCGCATCCCTGGTGCGGAGGAGTGTGTGATTTGTACGCAGGCGTCCGCCTGCGTACAGATCACATATGGGAGTGAATGGGAGCGCACGGTCATGCGCTGTCAAGCGCAGCACCGTGCGCTCCCATTATAAAGATAGGGGCTTGTGCTGGCTGCGCTCACATTGCGGATCCCCTCCGCAGAACGCTGCGGAGGGGAACGCCAGTGTGAAGGCAGCCTAACATATGTATAATGATTTTATGGCCCTTAGCTGGTCTATATATTTATATTTATTGGGACAGGGTGCAATTGCTGCTATTTTTTAAACTCTGTATTTCCCTGTATAATATATTTTTAGCGCATTCTGCAATTGCTGTCATTTATATTATTTGTGATTTCCCTTTTTTACTTTTGTGCACTTTTTGAATTAGGTACTATAATGGCTATTTTATAGTCTCTTGCATGGATTGTGTTCTTTATGTGCTCTAATTAGTGTGGATTCATTTCCCCATTTATTTCTGGTATTTTTATTATTTTAAAAATGATCTTAATTTACTTCTATTAATAAAGATTATACATTTGTATCTGCTTTATTGTGCTTTACTTAACTGGATGTATTTTATGGTACAATTAGTGTTTATTCCTGTGTCTAAAAGCCTTTACTTAAATTTTTTATCTTTGTAGACTGTGTTGATATATATCATGATTAGAGATCAGTGAACCTGTCCCGGGGCTGGCGTTCGGGTGATGTGCGTGTTCAAAGTGCAGCGCTGTGCTCCGGTACGCTCGGTGCCTGCCCCAGCGCAAGCCACCTGCAATGTGTGATCAGCTTGCACTAGGTCGAAAATCTGAGTTTTTGGCTGTAGCTTGTCGTCCCGTCTTCAGAAGTGTTTTGTTACTTTTGTCTGGCTGCATGTGGGCGGAGAGCTGAACAGCGGTCAAGTTCACTCCCGAACAACGCCACCCAAACCAAACATCTACTGGATCATTTGACAACCAAATCCAAACCTTGAAAGGTTCACTTATCTCTAATCATGATGCAGATCACTAGATGTCTATTATATATGCCCATGGTGCAGGCATATAACAGGGTACAGAAGTCAACAGCTAGCCCTTTTAGCATGTTGTCTCTCAGTTATTCAAAGCAGCTTCGAAAGTGGATTCACGCTGTGAAAAAATAATTTTCCTGATGCATGATAAATTTCTTTCAGGCTAATAGCACAGATTCACGATGAATTGTTGTTTGAAGTGCAAGATTCTCAGCTACAAGAATTTGCTGGTAAAATCAAAGATATAAGTTGGCAAATATTATTAAATGTATTAAGCTGCTTTCACATCAGCGGTCTTTGCCGATCGCGGCAGATGTGGTGAAAAAAACATCTGCCGCGATTACCGCATAACCGCTGCACTTGCGACACAGTTGCGGCAAGCCCCACACAATGTCTAATGCGGGCTTGCGGTAGGTGCGGCAAGTGCGGTATCGGCACTCGCGGCAGGTGTGGCCGCAAAAAAAACCTGGCTGACCGCGTTTTTTTTCGCGGCCGCACCTGCCGCAAGTGCCGAAACCACACTTGCTGCACCTGCCGCATACTTACTCCAAGCCCCATAGACATTGCATGGGGCTTGCCGCAACTGTGCCGCAAGTGCAGCGGTTATGCGTTAATCGCGGCAGATGCGTTTTTTTCAACGCATCTGCCGCGTTTGGCGAAAACCGCTGATGTGAAAGTACCCTTAGTTTGATATTTTAAACTGCAGTGTGGGTCACTATAGAGCAGGGGTGGGGAGCGCCAGGTCTCAAGGGCTGCCAACTGGTCATGTTTTCAGGATTTCCTTAGCGTAGCTCAGGAGTTGGAATCATCACCAGTGCAGGTGATTTAATTATCACCTGTGCAACACTAAGGAAACCCTGAAAACATGACCTGTTGGTGGCCCTTGAGACCTGGAGCTCCCCACCCCTGCTATAGAGGCACAAGGTTCACCATCTTAACCCATCCTAAGGACTTGGCACCCACACCAATCAGCTGTGGCTGTAAGTTCTCTGATGCTACAGGAATACCACAGCTCAATCAAAATTTTAGAATAGGGGTTGCATCTACAGTACACAGCAGCGTCCACTATGGATACAGCGGAGCTGCAGTGTTCTCCTAACAACCGAGAACCTCCATCTGGCACCGGTACCAAGTGACACCACCCCCAATATATATGGATGGCCCGGCAATAAAAAAAGTAGTGGCCAACCCTTTTAACATGTACTGATAAATATGTAAGTAGATAACCACTGATCATACAATAAATGAAAATATATATATATAGCAGGTGAAATAGGTATTGAGCACCTCATCAATTTTCTAAGTAAATATATGTCTAAAGGTGCTATTGACATTAATTTCCCACCAGATGTCTGTAACAACCCATTCATTCCACACATGCAAACAAAATCAAGCCATAGATGTACATAAATGGGGTTATGTGTAATAACGAGAAATGACACAGGGGAAAAACGTAAAGAAAGTGGTACTCTGCTGTTACAATTAAAATAGAAATATTTCAGCAAAGAAAAATAGAGATATTTGGCTTTATGAATATGGCCATATCGATAAACCGCCCAGTCACCACGTCAAGGTGTGTCTCTTAAACCGGGTCTCTAACTCTCATTTTCAGCCTTAATCTGGGTTAAAGACCTCCTTTTTTATGGGCAAACTAGAAAAAACTGATAGCAGAGAACAAAAGCACAACGGGCTACAAGGGCGGGGAAAGGTGCACTACATAGGGTGTGAACCCATATTACAATTTAGAAAAAACTGTGGCACTTAATTCTGTCCGTGTTTTAGCAGGTGCAATACCAAACACAGTAGTAATTACAACTCTAAAGAAAGCGGCACTCTTAAATTAAAATATAGAAATATTTCAGCTAAGAAAAATAGAGATACTTAGCCTTATGACTATGGCCATATCAATAAACCGCCCAGTCCCCACGTCCAAATTGTAATATAGGTTCTCACCCTATGTAGTGCACCTTTCCACGCCCTTGTAGCCCGTTGTGCTATTGTTCTCTGTTATCAGGTTTTTTCTAGTTTGCCCATAAAAGTGGAGGTCTTTAACCTACATAGAGGCTGAAAATGAGAGTTAGGCGGCCGTCACACGGTGCAATATCTTGAACGATATCGTTTAAGTGATCTGCTTTTTGATCGCTTAAGCGATATCGTTTGTGCATCGCTACGTGCGATCAAGCATCGTGACATCGCAGATATGAGAGCCGGAGCTCATATCAAGCGATAAACGCTTGTTCAATCTGCCTCATCGTGGTGTATGACACCACGATAAACGATCTCCCAGCGGCAGAGCCTATGCTGGGAGATGGTATCTATGGTAAACATCGGGTTACTAAGCGCCGCGCGGCGCCTAGTAACCCGATGTGTACCATAGTTACCAGCGATCTCGCTGGCCCACATCGCTGGTGAGTCTGTCTGTGTGACATCTCACCAGCGATGTGAACGATATTGTTAGCGATCGCGCGTGCACGTGATCGCTTACAATATCGTTCAAGATATTGCACTGTGTGACGGCCGCCTTAGAGACCTGGTCTAAAGGCCCCGTCACACAGGGCGACATCGCCGCCAATTACATAGGTGATGTAGGGGCGTGGCCTATTGGCGGCGACATCACCCCTACGTCGCCTCATGTAAAAGGGAGATGTCGGCGCCGCCGGGAGGTCGCCTGGTTTCAGAGCAGTGTTCTGAAACCAGGCGACCGATCTGGGGCGATGTGCACTCATCGCCCCATGTAACCGGCTGCCGGCGAGCTGACAGGCGATGAAAGCCATATGCTCCCATTGTCCTGCATCGCCGCTGGGGCTTTGAGACACCGCACCGGCGATGCCGCCTGTCAGCTCGCCAGCGCGGCGCTGGAGATGTCGCCCCATGTAAATGGGGGACTGCGATGCTGGCGGGGCGCCAAAAACGTGCTTGCACCCGCCAGTCGCCGCCGACATCTACAGCCCCGTCGCCAGGTGTGACGGGGCCTTAAGAGTTACAACTTGACATGGTGACTGGGCGGTTTATTGACATTAGAGACTGTATCACCACCAAGCAGCCAAATCTAATACTAAATGCACACACAGGATGCAGAGAACCTCCATTATAGAGATGGGTGCAGCCTAGTGCAAAATGTTGATGGGACAGCCACTCATAACCTTCCAAGATTGAGGGGGAGCAGCTGCTATCATAAGAGTTGCACACTAATAAGGCTTGCTTAGGGACATTTTTGCAAGGTATAGTGGGGCCTTCTGAATTTAAGTGGTATATTGGTGAGCCTATCCTGTGAGGTACACTCATATAGTGTTAACTAGCCCGCCCTACCTGGTGTCACTAATAGGCTCTTGGTCAAACACTGTGTATCTTACTTGTCTATGGTTCCCTATGCAGACCTTATTAGTGTGCAAGTCTTATGCTAGCAGCCTCCCCTTCCATCTTGAAAGGTTTTGCGTGGCTACCTCATCAGCATTTTGCACCTGGGCTGCACCCATCTCTATAATGGAGGTTCTCTGCATCCTGTGTGTGCATTTAGTATTAGATTTGGCTGCTTGGTGGAGAGTTTTTTGATGGTCCCCTTTGGTTTTCTACATCAGAAGCTGTCTTACACAGACATTGGTTTGATATCACTAGTAATTGTCATCAATGTCGAATGAAAAAGCTGATGTCCAAGCTGATTGCAGTGTTAGGAAGGTGCCACTTCTCACCTGTCAGCTACACTGGACTGCATGATTGGCCATTGAATGTAATCATTGTTCATAAGGCAGCCTGTATAAAATCTGAAGACAGGGTGACACAGTATTGTGCTTTCCTAGCACTTCTGCCACTTCATTTAACAGATTGTGTCAGTCAAACTAATGGGAAAACCTCTTTAGGTAATATTTATTGTGCAGTGCATTTATTGAATAAGTGTTTTTCTCTTATGTTCCTAGAACTTGTTAAACACATAATGGAATCTTTACAACACGCCGACAGCATTCATCTAAAGGTAAAATCACTTCTACAATGGTTAGCTCAAAAGGTGACATTCTTCAACTTAAAGAGGAACTATCAATTATAGGGACATTAAAAGTGACAGTTCATGATGTTATAAGACATGTCTCATATACATGTCATAACTAAATCAGATGATTTCTCTCAGATTTACTTTTCATTTTACCAAAATCTTATGAGATTCTCTTTGTGTGAGGAGAGGCTGTATCTGGATGTCCTGTTTCGCCATTTTGTCAACTCACTGGTTCAGATTATGAATACAAGAATGGATATCCTCTTTTGTTTCTCACACATTTGTAGCGCCCCGCTAGTCAGCATGCTACAAAAGGGTACTGCACCCCTAACAGAAGGTGCAGTATGCTTTTTCTTCGTAGGGGGTAATAGAAGCCTGAAGCTCCATCTCCACACACACACCTAGTGATAGGGGACTAATCAGACGCCCATTACAAGGGTGACTGGTCCCGATGGGAGAAGCTAGGTTATATAGTGAGTGGGGAAAGAGCGGGAAACAGAGAAGAGCAGGAGAGGAGTTGGAGGAGAGTCAGTAAGAGGAGAAGTAACAGGGAGGGCACCACAACCTGGTGGCCCAGACAGAGAAGGGCGGATAGAGGGTAACTGAATGCCCTGGCCCAGTCCGAAGCGGGGTACCGGCTCTGACGTGGATCAGAGGTCCATCCCTGAACCGCAAATTACCAGCGTGGTCAATGTCTTCATAGGAGCACGACCCAACCGCCCAAATCAAGCACGGTCTCCACCAGAAGCGCTAGACTGGGTTGGGTTCCCTTTGGAGAGAAAAAGGGCTCCCATATCATCTGACGGACCTGGTTAACAAGCGGGATTCATGCAGGGCAGTGCAAGGAAGAAGGAGAGCGCAGAGGTAGGACTGAGAAAAAAATAAAGAAGGGACACCACTGGAGCTTTAGAGGGACATTGCCTACTACTATAAACTTTCATCCTTGTAAATATACCCCTTCTTGTTGTCACCACAAGGGCACAGGCTCGGGCACCGACCACCCATGACATCCACTGCACCCCAAACACCCGAGACCTGAGTACCCTAGGCCCTTATGGGCCAGACACATTCACCAAATGAAAATAACAAACATGGTGAATTAATTGGGCAATGAATCATCTAAATGCAAATCAGGCAAAATAGGATTTTATCTCAAGCAAGGAGACTGAACCTTATGTCACACAGACTATTGTATTTACCAACAGCATTGTTAATAAATTGATATCTGATATTAACTAGATTTATCATGTATAAATGTATTCCTGATGAACCAGTATGATTCTTGTGCTATGGGATTATCACCCTTCCTTACCTTTGTACCACTTTTGTCTATCAATAAAATTTGTATTTGTTATATATAAATATTGGACCGAAAATCGTTTTTTTCTCCCTTTGGGATATTTTGTGTACGTGTTCTAATGCGATTGGTCCATTATAATATGTCCGTTATTTTCCCCTACCAAGAGAATAACTTGATATAAGGAATATTTTAATGTACTTTGGTAGTGGAGATTGTTTCGTGTTTTTTTCTAACCGTACACTATATGGTAAAATAAATGATTGCGTATGAAAGTACAACTCGTCCCGCAAAAAAACAAGCCGTCATATGTCTATATTGACGGAAAAACAAAAAAGTTATGGCTCTTGGAAGCAGGGGAGCAAAAAACGAAAATGAAAAATAAAAAATTCCAAGGTCATGAAGGGGTTAATAAGATAGTCCTTTGACTTATTGAAACCAGATAAAGAAAGAATGTGCAGCTGCTTGTAAAGGGTTAATTTGAAAGGGAGGCCATAGCCGCTTGTAAAGGAATAAGAGGAGGAAACAGCTGCATGTAAAGGGTTTATTTGCAAAAAAATAATCCACTGCCCATAAAGGGTTACTCCTATCTATAACTACATATTGAACATTAATAGCAATAGGAGTCAGTAACAAGTTTTAACTCAATTGCTCTTTCTTACCTTCTCCTCCCGCTGCTCCACACAGGAATTAATCTTATTTTAGCTCAGAGAACCTGTCAGGCTGTTTTCGCTTCCCCAGCTATCACTGTCTGTACCTGCAGCTTCATAGTAGTGTTCTAATAATCCCTGTCTGAGCTCATAATTTAATAATGTTAAAGGTGAAAAAAAAGTATTTTTACACTTACATTTTCTCATATAAATGAAGCAGTAACTACACCTTGGAGGATGTAGTCGCTCTGGCAGGTTAATAGTTAAGATTTCAGCTGAATGTCAGAACATGCTGCTGGACCTGTGTGATGTCACAACCATGTGACTACAATAGGCGGAGCTAAGTCTTGATAGCACATAATGATTTGGCTTACTTAGCTCCGCCCACTATAGTCACATGACCAGGACATCACACAGGTCCTTTATACAGAGAAGTTGGCAGTGAGTTAATTATTAACCTGCCAGAATGGCTACATCCTCCAAGGTGTAGTCTGACTGCCTCAATTACATAAGAAAATGTAAGTGTATAAATGTTTTTTTTTTCACCTGTAACATTACACTATGAGCTCAGACAGGGATGGTTAGAATAGTACAATGAAGCTGCAGGCACAGACAGTGATAGCTGAAGAAGCATACGCCAGCTGACAGGTTTCCTTTAATAGCTTTCACCATAAAGCAAAATAGCAGCAAAGATCTTCTAGTTTTCACTACTGCACAGTGATATCTTCAACTTGGAAGCGGAAAGTCTTATGGTGGGTTTACACACACCAATCATTGTGTCCAATATCTGAACAGATCTCTGGTTGCAGTGAAATCATGGACACATAGTTCCATTTTGTGGCTGTGTACAACATGGAGCAATGTGTCCATGATTTCACTGCAACCAGAGATCTGTTCAGATATTGGACACAATGATTGGTGTGTGTAAACCCACCATCACACATCAGGCTAAATAGTGAGACAGCAGAGAGCCCTGGCTTCAATCTATCTTTCACAAAGGGCTAGTGCTATGAATTGATCATCTTTCCAAATGCATGTGAGGCGGCCGTCACACGGAACGATATCTTGCCCGATATCGTTTAAGCGATCTCCTTTTTGATCGCTTAAGCGATATCGGGCAAGATATCGTTGCATGTAATCAAGCGATTTACGATGTGAAATCGCTTGATCGTGACATCGCAGATCTGAGGTCCGGTTCTCAGATCTAGCGATGAACGATGCAACGATCTGCATCATCGTGGTGTATGACACCACGATGATCCATCTCCCAGCGGCAGAGCCTATGCTGGGAGATGGTAACTATGGTACACGTCGGGTAACTAAGCGACGCGCGGCGCCTAGTAACCCGATGTGTACCTTAGTAACGAGCGAGATCGCGGCTCCACATCGCTGGTGAGTCTGTCTGTGTGACATCTCACCAGCGATGTGAGCGATATTGTAAGCGATCGCGCGTGCACGTGATCGCTTACAATATAGCTAAAGATATCTCACCGTGTGACGGCCGCCTAAGTTTCAGTTCCCCATTAGGAGATCTCTTGTAAGATAATGACTCGCAGAGACAGACGTAAACTGGAAATACAGCAAACATCCATAACCAGCATTGTAATAAACTAATGGGAGAGGGTTATAATCAGAATCATTAGAAAATGCCTCACCCCCCCACAAAAAAAAAAAAGTGATAAATATATTTGGGGGTATTTATTTGGGCACCTAAAGAGTTGTCTCACTGTCTATTAACCCCCATTAATATGACTTTGAGTATTTGTAATCTTTCACCGATACATTTTGGTTTAAAGCCTCATAAGAACCCGACATTCATGTCTTCTAGGTACCTTTGAAAGTAATTCTAAGCTCTGGAAAATCCTGGGGATGCATGACCGAGCTTCAAGTGAAGTAGAAGAACAGCATATACATCTCTCATTTGGTAACCACATACCTACCCGGCCGGCACTGATTCTTTTGTGAATCACTAAGCCATTACTCAGCTGGATCTTTCATCAGCACTTAATAGTCGGCATGTAAATTTCTCTTATATCATTCTCTCTGTAGCCACAGGCACCCGCAGCGGGACGAAAGCCGTTTGATATCAGCATATTGTTCTTTTAGTCATGGTACCTAGACAGGAGCTGAAGGTTTTATCTCTAAATTGTAATGGTTATTAAATAAAAGCTAAATGTAAGAGTTGGCTGTATAGCAACAAACCACATGACTGTCTCCAGTCTCTGGAGAAATATATTAAGTGTCGTTACAGATATGTTACTGCTTAGTAATAATCTGCCAATAAAGTTATTAGTTCCCATGTTTGCATGAAATATCAGCAGTGGCATAACAACTGCAGTCACTGAGGGTGTGAGCGGATCTGTGAAGCCTGATAACCCACCATCGCTAGCGTTGTTATGAGTTGAATGGGCATCAGACACGTAATCAGCTGAAATGGAATACGGTGCAGAGAACCACCGGCTCCCTGCACCACAATAGCTATACAGGCCTATCAGAGGCTTACAGGCTATGTTGGCATGCCCATTGCGGATGGGACATGACGTTACTGCCATTCTTCACCACCCCCCAACGACAGCTATGTATGGAGGAGGAAGAGGATGCTGCATGCCATGGGAGCAGGGAGAGATGCGAGGAATTGTTTTTTTGTTTTTTATTAAATATGTTGGAGAAGAGGATGGAGGACATTTTTACAGGATCAGGGATATTATTACATGATAGAAACCAGGACAGGGGACATTAGTACAGGATGGAAGGATGGAGGATGCTACTACAGTAAAAGGTCCAGGGCGGGGACATTATTATAAGGTGCAAGCTAAAACAAGATACATTATTACAGGAAGGGCAAGGATGAGTGACATTATTACAGGTGCGGGACATTATTACAGTATGGGAGCCAGGATAGGGGACATCATTACAGGAAGGGGCCAAGATGGAGAATATTGTTACAGGAAGGGGCCAAGACGTGACACAGTATTACAGGATTGGTGACATTATTACATAAAGTGGCCAGTACGTGGCACATTTATTGCAGGGTTGGTGAAATTATTACATGGAGAGGCCATGAAATGGGACATTATTACAGGATGGGGGGGACATTATTACATGATAGAGACCACAATGGAGGACAACTGACCATACTGGTGCTGAACCAGGTCCACATTTTGCACCAAGGCCCATAGAACTCTAACTACACCATTGAATATCTTTTTAAATAAGAACTGTGGATATCTTAAATTATTTTATTGCTCTGACTCCATGGCCTTGTATGTATACAATGCAGTGGCTATGGAGGAACTATTAATCTGTAAGAGGATGCAGATAAGTACATAGTACACTCACAGACAGGATAACCAGAAGCCATTATTACAAGAAATGTGACAGTGCTGTGCCATACTCACACATGGGGTGGTAGTGGTCTGCCATAATAAAAAGACAGGGCGCAACTCATCTAGGTCATCAACTCATCTATTTTCTCCCAGTTTTCTGGCATGAAGTGTTCTGAAATGTTGCAAAACTCTTGTGCAAAAACTTTGCAAGTTTTATGCAAGTCCACTAAAATAGGCAGAATTTGGTGATGATGGGACATAAAATTACACCAGAAATTGACTTTAGTCTCTGTTCTGCTGCCTTTGGCACTGGGTACCTTAACTGTGTGCAAGACAATATGAAATCTGCAGACCACCAAAGGATTTTGGATGGCAATATAGAGCCCAGTGTCAGAAATCTAGGGGCGTCCTAGGTCATGGGTAGTTATGGGCGAACCCAAACTGTAAAGTTTGGGATCCGTGTCAAGCACCTAGTGTTCGTGTAAGAGATCCCAAACACGGGTTTCCCTGGGAAACTGTGGTACAGTTTGAGTCCAAGGGCTGGTGGGGGGATATAAAAAAAGCACATTGTTAATAAACACAGTCATTTTACTTACCGGGTCCTGTGGCGCACATCCTGATGTCCTCCTGTCCCGCCACTCGTACTTCCGGGGCCGATTCATTAGCTTCCGGGGTTATTCACTGCTCGCGTCACTCTGCAGTTTTTGGATGGCTGCCGACACCACCCGAGAACTGCCGACATGTTCACGGTGACGTCAGAGTTCACCCGAGTTCATGAGCGATGAACAGAGCTGACATTGTTCTCGCCTGTTGACTACGTTGGACTGAAGATTTTTTTTAATTAAGATGGAGTCTCTAAATGTGTTTTTTGTTTTATTTCTAATATAAAAATTTTTTTTCTGTGTTGTGTTTTTTTTTCACTGTTTCACTACACATATAGTAGTATAAAAATGAATAAATAATTTTAAAAAATGACAGTGCTCCATGGTATTTTTGATTCTCAGTGCAGATAAAGCAGACAGCTAATCGTAGCACCATTTCCAGGTGCTTTACCGAGGTCATCCAGTGGCCCTGGAGGGAGTGGCATTCTGGGTTATAATGCTTTGTATTTGCAGCTGGTGCTAAGCCCAAAATTCATGGCGTCATGCCAAATTAGACATGGCCACCATGAGTTTCTACTAAATAGTGAATAAAAAACACAACACAGGGAAAACATTATTTAATTAGAAATAAAACAAAAAACACATTTAGAGACTCCATCTTTATTAAAAAAAAAATCTTCAGTCCGACAAAGTCCAGAGGCGAGAGATATGTCAACTCTGCTTCATTGCTCATACAAACAAGCGTCTGTACAGAGCGAGAACAAGGCTGACACTGACATTAACAGTCAGAGTTCAATCGGGTTCGTGGCTGAGCCATGAACTCGAGTGAACTCTGACGTCACCGCGAACACGTCGGCAGTTTTCGGCTGGTGTTGGCAACCAGCCAAAAACTGCTGAGTGACACAAGCAGTGAATAACCCCGGAAGTTAATGAGCAGCCCCGGAAGTAGAAGCGGCTGGGTAAGCGGGATGGCAGTACGCATCGCGGGAGCGGAAAGTATAATGACAATGTTTATTATTAACGCTATGCTTTCTTTTACAGATCTCCCACCCCATCCCATAACTGTAAAGTCCAAACTCTGGGTTCAGACGCAAGTTCGTGTTACGTTCGGCCCTGAGTTTGGACTTTACAAAAAGACCATGTGAACCTGGCAATCCTGAGCATCGATGGGTTTGCCCTATAAGTCATGGGTTTCCATCAGAGCAATGGGCCTAAACACACTTAAAGAAGCTAAGATGATGTAAATCAAAACTCTGGAGAGATCTGAAGGTGGCAGCAATGAGTCCGGACCTAAATCCCATTGATCACCTGTGGAGAGATCTGAAGTGGCAGCAATGAGTCTGGACCTAAATCCCATTGACCACCTGTGGAGAGATCTGAAGAGGCAGCAATGAGTCCGGACCTAATTCCCATTGATCACCTGTGGAGAGATCTGAAGTGGCAGCAATGAGTCTGGACCTAAATCCCATTGATTACCTGTGGAGAGATCTGAAGAGGCAGCAATGAGTCCGGACCTAATTCCCATTGATCACCTGTGGAGAGATCTGAAGTAGGCAGCAATGAGTCCTGATCTAATCCCATTGATCACCTGTGGAGAGATCTGAAGTGGCAGCAATGAGTCCAGATCTAAATCCCATTGATCACCTGTGGAGAGATCTGAAGTGGCAGCAATGAGTCCATGACCTAAATCCCATTGATCACCACTGTGGAGAGATCTGAAGAGGCAGCAATGAGTCCGGACCTAATTCCCATTGACACCTGTGGAGAGATCTGAAGAGGCAGCAATGAGTCCGGACCTAATTCCCATTGATCACTGTGGAGAGATCTGAAGAGGCAGCAATGAGTCCGGACCTAATTCCCATTGATCACCTGTGGAGAGATCTGAAGAGGCAGCAATGAGTCCGACCTAATTCCCATTGATCACCTGTGGAGAGATCTGAAGTGGCAGCAATGAGTCCGATCTAATCCCATTGATCACCTGTGGAGAGATCTGAAGAGGCAGCAATGAGTCTGGATCTAAATCCCATTGATCACCTGTGGAGAGATCTGAATATTCCTGATTGGAGAAGACGCTTCAAATATGAGAGACCAAGAGCAGATTCTAAAGAAGAGGCCGAAACTCAAGAAGAAGCTTGTGGAGATTATGGGAAGAGACTGACTGCAGTTATTTACGGTATTCCAAAGGTGAATGATTAAATCTTAAAGAGCACAAAGTCTGAAATATTTGACACTGTGTATTTCCCCTCCTTCAAAAACGCAGTGTGTTACAGTTCCAGCAAAAAAGATGGGATTTATAGAAATCTTCTGCCTGCGATGTTTTTTACTCCTTGTAAACAGTGCGTGTTTCAAATCTGTAGCAGGTAAACCTCTCCTGTGGGTACGCTGTATTTTCTGTGCACAATTTCCCCATGGAGCTGGAGCTCCTGTGCCTGCCCCCCATAAAAATTCAAGAATAGATTTCAGAAAAATGCACCGAAATTCTACCAGCAAGGTATGAACGTAATAAGTATGAAAGAGAACCTGTCAGGTCCTCCGTGCTCCCAGAACCACAAGCACTTGTCTACATATCTACATTTCCTGCCTAACAGTCCCTTTATTACATTGGACACATAAACAGAACATTAGAATAGGTATTTCTAAAGTCCATTTATGATATGCAAATTAACCCTTTGACTAGTCGATAGGGCGTTAATTTGCCCAGACTAGTCGGGCCACTTAGCATGTTATCACGGGTGTGATAACATGCTTTACAAGAGGTGGCATTATCACCAGCGCTATACAGATCCTGTGCATGCACGTGGCTTTGTTCCTTCACATCATTGAGACTCAGGATGTACACCTCCCGGCTTCAGAGAGGTCTTCTGCGCATGATCAGGAATGCAAAGGATGGCTGTTCTTTGGCTCATCAGTGTATGTAAGGGTGGCTTCACACTGCGGTCCGGTCCGTGGCTGTCAGGGGTGAACCTGACAGCTCCGGACCGGATCAGCACACAGAACCCGAAGTCATATGCCCTTCGGTCCGGTGTGCATCCTGCCGCAGCTGATTATTCAGGACCGCGGCTCGCAGGGAGCAAGACCTGAATTATAACAGCGGCGTGCAGCCGCCGGTATCCGGTTCCCGGATCCTCCCGGATCGGGGCAATCCGGCCCATTGGCTCCCATGTTAAGGGAGTGCCGGATTGCCCAAGAAGGATCCCGGGGAATCCGGGAGGATCCGGGGAATTTGGGAGACACCAATTAGGTGCAAATCCCACTTCTCCCGGATTCTTCCAGCGAGATGGCAGTCGGATGGCAGATAACTGCCATCTGGCTCCATCCGGCTCCATAGGCTACTATGGGGCCAAAATCCGGTACGGGGCTGTCACCCCTGACAGCCCCGGACCGGACCTGACCGCAGTGTGAAGCCACCCTTAGCAGTCTTCTGCACTTTCAATCATGTGCACAGCACCTGTCTGGGCCCACATTCTGTACATCTGCCTTCAGAGTCTCAATGAAGTGAAGGAACAAAACGGCGCACATACGCAAGATCTGCATATCACTGGCAATGATTATATAGATTGGGATAAGTAAGCAGTCTGCAAATCACTTTTTTTTATAATTGATGTTGTCCTACTCGTGAAAATAAATCACCCAAAGTGCTGGCTAGTAGATATCTACCCCCTTTTGTAACTTACTGTCCAGTGCCTGTTGTTGAAAGTAATCTGTCCTTTGCAGCAGAGACATTGAGACGGAGTACAGGATGAGGGAAGTCATTGTCTCTTCCCTTGCTCTTCTGCCTGTCAAACTGCAAACATATGAAGCAGAGTCAGGAGTTTTGGCTCAGTGCAGGCAAGTTATTGTACAATGAGATGAGCAATGCATCCTGGAAAGTAAGGGAAAGGAGATTCCTGAACCTATGGTGCTGACAGAATGCTGACAAACATGAGACAGCTACTCAAAAAAGCGGATAGCACATTGCAGAGCATGAGAGTCAGGAAGATTCCTGGAGATATTAGACTGTGTTGGGAAATGAGGGCAGAAAGACCATGCTTTTTTACAGGTTTTGGGTGAAAAGATGGGTATTGTAAGAAAATATTAGCATTAAAGTTATGAGAAAATAAGTATAAATTCTAGGTTAAAATTTGAAAAAAAATGACAACCTTAAACCCTAATTTTGCAATACACTTATTTGACCAATTTTGCTTGTCTCCTGTTTCATTGTATCACGGGTGTATAAGGAGACATAGATGAGGCTGTAGGGGCCACTCGCAGAAGGTCGCAGCATTTGGCCAAACAGCCAAAATCCGGAATTGTGGTACTGTCCCTTGAAGAGGTGTCTCTCTGCTTGGTGATAGCTGGAGGTCACTAGGACCCAGCTGGTCTCTTACCTGCCTACCTTTCAGCTGTCTCTATTTATACAGTTGGCTTACATGATGCATTGCTGGTGATAGTGTGTACGGAGTTGGTGTTGCTTCCTGACTCAACAGTGCACTGTGGACTTCCTGTGTACTTTGCTGTCTGACTCTCTTTTCATCTAAGTGTTTCTCCCTCTCCCCTTTGTTTGTTTCCCTGATGTTTTCCTTTAGTAGTTAGCTGGGTTGATCAGTGTTCACCCTGTCTGATCCCTAAGTAGTCTCGTTTCACGCTTCAATGGTCGAACGATCCGAGTTGACCTAGATCGCTTGAACGACGTTCAATGATCGCTAGTAAAATGTCACAAGTACAGATATCGTTAACGACGCAACAATTCCGCGACAAGCAAACGATACTTGCAATCATTAGATCGCCTACGTCCTTCAGTTCTCAATAGGCGGAAGTCATTAACGACATCGTTATGGAGGTGTCGCACACACCGATGCTGCAGGTTGGACGAACGATCATCGTTTGGTTTAAGGTCCGGTTCAAAAACCTCCGATGAACGATCTGCCCGATTATCATTGACCGGATGTACGTCACACTGAACGACTGAAAACCCGTGACGTTTCAACAATATCGTTAATGAAATCGTAGCGTGAAACGGGCCCTTTAGTTGAGGGACAGACAGGGACAAGGTATCATGATCGGCAACAGTTGCAGAGACTGTCTAGGTTGTTAGGGGAGCCAGATGTCAGTGCTAGTGCTTCTAGAGGGTCACCATCTCCCAATAGCATCAAGGGCTCCTTTTCCCTCCTCGTCATCTCGCGCTGGGTGCCTCCTTACTCCCAGTGTGATACATTGGTCTTTTGTTTTCCTTTCACTCCATGGTGTAGGTATGTTGCCAACCAAGTGTGTAATTTTGGATTTTCTGTCTAAAAATAATGCATTTTCCAATCCAATAAAATAAAAGAAACCTTGAAAAATGTCAGCAGTAATTGAATAAAATGCACAAGGCAGTTTAACTTTGAAGATTTATTGGAAGATTATTTACATCAGCAGAATACATATCATTTCGTAAGCGTCTGATTCTTTGTAGAAAATAAACATTGAAAGTTATGCAGCAAAAGAAAAGTAAATTAAACATTGCAGCTTGTAGAATATTCACAGTAACATCGGCCGTCAAGGTCACAGATTCCCCTAACACAAACCAGAGATGAGGAAATGGTTGCGTTCCTATACATCAATTCTTCTTACCAAATAAAGGCAATCAATGAGTTATGAAAAAACAATATGCTTCATAGATATACAATGAGGATAACATAAAGGAAATATTCGTCCAGAATCCTAAAATAAATCCTCCTGGGAGCACAGCCATGCTATAAAATGGAGCAGACGCTGTGGAGTCTTTTGGCATTGGTTGTAAACTGTTCACATTTTCCAGGTATTGACACAGTGTAGACTAAATTATCATTACGGTCCGCGTCGCTATGTCTTCAGCATGACATTAATAGTTTATTCTGAATAGTCAGAGACCAGGATGCCCCCACTAAGCGAAACGGAATGGTGCTCTGTAAAGCAGGAGACTTGTGCTAGAGCTGCCGAATAGAGACTTTAATAGTACAAGTCACGTTCACTAGTTGCTGTACTGTATCTACTGATTATATATTGTATACCTGATGTCTTAAAAAATGCAATCTTTTTACCCAATGTAAATGCCGCTGACCTCCTGAATCTGGTGTAGCAGCCCAAATGAACCCCTTCCCAGATTAAGCCCAGGCCAGAGTATACCCAGAGGATTAACTGTACTAGGCCAAACTATATCCTGGGGTGTAAAATAGCCTACGCCAAACTATATCTCTACAGGCCAGAATATACACAACGGTAACGTGGAACCTGGGTATAGTCTGGCCCAGGATACAGTATACCCTAATGGCCACTTTACACACGGCTACATTTCTAGCTTATCCACAGGTAACTTACTGGCTGCAGTGAAATCAAGGAGACATTATTCCATTTGTACACAGCAACAAGATAGAACCATGTCTCCATGATTTCACTGCAGCCAGTAAGTTACCTGTGGATAAGCTAGAAATGTAGCCGCGTGTAAAGTGGTCATAAGGGATAAACTCTATACCCAGAGGTGTAAAATAGCCTAGGCTGTACTATACACCTCCAGGTCAGAATATTCCCATTCAACGTGGAACCTGGGTATAGTCTGGCCAAGGACACAGTATACCCCAGGGGATAAACTCTATACCCGAAGGTGTAAAATAGCTTAGGCTAGATTATACCCCTCCAGGCCAGAATATACCCATCTAACGTGGTAACTGGGTATAGTCTGGCCCAGGATACAATATACCACAAGGGATAAACTCTATACCCAGAGGTGTAAAATAGCCTAGGCTGTACTATACACCTCCAGGTCAGAATATACCCATTCAACATGGAACCTGGATATAGTCTGGCCAAGGACACTGTATACCCCGGAGATAAACTCAATACCAATAGCCTAAACTAGACTATATCCCTCCAGGCCAGAATATACCCATCTAACATGGTACCCTGGTATAGTCTGGAGAATAAACTCTATACCGGGGGTGTGTAAAATAGCGTAGGCCAAACTATACCCCTCCATGCCAGAATCTAAGAATATACCCATCTAACATGGTACTCATGTAAAGTCTTGAGAATAAACTCTATACCCGGGGGTGTAAAATATCCTAGGTCAGACTATATCCCCCTTCACTGGTTTTCTCACCCTGTCTCTAATTTGTTAAATAGTGTACAGATCTTTTTTATCATTCTCAGACACACAGCTGCTTCATCTTGCTGGAAAGTATGTGTTTAGAGATTTAAGATTTAAGTTAGCTTTCTCACTTAACTTACCAGACAAAGCTGAATCCCCAATAAAATGTTGAGAAATTAGGTACTGTAATTTTTATCTATATCACGCATTGCTTCTGATGGGGGTATAATATGGCCTGAGGGGTATATTTTGGCCTTAACCAATTTATACCTTGGAGTATATTCTAGCCTAGGCCACTTTAACCCTCAGGTATAGTCTGGCCTGTTACACCGGTGTTGTCTTATTTGTGCCCTTCTTCCTTGTATCTGGTCTTTTTTACAAGTGGGCATGGTGATAAATTCTTTGAGATTCTTCTTGGGGACTACAATCCTTTAGTTAAAACAACCCCTACATTTATATTCAGGGAAGAGGAGGCCATTAGTGATGAGCGCGCACTACCATACTCGAGTTCTTGATACTTGTTACAATCAGTCAGACACTCGGACTGGCTCGTGTGCCGAGTATAATGGAAGTCAATGGGTAAAGCGAGCATTTTTTTTTTGAAGATCCTCCCTACTGAGTTTCCCATTGACTTCCATTATACTCGGTAATCAAGGAAAGGCAGTCCAAGCGTCCAACTGCTTGTTACGAGCCCCGAGGACCTGGTATGGTAGTGCTCACTTATCACTAGAGGCCTTATCTCAGGAAGGGAAAGGACAAAAGAAAAACAATGCAAGATTCAGAACAGAAGTATTTACACCTGGGAAAAAAAAACATATTTAAGAATGTGGCAGATCCTCTTTCAGCTAGGCTAAAATGATTTTTGGCTGATAATGTTAATAAGTGACCCACTTACTTTAATGACGTATGCTGATTAGGGGGACTCTGCCTGTTTGCACAGTATCAAAATCGCTTGAGGATCTAAAGGATTCTGTTTCTTAGGGTGCTTTCACATCTGCGTTTTTTGTAATTCGCGGCAGATGCGGTGAAAAAACCGCATCTGCCGCGTTTACCGCATAACCGTTCCACTTGCGGCGCGGTTGCGGTTTTTTCTATGCAATGTATAGGGGGACTTGCGGCAGATGCGGCAAGTGCGGTTTTGCACTTGCGGCAGGTGCGGCCGCGAAAAAAACCGCAGTAAGCCGCGGTTTTTTTCGCTGCCGCAAGTGCAAAACCGCACTTGCCGCACCTGCCGCAAGTCCCCCTATACATTGCATAGAAAAAACCGCAACCGCGCCGCAAGTGGAACGGTTATGCGGTAAACGCGGCAGATGCGGTTTTTTCACCGCATCTGCCGCGAATTACGAAAAACGCAGATGTGAAAGGGCCCTTAGAAGGATATTTCCAACATTGTAAGTGATTGCATATTTCTATAACGTGCCAACACTTCTTGATTGACATGGTCCCGTCTACAGGACTAATGAAACCCTTGCAGGATTTCCTTTCACAGCACTGCTGTCAGCCACTTACTATACAGGGAACCACAAGACGTTCCTGTGAAGAATGGGTCCCACCTGCTGTAATTAGTCTAGATCCTAGCGATAAAGCATAGTGCTTTTTCTATATTTTGTTATTTACTGAATTTTTTCCAACTCAACAGAAATACTTATTCTCTAATTCATCATGGGATCAGGGCATGTAAAGACACATTCATTTTGCATGCTTAGTCCCCATTCTCGGCAATGCAATTCAAGGGGGTAAGTTTTCTCCTTGTGTAGAGTGATATGCCTGTATGAGAAGACTAAAATGCCTGCAATGCTCCTCTGGGAGGGAAATATACAAATTGCTTCTTCAAACAGGAAGAGGATGTGAACTCTAGTGCCACCTATTGGAAGTAGCAACCCTAAAAATTAATATCTGCCCTTTAACAAGTCTTGTTATGACAGACTAAAAAGCAAAACCAGAATCTCAATTTATGCTGAGTCATATGACAAGGCTTATTAAAAAGTCGATATTGACTTTTAGGATTGCTACTTCCAATAGGTGGCGCTAAAGTTCAAGTCCTCTTTTTCTGTGAAGAGGAAATGTGCATATATTACACAGGGATCTAAAGGGCCCGTCACACAGGGACATATCGCCGGCGATGTTGCCGGCAACTGAGGGGCGTGGCCAGGTTGCGGCGACATCGCCGGAGAGTTGCCTCGTGTGACAGGGCGATAATCAGGCGATGAATCGCCTGAGTCACATCGCCAGGTTTCCCAACAATGTTGGGAAACCTGGCGATGTTGCTCAGGCGATCCTGCCTGATCGCCCTGTGTAACGCGGCCACCTGCAATGTTGCGGGCGATTCCGCCTATATGCAACATTGCGAGTGATCGCTTGCTGGGTTGCTGGGCAACCCAGCGAGCGATAGCCGCGGCAACTAGCTGGCGACATCGCCGGTAAGTTGCTCAGTCTGACATCTCCCCGGCGATGTTGTCAGGGATGCGCGCTCCCACGATCCCCGGCAACATCGCCGGCGATATGTCCCTGTGTGACGGTACCTTTAGAGGTAGACTTTCACCTTTTTGGAGTCACGTCAGCTCTACAATGCCAGTATGAGGAGACTTAAATGCCTGCAGTGCTCCTCCAGGAAATTAAATATGCAAATTGCCTCTTGAGAGAAGATGAGGATTTGAACTCTACTGCCGCCAATTGGAAGTAGCAACCCTAAAAGTCAATATTGACCCTTTTTTTTAACAAGCCTTGTCATATGATTTAAGATAATATAACCGAACCAGAATATATCTTACACAGCCACCCATGAATAAATTGGGCTCGATGCAATACCACATTGCACCAGCAGTGGCCACTATAGGGGAAATATAGGACAGCTGCCAGGGCCCCAGGGTCCGTGATCCATTTTCAAAGGGGATTGAATGTCTGGACAGCTCCTGCTGGATTATTGCTTCTCTTATGTACTGATATTATAGTGACAGTGAGGTATTACTGGCAGAATCTTAAAATATTCACATCTTAAAAAATATATCTGCAAAAATATTGTTACCATCTCGACCAGATGATTAGTACTAGCCAAGCAATGCACTATACAATGCAAGCAGGTATCAGTGTTACAATGTCATTCATATCGTGTTCACACAGGGGGGCACTGTACCCTCCCGGGAGTGTGAACAGGGCCTGGATATAGCAGATAACGAGCGGGTTCAGGCCGAATACATTAATAAATAGGCAGAGAGCGAGCGCTTTTTATACATTGTAACCACTCACACCATCACCCTGACTGCAGCACATTCATCACGACCTCCTGTGAATGGGGTCCTTATTGCTACCTACACGAGCACATTCATACACGGGTCCCACAAGGCCAAAGGCCGAAAATAAAACTTGTTATTTTATTCACCAGCCATTTTTAGATGAACCCCTTAAAGCCAAACAGCAAATAACACAATACTGCTCAAACATGTGAAAACTACACATATTCCCCAATGCAGAAAATAATATCCCTATCAAGCATTAGTCAGGAGTTAAGTTTTTTCAGAAAGTTTTAATTCTTCCCATTAATTCATTTTTTTCAAAAATATTTTTGTATAAATATATATATATCGGTAGCTTCCATCCTGTATTCTGTTAATGTATATTGCCCTAGAGTGAATTATGCAGTATTATCCTACCTAAAACAACCTATTTTAAAGTGATTTCCAAAGTTTTGCAATTGGCTATTTTATTAACATTTGACACCTTAGGGAACTTGCCATCGCCCCAGTCTAAATAGAGCTTGTAAGCACTGCACTTAAAGGGAATCTGTCAGCAGGATTTTGCTATGTAAGCTGAGGACAGCATGCTGTAAAGGTTAAAAAACCAAAAATCAACTATGCCTTCTTATCAGGCCGTGTTATTGTTTACTTAAACTAATGGCTTTGCCACCTAGTGATTATCATTACAGGACTAAGTCATGAGCATGGCAGCCAAACACGCCCCCTTATGTGATTGACATTTCATTGTCAATGTACAATTCCTATACAGACCCTGGTGTGGGCGGAGGCAGCCCTCCTGTGTTTCTTAATTAAAATCCTTGGCTGTGTCAGAACGGCTTCAGCCGTGATACATTATTGGATTTAGGGTGTGTGCTCATTGACAGTATACAAAGTGTTTTGGATGCAGGGTCTTGCCGCTGTGTAGTACAGTATAAGCATAGTCGATGGATTTCAAGAAATCCCATCCTCACTATGCTTAAGTCCGCCAGCAGCGTGTTTGGAGCTGCGGTGCGGGTTGCCGGCATTCCGCTCCACTGCAGCATGTTCATTTCATGCTGCAGAGTCGGAAGCGGCTCCCATCAGGTGACTGCAGGGGCAAGCCGCCCCGCACCCGCCGCTCATGGTGAGTACAGGGCGGCTTCACTCAGGTCCGGAGATCTGTGTCCAACACGCAGCTCCTCCGGACCGTGAGCACACACCCTAATGGCCCCTTTACACGCAGCTACAGGTGACAGTTTTCAACAGGTAACTTACTGGTTGCAGTGAAATCATGGAGACATGGTTCTATCTTGGTGCTGTGTACAAATGAATCATGTCTCCATGATTTCACTGCAACCAGTAAGTTACCTGTGGAAAACCTGTCACCTGAAGCTGCGTGTAAAGGGGCCATTAGGGTTTCTTCGCTTACGTAATGTTGCTGTCAGATAAGGTAGCAAAAACCTGCTGACAGATTCCCTTTAAGCTGGCTGGAAAAGCTGAAGCGCATTGTTAACTTTTGATCCTGGCCAGCTTCAGTACCACTTCTGATGCTGCAGGGGCCAGGCTGCCCGATACTGCAACATAAAGAGCGCTTGATTCAGTGCAATAATGCTGTTAATCCAAACCATCAATCAGTCAGAAGTCCCCAAGTAATCAGGATGCCAGCTGGCTGCAGACCGCTGTGATACTGAAATAATATGAGACCTTCACAGGTGTCCTACTGCTGGGACCTCCAGATACAGCTGTACTCTGTAGGCAAATCTAGTGATGCATTCATTTCTACTGCAGTGCCTCCGCAGGGAAAATGAAGTATTACATCGTACACAGTAAAATCAATTGGCTTGTCTTTCTATTTCCAATTCCACAAAAATTCCAGATTGCTGACATGGTTGCTCATATGAGCAAAGATAGGTTTATGTATCGCCCTTAGTGTCTCCTATAAAGGGGATGTAGGTCATATAGATCCATGTGTTCTGAAGACCGATTAGAAATGTTACTACTTGTTATCTCTCGATTCGCCAGTGGTTAATATATATAAAGCACCGAACTGGAACATTGATTTTTATTTAAAGTCCATGTTTGGAACGAACCTGCTGTCACTGGGGAGCCTGCCCCCATTGTTTATGGAAGGGAGCTGGCAATATGTGTCAGATCGTTCAGGATGGACACATCACTCATGAGCACCAGCGATACTCGCCGAGGATCGAGTATGGCAAATACTGTAGTATCTGTGCGAATAGCGAATGTTAACGATTGCACTCGCTCATCACTAATCCTGACAGACCACGTTTGGGACAAACAGACGTCTGCTGTTGGTCTTCACAAAAATATGTTCTCCCACATTATTCTAATGACTCTATGTTTATGGCCGACACAAGGTTCCGAAGTCGTCAATTTTCGGTCCAGGAGAACCAAATCAGCTTTGGATTTTGAAACCATGATAAAAAAAAGGAAAAGTGGCACTCACCGTGTCTAAGACTAAAACGACTTCTTTATTGCATCTTTTAAAATACAGGCAGGTACAGACGGACGTTCACAGCATATTGTACTGGTATTACAGCTGTTTCCTGCTAAATCAGCATGAAACAGCTGTAATCCCAGTACGATATGCTGTGCACGTCCCTCTGTACTGCCTGTATTTTGATAGACATCCAATAAAGAAGTCGTTTTAAGCATAGACACGGTAAATAACACTTAAACTAAGTGAGCACCACCTCCATTGGCATTCTCTCATATGCTGGATTCTCCATGTCTATGTGCCGCTAGATATCTGCTGTATGTATAAATGGGAAAAAAGTAGTGCAGAACATTTTTTTCCTTTGCTGGACTAAAATGCTGATCAGCTTTGGATTTTGAGAATGTTAAAATATGTCAATATTTCTCCCATTGGAAAGAGGCTTATGGGGAATCTGTCAGCAATATTTTTGCTATCCTATGACAGCAAAATAACATAGGCAAAGAGAACCTGAATCCAATAATGTATCAAATAGATTACTGGGTGCAGTCATTTTGACACAAAGTATTTAGAGATGACAAAGCTGCCCCGCACAACCCAAGCTCTGTATGTAAAAAGTATATAGACAGAAGACAGAAGTGTCAGTGTTGCAGCAGATATCTCCTATTTTTCATTAGTGTGCTCTTTTTCTGCTTGCACCTGCACTTAGAGATTAGATGCCAGTCATCTCCATTAGTAAGTATAGACAGAAGGAGGTATGGTGGACTTGGGTTCACTCACTGCTATGTCCTAGTAATGATACGCTACTGGTGCTAAAACAAACATTACAGGTAAACAGCAATACATAGTGAGTTAAAAGACACATGGCTTAATTTTTTATGTTAACACTTACAGCACATTGTCTCCAGATTACATAACAAACACCAGCTGCCAGATTCCCTTTAACACTGTGCTAGGAAGTAATGAACATTACATGACACTTGCTTCTTCCTGTGCACATCTTGTTAACAGAATATTTCACACCTCGGTGATACAATTAGAAAGTGTGTACTAAAATTTAGAGAAAAAGAATTGTCTACTAAGAAAGCCTCTGCTCCAGGACTTGGTTGCAGACATATTCTGTGCTTCTTCTATCGCACATACCTTACACCGAGAGCCCTGCATCTGGGAGAAAAGACTCTCTAACCGGTATCTCTAATGGCCAATGTAAATACATGTTTTCCCAATTCGCTACCCCTTTAAGGCATACATACGCAAACTTTATCAAATTCTTTATATACGGATTGTATTCAGCAGTAAACATTTTGAAAAAGGTAACAATAGTGAATGCATAAAACTTTATTACCACCAAAACCACCCCAAAATGAAGAGAGTGCATAGTATAGACGCTGCCCCCAAGCATTACATGAGAACTAATAGCCTAAAAGATAATTCAATGCAATAAAAGCCTTAGGTCAACCTGATCATTAATGGAGTTATTTGGTAGTTTGGTCATCAGTATCAGATTTATGGGTGGTTGTCACCATTGAAGTGGTAGCTGAGCTGCAGTACCCATGAATGGCCACTATACAGTGTATGGCGCTGTCTTGGCTCTGTATACTATGTATATCAGGCCCTGTTGGAACTGACCACAGCTAATTAGGAGGAGTGCCAGGTATCGACCTTCACATATCTGATATTGATAATATTTATTAACTTCAGCTCTCGTCACACACAACAGTGATCCCGACAACAATACGAATCCTTAGGGATCGCTGTTGCGTCACTCTGGGATCACTGGTGAGATGTCTAAAGGCCTCGTCACAACATCCAACATCGGCTGCAATGTCGGATGCAATGCCGCGGGTGCGCGCTCGCTTCTGACATTGCAGCCTAGCTGTCACACCGCAGCGAACGATCTGCAATACAGCGAATAGGCTGGATCAGCCGTGACATTGCTATTGCGGTGTCACACCGAACGATCCCGCTGGTTGTGTAAGTTGAAGTTGACAGGTTTTCCTGCATGCAGGAAAACCTGTCAACTCCGACTTGAACAACTATCGTTGTGGAATCGTGCGTTTACACGCAACAACGCCACAGCGATGTCATTTCAACATCGTTCCTGTCATCACTTTGAACGATGTCGGGAACAATGTTGAAACGTGTAACGGGGTCTAAACAGTCAGATCTCACCAGCGACTCAGCAACGATCTGGAATGATAGGAGGTCGTTGGGAATTCTCACTCCATAGCGTAGCATTGAGATCGTTGGTCGTTGTCTCTTTCAAACACAGCGATGCAGCGTTCCAAGCGGGGCGCAACGACCAAAAAATGACCCAGAGCAGTTTGTAACGATCAGCGATCTCATAGCAGGGGCCTGCTCGCTGCTAAGTGTCACACATAACGAGATCGTTAGCAAGATCGCGTTATGTCACAAAATCTGGGACTTAACAATGATCTCGTTAACAATCTCGTTATGTGTGACGGGGGCTAAAGGGACAACGACCAACGATCTCAATACAATTCCCAACGACCTCCTATCATTCCGGATCGTTGCTGAGTCGCTGGTGAGATCTGAGCGTTTGACATCTCACCAGCGACCCCAAAGTGACGCAACAGCGATCCCTAAGGATCGTTATCGTGATCGCTGTTGCGTCGTTGTGTGTGATGGGAGCTTTACATAGAGCTATTAATTCCACAGCACTTTATATACATCAGCAATTCTGTCCCTATTGGAACACCCTACCAGGATGTCTTTGGGGTGTGGGAGGAAACCAGGAACCCGGAGGAAACCCACGAAACACAGGGAGAACATACAGACTCCTTGCAGATGTCGTCCTTGGTGAGATTGATCCCAGGATCAAATGATAGGATAGGATGATAGATGATCAATATCTAAGTCCTGGACAATGACTTTGATCTAAAAAGGGCTGAAATTGCCAATTATTATATCTTTGTAATAGTGGGAGCTTTTTTTCTATTGTATCCCTGAGGAAGGCGCCGGGTTGTGGCGCTGAAACGCGTTGGGTTAAGGAATAAAGAGGATGAAAGTTTGCTGGCTCTTGGTGAGTTTTTAATCCAGAAGCAGCGCGGACCGTGACACACCATCACTCCCATCATCTTTTTTCTATTGTTGACACAGTGCTGCAAATTCCCTACTTGAAAATTATTAAAGTGACAGAAGTGTATGTATATACAGTATATATAGTGTATAAAATATATACGGTAAACTAAGTATATAACCTGGCTTTTGCTCTCCTCTCTTGTGTTTACCACATAATTTGAGCGTTTGTCTTCTGATTTTTTAGCTTATCCTTATTTTGGTTTTTCAATATACATTGTACACAGAAAACTGCCAATCACTGATGTGGGCTCAGCATTCTGAGCGCTGAATCAGAGACACTTATGATTCTATCACAACTGCTGCAGCCAGTAAAAGTAAGTGATAAATCACTGGAATCAGATTCTCAGCCCCTGTATCATGATGCTAAGGAATTCCCATTAAAAAGGTGCCCACTGTTCCAATTGACCACAGCAGGCCAATCTGTATTGAATTACAACTCAGATCTATTTGTCCCCTTGTTAGTGCTTGCATGGCTATAATTAGCTTTGAAGGGGTTGTCCTGGTTTAAACTGATAATTCTGCAGTCACTCGATGTGACTGCAGATTTATCAATCCTCCCAGCACCTGCACTGCAAGGATTCATTGGTTTTCTATGCTAGGAATAGTTTGCAATCATGCGGTATGTATGTTCCCGCCAAAAACAAGACTAACGGGTGCCATAAGTGTATGGAAGGAGGAGTGAAGTGACTAGTAGGCATTGCATTCTAGTGGGTGTGACCTTGCTCCATAAACTTTATAGCACCTGCTGTGGAAGCTATGTATAGACTGCCTGAAACTGCACTTCCCAGGAGCCTTAGCTCCTTACAAAAGCCTGGGAGGGGAAGAGCAGAGGACATAATTTATTGGCTGAACAAGCTGGAAGGGAGGTCGGGAGTGAACTCGACTAGGGGAGATATGTGTGGTCAGCCATCATGGCAGTGTGAAAGTGATACTGCAGGGCTGAAGTGTACTGTATCTCTTCAGCTTTGTGTGACAAGACTGTGAGCCCTGGAGCTGCACCCCAACCACAGACTGGCCAGGTTGCCAGGATCTATGTACCACCACCTGTGGCTTCACACCTAGAAGAATTCTGCCTGCAATTCCCAGCCTTTCACACAATGGATCCTAAGGTTCCCGCATGAAATGCTGGATGCAATACAGATCTGCTGCGAAAGCAGTGGGTAGTTACTGCTGAGACTTGTGGTTTTATTGTTTGGGAAAAATACTGAATCTATACAGACATGTTGCAAAAGGAATGAATAGTTACTGCTGGGACTTGTAGTTCTACTGTTTGAGAGCATTCTGAAGCAAAATGCAAGGCAGCACAAGTGATTTGTGATTTCAGTGACTAGAGTTGTTGTTTTCCTTATATTAAGTGCGCAATGGTTACAGTAAATGTACCAACATCTGCAGCAGCTGGGCCCCAATCTGGGACTATCTTTTTTCTAGCTGCAGCTATTTCTAGGTTTATGGTGATTAGATAGGAATGTGCTTGTTATGTGTTTAAAGTGGAAGTATCATCCCCAGCATTCAGTGTTTTTTTCAACGCACATCTTGTACCTTTGTACAATATTGCATAGCCTTATTTGTTTGCGGTTCCTTGATATTACCTATTCCATTGGCCCCTTTTATCCTCCTGTAAGTAAATCTGTTAATTAGTTCAACCTCATCGTTTGTATGGAACGTTGACAGAGATTTCCAGAGTCGACCCCTCTGCATTCCCCTAAAGCCCCTAGCAAGATTCGGGTGGAGGAACTGCGCCATATCAGTGTGAGAACTACTGAGCAGCCAGCACACGGCAGTGGATTTAAGGGGTGTTACAATTGTATTGAGCGAGGTTGTGCCCACTAAGCTGTTATCGCCAAGCACAAGCAATCTAGAGAATACAAGACTATCTTCAGAAGCATCTGCATCCATATTCCAACCGTATGAAATGTTAGAAAGAGGTTTGCCATTCATGTATCAGATACGGAATAAAAAGGAACATTGTTTAAAGATCCTTACCATATACAACAGCTGAAGAACTTCAGGCTAGACTGGAGACATCTGAAGTGATAATTTCAACTTGTACCATATAGTCAACATAAAACAGGGTCTATGAGTGAAGGCCACGGAGGACCCCATTGACTAAAGTATGGTGACTGCATTATGCCAAACGTTATTAAGACAAACCACAATGTTTCTTGAAATGTTCTATAGAAAGATTAAACCAAACTGGAGCTGTTTGGCAATGCACACAGGCTGTTATGTTTACAGATGAGGAAATGAAAGCAAAAAAGAAAAGTGCCTCCTACCTACAGTGAAGCATGGTGGAAGATCAATAATGTTCAAGAACTGATTTCCTGCCTTTGGGACTGAAGGACTTGAACATGTTACATTTACAATAAACTCAGAGAATTAACAGAGCATTTTAGGGCAAAATGTGCTCTTAAATATAAGAAAACCAGGTTTTATGTCAAACAAAATGGGTCCTACAGCAGAATAGTGATCCAAAGCACATGTGTAATAGCACACTACAATGGATACAGAGAACCTGACGGCGATACATGTAGCCCGAACCACTGACTGTATCATCTCAGCCCAGGTATGTTTGGCTCTGAAATGCTGCCATGTCCATCATAGGGACTGGTAATGGCCGAAAATCATTCCCCTTCTATCCTTGAAAAGTGTAAATTCAGGTTTGACAGACTGGGTGCTTGGCACATAATGCTAATTAACCACAGCCAATGGCAGAATGACTCTGCTTTGACCAAGACAAAGGGACTTTCTGTTGCCCCCTACACCCATCACCTTGGGCACCTGCCTCAATAGCCCACTTATACCTATATCCCTAGTCTTCACCCACGACTTCCATATCAACCAGTCTGTCTTGGATTATGCAGATCTTGAGTTAAAAGCAAATTGCCACCCCTAAGAACAGGTTGATAAATCTTTCCAGGACTTTTTGTATTTCCTGCTGCTACATTAACCATATTTCTGTCTACATGAGAAACCTCTTCAAGGCCATAAAGTTTTCGCTACTTAGAGTCAGATTAACAAGGCACAATGATGAAATTCACTCTTCGAAATGCAGTAAGGCAACAGATAGCATCATCACCATGTGACGACCATCATTTTACATCTCGGCGCTATCACATATCAAATAAAGTTGGGAGTTCCGTCATGTTTTGCATATGTTTCATGACAGAGCCACACAAGTACAAAACTGGGAAAGGAAATCATGTCAAAACTGTTGTAGGTAAGCAACAAAAGAAAAGATGGAACTGGTTTCTTCAAGACCCCGCGCTCCACTGATATCACTGCACAGCCAATAGGAACACCAAGTTTTGCCATAGGGACACAGGCAGAATTGATTTTTTTGTTTTTATATAATTTTAAAACAACCTAAATGGCCTTTACTACATATCATTTCTATGTTTTCTTTGAATAGGACACTGAATTTAAATTGAGATTTAGTGATGAGCAAGCACTACCATGCTCGAGTGCTCTGTACTTGAAACGAGCAATGGAATGCTTGGATGGTCACAACGCATTTACCAAGTATAATGGATGTCAATGGGAAACTCAAGCATTTTTCTGGAAGATCTTTTGGAAAAATGCTCAAGTTCCTCATTGACTTCCATTATATTTGGGTACTTGAGTCGCGAGTACTTGTTTTGAGTACCAAGCACCCGAGCATGGTAGGGCTCGCTCATCACTAGTGATAATATAATGCTTTTATCCCAGTCAGGTCATTTTCATAGTTTTTTATTTGAGCCATTAAAAAAACTACAGCCCCGATTCATCAGTTGTGATTTATGGAAATAACTTTTCTTTTTTTTAGTCTCGTGGCATTCACTGACGTTTTTGGCACAAAATTCTTCAAAATGATCTCAAAGCTTTGTCCTGGGGCCCCTACTTTTTTTCATCTATACCCTTGGCCTGGACAACTCATAAAGTCCCATGGCTTCCAGTATCACCTGTACGCTGATAAAACTCAGATCTACCTCTCTGGCCCAGATGTCACCTCTATCCTGTCCAGAATCCCAGAGTGTCCATCAGCCATACCTTCCTTCTTCTCTCACTTCCTAAAACTCAATGTAGACAAAACTGAACTCATCATCTTTCCTCCATCTCATGTATCTTCCCTACCCAATCTATCTATTACTGTAAAGGGCATAATGCTCTCTCCCGCACCTGAAATCCGCTGCCTTGGAATAACTCTCGATTCTGCCCTGTCCTTCAAACCAGACATCCAAACTCTGGCCACCTTGTGCCGCCTCCAGCTCAAGAATATTTCCAGAATCCATCCTTTCTTCAGCCCTCAATCTAGTAAAACTCTTGTACACACCCTCATCATCTCCCGCCTCGATTACTGCAACCTCCTCCTCTGTGGCCTCCCTAATAACACTCTTGCACCTCTCCAGTCTGTCCTCAACTCTGCTGCCCGACTAATCCACCTCTCTCCTCGCTACTCCCCTGTATCTCCCCTCTGCAAATCCCTCCACTGGCTCCCAATTCCACAAGGAATCCAGTTCAAGCTACTAACACTGACCTTCAAAGCCATCCACAATCTGTCTCCTCCCTATATCTCTGAACTAATCTCCCACTATCTTCCCTCACGTAATCTTTGATCTTCCCAGACCTCCTCCTCTCCTCCACACTTATTTTTTTGTTCCTCACACAACCGCCTCCAAGACTTCTCCTGAATATTCCCCATCCTCTGGAATTCTGTGCCCCAACACGTCCGATTATCCATTGCACTGAGATCCTTCAGACAGAACCTGAAAACCCATCTCTTCAGGAAAGCTACAGCCTGCAATGACCATTCTGCCGCCTCAGCACCACCGGAGCTGCCGCCTCATCACCACCAGAGCTGCCGCCTCACCACCACCGGAGCTGCCGCCTCACCACCACCAGAGCTGCCGCCTCACCACCACCAGAGCTGCCGCCTCACCACCACCAGAGCTGCCGCCTCACCACCACCGGAGCTGCCGCCTCACCACCACCGGAGCTGCCGCCTCACCACCACCAGAGCTGCCGCCTCACCACCACCAGAGCTGCCGCCTCACCACCACCAGAGCTACCACCTCACCACCACCAAGCTACCACCTCACCCCCACCAGAGCTGCTGCATCACCCCCACCGGAGCTGCCGCCTCACCCCCACCGGAGCTGCCGCCTCAGCACTACCGGAGCTGCCGCACTCCAACCTTCTGTCTCCTCCTCATTATCCTGTAGATGTAACCCGGCAAGGTCAGGGTCCTCTCCCCTGTGTACCAGTCTGTCATTGTTAATTTGTTTACTGTAAACTATATCTAGAATTTTGTATTTAACCCCTTCAAGGTGTTGAATTGCATAATAAGAAAGCATATCAATATTTTATAAATAACCAATATATTACCAGTAAAAGTGAACATAAATATGGGACAGATGTGACAACATAAACAGGCAGTCATCGCACCGCCGGAACAAGAAGAATGGAACAGAAAGGCACAAACTGATGTCACTCTACCACCTGTCTATATAAACGTATCTGTGGCTAAAATCAGCAAGAAAATACTTTTCCCCATTTTCTATACATTATACAAAATCTTTTACATTACAGGAGCCTCTTACAAAATCCTTTACATTACAGGAACCTCTGTACATTTGTTATTTTGCCATCAGGTGAAAAAAAATAATGTACATTATCTGCAAAAGCATATACAATAACAGGCAGACACTTGTATATATAGATATATACACAGTTAGTAAATATTACTGCACCCGCTGGCACATTTCATCATGCAGGATTATTCCCTTAATTCAATGATCTACTGCCGGCCGCATCACTTGAGTATCAAGTAAATGTATAAACACGAGAGCAGGCGGCGGAGCACTCGCACAATGTACATTTTGCAGGGTGTGTGTATTTCTATATGTATAGAGTGTATTTATACATAGGACACCCGGGACTAGAAGGTGAACCAGCAGAAGTTGTAACACTTACTTGCAAAGCTTGTACAATACTGACGCTTATTCTGTACATACAAACTGTATATATACAAGAAGGAAAAAAAAGAAGTTTCCAATACCTAAAGTAATACATCATCCAAGAATACATACCAGGCTGAGCTACGCGCAAGTGAAGAAGTTGGGTTTATTAAGGCACAACCTGTGGAATACAAGTCTCAGCCCTGACTGGTATAAATGGTTGGGATTTGCAATCATATAGTAGGTTGGGATCTACATGTTGAAGAACCCTCCAATGCACAGGATCATATCCCAGGTACCTAAAATGAAGTAATCATGAACCTCATGCAGACGGTCACATGGACCTTGAATATGGTGGTCATAGGTTCATCACATGACCATATCACAAAGACCGCAAATATGGTGGTCATAGGTGTCATCACCATCATATGACCATATCACATAGACCTCGAATATGGTGGTCATAGGCATCATACACATGACCATATAACAGACCTTGAATATGGTGATCAAAGATGTCATCACATAACCATAGCACGTAGACCTCAAATATGGTGGTCACAGATGTCACACATATGACCACATAACATAGACCTCACATATGGTGGCATAGATGTCACACACATGACCATATCACATAGACCTCGAATATGATGGTCATAGGCGTCATACACATGACCATATCACATAGTCTTGAATATGGTGGTCATAGATGTCACACACATGACCATATCACATAGACTTTGAATATGGTGGTCATAGATGTCACACACATGACCATATCACATAGTCCTTGAATATGGTTTTCATAAATGTCACACACACTGACCACGTAACATACAACCTCAAATATGGTGGTCATAGATGTCATACATATGACCATATCACATAGACCTCAAATATGGTGGTCATAGATGTCACACACATGACCACATAAACACAGACCTCGCATATGGTGGTCATATATTATAATGGGGCATAAATAGCACTATATAACAACATATATACAGAGTATTTTTTCTCCGTTGATGTCTATGGGATGATGTGGCAGGCTGTGGCCTACAATATGGCTCTGATTTGTATATGCTCAGTCTGTATTTATAGTGGATCACATTCCTGTGTGATTCAGCCTTGAGTATAATGCTCTTTATGGGCCATTTTGTATATCTTGAAGGGCTCAGTTGACATAAATTCCCATTACGTTGATGTGGGGTGTACATATTAATATAAGTAAAACTCACATATACTGTATGTTTTTCCTTTTTTCATCACTTTCTGAAATACCTTATTTTTAATGCTAAAAAAGAAGAATAATCCACCCCCTCACAAAAAAAAAATCACGTTTCATGAATTGTATGTGCTGAGCTGCAATATCAGACACAGCCTGTGTGTACGAGTGGCGCTGTTTCCTTAGCTATAAGCTTAAATAGTCCAGCTGCTTCATGCTGGCACTAAATAAAATCTTATGGACAAGGATTTGTTACCCCTTACAGAAAGACGTGCAGAAATGATTTTATTTTTGGTTGTTTTTTTAACAGCCTGTGATAAATGCATTAAACAAACTAAAGCAGACTAAAGCTCCCCCTTACACAGTAGACTAATTAAGGCCTAACTTGCCGATAAGGATGGATAGAGCTCACAGTGTAATGTGTATGGGGCGCCAGACAATTGATTTTGGGCACACCCCCAATCTGGTCAATTTTGGGTGAGGGCTGCATACACCTGATCCCTCTCTGGATTAGGGAATGTCCTGCCAAAATCAAGAGTGTATGGCAGATTATATGTAGTGTGATGTAACACTTCATGGTTGCGGCACAGTCAGGTGCTCCTTGGCCCCGGTGGGTTGGTATGGTGTTCGCCTTTAGGGGCAGCGACATGTTGGTTCGCACCCAATAGGTGATTTTAGATCTGGATCGTCTATACTGGCGTAAAAACATTCAACATCAGATGCACAATGTCCATGTTAGCAGAAGAAGAGCTGCCATCACCTGACTACTTGAAGCCGCATGGAGCAGCTGTCAGCCTTAGTAAACAGGCCAGTAAGTGAGCATCAATCCACTTGTATACAGTTGATTGGTGTTTGTTAGTCGCCAGTCTAAATGGGCCCTAAAATAATCTCCTTCTGGAGATGAGCTGGTGACATTGGGGACATATATTGCTGAAGTGAAGGATACGGCCTGACGTTATGGCTGCCACATGCAGCTCCACTCACCATTATGGTCAATTGCCCCTACATTTAGTTTCACAATTTTGCAGCTCTCAGAGATTTGACCGCACATAATTTGGCTGTATACTTCAGGAAATGGCTAAGCCAAGTTCTCCACTGCAAATTCTTAAGGGGTACTTACCAAGCTAGGGTACTTTCGCCCAAGTTAAGATGGCTATATAGAAAATAGGGCCGGTTGGGACTGCAAATTGTTTGCATTGTGGATGCAATCAATCATTATTCTGGTCGGTAAAATGTACCAAAGTAACACATGGTGTGATTTTTTAAAAAATAGTCTATGAGCACTGAAACACAGGCTTTAATGGGACCATGTGGTGTCACAACCAGTGGCGTAACGTCAGGCCCAGGGCCCCTGAATTGGTCTTTTTCTATAGGCAAAAGGACTTTTGGGGCCCCCCTAGGCTGCAGGGCCCAGGTACAATCGCAACCACTGCACCTATTGTAGTTACACCCATAGTCGCAACACAAACCGCACAATTACCGCTTGTCTGAGCAAACTCTTATTGTGTTGAGATTGCCGTCATGAAGGTCTCTCTGTGATTATATACATTCAGTGCATGCCTTAAAGCTAGAGGGGGCATTTCCAGTATAAAAAGGGGTAACAAAAAAAAAAAAAAGTATGTGGTTCCTGAGAATCCCATATGTCACAGGCATTGCTTAAAGGGGTTGGCCACTACTAGGACAACCCCTTCTGATCCCACGTGTCTTCCCCAGTTAAAATAAAGAGGGAACAGAAATGCACCACAAATACACAGAATCAAAGCAAGGGGTGTCTATCATGCCAAGATGCAAGCAAGTTAAAATAAAAGATCCTATACTCACCTCCTGTGCTACCACCGTTCCAGCCGGTAACCGCAGTTCGGGGCTCACGTGACATTGTGACATCACAAGAGCCCTGGCTTCTGTCTCCCCGCCTTCGGTATAATTGAGAAAATCAACATTGCGGTTGCAGATCACTTCCTGTCGATAGCTCCTGTGTCTGAAGGCGGGTAAAAGGAAGTTGACAGTGATTGGACGCGAATCTTGTGTGGCGTCACAACATCGCATGAACCGGGGTTATCGACAGCGCTAGAGTGGTGGCAGCACGGGAGGTGTGTACAGGGTCTATTACTTTAACTTGGGGACAAAAGTGGAACCAGTAGGGTTTATCCTAGTAGTGGAGAACCCCTTTAACCGGAATAAAGATTTAGTTGACCGGCCTAGACCTAAATCAGTTGACTGGCTTTCGTCTAAACCTCATGGACACGGCATAGTGACTTTTTGGTATATGCCCCTTCTTCCAAAAGGTTTAATAACTGCATCGATGTCATAGTCTCAAACACGCTCCCCATTGCCACGGGTCCTTATTTACGGTACCTAAAGTAAGAAACAAAATATACCTAGAAATCTAGTAATGCATTCTCTAAAAAAGTTACTAAAACTAAATTTGCTTTACATACATATCAAATGCATCTTTTTTTTTTCATTTTAAATAAGAACCTACCCCCCCCCCCTTCCCACCTATACAGAATACATGCAAAGTCTAGATTCCAAACATTAAAAAATAAGTCTCTACATTGCAAGACAATAGAAGCTGCTGACTTGGATTCAGTGTTTGGCAGGCACTGTACAGGCATACCAAGTACAGACACATGCCAAATCTGCTTTGCATTGCTATTTGCATTAGACAAGTCAGAGTGTTACAGGGCAGGTGAAGCGGGTGACATTTACAGGGGAATCGGCAGCGTAGGGTCTATATACACGATATAGACGAAGAGTTGATTGGTGTCTATACATTCCTCCCCACTAGAGGAATTAATCATTGCACTGATAACTCTGAGGGTACCTTTACACGTCGCTACTGGCGGGTGGCTACAACCGGATACATGCGAGAAATGTATCTTGCATCGGCAATTCAACCCGTGGTAGCGGCGTGTAAAGACGGTAGTAGACACCCGGCAGTAGAGGCACCTGTTTCCAAGCACTGCCCTGAAACAGGTGGCTACACAGCCGATTGTAGCGACCTGTATCGGCGTGTAAAGGTACCCTCAGGGATATGCAAAAACTACAGCTTGTCTTGTGCTTCCATAATATTTTCTATGAGATGGCGGACTACTGGAAACCTTTGATACCCATTTGGAAACTTGCCCTACCAAATATAAGTCCTATCATGACCCAATGAAAAAAATTAGAAGAGCTACATACATATCTACAGAATATTTTTACAATTGGGCTCAGTTTGGATGTAACAGGCTGTCTGCTGGCTTAAAGGTGTTATGACATCTAGGGAAGGTCACAAAAATTTGGGTTTGGCAGAATTATCGGTCACATCCCAAGAAAGTGCAACATCGGTGCCTTGCTGGCAGTGCTGTGTGTGTGCAGTGCAAACTCTTCCTTGCCATGCATTGTATGTACCGAGCATCAGTGTTCACATTGAATATAGGTTAACTGATAGATCTAATAATAGCGCCCCCTACTGGTGTAATGCATTGCATTCAAAATTGATTTCCCATCCCTATACCTGAAAGGTAATTCATCATTTTTTTTTTTTTTACAAGTTTAAAAAAATAGTACGTTATTTCCACCTGATCGTGGCTCCAGTCCGTGTGCTTATGTAGACACAACGCCTAGGTAAGCTCTACCTAACTCATAGGAGACCCATGATGGAGACGATGGCGCAGCTTCCCATCTCACTGCATGCTGGGGAGAGTCGGTTGCACATTCAAGAGTGAGAATAAAATCAATGGCATGAAGGAAGGGGCAGAAAAATGAAAAAATATAATAAAAAATGAATGCAGGAATGGGGAACGGGCAGAGTTGCTTTATTCTTCACGTAGCTGGAGACAGTAGCGATGGTAGCGAAGCTGAAAAAACAGTCTTTCCAGTAATGAATGCGTCATCCCCGGAAGTGTGTGGTGCTCCACGACCCCCACGTGCTTGAACCCTAAGGACTCGTACAGCTTGTGAGCGGCTATTTTCACAGCCGTCGTTCCCAGCACAATGGAAGAGTAGTGATTCAGCATGGCAAACTCCAAGACTTTACGGCCTAAGGCTTTGGCGATTCCCTTCCCACGGTAGTTGGAATCCACCGACATTCGACGTAACTCAACGACGTTGTCTTCTTCATTGCCTCTAGCTGCTACTATTCCAACAACGTTTCCTTCTAGGACGGCCACCCAGAAGCATGATTCCTGCAAGACAAAACCGCAAACACATGGGTGAGCAATGGCAACAGTCTGTCTGGCCAAGGCGATCTCATTAATGAAAGCAGTCCGCTATTGATGAGGGATGAAGACCATTACCGCCATCACAGTACTTCATTAATTCAGTGTTGTACAGGCACTACAGAAGCACAAATTGATTCATAACAAATTGTACTTGTTACGAACTGTCATTTTGTTGGATTCTTTTGAGAGTCGGGAAAAAGTTAAAAATAAATTATATTCACAGGTCTCGTTGCCGATATCGTTCAAAAGTCACGTGTTCTGTGACGCTTGAACGATGTCGAAACAACATGTTGTGTGACACAACAAATGATGAACGATCGGCTGATCGTTCATCGTTTGATTTGAAGGTCCTGTCCTCAAATCTATCGTTGGTCGCCCGGTGGACACGCAGCATCGCTGCTGTGACACTGGGAGACGACCGATAAGCCAGCTCCCAGCGCCTCCTGCAAGCGCTGGGAGCTGGTATCCAAGGTAAACTGCGGGTAACTAGGCAGCGCACGCTGCCTAGATACCCGATGTATACCTTGGTTACCAGCCTTCTCCGCTCACCGGCTGGTATCCAAGGTACACAGCGGTATCTAGGGTCCCTAGTTACCCGCTCTGTACCTTGGATACCACTGGTGAGCGGAGAAGGCTGGTAACCAAGGTATACATTGGGATATCTAGGCAGCGCGTGCTGCCTAGATACCTGCAATTTACCTTGGATCCAGCCTGCTCCCGCTTACCGCAGCCTGGCAGCAGGAGCAAGACATGTGGAAACGATATTTAAATAGTTTCTACGATGTCTCTGGTCCATTGATCACTGGTGAGTCTGCCTGTGTGACAGCTCGCCAGCGATCTGAAGGATATTGTTAGCGATCGCGCGTGCATCTTCAAATTGATGCGTGTGACGGCACCATTAGGTTTCCTTTGAATTTGTCTTCTCTTTGATCCGGATCTTTTGGCACTGACTAAACCTCACATGGTCACATTGGGCACGATGCATATCATTGACATCCACAATGTGTGTTGTGTCCCACATGAGGCCTAGAAAACTGTGGAAGATCCAAACCAAACACCAGATTCCTAATGGTGTCATGTAGAGACTCCTGGAGGATACCCACAGATTGCTACTATACCTTGAAAATCCTACACGGAAGCACATTAGGTGCCTACCGGTCAATAACACACATTGACAACTTTTCACATTTTTTTCCTTAGGGATAGGAACACATTTTACTTGTAAACCACATCCGTTTCACACAGGACACACCCCATCTTGCCTCGTTAATATGACTCAGGACACCAGGACTCTGTGTAAATCCTTTTAAAAGGTGGAAGAGTGATGCTTTACATGGAGATTTGACAACTATCCTGGAGTCCTAAGGTCTCCTTTTTTAACAGAAGACGTCAAGACATTCTAGTAGTGGTAATAACATACCAAGGGGACTCCATGTGTAATACAAGATCCAGAATAAATATATCGGAAAAGAACAACACCCCAACCCCTCCCAATAACTACATAGCTTGAGGATTCATGTTTGTGCATGCTAGTTGTCATTATGTCTTTTATATCCTAATTAATTGTAGAGCTTTTTTTTGTTTTGGAGATGTAGAAAGAAAAATATTAGCAAAAAAGGAGAAAAGAGAAGTAGTAAGCACCTAAAATCTCCTGGATATGTTTTGTAAAGCAATAGAAGATATGTGCTGCTTAAAGTTTTCCTAATTTGCAAAAAACTAAATCAATAAACATCAAAGTGCATATAATAGTGAGGAAGTAATGGATACAATTGTACCTCAGGGGCTGGACAATCAATAGTTTCTCCCCGCCCATGAGGAGCAATTTCAGCCAATAGGAAGAGAGTAAGTGAGGTCACATGACCAAAGTGCTGTACAATTGAGAGACATTCAGTGTTTAAGAATCTGGAGGAAGATAAGAAGTTGGAACTTCTGGGGTAAATATGCCCTTGTACCAAAGACATCAACTTAGTGTTACCATCGTCCATATCATTTTGAAATGCCGCTATGTTTTAGCCTAGATGTAAAGTATATGTTTCTCCCATACTGAATGTCCTTTGCTGTGTACTATAGTCTGGAAAGAGTTCTGAAATAATTTCTATTAATGACATGGAAACTCTGGACTCATTCAGATCCATAGAACCACTATGGAGAAGACAGAGACGTGTGTATAAGAAAAGGAAATATCAATTGCTTAAATCATTATAATAACATTGCGCTGATCAGGAAAATGGAAAATCAGTCTTTTAATCTACTATTATAAAAGGTAGAAAGGTTTAATGATTATAGCAATACCCATCACATAAATACATAATATAAAAAGAAAAAACTGATGGCACTTCCTAACAAACAAGAGTCAACAGGTGCAAAACTGAATACGAAATATACACAGCTGCACTCTGAAACGCTAAGGATGCAAACATTGAATTAAGCATTTAGATGTACTGTCACAGGTGTATCAGGAGACAAGAACCAGGCTGTTGGGGCCACTCGCAGAAGGGTGCAGCATCTGACCAAACAGCCAAAATCCTGAATTGTTGTTATGTCCCTTTAATAGGTATTTCTCTGCTTGATGATAGCTGGAGGTCACTAGGACCCAGCTGGTCTCCTACCTGCCTACCTTTCAGCTGTCTCTATTCATACCCCTTCGCTCCCATGATGTATTGCTGGTGATACTGTGTATGGAGTTGGTGTTGCTTAATGGTTCAGCAACGCATCGTGGACTTCCTGTGTAGTTTGCTGTCTGGCTCTCCTTTCAGCTAAGTGTTTCTCCCTCTCCCCTTTTTGTTTGTTTCCATGGTGTTTTTCCTTTAGTTGTTAGCTGGGTTGATCAGTGTCCACCTTGTCTGATCCCTTAGTAGTCTTAGTTGAGGGATAGACAGGAATGACATATCCTGATCGGCGACAGTTGCGGAGACTGTATAGGGTTATTAGGGGAGCCTGTTGTCAGTGCTAGTGTTTCTAGGGGTCACCATCTCCCCTTTGCCCTTAGTGTCAGGAACTCGACCGTAACCACCCGGTCTCCTAGCTCTTCTATGCCACTAAGCCCCGGACAGGTCCACAATGGTGCAGCTACTGTACATGAAGCAAAGTAGCCTCAGGTTCACTGCCAGTCATAAAGACCTGGCAACTCTGGGTCCTGGTATCCCTCCTGCAGCTAAGCTGCAAAGCAGCCTCTTGGCTGGCTATCAGCTTCCTTCTCCCCAGTGTGCCTAACCCCATCCCTATCCTAACTCCTCCCTCCAACCAGAGTCTGTCACAGCCCCAAACAGGCCTCTCGTGCCCAGCCCTCTGGTTAGAGATCACGAGTGTTGGATGTGTGGAGGTCCAGCAGAGGAAACACCGAATTTTCCCAGACATGGCATAACCTTAGATGGACTGCAGTACTGTGGCAGCCAGACCGCAGGGGCACCACATTGTGATATAGTAGTATGTATAAGCTATGTATAGAGTATAAGATAATGTACAGTGGAAGGTAATATGTGACATGGCACTTAGGATAAGATAGGACATGTAGGTATAGTATGATAGTAAGCTTGTTCAGCTACTTACTGTAGGGTAAGCACCAGCAGAGTGTATGAGCTGATTTATAACCACTGATCAAATCGGACTTAAATGTGTAGGAAACAAAAAACCATTAAAAGCCGAACGGTGCAAAAAGTGTGTAATCAAACCTAATTGCAAAAATGATTTGCTTAGAATTAAATGCATGAATATAAGTGTTAGAATTCTCAATTTGGAAGCGAAAGGTGGACTTGACTTTCCCTTTAAGGACTTATAATTCAGACTTCAGGATGTTTGTATTGGTTTTTCTCTCATTAGAAGGCTTAATCTACTTTCCTTTATAATCACTTTCGCAGCTTCGACCCCTGGGGAGTTAAATCCTGACAAAGTTACTTTCCCCATGAAAATTAAGACCGGGGATTGCAATCATTTAGGACTTAATGAACGGACTGAAATTGTTTCCTGGGTCAGATCTCCAGCTCCAGTATCAGGAAAATAGCTAAATTCTTTAAAAAGATTGCTTACTATGCAATTCATACATTTTCCAAGTCAATGAAGCCTAGAATATAGGCAAATTGGCAACAAGAACTGAACAAGTTTTTCAAGTACAACTGACTCACTGCATGAGAGTAGCAATGCAAAAACTGACGTATTTTAGCTAGCTTCACACCACGGTTTTTGGGATCAGGTTGATCCAGTTTTGCCTCCCATGTTTCCCTATGGTGCCAGATTTCCTATTGGCCATCAGGTTTTGCTGTATTCTGTGCCTGATCCGGTTTTGTTCGGTTTTTCACCGTGCACAAAATCATAGACTGCAACGCTTTTAGGCTCTGGGGAAAAAAATCAGACAGTCCCAGATCCAGGGAAATCCAGCACCTATAACATGGGAGTCAATGGGCACCAGATCCGTGAAAAAATTAGATCGTTTCCCGGATCCGATTTTTTGCAGAGCATGCTCAGAAATCCAATTTCAGCACCATGGATGGCACTACGTCTAGCACAGGCTGTGAATTCAGCACCAAGGACAGCGGCAGAGCACTCACAGGCAGACTTCGGCATTTTGGACAGCAGCAGAAAACAAATCCTGCAAAAAACAGGATCCAGGACCATATTTGGCCACACTTTGTGCACATCCTGTCCTGTCAGGTTCTCTCCGGTGGATCCTGCAAAATAACAGGATCCACCCTGACAGACACAAACCGTGGTGTGAAGCTAGCCTAACCAATTTAGCTCTTCGTCATCTATATAACGACATTAGATGATTACAGGCACGGAGGGTTCGCCTTGCTCCTCTATCATTTGCGGCTATAAAACTTTAGATTGCCTAGAAAAAACTTGTCTAAAGGCTCTGATACAAGGGCTGATAATCAGCATAATGAGCGTCCATGATTATTGTAAATATGGAAGCAATCAGCAAACGTTCATTCTTCGGGAGATCATATCTTGTATGTGGCCTAGATCATAATTATTGTGAGCAGCAGCATATCAATCTGTATAAACGGGGGAGGGGCAGGGTTTGTGCGGAGACTAACAAAAACCTACTAAAGGGTACCAACCATCAGGATTTAACCACTTGTAAGTCAGTGCAACAGATGACTGACGTGTGCAGCATGACATCACTAATTGGGATTTTCTTTCATTCCTCCACTGTGGGCTTGTCTTTCCACTGTAAGCTAAATCACCTTCCCCTGGATAAGAGGTAGGGGGTTCGGCTTACAGCACACTGCCAGCCCACAGGTGGAGGAATAAAAAAAAACCAATTAGTGATGTCATGCTGCACACAGCAATCACTTGCTACACTGATTTACAGGTGGTTAAATCCTGTTGGTTGGTTCCCTTTAAATCACAGAAAAGATCCTTTAAAACAAATTCTCATCAGTTCAAATAGAGGTTCAGATGTTACACTGCCACGCCAAAATTTGGCATAAAAGATTTAAAAAGTTGCAATATTTAGGTGCAACGCCAGTTTCAACAAAATAGCAGAGCTGGGGTGGGACTTGGGGTGATGTAACAGCTCGTCTAATTCATGACGAGCTGTGTCATTCCCTTCCATATGTGACTCGTAGCTGTCTTCCAGCTTCTTGCATTAGCAACTGGCTATCAAACATCTATGAACAGCGAATTATGAATTATATGAGTAGTCTTGCACACAAGAGCAGGTCTGGATATCCAGATACTGGCCTTGGGGGTTTATAGATAAGTATGGTAACCTGGAAAAAGAATGACACTACCTGTCAGTGGAGGGGCTTGAAGCTGGATATTACAGAGGGGTGGGACTGTAAAACACTGAATTGAGGTATTGTGAAACCCTTGGATCTTGGTGTACTTATACTAGTAATGGAGACTCTCTCTCAAAGCTGGTAGCGGCTTGCGACCCTGTCTCAAAGATGAATGTGGTTTGTGACCCTCTCACAGCTGGATGTGACTCGCGACCCTCTCTCGGATATGAATGTGGCTCGTGACCTTCTCTCAGAGCTGAGCTGGATATGGCTTGCAACCCTCTCTCAGAGCTGGATGTGGCTTGTGATGCTCTCTCAGAGATGGATGTGGCTTGTGATGCTCTCTCAGAGATGGATGTGGCTTGCAACCCTCTCTCCGAGCTGATTGTGGCTCGTGACGCTCTCTCAGAGATGGATGTGGCTCACGACCCTCTCTCAGGGCTAGATGTGACTTGCGACCCTCTTTCAGAGCTGATTGCGGCTCGTGACCCTCTCTCAGAGATGGATGTGGCTTGCGACCCTCTCTCAGAGCTGGATGTGGCTCACGACTCTCTCTCAGACCTGGATGTGGCTCATGAACCTCTCTCACAGCTGGATGTGGCTTGCGACCCTCTCTCAGAGCTGGATGTGGATCATGACCCTCTCTCAGAGATGGATGTGGCTCGCGACCCTCTCTCAGAGCTGGAGGTGGCTCATGACCCTCTCTCAAACCTGGATGTGGCTCATGACCCTCTCTCAGAGCTGGATGGAGCATTCCCTGATGAAGAAGAATAGCAGGCTCTGAAACGCATTGGATGGATCTAATAAACTTCTAGCAACCGAGGATTTGGGCTTTGTGTCCTTTGAAGCAGCGTGGACCTACTACACACCGTCCCTTTGATTTCTCAGAGCTGGATGTGGCTCCTGACCATGTCTCATAGTTGGATGTGGCTCTCAGGGTCAAAAAGGATGGGACCTCTGCTTCAGGTATGGTGTGGTCAAGAGCACAATGCAGTTTGATTGCTGGAAGTTTGTAGATTTTATTTTTGGGAAACTGCATCAATAAACTGTACATCTGAGAGCAGACTGTAATGTGCAGATTGGTCATACTTTACCCTCTCACAAGAAAGCCAAAAATAGAGAGTGAGCACAGACCGCACACAGTGCACCACTATTCTAAGCCGCTAGAATCTCTGATTAAACCTCCCGCTGGTTTAATAAAATACCTGCAGCACATCAGGAGAACACGAGGCCGGAGATGCTCTCTGCTCACCCTCCCGCTGTCACAAGAAATCTGCTCCAGAGCTAAAAAACATATGCAGCTTCCATTTCACGCATAATGGCACGTAATGCACTGCACATCTGAAGACCTGGAGATTACACCCCGAAAATGAGGCTGCAGGTTAAGTAGGCGCAGCTTTTGGGAATCTAATAGTTCACATAATAATCCACAGGCCGGGTGACTTATACCCACATATCTACATGAGGCTGATGCTCGGAGACATCATACAATATTATTCATCAACCATATTATCAAAAACACTGATACAGGTGGTCGGTCTAGTGAACTCACGACACATTACGGTTGATTTAAAATGTATGTTTTCGATTTTTAATATTTTATCACATTTGTAACAACCCAGAGAAAACCTTTAATACACTCCTGAAAAATGTGTCCCCCCGTTTTGGATCAAGGCCTATGATTTTCAGATCCCTGCTCGCTGTTATTTAATAAAAACTACTGTTCTGATGATGTTTACCGAGGTGCAGAGCTTGTTACAATTCATCAGAGCAATCGCTTGTATTCGGCTTAAAAGTGGCATTCTCATGCATAGACATTACCCCCTATCTATTGAATAATGAATAACACTCTTGCACCTCTACAATCTGTCCTTAACTCTGCTGCCTGACCAGTGGCGGACCGTGATCCTGGAGGGCCCTGGTGCAGCCATAGTGGGGGAGGGGTGCTAGTGGTTGTCGGCGAGGAGCTGGGGGGGGAAGTTGGGGGGTGCTAGTGGTCGTCGGCGAGGAGGGGGGAGATGGTTATTGTAGATGCGGCTCTCCTACCTGCGCTGAGCCGCCAAATGCAGTGGAGCCGGGGCGGAAGAGGAGAGGAGGGGCGGGATCAGCCAAGGGAAGCAGGAAGCTTCCCTCAATGACCTTCCTCTCTGACATCGGGTTACGGGGGTCAGCTGGGGGCCCCCCTGCAGGCTTGAGGGGCCCCATAGCCGGTTGGGGCCCTGGTACAGCTGAGCCAGCTGTACCACGGTAGGTCCGCCCCTGTGCCTGACTACCTCTCTCTTCACTATTACTCCACTTCTGCCATCTGCAAATCCCTCCTCTGGATCCCAATTCCCGAGCATATCCAATTCAAACTAACATTGACTTACAAAGCCGTCCACAATCTGCTTCCCTTCATATACAGTGCATTGTGAAAGTATTTGGCCCCTTGACCTTTTCAACCTTCTGCCACATTTCAGGCTTCAAACATAAAGATATAAATTCAAATTTTTTTTGTGAAGAATCAACAACAAGTGGGACACAATCGTGAAGTGGAACGAAATTTATTGCATATTTTAAACTTTTTTAACAAATAATAAACTGACAAGTGGGGTGTGCAATATTATTTGGCCCCTTGAATTTCAGTGCAGCAAACTCCCTCCAGACGTTCAGTGAGGATCTCTGAATGATCCAATGTTGTCCTAAATGACTGGTAATGATCAATAGAATTCACCTGTGTGTAATCAAGTCTCCGTATAAATGCACCTGCTCTGTGATAGTCTCAGGGTTCTGTTTCAAGTGCAGAGAACATCATGAATATCAATGAACACTCCAGGCAGGTCCAAGATACTGTTGTGGCGCAGTTTAAAGTCGGATTTGGTTACAAAAAGATTTTCCAAGTTTTAAACATCTCAGAAGCACTGTACAAGCAATCATATAGAAATGGAAGGAGTATCAGACCACTGCAAATCTACCAAGACCCGGCCGTCCCTCTAAACTTTCATCTCGAACAAGGAGAAGACTGATCGGAGATGCAGCCAAAAGGCCCATGATCCCTCTGGATGAACTGCAGAGATCTACAGCTGAGGTGGGAGAGTCCATAGGACAACAATCAGTCGTACACTGCACAAATCTGGCCTTTATGGAAGAGTGGCAAGAAGGAAGCCATTTCTCAAAGATATTGATAAAACGTTTGGTTTGAAGTTGTTCACAAGTCACCTGGGAGACACCAAACCTGTGGAATAAGGGGCTCTGGTCAGATGAAACCAAAATCAAACGTTTTGGCCACAATGCAAAACGATAGGTTTGGCGTAAAAGCAGCACAGCGCATCACCCTCAAAACACCATCCCCACTGTCAAACATGGTAGTGGCAGCATCATGGTTTGGGCCTGCTTTTCTTCAGCAGGGACAGGGAAGATGGTTAAAATTGATGGGAAGATGGACGGAGCCAAATACAGGACCATTCTGGAAGAAAACCTGTTGGAGTCTGCAAAAGACCTGAGACTGGGACGGAGATTTACGTATCTTCCAACAAGACAATGATCCCAAACATAAAGCAAAGTCTACAATGGAATGGTTCAAAAATAAACGTATCCAGGTGTTAGAATGGCCAAGTCACATCCAGACCTGAATCCAATGGAGAATCTGTGGAAAGAGCTGAAAACTTCTGTTCACAAACGGTCCTAATCCAACCTCACTGAGCTCCAGCTGTTCTGCAAGGAAGAACGGGCAAGAATTTCAGTCTTTCAATGTGCAAAACTGATAGAGACAAACCCCAAGAGACTGCAGCTGTAATCGCAGCAACAGGTGGCGCTACAAAGTATTAACTCAAGGAGGACAAATAATATTGCACTTTTCAGTTTTTTATTTGTTAAAAAAAGTTTAAAATACCCAATAAATTTCATTCCACTTCATGATTGTGTCCCACTTGTTGTTGATTCTTCACAAAAAAATTAGAATTTATATCTTTATGTTTGAATCCTGAAATGTGGCAAAAGGTTGAAAAGTTCAAAGGGGCCAAATACTTTCACAAAGCACTGTATCTCTGAACTAGTCTCCGATACCATCCAAGTCGTAATCTTCGATCCTCCCAAGACATCCTCCGTTCCTCTACACTTGTACATTCCTCATTGAACCGCCTGCAAGACTTCGCCCAAGCATCCCCCATCCTCTGGAATTCTGCACCTCAAAACGTCCGACTGTCCCCCACACTTGGAACCTTCAAGCGGAACCTGAAAACCCATCTGCTCAGAACTGCCTACAGCTGGTAATGACCACGGTGCCACCTCCCCACCACTGGACCCGGCGCTCCACCACCACCCGAGCAGACCCAAATTACTGTTCCCCTTCCCATTGACCTGTAGAATGTAAGCCCGAAAGGGCAAGGTCCTCTCTCCCCTCTGCACCAGTCTGTCACTGTTAGTTTGTTCATTATATTTTTAACTTGTTTGTATGTAACCCTTTCTCATGTACAGCACCATGCATTCAATGGTGCTCTATAAATAAATAATATCTTCCTGATTGCTATGGCTCCTACTGCTGGGGACCCCACCGATCACAAGAATCGAGTCACTCCTGTGTGGACATTAGTCATGCGCCCATCTGACTCATTCTTTATTATGGGATTACCTGAAGACTGCAGTGTTTGGCTATCTCAGGCAGTCCCATTAAAAGGGCTGTCCACTTCTAACACAACCCCTATGTTTGGCCCCATTAAAAGTAAAAAGCTTATACTCACCTCCTCTGTCAAGGCTGTTCCAGCAGTGGCGGGTCTTGCGTTCCCGGGGCTCAAGTGTGGTTGTGACGGCCCTGCATACGTCTTCTCTCCCCACACCTTCGGGAGTATGAGTAATCAAGGAAGTGAGTAGAATCCAAAACTCTCACTTCCTGTTGATTACTCATACTTCCGGAAGCATGGAGAGAAGCCTGCAGTCATTGGCTTTGGGGCTCGCATGATGTCATAACCACCTGAGCCCAGGGAATGCAAGCACCGGCCCTGCTGGAACAGTTCCGGCAGCAGAGGTGGGTATAGGTTTTTTTATTTATTTTTTTTAAACCGTCTTTATTGAAAGAAAAGTAAAGTCTACATACATTGGCAAGGAACATTAAGGAAGAAACAAAAATTTACAGTGCATCAGCATATTAGACGGCACATTTTAACTATAACCCCTCCACTCCCTCCCACTCCCAAAGACACACAGCAAAACTCTTGTGTCAGAATATCACTTGAGCATAAGAGGGACTTTGCTGGTAATCTGCTGCCTCATGTACCAGTCTGTAAATTAGAAGCAGCCATGTACCGTCTGGCGCATGGATAGTGGGTGGGTATTAATAAAAGAAGACCATGGAAGTGTGGCGCCCCTGCGGGTCCAGTCGCCACAGAGGCACTGCACCTGTGGTACCCCCAATCACAGGTAAGGAGGGGACACTACGCGGTACCCACATACCACATGCACCGCTAGTCACTCCAGACCAGAAAGGTGGGGGACTGATTAAACCTCCATCCCTAGCTGGAGATAGGGCTAAGATAGGGTGGTGGGTGGAACTGTAGAAAGGAGAGCCACTTAGACAGGAAGAGCAGGAAAAAGAGGGAACACCAGGAAGTGACAGTCAATCAGAGAGTCAGAGACAAGAAGAGGAGTAGTAACCATGAGGAGAGTTGAGCTCCAGTGAGGGAGCTGGGAAGGACGAGAACCAGGGGACTAGAGCTGGAGGAGCTCGTCCCAGGATGAGAGAGAGACAGAGGGAGCCAGGCAGGAGCTCCAGAGAAGGAAGGGGTCCCAGAGGCACGGGAAGTGAGAAGTCCACCTGTGAGGCTCGCATCCATTGCCGGTCGCAGGCAAGTGGAGGGACCAGGACCGCAGAGGATCATCGGGGCCAGACTAGTAGAGGAGACTTGAGGTCTCAGCTAGCCAGCTGGAGGCTGCTGCATCTCTAGGAGCAGCAGCCGAATCTAAGTCATTCACTGCAAAGGTTGCCGGGTGGGGCCAAAGGGGACGTAGAGTACGTCGCCCAGTAGGGTCCGAGGCCACTGGCGCGGGACACTGAACGTGAGGTGCAAGGTAGGAGAGTCAGCAGAGGAGGGAGACGACCTGGAAAAGGTACACAGAATGAGGTGCCGGCTAAGTGTTTCCAATCTACCTGGGAGTGGCTGGACTCCTGGCTCATGGGACACAGCACTAGTGGTGTATGGGTGTGTGCAGAAGCCTTCACCTGAGAACCGTGAGTTAAAGTGTGGAACTGCACCAGCTGTGTCCTCGAATTATCCTGGCGTCTCCTGCCCTGCACTGCAACTTCATCACTATCTGCACATTGACTTTTTACACCTGCTCCGGGGTACCGCTCCACCTACGGGGAGCGACAACAGCAGGCTGCATCGTCATCTGCCCCATCTGAATTGCAGCGTCGGCCATCCCTAACCGAGTACCGTAGGTGGCGTCACGACATCAATCACCAAAACCTTAACCCCCAAACTTTTTATTGACACCTCCAGGGTCACGGAGCCGGGTCTCGACCCCCTGTGACTCCCTATCAGAACTGTTGCCCGGTTCTGAGTATCCCATTGCCCTGAGGGGGGGGGAAGGGCGTGTCATAAGAAAAAAAAACGTTTGGTGAGTTTTTCTTGGTTAACTAAGGACTCTATCCAGTCCATTTTAAAGAGGTAGGCTACCTTCGTAATAATCAAACTTAGAGAAGGGGTTGCGTCCTGCGCCCAGAGGTGTGGGATACTTTTACGGGTAGGCTCTTCTATTTTAATAGGGCCAAACATAGGGAATGAGAAGGGGTTGTACAAATAGTGGACATCCCTTAATGAATGGAAGTACACATGATCAACCACTACTCCAATCAGAGCCCTGGTTCTTGGGATTAATTGGGATTCTTGATCCACTAAATGTATCTGATTTTAAAGTAATCAGTGAAGTAGAACAATAGAGAATAACTAATATAAGAAACAAATCTGTCCCATGACAGTCACAGACGACGCCATTCAAGAATTTATAGGTTAGCTTTCTTTCCTTTGGCATTGCGGATGACACTAATTTGGCAAAATTGCAATATTTGTCACCCGCAGAATGTCAATTTATACTGCAGATTTTCCCACTTTTGCAATACCTTACTAGAAATCGGCATCTTCAGCATTTCTGTGGCCAAACCGGTGGTGCAGAGAGTCCTGCGACCTGTGTATAATATTCTATGTCTTCTCGCCTTCTCGCTTCAAAATGGAAGCCCCAGCAGTTAGTGGAGCATGATTGGGACAGGCTTTTAGCCTTCTGATGTGGGCTGTACATACATAATCTAGAGCAGGGCTGGGTCCGGCACTGACATCACCGACAGGAGGCGTTTCAGCTGCCGGAACCCGCTCCAGCCCACCGTTTGCTCTGCGCCTGCGTGACTTCAGACACAGCGCAGCACTGAGCGGCCAAGGAGGGGAGACACGTAAAGGAGGCAGCACAGAGAGGCCTGGAGGTGGCACAGAGAGGGCTGGAGACGGGGAGGACACCAGGGAACAGCAAGGACTCATTACTGAGTAAGTCCCTCCGGACTTCTTATCTATACACTTTATAACGTCTTTTTAACAGCTTACAGAAGGGCTAGAGACATGGGGGCCCCCCTTCATTGAATGCAGCAGACACGCTGCATTCAGTTAGCATAGCACCAGGGGGGTGACCTGCCCTCTTTAAAGGGAACCAACCAGCAGGATTTAGGGCTATAAAGTGAAGCCGGTGCCTTGCAGGCTCTGGAATACTGAATACAACCATACCTTTACTTCAGTGATTAAATATACAATTGCAGAGAAAAATGTTATCAAACACTGGGAAATATGTGCAGCAGAGGGACAGAGTGTGTAGCACATTAGCGTAAGAGGGGCTGGGATTCTTTGTATTACTCCCCTGTTTGCTCTAAGCCAAACTGTCCTCCCTCCACTCTTTCCCTCCTTGTCACTCTATACCCAGCCACATTGCGTCTGACATTGTGCATGGTGATAGCACAATGTCAGGTTCCTATGTGCCTCAGATCATCACTCCCTCCCTACCACCTGTGTCTCTGGATACTAGCTCTCACTGCTTCTTCTGTCTGTAAGAGATTGGAGGGGGCAGGGCCTTATCCTGCAGAGACTGGAGGGGGTGGGGCCTTCTGCACTGTAACTGGAGGGGGTGGGGCCTTCTCCTGCACTGTGACTGGAGTGAGCGAGCATTCTACACTGACTGGAGGGGGCATGGCCTTCTGCATAACTGGAGGGGTGGGGCCTTCTCCTGCACTGTGACTGTAGGGGTGATGCCTTCTGCACTGTGACTGGAAGGGGTGGGGCCTTCTCCTGCACTGTGACTGGAGAGGGCAGGGCCTTCTGCACTGTGACTGGAGGGGGTGGGGCCTTCTGCACTGTGACTGGAGGGGGTGGGGCCTTCTCCTGCACTGTGACTGCAGGGTGTAGGACCTTTTCCTGAACTGTGATTGGAGGGGGTGGGACCTTTTTCTGAACTGTGACTGGAGGAGGCAGGGCCTTCTCTTGCACTGTGACTAGAAAGGCTGGTGCCTTCTACTGCACTGTGGCTAGAGGGGACAGGGCCTTCTACTGCACTGTGACTGGATGGTTCGGTGCCTTCTGCACTGTGACTGGAGCAGGTGGGGCCTTCTCCTGCACTGTGACCTGGAGGGGGCAGGGCCTTCTCCTGCATTGACTGAAGGGGTGGGGCCTTCTGTTGCACTGTGACTGGAGGGGGCGGGGCCTTCCACACTGTGACTCCTGGGGGTGGGGTCTTCTGTTGCACTGTGACTGGAGGGGACGGGGCCTTCCGAACTGTGACTGGTGGGGGCGGGACCTTCTCTCGCACTGTGACTGGAGGAGGCAGGGTCTTCTCCTGCGCTATGACTAGTGGGGGCAGGGCCTTCTCTCACACTGTGACTGGAGGAGGCAGGGTCTTCTCCTGCGCTATGACTGGTGGGGGTGGGGCCTTCTCTCGCACTGTGACTGGTGGGGGAGGGACCTTTTCTTGCACTGTGACTGGTGGGGGCGGGGCCTTCTCTCACACTGTGACTGCAGGAGGCAGGGTCTTCTCCTGCACTATGACCAGCTGATCAGACACAGCCAGAGAAGAAGCAGTAAGAACTAGAAGCTAGAGACACAATAGGGAGTGATGATCTGGGGCACATAGGAGCCTGACATTGTGCTATCACAATGTCAGATGTCCTGTCCCTGGGTATATAGTGACAGGGAGGGAGTGAGAGGGGAGGAAGAGAGGAAGGGGGGAGGGTTTGGCTATGAGCAAACAGGGGAGTAATAAAAGAAACCCAACCCCACATAGTGACGCTGTGCTGCTCTTATGCAAATGTGCTGCACAGATTTTCCGATGTTTGATAACTCTTTTCTCTGCAATCATACATGTAATCATTAAAGTAAAGGTATGATTGCACTCAGTATCCCAGAGCCTGTAAGGCACCGGCTTCACTTCATAGCCCTAAATCCTGCTTATTGGTTCCCTTTAATGAGTCTGGAGACTCTGTGTTTCGTGGTATTGCCCCACATCAGTGCAAAGTATGAGATCTGATTTGGCTAGGTGAGAGGCTAAGACTAGGGATCCTTATAAGGGGTGAGGTTTCTCCTTGTGGAGAGGGACATGTCAGTATGAGGAGCCTTCTGATGTACAGTAAATGCTGTTTCCATCCACAGCAAGTAGAGATATACATTTATTTTCAGCCACCATGACAACATGTTCCCTCTCCATCAGAGCCGAGGACATAATTGTCATTTCAGTATTTTCCATCCTGTGAGTGAGAAATAATGGACGCAGCACTTTGCACTTAAAGAGAATACGGCGTAAAATCCTGGTAATGAAAATTGCTGTAAGCGAACGTGCGCTCATTAATGGCATCTTTTATGGTTCCAGATAGAATGCATTAATCAGATACTAATGGCAGATGTGGATGTGCTCAACAGAACAAGTTACATACAGGAGTTCAGAGAGCGCCCCCTACTGCAGTGTAACCGGTAACGGTGGAGTAGTCACACACTGACTTCATAGTAGTGTACACCGTGCCTATTTTTCCCATAGTGGCAATTTTTTGTATAGTAGGCGCAGGTCAAAGGACTTACATTTTCCTCCTTTGTCATGAATGGAGGCTCAGAATGATTTTTGCATACAAGTAGATTGTAATAACGTTAGACTATCACTATGGACGGTGGGCGAGGGTCTGGGCTGCAATGTACTAAGCAGGACACAGCGAGCCTCAGTGATAAAGGCAACACAGGTGCATAATACTAATGCAACAATCACTCTCAACCTGCCATGACATGGGGAGGTGATTTGTCATATTTTATATGCACACAGATGAGATTTCCACCAACACCTCACTTTTTATCTCTATGCACGATGCAACAGGGCCCTTTGGAGAGTCTGTCCTGTGTGGTGCACATACATAGTGCTGGTCTAACACCGGCTTCACACCACGGTTTTGTGGTTTCAGGTTCTGTCTGGTTTGAACCGAACAGAACCTGATCCGGTTTTAGCCCCATGTGTCCCATTGGTGCCGGATTGGTCTTATTTGGCCCTGTGTTTTGTGCTTTTTCGGCTGGATCCGATTATGTTCGTTTTTTGCCCCGGATACAAAATCAGAGTCTGCACCATTTTTTGTCCAGTGCAAAGAACGAACAAAACCAGATCCTCCCAGATCCAATGTGATCCGACACCCATAGCATGGGAGTCTTTGGGCGCCGCATCGCCCTGGATCCGGCAAAAAATCGGACCGTTTCCCGGAAGCCTTTTAGAGAACAGTGCCGCCTCTGAAATGCTGCCATGCTTATTCAGCACCGTGGACAGCAGCATTGCTGAGCCACCGCTGAACGTTCAGCACCATGGAGAGCTCCACTGCTCACACGAGCTGAACGTTCAGCACCGTGGACAGCTGCACAGAACGCTGAAATTTCAGCACCGCAGGCAGCTCCCCGGCACACGCAGGCTAAAATTACAGCACCGCTGACAGTAGCAGCAATGAGCAGAAACGAATCCTGTAAGGCCGGCTTCACACCACAGTTTTGTGCATCAGGTTCTGTCCGGTTTGAACTGGACAGAACCGGATCCGGTTTTGCCTCTCATGTATCCCTATGATTCTATTTGGCCATCAGGTTTTGTGTATTCTGTGCCGGATCAGATTTTGGTCAGGTTTTTCACTGTCCCCAAAATCAGAGCCTGCAGCAATTTTTGTCTCCGGTGCAAAAATCAGACAAAGCTAGATCTACCGCAATCCAGTTTCCATATAATGGGAGTCTATGGTGCAGGATCCGGTGAAAAACCTGATTTGTTTCCCTGATCCGGTTTTTAGCACTGAGCATTCTCAGAATGCTCCTTCAGCACCATGGACAGCGGCTACACCCATTATAGCCTATGGAGAAGTAATTCACAATGCTTTTTAATGGAGAAATGAAAGAAACGAATCCTGCAATAAACAGGATCACGGTGCTTATTTGCCATCCGGTTCAACCCATCAGGTTCTGTCCGGTCCTGTTAGGGTGATCCTGCAAAAAACAGGATCCACCCTGACAGACAAAAACCGTGGTGTGAAGCCGGCCTAATAGTATGGGTGTGATCAGATACTCTACATCATACTTGCCTGTGTGCATATATAATACCACCAATCACCTCCCTCATGTTATGGCAGGTTAAGTTCCCCTTCACATCATGTTTTTTTTCTGTCGGTCGGGATCCTCTTTTTTGCAGGACCCCATGGACAGGAACGGACAGGACCGGATGTGAACTCCGGATGACATTTCGGTGTCCGGATCTGTGATTTTGACTGATCCGGACACAGAAAGAGCTGGAGGAGCCGAGCCTGCAAAGCGCAGACAAGTGATGTTGGGGCTGTTATGTCACACGGGGGAGGAAGAATCCTGTGTTTCTCCCCCTGTTTGACATGTCGGGGCTGAATTTTTTGCTTTCCCAGTATATCTACATATACTATCTACATACACTGGGAAAACAAAACAAAAGAGAAAAAATGTATTAAAAATAAAAAAAATAAATTCTCACCTGTCCGCCAGCTGTCTGGGACCCGAGGAGAAGACATCTGATGGCTGACAGGTCCATAAAATGTGATTGGCTGGTAGCGATCAGGTGATATATCACGTGACACACCACCTGATCGCTACCAGCCAATAACATTTTTAAGGTCCTGGTCTTCCCCTCGGGCTCCGGGAAACGATCCTGTTATTTCCCGGATCCGAGCTCCATAGACCCCAATGTTATTTGAATCGGATCCGATGCGATCTGATTGTGTCGGCTGCACCCAAAATCGTAGGAGTCTCCGATTTTGGGGACGTGAAAAAAGCGGGCACAATCGGATTCCTGCAGACATGGATGGCCATTAAGGACCAATCCGTGCCCATCCGTTCCCATAGGGATGCATGGGGGACAAATCGGATCCGTGGCTATCAGCTTTACAACGCATAGCCACAGATCCATAAAAATCGTGATCTGAAGGGGGCCCAAGAGTGATTGCTGAATCAGTATTATGCAGCAGTGTTGCCTTTATCACTGGGGCCTGCTGTGTCCTGCTGAGTGTAATGGATATCAGAACTTTTGGCTGTTTATGGTGAGTTTTCTGATTTTATGTCCTTGTAGTGTGTTCTTTTTTGGCTGCCAACCGTTCAGAAATTCCAGGATAGTCCGTAAAAAATATGAAGGCGTCCGTAATTTTTTTGAAGCTGTAGAAACTTATACAGATCGGTGCTGTTAACCCTTTGGATCCCGCCATCAATCACTGACAGCAGGATCCAAATGTGTCGCGGCGGGGAACGCGCTATTCCCCGCCTGCATCGGAGATCCTCTGATAAGATTGCGGGATCTCCGACGGTCATGTGACAGCCTGGTGTCCTGGCTTTACCCCGGAAGCTGTCATGGAGCACTTCCTCGCAGTGGTTGGCGAGCGTTGACAACCATTGAAAGTGAAAGTGAAAGGAACTGTCATGTCCGGATCGGCTGCAGCTCATCATGACATGGCAGAAGCGATCAGACCCTGCAGTGCTGTGGCTGTATTGCTAATAAAAAATATGGATATCTTATAGCCTACATTATGTAACATATTGTTTATATGCTTTGATAAAGTGTGGTCAACAGACCAAGGGTGGAATGTATTGCAAATATGAAATATGGTTGTCTGAATCCAAGCACTATATATTGCAATGTATTGCAGTGTATTGATATACTTTAATATTGAGAAACTAGTTCATTCAAATGAATTGTTTTGGTTGTCTGCCATCTACAAAGTGAGTGTTTGCTCTGTGTTGATACAGTAAGACAATGTTAATTGTTCAGTGGGCTTTGAAGCTGTGTGTTTCAAAGATTCGTTATCCTAATTTGTACACAAGTAATCACTGTGATATTTGCTTTGACAAACAGTGGTATTGTAACCAAAATACTGTGTTTAAATAATAAGTTCATTGACCATTATGTTCCATGAGAAATACACAGATCGATTGTCTAGAATAATGTTTATAAGTAAACTTCTCGAGATAGCGTAACTTGGCCAATTCCGTTTGATCGACAAGTCAAAGCTTATAAACATTAACCAGGCTGCCATTGTTGAAGCCTTATAAAAGTCGCTGGAATCATGATACAGACAGAAGCATTTTTGGTGGTGACTTCTCAGGAGTTCTCTGTCAATTGGACAGATGATGCTCATAAGCTCCTTGATGAAGAAGTCATTTGGTGTACCTGAATACAGTGTTGTGTTTTCCCACTGAGCTCTCCTGTCTTCATCGTGCTTCTCCGATTGATGTTACAAGACAAGATGATGTGCAACTCCGTGGTGATGTGATGTAAGTAAATGTATAACCTTTATGAGTTGATTATACAGTGTATGCAATATCCTAATGTTTTTATAGGTTTGTATTATGTGCTGATTATACATATAGTGTATGCAATATCATACTGTTGTTTTTATAGTTTTGTATTCTAAATTAGCCTTTTTAATAAAATTACTTGATTACCTTCTTTAAAGTCGTATCCGAACCTGTTTGTCAAAACAATTGGCAAAACAGTGGCGCCCTATGGGGCTGTGTAAAATCAAAGATTAATTGTGAAATAAAGTTTTTAAAAATAAGAAAAAAAAAAACCCTAAAAGTTCAAATCACCCCCCTCTTTACCCCATTCAAAATAAAGGTATTAAAGAAAAAAAATACACATATTTGGTATCACCGCGTTCAGAATCGCCCGATCTATCAATATATAAAATCGATTAATGAGAGCCGTAAACTGTGTAACGGAAAAAAGGTCTAAACACCAAAATTAGGTTTTTTTGGTTGCCGCAACAATACTATAAAATGCGATAACGGGCGATGAAAACTGCGGATCCCCCAAAAATGGTATCATTAGAAACGTCAGCTCAAGGCGCAAAAAATAAGCCGTGACACAGCCCCAGATCCCAAAAAATGAGAACGCTATGGGTCACAGAACACGGCGCAAAAAGTGTGATTTTCTGTTTTCAAACTTCTGAATTTTTTTTCACCCCTTAGATACCAGTAAAGGTATACATGTTTGGTATCTACGAACTCGTACTGACATCAGGCCTCACACTGTCACCGTCGGCTTTACCATATAGTGAACATGGCGAACAAAAAACCCAAAAAACAAACGTGTAGTTGCACTTTTTTTGCAATTTCACTGCATTTGGATTTTTTTTCCCATTTCCCTGTACACTATATGGTAAAATAAATGATTGCATATGAAAGTAAAACCCGTCCCGCAATAAACAAGCCTCATGTGTCTATATTGATGTAAAAATAAAAAAAGTTATGGCTCTTGGAAGGGGAGCAAAAACTAAATAATCCCTGGTAGTGAAGGGGTTACCAGTGTTTTATGATATAGGTTGACTAAATATGTAAGGAATAAGATTTGTGACAGATGAGATCCAATAAATGTGCGAGAAATTGACACCAACGTCAGAGGTGATTATTACAATCCTGACACTTCAAGAATTCTCCTCCCTTTCCAGCTTGTAAGGATTAAAATAACCTCATTAGGATAATATAGTGCACTCCTATTATATCAAATATTTCACATTTACAACCCAATTCATTTGAACCCTGCAAAAACTGTTGTTTTTCATGGTATCGGTGACATGAGGACGTGCACTGGATGAGCAGTATAAATAAGGCGACTAATCTAGGATTTGTCACACTACACACTCACCCGGCCGTCCCTGGAGGTCATCTGGTTACCGCTCATAGATGACATCTTTCAGGACCTGTTTATATAAAATGAAGACAAAAACGTCCATTGATTGCCTTCTAATAAGATACCCACAACCAGCGAGCACCACTGCTGGCCGTAGACAGGACAGTCAGCTGTCGCACACTTCACAGCAGATATGACCCCCCCCAAATAATCTGGACGATGTAGAAAGAAGACAGAAGAAGAATCGACACCTTCAAAATGTGCCGGAGAAGGAAGTTATCAATACCATGGATGGCAAGAGGAACGAACAAATCAACACTGGAACAAATCAAGCCAGACATGTCACTGGAAGGAAGGATCACCAAGCTACCACTTGTCTACACATCATACGAAGAGAGCAATCACTGGAGCAGGACATCGTGGTCGGAAGGATAGAAGGTACAAGGCGAAAAGGAAGACCAGCAACCCGATGGCTTGATACAATCAAAATAACGGTGAAGAAGACCCTGGTGGACCTATCTAGGTGGAGCAGACCCTGGTGGACCTATGTAGGTGGAGAAGACCCTGGTGGACCTATCTAGACTTGGAGAAGACCTTGGTGGACCTATCTAGGCAGAGAAGACCCTTTTGGACCAATCTAGGAGGACAAGACCCTGGTCGACCTATCTATGTGAAGCAGACCCTGGTGGACCTATGTAGGTGGAGAAGACCCTGGTGGACCTATGTAGGTGGAGAAGACCCTGGTGGACCTATCTAGACTTGGAGAAGACCCTGGTGGACCTATCTAGGCAGAGAAGACCCTGGTGGACTAATCTAGGAGGACAAGACCCTAGTGGACCTATCTAGGTGGAGCAGACCCTGGTGGACCTATGTAGGTGGAGAAGACCCTGCTGGACCTATCTAGACTTGGAGAAGACCTTGGTGGACCTATCTAGGCAGAGAAGACCCTGGTGGACCAATCTAGGAGGACAAGACCCTGGTGGACCAATCTAGGAGGACAAGACCCTGGTGGACCAATCTAGGAGGACAAGACCCTGGTGGACCTATCTAGGTGGAGCAAACCCTAGTGGACCTATATAGGTGGAGAAGACCCTTGTGGACCTATCTGGACTTGGATAAGACCCTTGTGGACCTATCTAGGTGGAGAAGATCAATCTTCCTACAGAGCATTCATCAATCAAGACTGGAGCTACATGGTCACTTTGGCCATGATGCAGGTTGCACAGTGTAATACAAGTGAATTGGGTTGCAATGCGAGCCCTAGGGTAATTTGTCCACGATTAGTAAATTAACGGACACAATCACATACTTTACAGTTTGCTCGCCATCGTGTAGCATCAGCATTAGCTGGACGATATTGTACTTGTAGTCAGGAGAGAACAGGATGAGCAGCGGCCCGATGCCTCGTTGCCGCTTATCTATGTGGAAACAGTAGGCTTTTTCTTATATGCTTTGGGGACAAGCACAGAGGTCTCTAGTCAGGTGGCCAAATGCGCCATTGTACAAGGAAAATCAATTAAAGAGCTGCAGCGCTAAACTAGTGTGGCAACCTATTGATTTTCCTGCAGAGCCCCCACAGGGCAAATTAGGTATGGCACATTTCTTATTTACAGTAAATCAATAGTTGTATTGAATGCTTTTATTTGTGGGTACTATTGATTTATGAAATAAAATTAAAATTGATTTTTTATTCTTTAGCGGTCACTAAAATTTTGAGGAGCAAAAATCAGCTCCAACTCTTGTGGACCCAACCCTCCCACACACTATATGGAGAACCACTTGTTTGAAAGGCTATCATGAAGGCTTGTAATACCACTATTTTCCAGCAGTGGCCACTGCAGTAGAGATGTTTAGCCAACTGATCAACAAGAATTAGATCAACCAGACCAGATGCCATGACCTGATCAACCATCCAGCTTAGGCTGGCTTCACACCGCGGTATGATCAGGTCCAGGGCTGTCCGATGTGATTCGGACAGCCCCGGACCAGATTTGCAAAAAGAATAGGAGGGCAAATATGCCCTCCGGTCTGGTTTGCAGCCGGAGTCCTCAATTGCAGCCACAGCTGCTGCAATTTCAAGATCCGCTAGCTAGTAATTTGTGTTAACTTGACAACCCCTTTAAGTACAGTGGCAAATCTGTTGACCATTTGTTTTTTTCAGGGGAAAGCTGGTACTAAAACTTTTCTTCCATAAGTATACAAAAATAACATGGTATTGTGACGCTAGTCAACACACGGACAAGCAGAAGCAGAATAGACAAACGTTCAGGTTAGGTTCCAGGAGAGCACATCAATAAAGAGGTGATAAACAGAGGCGTAGTAAAGTCACGGTCCGAGGTCAGTTACCTGGAGAGGAGCGGATCACAAAGAATGGTCAAACAAAGGCAAAATCAGCCAGCAGCATATCAATTCCCAGAGCATAGATTCAAGAGATTAACTTAGCACCTCAGAGCTGAAACTAAGACTGGCAGCGCTCTCAGAAAAACAGCAGAGCTAAAAGGCTGAGCAACTACAGGAGACGGGGAACATATGCAAAAACCCAGCACAGCCTATAAAGAGATTGGACGGCTGAGGAGGCAATGAGAACACCGGCCTAGCACACCCTGAATGCAGAGCAGAGGAATTGCAACATGTACCCCTTGAAATCAATATGATCCCCCTTTTTAGATAGTGACCCTGGCACCATGTAATCCTTCATTTTGATTAATACTCGGCAGCGCAGTGGTTCTCGGGTTAAAACCAAGTAATGACAACACTTTGTACAAGATTCTGTGGTTATCGGAGTTTGCTTCCATTACACTGTGTTCCAAATTATTATGCAAATTGGTTTTAAGTGTCATAGGGTTTTATTTTTATTTTTTGTCAATGAAACCCATTGATGGTATTGTATCCTAGAGTTCTTTGGATCACTGAAATCAATCTCAGATATCTGTGATAATTAGTTTGGCAGGTGAGCCCAATAAAAGGAAAACTGGGTGTTCCACAATATTACGCAGGCCACAGTTTTCAAGTAACATCGGAAAGAAAAAGGATGTCTCTGCTGCCGAAAAGCAACAAATAGTGCAATGCCTTGGACAAGGGATGAAAACATTTGATATTGCATGAAAACCTAAGCGTGATCATCGTACTGTGAAGAGATTTGTGGCTGATTCTGAGCACAGATGTGTTCGTGCAGATAAAAGCAGAATGAGGAAGGTTTCTGCCATTTAAGTTCATTGGATTAAGAGAGCAGCTGCTAAAAAGGCCTTACAAACCAGCAAACAGATATTTGAAGCTGCTGGTGCCTCTGGAGTCCCTCGAACCTCAAGGTGTAGGGTCCTTCAAAGTCTTGCTGTGGTGCATAAACCTACTATTCGGCCTCCCTTAAACAGTGCTCACAAGCAGAAACAGTTGCAGTGGGTCCAGATATACATGAAGACTACTTTACAAACAGTCTTGTTTACTGATGAGTGCCGAGCGACCCTGGATGGTCCAGATGGATAGAGTAGTGGATGGTTGGTGGATGGCCACCATGTCCCAACAAGGCTGCGACGTCAGCAAGGAGGTGAAGGAGTCATGTTTTGGGCTGGAATCATTGGGAAACAGCTGGTAGGCCCCTTTAAGGTTCCTGAAGGTGTAAAAATTACCTCTGCAATGTATATAGAGTTTCCAACTGAGAACTTTCTTCCATGGTACAAAAAGCAAAAACATGCCTTTAGGAGCAAAATCATCCTCATGCATGACAATGCACCATCTCATGCTACAAAGAATACCTCTGTGCCATTGGCTCCTATGGGCATAAAAGGAGATAAACTCATGGTGTGGCCACCATCTTCCTTTGACCTCAACCCTATAGAGAACCTTAGGAGTATAATCCAGCAAAAGATCTATGAGGGTGGGAGGCAGTTCACATCAAAACAGCAGCTCTGGGAGGCGATTCTGACATCATGCAAAGAAATACAAGCAGAAACTCTCCAGAAACTCACAATATCAATGGATGCTACCGTGTTTCCCCGATAGTAAGACACCCCCGATAGTAAGACATAGTGCCGGTTTTAGGGGGGTCGGGTAATGTAAGACATACCCCGAAAGTAAGACACTGTCTTACTTTCGGGGAAACACGGTATATACAGCTGCAGCCCCCAGTGATGTATACAACTGCAGCCCCCAGTGGTGTATACAGCTGCAGCCCCCCATGAGTATACAGGCACCCCCCCCCTTGCTGCCGCCAACCTGTAAAGTAAAAGATCATTATACTTATCCCCGCCGGTGTCCCGCTGCTGTCCCGCCGCCATCACGCTCTTCCGGCTTCATCTGACTTCCTTCTCCGGCGCACAGACTGACGTCATTGTCTGTGCGCCGGAGATGGAAGACGGATGAAGCCGGATGAAGCCAGAAGAGCGTGATGACGGCGGGACAGCAGCGGGACACCGGCGGGGATAAGTATAATGATCTTTTACTTTACAGGTTGGCGGCAGCAAGGGGGGGGCGCCTGTATACTCATGGGGGGGGGCTGCAGCTGTATACACCACTGGGGGCTGCAGCTGTATACACCACTGGGGGCTGCAGCTGTATACACCACTGGGGGCTGCAGCTGTATACACCACTGGGGACTGCAGCTGTATACATCACTGGGTGCTGCAGCTGTATACACCACTGGGGGCTGCAGCTGTATACACCACTGGGGGCTGCAGCTGTATACATCACTGGGCCTGCAACTGTATACACCACTGGGGGCTGCAGCTGTATACACCACTGAGAGCTGCAGCTGTATACACCACTGGGGCTGCTGCTGTAACACTGCTGGGGCCTGTATATACCACTGGGGAGGTTGCTGTATACCACACTGCTGGGGGCTGTATTTTATGGTTAAAACAAAAATCGACATTTATTTTCCCAATATAAGACATACCCCGAAAGTAAGACATAGTGGGACTTTTTGGGGTAAAAAAAATGTAAGACAGTGTCTTACTTTCGGGGGAAACACGGTAGAATCATGAAGGTGAGATCAAAGAAAAGTTCCTATGTTAACATGTAACTTGGTCTGTTAGGAGGTTTTGGAGTTAAATAGCTTTTTATTTCAGTGAATGTGACCTCCTAATGCTGCAATTTCAACAAATCAGCATCTTCAGTTCTTTCACACATATCAAATGTTTACAAACTCTCCTGTGCCTAATAATGTGGAACAGGGCATTTAGAGTTTTTTTTAATTGTGAAGATTATACTGTTATCATTGGGAGGTTTCTTCAATACAATTCGATGTATACTCTAACGGGTGATGACTTATTACACTGACTGTCATGTGCACCGACCATTTAGAAAAATCAGAGAAAAAGAACATTTGCATAGTAATTTGGAACACAGTGTATTTGTAAAGCGCCGCAAAATATTTTGGTGCGTAACATGCAACGGGACAGACACAGAAGAGTCCAAACTGTGCAGCGCCTCTGCTGTCCCACTGTTATATACCGCAGTCACCAGATATCCACCTCTTCTATTACCTGCTGCTAAGTTGTGAATAGCGACAATATTTTTGTGGATTTGATCAACACCTAGAAAACATTACAAGAAATAAGGACTTCCAAGATCATTACAATCTGAGATGGCGGACAGCAGCCCCCTCTTCCTATTACACTTAGCCGGTTTGCCTCTTAGCAAAGTGGAAGTTTCCAATGTAGAAGTTAATGTTCTGGTCGAGATGATGACACAGATGAATTTGAGACATAACAGATATGCATTCTTGAGCAACATCCCTAACACATCAATAAATGCTCTGAAGAAATGGGATCCGTTACTAGATCAGTATCTTCATCTATACAACAAGGAGGATCTAATGGAGGAAGAAGAAATAGCAGGGTTCCATTGTGGTCCACCCTTTACATCCCTCAACATGCTGCAATTCATATTACAACCAATGGGGTGTGGCCACATATAGTCCCTTAGGGTACCTGTACACGCAGCAACATGCTCTGAAATCAGGCGTAACGAGTCGACAAATCGCCGCCAAATTCCCCAAATACACGCCGCAATTGGGAGGCAATTTAGCGGCGATGGTTCCTGGGCGACATATCGCCGTCAATATTTATCGCCGCATTAGTGGCGTGTACAGGTACCCTTAGAGCATAAACATTTCCCAGCAGAGTATCAAAAAAATTATGATTTTTTTTCTAGACTGGTCATTTGGTGCTACTCATCGCAGGATATGTCAAGGCAAAAAGTCTAGAAGGAGACATCTGTATATAATGTGTATATACGGTGATGATACATATTATATGGGGTGAACTACTTTGAGTTACCTTCAGGGGCTTAACTACAATAGGTGCAGGGGTTGCAATCGTACATGGGCCCTAGAGCCTAGGGGGCCCCAAAAGTCTATAGAAAAAGACTAATGCAATTAAAGATTTTCAATAATTGGGGGCCCCGTTCCAGCTTCCACATCGGGGCCCAAGAGCTTCAAGTTACGCCACCCTTCTTTCACTTCAAGGGGAACCTTCACTTGCATTTAATCCACTGCGCCCCCTAGAGGAGGGTTAGCTCACAACGAATATCATAGACATCTATTGAAATCAATGGTTGCAGTTTTCACCTATGTGGTGTCAGCCTGTGCCATGACGTTAGCTGGAGCTAGCGCACACTTTGCCTACAAGCAATGACTCGTCTGGTTGGTAGGCGTTTATTAATAACACTAGAGAGTTTGCAGCAGGGAACCGAGCAGAAACAGCCAGCGTCTGTGTAGAGAAGGCAGGGATGGCCGTGCCTTCTTGGTTGTTGACTGCACGGTCTTCATTGAGTGCTGTATACCTAAGGTAGTAGTAATAAACAATGCTGCTCATTGTAGACCAAGTAGAGAGCTAGAGGTGATGGGTCTCAGCCGTCGTGTGCTAGAGGTTAACACAGAACAAACTATGAGGATTATTAGTTGGATTGTGCCTAGCACAGATTTTGCATTATAACAATTTGTTGTCTAAGGTGGACATAAATATGCATTTTTGTACTTGATGTGAATGCTCTTCTCCTGAGTCCAGCGCTGTTTTCTTTTTGTTCTTGCACCTCCCTGTTTCTGACAAATGATCCCTCTTCCCTGTACATAAAGCTAGTCATTTTAAGCAAGTGGGAGCGCTGCTCATTGTCAAGCCTAATATTAAAAGGGAACAGTCCTTGAAAGTAGTAGGGATTAATTTGCAATTTTGTGCTTTTCTCATGGTCAACTTTACGTGGCCTGTTCAAGAGTTCAAGAGTTGGAACTGCCAAAAATCTGTTCATAGCCACACACCCTTCACATAGCGCCACCCTTTCATAGCTCTGTCTTTATGGCCCGGCCCCATTCACAATTGTATGTATGCATGTCCACTAAACGAATTCGCACCATTGCATCTATAATCACAAAATTTGCACACACCCCCCATGTGACTTAGGGTTTGTAGGGGTGCGTGGATTTGGGGGTGCAAGTTGGGGGGTGTGAATGCAACAGAGGTGCACACGTTCCCCCTCGAGTATATCAGTGATGTTGTGTGGCGCCCTGCGGCCACAAATGGTATTGCATGTAACCCTATGTGTAGTGTCATGCCTGGAGGAGGAAGAGTTAGGTAAGGGGTGGGTGGAACTAGGAGAGCTCTAGTCTGTACAGAGTCACTTGAGAGACAGCATGGAATGTGAGTGCAAGGTCGAGGGCCTGGAGAGACTAATCTGCTGCCAGCTGTTGAAGCTGGGCGAAAGAGGTAGCTGCAAGGAGGTGTACCATCTTCCAACTCGATCAGGGATACTTTGGAATCGGTCGTCAAGCTGGAAGTCACTGGACTTCATGTACAGTGACTACCTTTGTCGACCTTCCCGAGGCTCACAGGGCTACATAGGGATTAGAGGACCAAAGTTGTCACTCGCAGGACCCGCAGCTACCTGCCTGGCAGGGAATGGCAACCACGAACACTGAGGAGAGGAAAGTATAGCATAGTGTCAGACATGGGAAGTCAGCTGGAAGGCCATATACCCTGTTGATCAGCAAAGTGGACTCCAGCTACCTCTGGGCTGGCGAGGCTGCGGTTCTGGTGAACACTGTACCCCGGCTAGGTTGTACTGTTCAATTACTTCGAGTAAAGGGTAAGAACCATAAAGATTGTTTGTCATCTGCTGCTTTTTGCGTCCTTCTGCACCACTACCCTCCTCCTCCTCCTCTGCATCATCCTCCACCCATCTTCTACACCTTCCAAGGGACCTACCCTAGCTGGAGAGGGTAAACCACCTGGCTGCCCTACATCTTCCCTTGGAAGCCCCCCACAGCAGCCCCTGGGCACCTATAGTCAGAACTCTAGCTGGCGTCACAAACTATTTCCCCCTGTAAATACTTTCCCTTTAACATGTCTGGCTAGGGCCACAGCTCCTGGGGACCTCTGCTGTGAACTGATGCCCCAGGCCTCAGGCAGCTGAGTACACCCCGGTCCTTAGCTCCACGACAGTTGTATATTGTAAGGTATACTATGTAATGGGAGTAATGTAATGAGTAATGAGCATTGTAAGATGTGTAAAATTGAACTACTGTTATGCCAACAGTAGGACAAGAAGTAGTTAATGTTTGGGACGAGCCCAGAGTAGGAGAGGCTGGTGCAAAGGACAGGGACAGGTTCCTGTAGGAAAGTGAGATAGGGCCCAGCATGAGACAGAGACACACCTATGGTCTGATTAGTCGATGAGGCTGCATGATCTGGGTGACCATAATGTAAGAGGCGACAAAGGCAAAGGTTAGAGAGATCCTAGTGAGAGAGTTAACCTAGAGACAGAGTGATCTGGTGGAGATTGGTCAGAGGACTGACCGAAGGACTAAGTGACCGAGTGGAGATGGGTCCCAGAGAAGATGCCTTGCAGAATAGCCCTGAGTTTACAACTCCTAACTCCTGGCTTTGGTATTTCCCTTGTCATATCTTTAAACTCATAAAGAGCTGGATATTGACTGAAAGGGCCACTTAATATGGTGGTTATAGTGGTCATCCGCAAGGAGCCACCCCAAGGCTAGGTCCTTCCTGGAGGATATCTGGCTATCCCATGTTTGAGACTCCTAACCGAGACTCACTGACTCTATTTGCATATTCGTATAACTCTTAAAAGTAACATGCCAGGATAGAACAGAATGTGAGACGAAAAGACTGCCCGGGTGGGCGTTCCCTGAGCATCAGAAATCATGAAGTCCGAAACCGTGGGAGGAAAAAAAATTACTTTCATTGACTGTACTGTGGTGCTGAGCTAGGTAGTGGTAAAATACAGCAGAGCTAGGAGACTTGCCCCGCCCACACCAGGCTATCAATTGAGTTGTCCATTCACTGAGAGGTGTCAATCACAACAGGGGGTGTGTCAGACTGCCATGTGCGTGACTTTCTAGTTCTGTAATTGTAATAAAACCTAGAGTTTAAGTAAACAATAGCACACAGATAACAGAAGCACAGTTGCTATTTGTTTTTAAACCCCCACAGCATGCTATCCTCAGCTTACATAGCGAAAACCTGCTGACAAACTCAAACTGTCAGATCATTCTCTACCCTAATGTCATCTGTTGGGACTGTTAAAGGGAACTAGTTGGACAGGTGGGTCTCCGGGAGCTCCTCCTCGCTCACTGCCCTGGATTGACAGGTCTTTGGGTCTACACGCAGAAACCTGTTAGTCACAGTCAGTGGGTGAGGAGGAGCCCCCAGAGACCCACCTGTCTGACTAGTGTACACTGCAGCTCAATTCCCGGCAGCTATGAAGGCTAGGTCTACATTAGAGTTGTGGTATCTGTCTGGCTGGATCCGCCATAGAGCAGAATTAATGCCATGTAACGCTGCCATAACGCTGCCATAGAGTTATATATGGGTGAGCGGATCCCCAGCGCATGCAAACAGCCACAAAAGTGCCTGCGTTTGAAATTTTGTGCTTTTCCCAGCGGACAGCTGAACGCAACAATCGGCATTCAGGTGACCGCTACAAAATAGCGCGGGATTTCAAACGCAGGCACTTTTGTGGCTGTTTGCATGCGCTGGGGATCCGCTCACCCATATTTAACTCTATTGCAGCGTTACACGTCGTTAACCCTGCGTTACTACTGCTCTATGGCAGATCCGTCAAGACGGATGCCATAACGCTAATGTGGACTTAGCCTAAGAGTATGTTTTTCTCTGAAAACCGAATACTTTGAATGAGTAACGAGTAACTAATCCAATGCAAGTCAATGGGGATCTCACTCATATCTGGATACTGAAACAGTGCAAAGTATTCAGTTAGCGCTATCCAAACCCGGATATCTTATTACTCACTCATCACTGGCCACAACCATTAGAAGGTCGAAGAGTCCGGCTGATACATAATTAAAGTAATAGAGGCTATTATGTCACATCAAGGAGTAAAGACTTAAATCCATGCAAACGACAAACACAACATTCTCATTATATGCATTTAATCCAGGATGAGAGATGAGCGGACCTGTGGAAGTTCAGGTTCTGTGGGTTCAGCTGGACTTTATATAAAGATCTGTTCTGGACCCGAACTTGACCCGAACCTCATTGGAAGTCACAGATCGGGCAGTTCTGCTCTTTGCCCACATACAGCCCTAAATAAAGCACTTCCGGGAATGGGAGGGAGGAATTTTATCATTTTTAGGTACATACTACTTCCAATAAGGCTGATTTTAACCCCAGTGAAGCCAATCAATCACTGCAAGCAGTTCACACTGGGCGGAGCCCCGAATGTACCAGAGCACCGAGTGTACCTGAGCACCAAGTGTACCAGAGCACCAAGTGTACCAGAGCACCAAGTGTACCCAAGCACCACGTGTACCAGAGCACCAAGTGTACCAGAGTACCGAGTGTACCCGAGCACCAAGTGTACCCAAGCACCAAGTGTACCCGAGCACCAAGTGTACCCAAGCACCACGTGTACCAGAGCACCAAGTGTACCAGAGCACCAAGTGTACCCGAGCACCGAGTGTACTAGAGTACCGAGTGTACCCGAGCACCAAGTGTACCCAAGCACCAAGTGTACCAGAGTACCGAGTGTACCCGAGCACCAAGTGTACCCAAGCACCAAGTGTACCAGAGCACCGAGTGTACCCAAGCACCAAGTGTACCCAAGCACCAAGTGTACCAGAGCACAGATTGTACCAGAGCACCGAGTGTACCAGAGCACCGCGATAGTCGCTCCAGTGGTTGCGTACACCAAGTACCTCAACTCCGAACCCAGAGTTTTTGCAACATCTGTGCTTGGTATAAACACTGAACTTTAAAGGTCTGTTCGCTCATCTCTATCCAGGACACATACATCAATAGGGCAGATCCCCAGAAATAAGAGAAACCATAACCAACCTTGTCGCTCCTCCGCACTCTAGGACATGTAATCGCTGGCAGCTTTATCTTGGAGGCAGATATACACAGAAAATAACCATACAATCAGGGTTGATTTCCTATCCTAGACAGAACAGCATGCATGGAGATCCCAGGACTTAGTTAAAGCAAAAAAAATGAAAAGATGTCTGTGCCATTTCTCAGTGTTGACTCGAAGCAAGAATAAAATGCCTGTCCTGGGTGTGATAGGGGGTCTCAGCGCAGAGTGTTCCTCTATGGTAGAGGGGGGATTATACTCACCTGGCTGTTTCATGTAATATTGCTCAATATCAGACATGTCCGTGCGTAGGGCACACTCGAGGTGGTGGAGGATTATTTTTCTACTGTAGTAGTATCTCATGCCCAATAGAATGATGGGCATACAGCACGCCAGCACCAAGGAGTTGGTCACAACAAAGCATATTACTATGGAGATAAGGAAGAGAAATAAACGATACCTGTCAGAAAAGAGAATTTAGTGTTGATTTCGGAATAGAAAAATCCCAAATAACAAGAATCAGAGAGAACAGGTTACATAAGACAAAAGGCAATAACCAAAGCAATAACAGAAAAACAACATATATAACATATAAATCAATGCAATAACAGAACAACATACATATTACATGTAATTCAATGCAATTAAAAAATATCAATATATATATATATATATATTATTGTGCAAATCAACTTAAAGGGAACCCGTCACCTCCTTTGGGCATTTTAAACTATGCCCACCAGCATTTACTTGTAACCCCAGTATGTGCCCAGACAAGCCCCTCATACCTGTGAAAACAACGTTTAGGCCATGTGCACACACTCAGTATTTGGTGAGTTTTTTACCTCAGGATTTGTAGACAAAACCAGGAGTGGAGCAATCAGAGGAAAAGTCTAATAGAAACACGTCACCACTTCTGTATTTAATCATCCACTCCTGGTTTTGGCTACAAATCCTGAGGTAAAAAACTCATCAAATACTCACAGTGTGCACGTGGCCTTATTATGTTCAGAGCTGACCTCCTATTGAGTCCGGGAGGCTGCTGTTTAGACCTGATGGATGATGTTCTCGCCGCCCCTCCAGGCTGCCCTGTACTTTTCGGATTTCCCGCCCCTCCTCTGGCCGGCACGGTGAGTGACAGCCGCAGTCGCGCCGGCGCAGTGGAGTGGGTGGTCCGCGGTGCATTGAACAGGCTGATGTCTCAAGAGACTTCACAAATTTCGCAAGATGTCGGCATTGATAGGCGCACCTGCGCAGTGGAGCGGGTGTTCGTGCATAGTGCCGAGGTCTCGCGAGACATCGGCCTGTTCAATTGCACCACGGACACCCGCTCTACTGCGCCAGTGCGAGTGCAGCTGCCACTCACTGTGCCGGTATGGGAAATTTGAAAAGTGCAGGGCGGGTTTAGCAGGCCGTAGGGGCGGTGAGAACATCATCATTCAGGTCTAAAGCAGCAGCCTCCCGGTCTAAAGAGGAGGCCAGCTCTGGACATAATATAACATCATAATTCAGGTATGAGGGGCCAGTCTGGGCACATACAGGGGTTACTAGAACCCCATTTACATCATGTAAATGCTGGTGGGCACAGTTTAAAATGCCCAAAAAGAGTGACAGGTTCCCTTTAAATAGTGATTGAGATGCCAGTGCAAAGAGTTAGTGACGACTTCGGCTCTGCTACATTATTAAGTTCATCCTAATCTATGTCACTGATGTATATGCTTATTTTTGTTTCGATAGTCCAATAATAATCATCCATTGGTTGGTTTGCAGTGCTTACATTTTTGGAAATTTTCCCACAATTTTTGATCCAATTGGTCATAAACCGGAGATATATATCGGTAGATCCAGTCAATTTGGATGGGATCTTCTAACACACGCTCCTCGGCCTCCACGCACACTTCTCGGCTTCCACATACACTCCTTGGCCTCCACGCATACTCCTTGGCCTCCACGCACACTCCTAGGACAGTCCTTGACATCCAGGCACCTTCTCGGCATCCATGCACACTCCCCGCATCCACACACATTCCTCAGCATCCTCGCACCCTCCTTGGCATCCACACACATTCGCTGTCATCCATGCACATTCCTCGGCATCTACACACACTCCTCGGCCTCTTTACACACTCCTCGGCATCCACACACATTTCTCGGCATCCATGCACACTCCTTGGCATACACACACACTCCTCGGCCTCTTTACACACTCCTTGGCATCCACACACATTCCTTGGCATCCATGCACACTCCTCGGCATCCACACACATTCCTTGGCATCCATACACACTCCTCGGCATCCACACACATTCCTTGGCATCCATACACACTCCTCGGCATCCACGCACACTCCTCTGCCTTTTTACACACTCCTCGGCATCCACACACATTCCTTGGCATCCATTCACACTCCTTGGCATCCACACACATTCCTTGGCATCCATGCACAGTCCTTGGCATCCACACACATTTCTCGGCATCCATGCACACTCCTCGGCCTCTTTACACACTCCTCGGCATCCACACACATTTCTCTGCATCCACGCACACTCCTCGGCCTCTTTACACACTCCTCGGCATCCATGCACACTCCTCAGCATCCAGATACATACCTCGGCATCCACACACATTCCTCGGCCTCTATGCACACTCCTCAGTATCCACACACACTCCTCGGCATCCACGCACCCTCCTTGGCATCCACATACACTCCTCTGCATCCATGCTCATAATGGGAAGATGAGTTTAAGTCTGGCCAAAGTCTACCACTGAACTATTTACAGATCCCACCACAATTATCCAGATCTCCAGAGATATGTCCTATGTGTATGGCCTCCATAAGAAATTATGTCATCATTTGCCAACGCCACCATTAACCTTTTCAAGTAATGACCGTAAATTCACCCTCAACCTCCGCATTTGACACTTCTCTGTAGCCATAAACTTGAGACAAAAGCCTGACATGACAAGTTTGATCATTTGTAGGAAAATGGAGACTCAGCTCCTTGTGTCGTGTATCTATACTCCACTTCAGTGATCAAGATGAAGGAAGAAAGTATGGCAAGATAAAAAAAACATCCATGATAATATAAAAAAAAACATAAAAAAACAAAAACAAATAAAAAACACAGCCAACACTAGAGAAAAACTATTACAACTAACCTATGTGTCTGAGCATTTAACCGAATGCAGGAACACGTAGGTCAGCCATGTTTGTTTCTGAACTAAACATATTTTGATAAGAGGTTTTTCATATTTGAATTAAAGGAGATTTTTTTAATCATGATTTTTCTTAGGCCGATTTCACATCACGGCAAGATCAGGTCCAGGGTTGTCCGGTGTAAACTTGACAGCCCCTGATTTTGCAGTAATGTAGCCCCAGCTGACAATTACCTCCTAATTGGACCCATCAACACAATAGCCATACACCTTGTAAATTCTAACCATATTTTCTGATGACAAGTGCCTTCTGAACCCTTCAGATCCAAGTTATTTAGGTTTCCTACAAAATGTTTTACAGAATTAAAAAATAAAACACAAAACAAGTCAGGTTTTGTCTTTTATTGCAGCTCAACTTTATTAAGATGGGACTGAGCGGCAACACCAAAGCCAACCGGTACACAAGTGTGGCTCTCTCTTTAAATGTCTTTCTAAGGCTGAGTTCACATGTCCAGTAACCTTCTGTTAGAACAGATCCAGCAGCAATCCGTTGGCAAAAATGACATTCAAGCATTTTTAATCTGGAATTTGGGAATTCTTTTTGATTAATTAGGGCCTTAAAGTATAACCGCCGTTTAAATTTTGATCTAATAATAAATGAAGAGCAAGTGATTATACTAAACTTTCAAATATACTTCATAAAAATTCTGGTAGAAAACCATTCATAAACCTTCCACCAGATGTCCCCACTACACTGTGTGTGAAGCAGACATATGTTCATTATCAGTCAGATCTGTCTTCACACTGAATACGGCCACATAACCATATAAGGGTAAAGGGGCGTGGCCTACACTGTGTGCAAGCTCCTGACTGCCGCTGGTAAAGAAACAATGTATCAAATTAGCTCAGCATACAACACTGTTGCTAAGCAACGTCAGAGTGTCAGGATCACTGCAAACTCCTCTTTCAGCTTCTCTGATCTGTCACCTGGCTCCACACAGCTCATTCTGGATCTCTGTTAACCCCTTCCCTTCTGGCACTTCAAACTGCTCCCGATGACCCTGCTCTCAGAAGCTGTGAAAATACACATATAGTCCTGGCAGATGCTGGCCATGCCCACACAGCCATAAAATGCAGTTTTTAAAAAAGCACAGAAAAATATGAGAAAATAAGTCATATGCACAAAAAAGCATTATCTTAGCTGCTATGTGACCCATTATTAACAACCAGTGCAGTATTGTTTCTTTTTTTTTTCTTCAATGAAATTACATTTACACTTTCAGTCAGTGGCTTCCGTTTATGAGGGCTGTGGTGTCGGTAAGCCAAACCTCCGACTCTGCCTCCTCAATTTTCCTGACTCCGACTCTCTCATACACGGCTCATGTTTAAGTGATACATTTATTGTAGTACAATGTGAACATCAGGCTTTTCATCATTATGATACAATAATCAAGATATTTAGATACAACATAATAATTCATAATAACAATAATAATAATATTCAGCACATTCAGCATTGAACTACTGCACTCAATTTATTACCGTATTTTTCGCTTTATAAGACGCACCTGATTATAAGTCGCACCCCCAAATTTGGTGAAGGAAAAGAGAAAATAAATTATTTTTAATGTTAAATGGGGTCCGTCTTATAATGCCAGTGTCCGTCTTACAAATCAATATATATGTCCCTCATCCTGGTACATAAACCCCCCCATCCTGGTATTCCGGTATATATGTCCCCTCCATTCTGGTATACATGTCCCTCATCCTGGTATATATGTCCCCTTGCTGTAAATACAGCCCCCCATCCTGTATATATACCCCATTCTGGCATATATATTCCCCCATCTTATCTATATGCCCCCATCCTGTATATATATCCGGTATATATTTTAGGAGTCAGTCCATTTTGTACCAACTCCACCAAAATGGACTCCCACTCCAAAGCCCTGCTTTTTAGATATGATGGATATTCTTATAGAAGTTGTACAGGTAATATAATAATTAAATATTATTATTATTATTATAATTTATATAGTGCAATTAATTCCATAGTGTGTTTTACCTAGATTTGCATCACTGTCCCCATTGGAACTTACAATCTAAATATCCGATCACTGTCTTTGGTGTGTGGGAGGAAATCAGAGAGCCCAGAAGAAACCCACACAAACACAGGGAGAACATACAAACCCATTGCAGATGATGTCCTTGGTGGACCCCAGTGCTGCAAGGCTGCAGTGCTAACCACTGAGCCACCATATAGTGGTAACCACTGAGCCACCGTATAGTGGTAACCTCTGAGCCACCGTACAGTGCTAACCACTGAGCCACCGTATAGTGGTAACCTCTGTGCCACCGTACAGTGCTAACCACTGAGCCACTGTATAGTGCTAACCACTGAGGCACAGCATAGTCTTAACCACTGAGACACCATATAGTGCTAACCACTGAGAAACCATATAGTGCTAACCACTGAGAAACCATATAGCACTAATCATTGAGCCACCGTACAGTGCTAACTACTGAGCCACCGTACAGTGCTAACCACTGAGCCACCGTACAGTGCTAACCACTGAGCCACGTATAGTGCTAATCATTGAGCCACTGTACAGTGCTAATCACTGAGCCACCATACAGCTTAAACTGAGCCACTGTATAGTGCTAACCACTTACGGCACGCATAGTGCTAACACTGAGCCAACCGTATAGCACTAAACATTGAGCCACCGTACAGTGCTAACCACTGAGCCACCGTACAGTGCTAACCACTGATGACATATATAGTGCTAATCATTGAGCCATACAGCAACCACTAGAATACAGTAGCTAACCACTGAGCCACGATACAGTCGCTAACCACTGAGCCACCGTACAGGCTAACCACTGAGCCACCGTAAGCCTAACCACTGAGCCACGTATAGTGCCCAATCATTGAGCCCATGTACAGTGCTAATCACTGAGCCACCTATACAGTGCTAACCACTGAGCCACCGTATAGTCCTAACCACTGAGCCACCGTATAGTGCTAACCACTGAGCCACCTAGTTACAGTGCTAACTCACTGAGCCACGTACAGTGCTAACCACTGAGCCACCGTACAGTGCTAACCACTGAGCCACCGTACAGTGCTAACCACTGAGCCACCGTACGTGCTAACCACTGAGCCACCTTATAGTGCTAACCACTGAGCCACGTAAGTCTAACTCACTGAGCACACTGTACAGTGCTAATCACTGAGCCACCAGTACATGCTAAACTAACCACTGAGCCACCGTATAGTGCTAACCACTGAGCACCGCTACAGTGCTAACCACTGAAGCCACCGATACAGTGCTAACCATGAGCCCCATACAGTGCTAACCACTGAGCCCGCCATACACGTCTAACCACTGAGCCACCATACAGTGCTAAACCACTAGACTGCCACCTATACGCTAACCACTGAGCACCTACATTAAGCGCTAACCACTGAGCACCCTGTATACAGTGCTAACCACTGAGCCACTGTATCAGTGCTAATCACTGAGCCACACAGTACAGGCTAACACTGAGCCACTGTATAGTGCTAACCATGAGCACCGTTAGTCTAACCACTGAGCCACCGTAAGTGCTAACCACTGAGCCACCGTACAGTGCTAACCACTGAGCCACCGTACAGTGCTAACCACTGAGCCACCTATCAGTGCTAACCATCATTGAGCCACATGTACAGTGCTAACCACTGAGCCACATATAGTGCTAACACTGAGCCACTACAGTGCTAACCACTGAGCCACCGTACAGTGCTAACCACTGAGCCACCGTACAGCGCTAACCACTGAGCCACTGTATAGTGCTAATCATGAGCCACATTACAGTGCTAACCTACTGAGCCACCTATACAGTGCTAACCACTGTAGCCACCGTATAGTCCTAACCACTGAGCCACCAGTAGTCCTAACCACTGAGCCACCTTATAGTGCTAACACTGAGCCACCTACAGTGCTAACCACTGAGCCAACCGTACAGTGCTAACCACTGAGCCACCATAACAGTGCTAACCACTGAGCCACCTTACAGTGCTAACCACTGAGCCACCGTACAGTGCTAACCACTGAGCCACCGTATAGTGCTAACCACTGAGCCACCGTAAAGTCTAACCACTGAGCACCGTACAGTGCTAACCATGATGCCACGTATATGCTAACCACTGAGCCACCATACAGTGCTAACCACTGAGCATGCATACACCTAAGCTATAACCACTGAGCCACCGTATAGTCCTAACCACTGAGCCACCTACAGTGCTAACCACTGAGCCACCGTATAATGCTAATCATTGAGCCACCATACAGTGCTAACCACTGAGCCACCATACAGTGCTAACCATGAGCCACCATATACAGTGCTAACCACTGAGCCACCGTATAGTCCTAACCACTGAGCCACCGTACAGTGCTAACCACTGAGCCACCGTATAGTCATAAGACCTAGCCGTATAGTGCTAACCACTGAGCCACCATAAGTCTAACCACTGAGCCACCATACACAGTGCTAACCACTGAGTGCTATATAGTGCTAATCATTGAGCCATAGTTACAGTGCTAACCACTGAGCACTATACAGTGCTAACCACTGAGCCACCATACAGTGCTAACCACTGAGCCACCTGTACAGGCTAACACTGAGCCACCGTACAGCTGCTAACCACTGAGCACTGTATAGTGCTAATCATGAGCCACGTACAGTGCTAACACTGAGCCACTGTATCAGTGCTAACCACTGAGCACCGTACTAGTCCTAACCACTGAGCCACCATAAGCCTAACCACTGAGCCACCTATAGCTTAACACTGAGCCACCATACAGTGCTAGCCACTGAGCCACATACAGTGTAACCACTGAGCACTATAAGTTTCTAATCATTGAGCCACTACAGTGCTAACCACTAGCCACCATACAGTGCTAATCACTGAGCCACATTACAGCACTTAACCACTGAGCCACTTATAGGCTACCATGACCACTATACAGTGCTAACATCACTGACCACCAGTCATACAGTGCTAACCACTGAGCCACCGTATAGTCCTAACCACTGAGCCACCGTATGTCCTAACCATGAGCCACCGTTATAGTGCTAACCATGAGCCACCTTAAGTGCTAACCACTGAGCCACCATACAGTGCTAACCACTGAGCCACTTATAGTCTAACCACTGAGCCACCGTATCAGTCTAACCACTGACCACCTATAGTGCTAACACTGAGCACCGTTCAGTGCTAACCACTGAGCCACCGTACAGTGCTAATACTGAGCCACCGTTACAGTGCTAACATCTGAGTCCGACCATACAGTGCTAACCACTGAGCCATACACGCTAACATGAGCCCATAAGTCAAACTGAGCCGCCATCTCTAACATGGCGCCATACAGCTAACACTGCGCCCCACGTGCACCACACCATACAGCGTAACGATGTAGGCCCGTAACCTAACTGAGTACTTACAGCCTACAGATTGACCCTTCACGCCGCTCTGACAATGTAATGCAATCATTGCCACTGTTACAGGTTGCTGATATACTAGCCCACCGTACAGCATAGTAGCCACATTATATAATGCTACCCATAGTCCCATATGCATAATGTACCCTAAAACCCTGCCATGTATAGTATACATTGCCCCCTACATGCTACCATAGTAGTCATTATATATGCCTCATTATCCAATTAGTATATGAAGTCTCATAGTCCTCCATAAGTATAATCAGCCTCACAACCCTCATATAGTATAATGCAGCTCTCATACCCTTCCATATGATATCAGCCTAACCCACTATAGATACAGATGCTAAATCACTGACACTGTATAGTAGCTTATTTGAAGACTGTTAAGAATAATCAAGAGCAACGTAATCTATGCGCCATAGCAGTTACGAGCCTAACCAGAGCCACAGGAGCCAACCATGCGAAGCCAGTGTGAAACCCTGCCAATTTTGGGTGGCTGTCCACTTTCGACTGTGCGGCCTACCACTGCGACGCAAGGTTACGTTACAACCACTGAATAGACAGTTAATGTAGATGAGCCACCTATAGTGCTCCAATATAGTATAATGCAACCCACTAGCCTCCATATAGTATAATGCAGCCTCACAGCCTTCCATATAGTATAATACAGCCTCATATTCCTCCATATAGTATAATGTAGCCTCATATGTCTCCATATAGTATAATGCAGCCTCACATTCCTTTATATGGTATAATGCAGCCTCATATCCCTCCATATAGTATAATGTATCCTGTCAGATGGATTGGGTGAATGAGATTTAATACATTTGGCCTCACAAGCTCTTTCTTTCTATAGCTGGGATCATGATCATCTTAGTATCATGATTATACCGTCATTCTGAAATGGATTTCAAAGTAATTCCATCTCTCTATATAGTACAATACAGCCCCATAACTCTCCATATAGTATAATGCAGCCTCATAGCTCTCCATATAGTATAATGCAGCCTCATAGCCCCTCCATATAGTATAATGCAGCCTCACAACTCTCCATATGGTATAACACAGTCTCACATCCATCCATATAGTATAATGCAGCCTCATAGTCCTCCATATGGTATAATGCAGCCTCACAACCCTACATATAGTATAATGAAGTTTCATAGCCCTCTATACAGTATAATGCAGCCTCATATCTCTCCATATAGTATAATGCAACCTCACATTCCTATATATAGTACTAGCTGTGAGCCCGATTCTAAAGAATCGGGAGTCTAGAATCTGTATATAGTTTTTTTAAGAGTTTTAAATAATAGACTTAAACACCAGCTATATGACTAAGTAGGTGATGTAGGCAGAACTGTGAGGGTAGCAATATAGTGGAGGTGTAGAAAGAGTTAATGTCCGACTAACAGGACTATAACAGAGTAGGAACTTATAATGATATCAAAAATGTTATTGAAGGAGTTAATGTCCCACAGGGACTCCCACAACAGACTCAGCGCTGTAAATTATATCCAAAATAGTGTTCAAGGGGTTAATGTACCAGTGGCAGGAGTTATAAACACTCCCAAATATGCAGTTAATGCTAAACTGGTATATAATGGGTTAATTTAGCAGTGTCATTACAATTATACACTGTGTAATAGAAATAACAACAATAATGGAATATAAGGGATTAATGTTCCTACTGGCAGTAGTAATAGAGACTACAAAGTATGGAGTTAAGGCAGAAATGGTATATAAGGGTTTAACTTCGCAGTGGCAGTACAACTACACACTGTGTTATAGAAATTACAGTTCAAACAGAATGTTAGGTGTTAATGTTGCTAGTGTCATGAGTAAAATGAGAGAAGCGCCTCACTGGCCATTGAGATACATGGAGGACTTTGAGTTTGACTGTGAGTAAATTTGAAACTCAAAGTCTTCCATATATCTCAATGGGAAGTGAGGCGCTATTCTCATTGGTCGCTGTGTGCTGGCGCCGACCAATGAGAATAGCGCCTCACTTACAGCGGTAAATTTGAAACTCAAAGTCCTCCATTATATCTCAATGGGAAGTGAGGCGCTATTCTCATTGGTCGCTGTGTGCTGGCGCCGACCAATGAGAATAGCGCCTCACTTACAGCGGTAAATTTGAAACTCAAAGTCCTCCATTATATCTCAATGGGAAGTGAGGCGCTATTCTCATTGGTCGCTGTGTGCTGGTGCCGACCAATGAGAATAGCGCCTCACTTACAGCGTTAAATTTGAAACTCAAAGTCCTCCATTATATCTCAATGGGAAGTGAGGCGCTATTCTCATTGGTCGCTGTGTGCTGGCGCCGACCAATGAGAATAGCGCCTCACTTACAGCGGTAAATTTGAAACTCAAAGTCCTCCATTATATCTCAATGGGAAGTGAGGCGCTATTCTCATTGGTCGCTGTGTGCTGGCGCCGATCAATGAGAATAGCGCCTCACTTACAGCGGTAAATTAGAAACTCAAAGTCCTCCATTATATCTCAATGGGAAGTGAGGCGCTATTCTCATTGGTCGCTGTGTGCTGGTGCCGACCAATGAGAATAGCGCCTCACTTACAGCGGTAAATTTGAAACTCAAAGTCCTCCATTATATCTCAATGGGAAGTGAGGCGCTATTCTCATTGGTCGCTGTGTGCTGGCGCCGACCAATGAGAATAGTGCCTCACAGCGCAAAATTTGAAACTCAAAGTCCTCCATTATATCTCAATGGGAAGTGAGGTGCTATTCTCATTGGTCGCTGTGTGCTGGCGCCGACCAATGAGAATAGCGCCTCACTTACAGCGGTAAATTTGAAGCTCAAAGTCGTCCATTATATCTCAATGGGAAGTGAGGCGCTATTCTCATTGGTCGGCACCAGCACACAGCGACCAATGAGAATAGCGCCTCACTTCCCATTGAGATATAATGGAGGACTTTGAGTTTCAAATTTACCGCTGTAAGTGAGGAGCTATGCTCATTGGTCGGCGCCAGCACACAGCGACCAATGAGAATAGCGCCTCACTTCCCATTGAGATAGATGGAGGACTTTGAGTTTCAAATTTACCCCTGTAAGTGAGGCGCTATTCTCATTGGTCGGCGCCAGCAGACAGCGACCAATGAGCATAGCGCCTCACTTCCCATAGAGATATAATGGAGGACTTTGAGTTTCAAATTTACCGCTGTGAGGCGCTATGCTCATTGGTCGCTGTGTGCTGGCGCCGACCAATGAGAATAGCGCCTCACTTCCCATAGAGATATAATGGAGGACTTTGAGTTTAAAATTTACCGCTGTGATGCGCTATTCTCATTGGTCGCTGTGTGCTGGTGCCGACCAATGAGAATAGCGCCTCACTTACAGCGTTAAATTTGAAACTCAAAGTCCTCCATTATATCTCAATGGGAAGTGAGGCGCTATTCTCATTAGTCGCTGTGTGCTGGCGCCGACCAATGAGAATAGCGCCTCACTTACAGCGGTAAATTTGAAACTCAAAGTCCTCCATTATATCTCAATGGGAAGTGAGGCGCTATTCTCATTGGTCGCTGTGTGCTGGCGCCGATCAATGAGAATAGCGCCTCACTTACAGCGGTAAATTAGAAACTCAAAGTCCTCCATTATATCTCAATGGGAAGTGAGGCGCTATTCTCATTGGTCGCTGTGTGCTGGTGCCGACCAATGAGAATAGCGCCTCACTTACAGCGGTAAATTTGAAACTCAAAGTCCTCCATTATATCTCAATGGGAAGTGAGGCGCTATTCTCATTGGTCGCTGTGTGCTGGCGCCGACCAATGAGAATAGTGCCTCACAGCGCAAAATTTGAAACTCAAAGTCCTCCATTATATCTCAATGGGAAGTGAGGTGCTATTCTCATTGGTCGCTGTGTGCTGGCGCCGACCAATGAGAATAGCGCCTCACTTACAGCGGTAAATTTGAAGCTCAAAGTCGTCCATTATATCTCAATGGGAAGTGAGGCGCTATTCTCATTGGTCGGCACCAGCACACAGCGACCAATGAGAATAGCGCCTCACTTCCCATTGAGATATAATGGAGGACTTTGAGTTTCAAATTTACCGCTGTAAGTGAGGAGCTATGCTCATTGGTCGGCGCCAGCACACAGCGACCAATGAGAATAGCGCCTCACTTCCCATTGAGATAGATGGAGGACTTTGAGTTTCAAATTTACCCCTGAAAGTGAGGCGCTATTCTCATTGGTCGGCGCCAGCAGACAGCGACCAATGAGCATAGCGCCTCACTTCCCATAGAGATATAATGGAGGACTTTGAGTTTCAAATTTACCGCTGTGAGGCGCTATGCTCATTGGTCGCTGTGTGCTGGCGCCGACCAATGAGAATAGCGCCTCACTTCCCATAGAGATATAATGGAGGACTTTGAGTTTAAAATTTACCGCTGTGATGCGCTATTCTCATTGGTCGGCGCCAGCACACAGCGACCAATGAGAATAGCGCCTCACTTCCCATAGAGATAGACAGCGGTCTTTAGAGCTGTGCATGGCTGGGCCCTTGGTTCTATTTTCGGCCGGACGGCGCTCGGCTCTCGTCGGTCGTCGCCGGGGCGGGAGACTCGCAATGGACCTACGTGCCGGAGTTACCGCGGCTGCAACGACTCGCCACCCAGGAGACGAACGGCTGACGCCGATCGTCTCCCGGCTGGCTCGCCGCGATCCTCCAGCATAGGGCGGCCATCTTGGTCCACCCTGTGCGGGTGGAGCTGGCCGAATATCCGACCACGACACTACGGAAGTGGCTTCGGGTATGGCCGGAAGTGGTTTCGGGCTTTATATAATAGACAATGTAGCCTCATATCACTCCAAAAAGTATAATGTAGCCTTATATCTCTCCATATAGTATAATGCAGCCTCATAGCTCTCTATAAAGTATAATGCATAATTCTCCATATAGTGCAGCCTCAAACCTCTCCATATAGTGCAGCCTTATATCTCTCCATATAGTGCAGCCTCATATATGCAGCCTCATAGCTCTCCATATAGTGCAGCCTCATAATTCTCCATATAGGGCAGCCTCATATAGTGCAGCCTTATATATGCAGCCTCATAACTCTCCATATAGTGCAGCTTTATATATGCAGCCTCATATCTCTCCATATAATGCAGCCCCATAATTCTCCATATAGTGCAGTGTTATATCTCTCCATATAGTGCAGCTTGATATATGCATCCTCATAACTCTCCACATAGTGTAGCCTCATAACTCTCCATATAGTGCAGCCTCATATAGTGCAGCTTTATATATGCAGCCTCATAACTCTCTGGCGCAGGGATCGCCGGTCGCTGGGGGCAGCTGCTGATGAAGAGGTCATAGTGTCTCGAAAGCTTGCTATGTTTACCATCTTTTCAGTTCACCATTAAATGGAACCTGACCTCGAAAAATGTGCCCTCAGCCTCTTTATACCTGTCCCTGCACCATGCTAATACATTTCCAGCCATCCCTTTGTGTGTGTATAGCGATATTGCAAAGTTTATAAAAGTTGTTTTTATACTTTCTGATCTGCGGCTTCTCATTGTTTGAGAAGCCGCAAAAGGCGTCATAGCGGCTTTACCGCCCCTTTGATGACGCGCACAGGCTCTCTGCTCTCTAGCACACCCATCGGGGCGTGAATCATTACCGAGCAGGCGGCGGGGAGAAGCAGGAGCCTTTTGCGGCTTCTCAAATAATGGCGCAGAGTAACATTTCTTATAATGATGTACAGAATCTGACAGATGCACCAAATGTATAAAGGACGCACTCCTCTGAATGAATTTGTAACATCTTACTCCATCGTAATCTTCATCAAGATTGAGGTGCAAGATGTCAGTCCTGATGAATCGGGGTCTTATTATTTGCTACGTAGCAAATAAAATAGAAGACAAGTAAGAATGTGAAGGCGTCCCCCCAGGTTCCCATCTGATCTGATCCCGGTGAGGTGACGGGTCCCCGCACGTTCCTGCAGAGGTCAGTGAGTGCTGCTGACAGATGTGTCCTGCTGTCACTACAGCTTGTAACACACTACATTAACAGATCTGCTGCATTATGTCTGACAGCTCCTGAGCGCTTCCTTCACTGACCCAGAATTTAGTGTAATCAGTTTAGGGAGTCTTTTAAAAATGTCTTATAAGGAGAAAAATACATTGTTAATGTGTATAAAAATGTCAGTATATCACCTACCCTGCATGGACGATTGGGGCCTGAAGTAGCGCATATCGTGCTCTCTAAAACATTATAAAGGATACATTTTTTGGACGGAGAAGGTTGAATTGTTTAATGTGGAGTGACCACATGTATGGGCGGCTTTACAAATGTTTATAATGGCCTGCAACAGCTCCTCACTCTCCCTCCTCCCTGCTGCTGTATCTCTGTCCACATATCCTTATTGACAGCTCCTCTACTCTCCCTCCTCACTGCTGCTGTATCTCTGCCCACATATCCTGATTGAACTCCTCAATGCTCCCTCCTACCTACTGCTGTATCTCTGTCCACATATCCTGATTGACAGTTCCTCAATCGTCCCTCCTCACTGCTGGTGTATCTCTGCCCACATATCCTGATTGACAGCTCCTCAATGTCCCTCCTCCCAGCTGCTGTATCTCTGTCCACATATCCTGATTGACAGCTCCTCAATGTCCCTCCTCACTGCTACTGTATCTCTGTCCACATATCCTGATTGACAGCTCCTCAATGTCCATCCTCCTGCTGTTGTATCTCTGCCACATATCCTGAATGACAGCTCCTCAAGTATACTCCTCACTTCTGCGCTCCTGGTATCTACTGTCCCTGTGTCCTAAGATTACAGGCTCTATACCCTCCCCTCCACTCACTGAGGGGGTGTATCTTCTGTGTGCCACAATATCCGTGATCATGGACAGTCACGTCACTAGCATCGTCACTTCCTGTGCTCGTTCAGTGCGCCCACATAATCTATGATAGACTCTATATGTACCTAGTTAGACCTGGTGAGCTATACCTAGCAGTACTCACTGAATGAAAGATCCCACTCCGCTCCTCAATGTTTGTCATACGTATCTGCTGCGCGCACTGAACGAGCCGACGAGTGACATGCAGTGCACGTGACTCTGTCCTGCCTCCGTGCTGCGGACGGGAAACTTCGTGCCCCACACAGATAAGATTATCAGCCTTCATGATTCCTCACAAAGAGGGAGGGGTGATTAGAGTCCACATATCGCTTTACAAACCACCATAGATAGCCAGGAGAGCCCAAGTCGCCAGGCCTGTATCTTTCCAAGTATTTCTGTTGCAAAAATCCTATTCTTAACAATATGGTGAATCTCTGTAGGTCACTGTATTACAGTCTAATAGTCCCTCATCTGAGGTGCTAGGTATCCTTTAATAGTCCCAGATAAGAGAGGACAATACTTTTGTTTATCCCTTACATAATGTGTCTCTGTTTCCACAAAACCTGTGGAAATAAAGATTCTTCAAGGCAAATCCCTTCACTCTCGAACATATTCTAAGTACCCATGAGATCTGAGTGGCACAAGAACACAAAAAATCACCTCATAAAAGCTGTAGTTGACACTGCTGTAAATGTGTCAATAGGGTGACTTAGATGAGGGTGTGATTGATCATAATGAACTTCAGCGACTTCAACATATGCTTCTATAGGTGGGGACTCAATATGGATTTTCAGTAATCAGGAGTAATACAGTCCGGTAGGAGGAGATGGATAATCTAGAGTAATTAAACATTGTCAATCAGTTAGAGATCTGTTAAATTAATGTACAGAGCTGTTTTTCATGAAATTGCAAGATTTATTAGCACAAGGAAGGGCAGCCTATGCAAACACAAGCTCATAGCCATGACACATCATCTGTATATCGTGAGATTATTAGGAATTAATGCATTTCTCCAGGTCACAGGGGAACATATTTAATTGATGAGAGAATGACAATGGGGCCGCCGTTATTGGTAATTCCTGCCTGTATCTGTAATGTGTCAATTGGGCGATGAACTTCGATGTGTCCCACTTCAGGCTTATCAGGCATCCTGGGTTATTCTGCATGTCAGCCGCCTACAAACATCTGAAATCGACACTAAGAGGTATGAGTAACACTGCAGATCTGGAATGCAATTTCCTACCTCCAGAGGCCACAGTCTATCCAGACTGATACTTGATCTGCACAGATACACATGTATGTAGAAGTTCCACAACTTCGGAACCCCCCTCTCCTCCCTTCATGTGTATTAAGCGCCTCCCTATATCCTCCCCCCCTGACCTCATCCCTCATGGTACCTATCGTGGTACTCATTCTTGGTACTTCACCCTCCAGCCATCACTCACCCTCTATACCTCAACTCTGGTACCTCACGCCCTTTTCTCCCCTCATGTACCTACAAATCTACCCTAGCCCTTCTGGTATTATACTGCATCCCTAGTCCCCCATTCTCTGGTACGCCCCCTCCCTATACGTCACCCACTTCTATAACTCACCCCATCCCTGTATATACCCTGCTCTCTGGTACCCTCCCCTCATGGTACTCTACCCGTACCACCCTCCTCTGGTATAACTACTCCTTACAACCCTCCCTATACTATATCTGCACCCCCCTCTCCCCTATAATCCTCTGGCTACCATGAACTCACTTATTAAAAAAAATAATCTGTACTTACCTCTCGCCGTTCCCCCTCAGCTCCGGTCTCTTTGCAAAAACTGAAGACTCAGGAGGTTGCGGTGTCTGCATGTGTTGCACCGCGGAACGCATAAAGCAGGAAGTGCCTGCTCCTAGTGTGGAGGAGGCAGCACCAGCCTGCTTTATGTATTCCACAGTGGATTGCACATGGAGAGCCAACTGGTAAGAGGAAGCAAGGGGCGGGAGCATTAGTAGGAGGCTCCCTTCGCTCCCTGACACATGGGCCCTACAGCGGCGTGTGAATCAGGAGTTGGGATCGACAGACGCTGGTGGCGGTGGGTGGCGCAGTATTTTCCTGTTTTATCTCAGCTTGTTTTTTAGACCCCTCTCCTGCCTCATGACTTTGTACCTTGCTGCTATCTTGGTTTTGGCCAAGCTCCCTGACTACTCTGACAGATCCTGAATTTGTCCTTTTCATGACCTCACGATTTTGACCCTGCTTGGGGATTTTCTTATGTCTAGACTGCAGACCTTCCATTATCTTCTGGACCCTTTTGTAAATCCAGATCCCTGTATAGGGGTTAAAGCAGGGGTCTCAAACACGCGGCCCGAGGGCCGCATGCGGCCCCTGGGGCCTCACTATGCGGCCCACGGCACCTTGGACAATTTAATGATGCATCGCCTCAGTGCAGGGGGCCACAGGAGTGCCCGCTGTGTGATGACTTCCGCCCGCAGCACTAACAAGCTCTGCCACTCAGCAAGATAAATGCAAGCTGCCAGCCAATGAGATGGCGGAATATGACGTCACATGCGGGCCTCTGGCTGGCAGATTGCATTGATCTTGCTGAGCAACAGAACTTGTTTGAGCGGCGGCTGGAGGAAATCATAGCACGCGGAGGCCAGAAGTCAGCATAGCGGGGACCTCCCCGGCCCCCTGCACTGGAGCGATGCATCATTAAAGTGAGAAAAGTTGTGAGTGTGAGTAAGAAGGTGTGTGTGTGTGTGTGTGTGTGTGAGGGTGAGTGTGTGAGTATGTAAGTGAGGATATATGTATAAGAAAGTGTGTGTGAGTTTCAGTATGTGTATGAGAGTGTATGTGTGGGTTTGTGTGTGAGGGTGTGAGTGTGAATGAGTGTGTATGTGAGTGTATAAAAAGAAGGTAAAACAGGATGGGGGCATCACTATAAAAGTAGATCAGGATGGGGGACATTCCTAGAAAAGGGGATCAGGATGGGGGACATCAGTACAAAAGGGGACCAGGATGCGGGACCTCACTACAAAAGGGTCCAGGATGGGGGACATCACTACTAGAAGGGGATCGGAAAGGGGGACATCACTACTAAAGGGGATCTGGATGGGGGGCATTACTAGAAAAGGGAATTAGGATGGGGGAAATTACTAGAAAAAGGTATCAGGATGAGGACATTACTACAAAAGGGAACCAGGATGAGGGACATCACTACTAAAGGGAATTGGGATGGGGGACATCACTAGAAAAGGGGATCAGGATGGGGGACATCACTAGAAAAGGGGATCAGGAAGGGGACATGACTACAAAAGGAGATCAGTATGGGGACATTACTACAAAAGGGATCAGGATGGGGGACATACACTAGAAAAGGGGATCAGGATGGGGACATCCCTACAAAAAAGGATCAGGATGGGGGACGTCACTACAAAAGGGGATCAGGATAGGAGACATCAGTAGAAAAAGGGATCAGGATGGGGGACATCAGTACAAAAGGGATCAGGATGGGGGACATCAGTAGAAAAAGGGATCAGGATGGGGGACATCACTAGAAAAAGGGATCAGGATGGGGGACATCAGTACAAAAGGGATCAGGATGGGGGACATCAGTACAAAAGGGATCAGGATGGGGGACATCAGTAGAAAAAGGGATCAGGATGGGGGACATCACTAGAAAAAGGGATCAGGATGGGGAACATCACTATAAAAGGGGATCAGGATGGGGACATCAGTAGAAAAGGACATTACTACAGGATGGGGACATTACTACAAGAAGGGGATCAGAATTTGTACTTTACTACATTGAGCAATAAATTCTAGTATTACTAAAGTATCACTTAGTTCTACAAGGGATGTGGCCCCTGCTATAAATGTTTTTCTATGCGCGGCCACAACCCAGCCGAGTTTGAGACCCCTGGGTTAAAGGGTGTCAGTTTCTCGGGATTCTATCTAATGGAGCGGCTTGTGCTAAGTCTGTCTGGGATACCCCTTTTTTTCCTGTAGCCACAGACTGACGTCCAAATAGGCAAGGAGATTCTAAATTCAACAATGTATCACATAGATTACTGGCTGAAGCTGTTCTGAAACAACCAAAGCATTTAGTTTTAGCAACACAGCAGAGCTGGGAGAGCTGCCCCCACTTACACCAGGCTCTCTATAGAGATTGTCCAATCACAGCAGAGCTGGGAGAGCTGCCCCTGCCCACACCAGGCTCTCTATAGAGATTGTCCAATCACAACAGAGCTGGGAGAGCTGCCCCCATCCACTCCAGACTCTCTATAGAGATTGTCCAATCACAGTAGAGCTGCCACCGCCCACACCAGGCTCTCTATAGAGATTGTCCAATCACAGCAGGGGGTGTGTTTGACTGCTGTGTGCGTGAGTTTCTAGTCTTGTAATCCTAATCACAAGGTAACAAACCCTTTAGTTCAGTTAAAGGGAACCAACCACCTCAGATGACGACTATAAGCACTTAATACGTGTCCCTGCACCCTACCAAGACTGTTCCACCATATTTTTGTTAAGAATATTGATTTTTGCAAACCGAAATATACACTTTGTAAAAATACTGGCCTGGCGACCTCTGGGCGTCTCCCTCGGGCTCAGCTACTAGTGGGCTGTGTCTTCTAAAGCATTACTGGCTCTTCTACCCCTCCCTCTTTGTTTGCAGGACGTCACTGAAGGGCGTGATATTTTCTTTCTGTGGGCGGGCACGCAAGGCTGCTCCCGTCCCCGCACGTCATCGGAGGCAGACAGAGTCACGTGCACTCGCATCGTCACTTCCTGTCGGCTCCGTTCAGTGACGCGCAGCTGAGGGATACCGTATGAGCAAAACACATTGCGGCGAGCGGACGTGTTATCTTTCATTAAGCTGATAACACGTCCGCTCGCCGCAATGTGTTTTGCTCATACGGTATCCCTCAGCTGCGCGTCACTGAACGGAGCCGACAGGAAGTGACGATGCGAGTGCATGTGACTCTGTCTGCCTCCGATGACGTGCGGGGACGGGAGCAGCCTTGCGTGCCCGCCCACAGAAAGAAAATATCACGCCCTTCAGTGACGTCCTGCAAACAAAGAGGGAGGGGTAGAAGAGCCAGTAATGCTTTAGAAGACACAGCCCACTAGTAGCTGAGCCCGAGGGAGACGCCCAGAGGTCGCCAGGCCAGTATTTTTACAAAGTGTATATTTCGGTTTGCAAAAATCAATATTCTTAACAAAAATATGGGTGGAACAGTCTAGGTAGGGTGCAGGGACACGTATTAAGTGCTTATAGTTGTCATCTGAGGTGGTTGGTTCCCTTTAATAGCTCCCACACAGATAAGAGAGGCACAATAGCTTTTTAGTTTTAACCCTTACATAATGCTGCCCTCTGCTTACACAGCAAAAACCTGGTGGCAAAAAAAATATTATTAAAGAAGACAAAATCCCTTCACATCTACGAAACAATATTGCCTAAGTACCCTGAGATGGGGGCAACAAAAACACAAAAAAACAGCATGATAAAAGCTGAGTGTGAGCACTGCTGTAAGTGGTGACACTAGGAGGTGGCTCAGGATGACGGGTGTGATGTGATCAAAAGTGAAATGTCAGCGACTTCAATCAATATGACTCAATAGGTGACGACCGTGACTGGAGGTTTTCATTACACCAAGAGTGAGAATGTCCCCGAATCAGGAGGGGGATGGAAAATCTAGACGTCATCTATAACATTGTCAGATCAGATACGTAGACTGTGTAAGTTACTGATGTAGCAGAGCTGTGCTCATCAAAGCAACATTTATCTCCAGCACAAGAAGGGCAGCCCTATGCAAAATCACAACACATGGCGCCCAATGACACACTCAGCTCTGCTATATCCGTACGTATCTCATTGATGGAATTACACGTGCTGTGTCTGCGCAGGTGCACAGGAGACCATCATTCTACATCTGCATTGTACAGAACACCAGGGTGGGGACAAGGGGCCCGGCCGGCGTCTCATTGGCCTACATTCCTCTCTGTATCCTGGTAACTGTGTCACAATTGGGGCAGATGAGACCCTTCACTGTGTTCCCCACATTGGCAGTGGACGACCCAGTCCTGATCATGGCATCCCTGGGTTTATCTGCATGTGGCAGCCGCCTGCAAACCACTGAAATGCCGCACTGCAAGACGCATGATGCAGATGAACACTGCAGATCTGGATAATGCAATTTCCTCTCCTCCCAGAGGCCACAAATGTCTGATACCCAACAGGAGCTGCCATAACTGATCTGCAGCATGGCACACTGTATGCTATGAAGTCACCATGCCAGTCAGAAACTTCCAGGGAACACCCCCTTCCTAGTACCTCAACCCCTTCCTGGTACCTTACCGCCTCCCTGATACCTCACCCCCTCCCTGGTACCTCATCCCAGCCCTGGTACATTACCGCCTCCCTGGTACCTCACCCATTCTCTGGTACCTCACCCCCTCCCCAGTACCTCACCCACTCTCTAGTACCTCACCACCTCCCTGGTACCTCACGCCCTCTCTGGTACCTAACCCCCTCCATGGTACCTCAAACCCTCTCTGGTACCTCAGCCCCTCCCTGGTACATTACCGCCTCCCTGGTACCTCACCCCTTCTCTGGTACCTCACCCCCTCCCTAGTACCTCACCCACTCTCTAGTACCTCACCCCCTCCCAGGTATCTCACCCTCTCTCTGGTACCCCATCCCCTCCCTGGTACATCTCCCTCGTACCTCACCCCCTCTCTGGTACCTCACCCTCTCCCTGGTACCTCATCCCCTCCTGTACCTCACCCCTCTCTGGTACCTCACCCTCTCCCTGTACCTCATCCCCTCTCTGGTACCTTACCCTGTCCCTGGTACCTCATCCCCTCCTAGTACCTCACCCCTTCTCTGGTATCTCACCCTCTCCCTGGTACCTCATATCACCCCTCTCTGGTACCTCACCCTCTCCCTGGTACCTCATCCCCTCCCCTAGTACCTCATCCCCTCTCTGGAACCTCATCCCTATCTGGAACCTCACCCTCTCCCTGGTACCTCATCCCCTCTCTGGAACCTCATTCCCTATCTGGAACCTCACCCTCTCCCTGGTACCTCATCCCCTCTCTGGTACCTCATTCCCTATCTGGTACCTCACCTCCCCTGGTACCTCATCCCCTCCCTATTACCTCATCCCCTCTCTGGTACCTCATCATCTCTCTGGTATCTCACCCTCTCCCTGGTACTCATCCCTCCTCCTGGTACCCTCACCCTCTCCCTGGTACTCTTCATCCCCTCTCTGGTACCTCACCCCTCCCTGGTACCTCATCCCCTCCCCTAGTACCTCATCCCCTCTCTGGAACCTCATTCCCTATCTGGAACCTCACCCTCTCCCTGGTACCTCATCCCCTCCTGGTACCTCATCCCTATCTGGTACCTCATTCCCCCTCTCCCTGGTACCTCATCCCCTCCTATTACCTCATCCCCTCTCTGGTACCTCATCCTCTCTCTGGTACCTCATCCTCTCTCTGGTGGTACCTCATCCTCTCTCTGGTGTACCTCATCCCTCTCTGGTACCCCATCCCCTCTCTGGTAACCAAGCATCATTGGATCTGCCTATAAGTATCCATCAGACCCGTCATAAGTACCCAGATGGCACAGAAGGGACCCTGAAACCCGTCCTGGCCACGAGGAGTGAGATCATAATCACTGCAGACCGGGGAAATGCAGTCTCACTTCTACGCAGTGTTGCATGATGCGACTAACAACCGAATTTATGTAGCAGAGCTGAATATGTTCTCATGGTGGAAATGATGCCCATATTCATGAAATCACCAAAGCAAAAGTTACCACAATACACACTGGGAACCTGCCAGTGCTTAAATACTCTGCACCATTAGAAAGCACAACCTGCTGCAGGTGCCACATTAATGCAGCGGCAGGTGAGGCGCTCCTCCAGTGAACCAGAACCGGTATAATAATCACAGAAAGAAAACTTTCCAAATCACCCTATGGGACGCCTCATCCGATGCAGCAGTCTATGCCGGATAGAACTGGTTTCTATCCACTCCCACTCCAAGATTGGTTTTACTGCACAGTATATGGGTCAGAAGAAAATAAAAAAATAATAATTTAATAAATATAAATACAAACTGGATGAGAAAAATAAATAAAAAATTATGAGATATATATATATTATATATTTTTTTTTGTATTAATTATCTATATTCTTATTTTTTCATCCAATATCCCCACTATCTCATTCAGCACAGTGTATGGGTCATGATATAATAAATAAATAATAATAAATTATATAAAATATATTTATATAAATAAATAAGTATAAAATATTAATTCGATTGAATAAAAAACATCTTTGTGTATATGTTTTTCTATGAAAATAATTACGGTACATAGTACGATTACAATTTCTTTCACTCAATACTCCCATTATCTCATTCAGCACATTATATGGGTCATAAGAAAAAATAATAAAAATAGTAATAGATAAAAATCTTGTTATATATGTGTGTGTGTGTGTATACCATATTTATATATTTATTCCATACCCCCCACTATCTCATTCTGCACAGTACAAGCTGTCATATATTATATATATGCATATATGTAAATACACACACACACACACACTTTTATCCATCCAGTAGTATCTGACATACACCCCCTTGGCTTCTATGAAAATTCTGCATTTGAGGACTGAGCAAAAAGTTTTACTGAGGCCCCAGATAAATGGGCAGCATGTATGTAGTGAGTGGCATCCTGTGACAGTGGGTAACATGTATGTAGTGAGTGGCATCCTGTGACAGTGGGCAGCATGTATGTAGTGAGTGGCATCCTGTGACAGTGGGCATCATGTATGTAGTGAGTGGCATCCTGTGACAGTGGGCAGCATGTATGTAGTGAGTGGCATCCTGTGACAGTGGGAATCATGTATGTAGTGAGTGGCATCCTGTGACAGTGGGAATCATGTATGTAGTGAGTGGCATCCTGTGACAGTGGGTAACATGTATGTAGTGAGTGGCATCCTGTGACAGTGGGAATCATGTATGTAGTGAGTGGCATCCTGTGACAGTGGGCAGCATGTATGTAGTGAGTGGCATCCTGTGACAGTGGGTAGCATGTATGTAGTGAGTGGCATCCTGTGACAGTGGGCAGCATGTATGTAGTGAGTGGCATCCTGTGACAGTGGAAATCATGTATGTAGTGAGTGGCATCCTGTGACAGTGGGAATCATGTATGTAGTGAGTGGCATCCTGTGACAGTGGGCAGAATGTATGTAGTGAGTGGCATCCTGTGCCAGTGGGCAGCATGTATGTAGTGAGTGGCATCCTGTGACAGTGGGCAGCATGTATGTAGTGAGTGGCATCCTGTGACAGTGGGAATCATGTATGTAGTGAGTGGCATCCTGTGACAGTGGGCAGCATGTATGTAGTGAGTGGCATCCTGTGACAGTGGGAATCATGTATGTAGTGAGTGGCATCCTGTGACAGTGGGAATCATGTATGTAGTGAGTGGCATCCTGTGACAGTGGGTAACATGTATGTAGTGAGTGGCATCCTGTGACAGTGGGAATCATGTATGTAGTGAGTGGCATCCTGTGACAGTGGGTAGCATGTGTGTAGTGAGTGGCATCCTGTGACAGTGGGCAGAATGTATGTAGTGAGTGGCATCCTGTGACAGTGGGTAGCATGTGTGTAGTGAGTGGCATCCTGTGACAGTGGGCAGCATGTATGTAGTGAGTGGCATCCTGTGACAGTGGAAATCATGTATGTAGTGAGTGGCATCCTGTGACAGTGGGAATCATGTATGTAGTGAGTGGCATCCTGTGACAGTGGGCAGAATGTATGTAGTGAGTGGCATCCTGTGACAGTGGGCAGCAAGTATGTAGTGAGTGGCATCCTGTGCCAGTGGGCAGCATGTATGTAGTGAGTGGCATCCTGTGACAGTGGGTAACATGTATGTAGTGAGTGGCATCCTGTGACAGTGGGTAACATATATGTAGTGAGTGGCATCCTGTGACAGTGGGCATCATGTATGTAGTGAGTGGCATCCTGTGACAGTGGGAATCATGTATGTAGTGAGTGGCATCCTGTGACAGTGGAAATCATGTATGTAGTGAGTGGCATCCTGTGACAGTGGGCAGCATGTATGTAGTGAGTGGCATCCTGTGACAGTGGGCAGCATGTATGTAGTGAGTGGCATCCTGTGACAGTGGGCAGCATGTATGTAGTGAGTGGCATCCTGTGACAGTGGGCAGCATGTATGTAGTGAGTGGCATCCTGTGACAGTGGGTAACATGTATGTAGTGAGTGGCATCCTGTGACAGTGGGAATCATGTATGTAGTGAGTGGCATCCTGTGACAGTGGGTAACATGTATGTAGTGAGTGGCATCCTGTGACAGTGGGAATCATGTATGTAGTGAGTGGCATCCTGTGACAGTGGGTAGCATGTGTGTAGTGAGTGGCATCCTGTGACAGTGGGCAGAATGTATGTAGTGAGTGGCATCCTGTGACAGTGGGTAGCATGTGTGTAGTGAGTGGCATCCTGTGACAGTGGGCAGCATGTATGTAGTGAGTGGCATCCTGTGACAGTGGAAATCATGTATGTAGTGAGTGGCATCCTGTGACAGTGGGAATCATGTATGTAGTGAGTGGCATCCTGTGACAGTGGGCAGAATGTATGTAGTGAGTGGCATCCTGTGACAGTGGGCAGCAAGTATGTAGTGAGTGGCATCCTGTGCCAGTGGGCAGCATGTATGTAGTGAGTGGCATCCTGTGACAGTGGGCATCATGTGACAGCAGCACTCATCCTGGTCATACCTGAACAGTGATCCCTAATCAGTTATGGAACAATGTATCAGTTCTAAACAAAACAACAATCAAAAAGTGTGACCCTGTCCCCTGCAGAGTGCAGCTCCTGTGCCAGGGAGGCCTGCAGTGCAGTTCTCATGGGTGCAATGAATGGGCACCAATAAGTAATGCAGAAGTAACCCCCCCCCCCTCCTACTTACATGTGAGCAGGGCATAGATGCACTGGAGCAGTGGCTGGTGCTTTAACCCTCTAAATGCTGAGCTGGGAATCCTTTCTTTAATCCCTTCATAGAATATTCTCCTTGCAGTTTCCTGATCTGAGGTCTGAAATTCCCGAATATAAAGCTGCTGCTCCTTTCTGCCCTCCTCAGCTGCCCCCCCTGGGCTGGTACAGGTGCTAGTGAGGGGCACCGGTGGAGAGGGGCTGCTGGCTGCCAGTGGGGGCCACATCTGGGATGAGGACACCATCAGAGGCTCCTTCTGGGGTCCTGCTATGGAGGAGCTGTGATCATCTGCCAGGATCCCTGTCTCACAAACCATTTTTGGAGGAATAAAATGCATGCAAGTGGCCAGAGAAGAGGGGGTGCAGAGAGGGTGAGGGGTGTAGAGAGGGTGAGGGGTGTAGAGAGGGTGGGGGGTGCAGAGAGGGTGTGGGGTGCAGAGAGGGTGAGGGGTGTAGAGAGGGTGAGGGGTGTAGAGAGGGTGGGGGGTGCAGAGAGGGTGTGGGGTGCAGAGAGGGTGAGGGGTGTAGAGAGGGTGAGGGGTGCAGAGAGGGTGGGGGGTGCAGAGAGGGTGAGGGGTGCAGAGTAGGTGAGGGGTGCAGAGAAGGTGAGGGGTGCAGAGAGGGTGAGGGTGCAGAGAGGGTGAGGGGTGCAGAGGAGGTGAGGGGTGCAGAGAAGGTGAGGGGTGCAGAGAAGGTGAGGGGTGCAGAGAGGGTGAGGGGTGCAGAGAGGGTGAGGGGTGCAGAGGAGGTGAGGGTGCAGAGAGGGTGAAGGGTGCAGAGAGGGTGGGGGGTGCAGAGAGGGTGGGGGGTGCAGAGAGGGTGAGGGGTGCAAAGGGTGAGGGGTGCAGAAGAGGTGAGAGGTGCAGAGAAGGTGAGGGGTGCAGAGAGGGTGAAGGGTGCAGAGAGGGTGAGGGGTGCAAAGGGTGAGGGGTGCAGAGGGTGAGAGGTGCAGAGAGGGTGACGAGTGCAGAGGTTGAGAGGTGTGCAGAGGAGGTGAGGGGTGCAGAGAGGGTGAGGGGTGCAGAGAGTGTGAGGGGTGCAGGATGGAGGAGATGCTGCCCGGGCACTGAGGATGCTGAGGACTCTGCAGCTGGGAAGCAAGAAGGATTGAAGGAGGAATGTGCTCTGCATCTTACACCAGTATTTATATTGCTGCAAAGCCGGTATTCGCTGCAGCATGGGCGCCTCCCGGGTCCTAGCACCAGCCCCATGTCTCCATGTGAGGAGAGCTGGGTGGGGTGTTACAATAACTTTCCTCCCCCCTGTGTGTACAGGCATTGACAGCACATTGTCATTCTCTGCTGTGCAGGATTCCCTATCATATCAATCTACTATTACATGCAACACCAAGCTCATGCACCCTGCTGTGTAATGCACTAAGGATGGAAAGAATACTGCAAGGGAACTGTAAGAACCAGCACACCTGCATATGCTTCCATGAAGATATTGGTCTGCATAACAAGAATCATTGTATGGGGTTTAGCTGTGATGCACCTGTAGCGCCCCTGCGGATGCCACAATGGTACTTAAAGTAATCCGTACTAGTGCCATGTTTGAGGAGGATTTGGGTTGCCCTATGCTGGACTTCTGACACATTCATGCACCACCGGAAGTCCAATCAGAGAGTAGAGAGCGGAAGAGACCCACAGTAGGGCAGACCCCACTTCTGGTTGGAGGCAGAGGTTAGATGTAGTGGGGTGGAAGGAGGAGTGAGTAGCCTGTCGTCGGCTTTCAGGCCAAGCAGCAGCTCAGCTTTCAGGTCAAGCAGCAGCTCAGCTGCAGGAGAGGTACCTGGACCCCAAGCTGCCAAATCTTCATGACTGGTAGTGAACCTGGAGGCTACTGGGCTTAATGTACTGTAGCCAGGGGCGTAACTAGAACTGGCAGGGCCCCATAGCAAACTTTTGAACGGGGCCCCCTCCAAGACACGCCCCCAATGACACGCCCCCTTCAAGACACACCCCCTTACCGAATCAGTGTTAACAGTCTGACGCCACCCAGTTTACCGTATATACTCGTGTATAAGCCGACCCCCCTACTTTTGCCCCCAAAACCTGGGAAAACCTATTGACTCGTGTATAAGCCGAGGGTGGAACCCAGCATAGGTATACAGCCCCCAGCAGTGTGGTATACAGGCCTCCCCAGTGGTAATATACAGCAGCCTCCCCAGTGGTATATACAGGCCCCAGCAGTATATACAGTAGCCCCAGTGGTATACAGAAGCCTCCCCAGTGGTATATACAGGCCCCAGCAGTATATACAGCAGCCCCAGTGGTATACAGCAGCCTCCCCAGTGGGTATATACAGGGCCCCAGTGGGTATATACAGGCCCCCAGTGGGTATATACAGGCCCCAGTGGGTATATACAGTCAGGGCCCCAGTGGGTATATACAGTCAGGGCCCCAGTGGGTATATACAGTCAGGGCCCCAGTGGGTATATACAGTCAGGGCCCCAGTGGGTATATACAGTCAGGGCCCCAGTGGGTATATACAGGCCCCCAGTGGGTATATACAGGCCCCCAGTGGGTATATACAGGCCCCCAGTGGGTATATACAGTCAGGGCCCCAGTGGGTATATACAGGGCCCCAGTGGGTATATTCAGGGCCCCAGTGGGTATATACAGGCCCCCAGTGGGTATATACAGGCCCCCAGTGGGTATATACAGTCAGGGCCCCAGTGGGTATATACAGGGCCCCAGTGAGTATATACAGGCCCCCAGTGGGTATATACAGGCCCCCAGTGGGTATATACAGGCCCCCAGTGGGTATATACAGTCAGGGCCCCAGTGGGTATATACAGGGCCCCAGTGAGTATATACAGGGCCCCAGTGAGTATATACAGGCCCCCAGTGGGTATATACAGGCCCCCAGTGGGTATATACAGTCAGGGCCCCAGTGGGTATATACAGGGCCCCAGTGAGTATATACAGGGCCCCAGTGAGTATATACAGGCCCCCAGTGGGTATATACAGGCCCCCAGTGGGTATATACAGGCCCCAGTGGGTATATACAGGCCCCCAGTGGGTATATACAGCCCCCAGTGGGAATATACAGGCCCCCAGTGGGAATATACAGCCCCCAGTGGGAATATACAGGCCCCCAGTGGGAATATACAGGCCCCCAGTGGGAATATACAGGCCCCCAGTGGGAATATACAGGCCCCCAGTGTGTATATACAGGCCCCCCACTCCTCCTCTGCTGCACACGTCACCTGTAAAGGAATACATCATACTTACTTATCTCTGCCGGCTGCCGCTGTCACCGCTCTGCACCGCGCTCCGTCTTTATCTGGCTTCTTCCTGTTTGTGACCGCCGGGCGCAGGCAATGACGTCACAACCAGGAAGAAGCCGGATGAAGACGGAGCGCGGTGCAGAGCGGCGGCAGCCGGCAGAGATAAGTACAGAGGCGTAACTAGAACTGGCAGGGCCCCATAGCAAACTTTTGAACGGGGCCCCCTCCAAGACACGCCCCAAATGACACGCCCCCTTCAAGACACACCCCCCTTACCGAATCAGTGTTAACAGTCTGGCGCCACCCAGTTTACCGTATATACTCGTGTATAAGCCGACCCCCCTACTTTTGCCCCCGAAACCTGGGAAAACCTATTGACTCGTGTATAAGCCAAGGGTGGACCCCAGCATAGGTATACAGCCCCCAGCAGTGTGGTATACAGGCCTCCCCAGTGGTAGTATACAGCAGCCTCCCCAGTGGTATATACAGGCCCCAGCAGTATATACAGTAGCCCCAGTGGTATACAGCAGCCTCCCCAGTGGTATATACAGGCCCCAGCAGTATATACAGCAGCCCCAGTGGTATACAGCAGCCTCCCCAGTGGGTATATACAGGGCCCCAGTGGGTATATACAGGCCCCCAGTGGGAATATACAGGCCCCCAGTGTGTATATACAGGCCCCCCACTCCTCCTCTGCTGCACACGTCACCTGTAAAGGAATACATCATACTTACTTATCTCTGCCGGCTGCCGCTGTCACCGCTCTGCACCGCGCTCCGTCTTCATCTGGCTTCTTCCTGGTTGTGACTGCCAGGCGCAGGCAATGACATCACAACCAGGAAGAAGCCGGATGAAGATGGAGCGCGGTGCAGAGCGGCGGCAGCCGGCAGAGATAAGTAAGTATGATGTATTCCTTTACAGGTGACGTGTGCAGCAGAGGAGTGGGGGGCCTGTATATACCTACTGGGGGGGGGCCTGTAGCTGACCGGATAGCAGCGTAGCGGCGCTGGGTCCGGGCCCCCCACAAGGGCCGGGCCCCAAAGCGACCGCTACGTCTGCTATGCCGGTAGTTACGCCCCTGGATAAGTAAGTATGATGTATTCCTTTACAGGTGACGTGTGCAGCAGAGGAGTGGGGGGCCTGTATATACCTACTGGGGGGGGGCCTGTAGCTGACCGGATAGCAGCGTAGCGGCGCTGGGTCCGGGCCCCCCACAAGGGCCGGGCCCCAAAGCGACTGCTAGGTCTGCTATGCCGGTAGTTACGCCCCTGACTGTAGCTGCACTTTGTGGACCTGTCCAGGGATTAGTGGCATCAAAGGGCTAGAGGACCGGTGAGTACGGTCGCTCGCAGAGTTTTTGCCATCTACCTGTCTGGAAGTATCCCACAGAGACTCAGGAATAATTAGAGGAGTTACATAAGTCTAGTGAACTGGAAACAGGCAGCAGAAAGGCCATACAAACACCCCAGTAGAGCTGCACTCAACTCTTCTCAGACTGGCCAGACCTGGTGAACCAGTACCCCGAATCCACTACTGAACTCTGACTACAAATTAAAAGGTAAAAAACTAAAGAAACTGTCACCTTGTTTCCTTTGGCTGCACCCTCACTCCACACCACAACTCTCATCATTGTAAGAGAGTAAACTAATAAGCTGCTAAAACCAAGCAGACTGCCATTTTGTAGTGGCCCAGGAAAGTGAAAAGCACAGTCTCTGGTTGCCATGGTGACTGCTCTGTGTCTAGGAAAGTGAAAGCACGGTCTCTGGTTGCCATGGTGACTGCTCTGTGTCTAGGAAAGTGAAAGCACGGTCTCTGGTTGCCTTGGTGATGGCTCTGTGTCTAGGAAAGTGAAAGCACGGTCTCTGGTTGCCATGGTGACTGCTCTGTGTCTAGGAAAGTGAAAGCACGGTCTCTGGTTGCCTTGGTGACGGCTCTGTCAGTTGCTCCTGTTGTTGTTGATCTCTCTCTGCGGTGGCCATTACTAGTGTAAGGATTACAGCAGAGCCAGTGCAAGCTATATGGGCCTTTAAAGTTGTTTGCAAGCCCTGTTGTGTGGACTAAAGACTTTATCTTGAACTGAGCAAGTGTCCAGCATCTGAGGAGAGGCTGAGGAGATGTTCCCCCTGATGGAGTCAGTGATTGGCGTCCAGGAAGGCCATGAGTGACTGCGAATGGAGAGCCGGCGTCCAGTGCCATCCACATTGGGAGGATCCTGACAAGGTCCTGACAAGCCCTGGAAAAGAGTTCTCCACAGATTGCACCCCAAGCTACAGAACTAAAGTGCTGGACATGTGAATCTGGCATTGGCTGGTAAGCTGCCAAATTTTGCTGTTTTTTTACAATACGTTTTTTTGGCGCCAAAGGTTTTTCTTTTCATTTTCTTTTTCTGGACTTGCTGCAGCCCACGTGGAATATACACCGGTGTAAAGCTACATTTGAGGTTTATGGTACCATAGTTTTGAGATACCCGGGTATCCCTGTGCTAAGTGTATAGCCAGCATTGATATAGTGTATTGTATTGTTATTAGCTGTGATAAGTTATACTCAGTGTGCCATCTCAGAGGTCCCATCAGACCGCCCACAGTTGATGTACATAGCCTTTAATGAAGTTAAATCCTTGATAAGTCTAACGTGTAAGTAAATTTGCTCCTGGATCTTAATAGGACCTCTGGTCATTACATCATCATCATCACCTTCATTATAATACACCCAAGGGACCTGCCCTGGCTGAGGAGGGTATGTGCGAACAGGCTGCAGTTTCATTAAGAGGTTAAGGAGTATGGACTGGAGCAGGAGGTGTTTGTTGGTCGGAGAGATGTGGAGTCAAACCTGAGAAAGGCACACCCCGAGACTTACACCCCGGTGATGAGGTCGGCTACACTTGGTGCATGGGACGGCGGGTGTTGTGACTTCATTGGAGCTCCCACCGGTGGTTGTTGCTGGTGATGCAGCTGACTGTGTGGGCTTCACAGGTGGGGGTGATTGGCAATCTGATTCGTGGAGCATATAATGTTTGGAAGTGGATCAATGCTTGCCAGTTGTCTTTTGTTCCTGGAGGAGTTCAGATCTCTCTGGTTTCTTCTGCTCTGTGGAGATCTTTTCAAGATAAGTGAATTTTTTTTTTATATTTTGTGGCACGCCTGAATCTGATGAGACAGAGGGGTTGGTGGACGAGACAGGGACCCGGCCCTGGAGACAGTGCGGAAGCTGTATGCCCGAGCCGCAAACCCGGAGGACCCAGACATCTAAAGGGAGCTGTGGCCGAACACCCGACACATCTTGGGGAAAGTGGCCGAACTAGGGAGCAACTCCCGGGAGAGTGACCTAATGGCACCTGGGACCTACAAGCACCCGTGGCCACCGGTACATGAGCTGTGTGCATCAGAGAGCATTGAGAGCCTGGGGAGCAGAGTGATGATACGCTCGCCTCAGAGGAGAACTACCCCTTATAGCGCTGAGAGAAACCCACCAGAGACTGAGACACCGAGGAAAGAGAGTAGGGGCACCAACTGTGGCTTGACTGCACTAACCTGACCCTGGAGCAAGAGCAGTACCGGAGACTGGCAGGAGTGTATACGGTGGCCATGTTAAACACCTGAGTAAAAGTAATGGAACTGCAGCTGTAGCATGAGAGACTTGTATTCGCGGCGACCATCGGGTGCAGAGGCCGCGCAAAACACAGAGAGTAATGTAAACTGAGCGACCAACTGCCAAGGTACGTGCTGGGGAATACCACTGCACTGCCCTGGGGAATGCGCTCCGTCTGCAGGGAGCGGGACTATCTAAGCTGCCGGTTATCCTCCCCAGAGGTTCTGCAGCAGCGGCGGCCACCCTGGCCGCATACCGCGGGTGGTGTCGCAAATAAACCCTTTTATCCCCTAAAGGTACCTTCACACGCCGCAATCTCGCCTGACGATATGAGGCGATCTAACGTGCGCGTACACGTTTTTCATGGTCGCCTCAGATCGCCGACGGCGGCATTACACGCCGCAATCTCGCCCTGAAAGAAAGGCGATGTGTCGCTCTGGAAATCGCCTCACCCACAGCGGAAGCAATCCTGGCGAATTCCATCACTGTTTCCCAATCACAAAGGCAATGTGAGCGTACATGTTCAGCGCAGCGAGGAGATAGGCGTGCCGCAGTGGTCAACACCACGCCCCATACACGCTCATTGGACAACACAACTGCGTTACGATTGGGCAGCCTGCTCTGGAAGGCTGGCTAATACATGACGCAATTATGTATCGGAGTTTCTCACAGATACACGTTCGTGTCGTTAATTGTGGCTCCTGCAACACACTTTCGAGGAGCCAAAGCGTCACACAAGAGCGGTCTTGTGTAGTACAGTCGATTACACTACAGAATGGCTATGTATTTGTCTGTAGGTGATGACGTTAACATACAAACCACACTATGGACATATGTGCCTGCATTGTTCCACGCCATGGCAGAGTTGCCATGGCTGAAATGAAGTATGTGTGCGCACACATGTTTTGTGTGTGTGTTCTGAAGTCTACATACATCCCGCACAAACACCATTGCATTCTCCATGTGTGTGGACGCATTCCCATGTGGGCAAACACATCATAATTGACATGGACACACAGTCACAGCATACAGTGTGTGCCAAAGGCCTGGACATTAGCAGACAATGCTGCACAGAGCCACCAATACCATTTCACGGATCACATACCTCTGTGCACAGCATAAAGCTATGTGCAACTGCCCTGTTTCCAAAAGTAGTGACAGACACAGGTTGTTATGTTTGTTTGGTTTTTAGTAGTACTTCTGACTCACCGTGGCCGGGTCTTCACGTCGCAGGCGTTGCTTCTCCTGTCACGGTTCCGCGCCTGCGGCTGTGGGGCCCGGTGGTCCAGATCAATAGGGGTTGGCTGAACAGATAAGGGGTTAATACTTATTGTCGTGACGCCACCTGCGGGAATTCTGGTGATTTCACCGGCGCTGCTTGGGCCTCCGGGGATGTTCGGCAGCAAGATGGGACGCTCCCCACAGGACAAGCGGGAGTCCCCGGGGCCAGGAGCTGCACTTGGTGGTGTATGGCAGCTTGGTGATTCTTAGCATGCGGAGTTAAAACAGTTCTGAAGAAGCACAAACACCAGTATTCTCTGTAACGGGTCTTTTACTGTAACCAGCAGCTGATGCAGGGTATACAGTTAACGGGTAATGGACCGGTGGGTCCCAGCAATGACCGGTGTGGTTTCAGAGCTCCGCGGTGTTCCTCCGTTCCTATTCTGTGCTATTTTGCCGATGTCGCCTTAGGGTGCCAGTTCGGGTACAAAGGGGGCTACTTGAATTTCCCTGCCGGTGTATACAACCCGGTGTGAGGGGAGCCTGTTTCCTTATAGTGGGTACTCCGCTGGCAAGACGGCTTTCGTTGCGGCGGTAGTGGGGTGCTCCTAGGAAGCAGTTCCTCCACTGCTGGTTTGCTGGGCAGCGATGAACGACTGTTCAGCTTCGGAACCAGTGATCCGGTGGTTGATGGGCGCGGGTATATTTTGACCCGTTTTGATGGCCGCCCAGGTTCCGGTCTTGGGGCACCGGGTAATGGCGCCAACCGGTAGGTGGTCTGCAGGGCTTCACGGAACTGTGCAGAGCCCTCTTCTCCTACGTTCCTCCCGACCACCTCTTCTTTTTCCTCTCCTCTCCTACATTCTCCTACACTCTACTCGTACACTCCGGCCAGCAGGACCTAATTGGCCCTCTATTCTAATGGTGCATGTAGGGTATGGAGCTCTGAGTGTTAACCGTGTCACTACTGAGACGGAGAATATTGCATCTTCAGTCAGGGATGCAATACCCTCCTGTGATGCACTCGTTGCGGGGCGCCCCCTCCTCCTTGGGAAATTACACTTGTCCCCAAGTGTCACGAAACCCCAACATTACAGAGAATTTTTGCATTTTTATTATAACAGGTAATAAACACTTTTATTAATAACAGGTACGATTATTTGTTTTCTTCCCTGAAGGGAGGCGCATGGCTTAGAACGTTGCAGAAAAACATTTTTTTATTCAAAGGAAAAACGGGTTAACCATTGCGGACCTGGCAGGCAGGTAACTGTCCTTAATGTAAGTCCAGGCTTTACTGCGGGCCGCTCTTCTGGCCTTCAAAGAAACGGGAAATGTTCATGACAAAGTCATTGTTAAAGTTCAAACAGGGTTATTGGTCTAAGGGTGTAAACAACACTTTTTTTTAACTCTGAGAGCATACCACCCCTCATAACCAGCATGACGTTCGTAAGTGATTGTTTCTCCACGGTAAAGATCACAGTCTGGATGTCCCTTTGGGAGGTGTGACTCCACATCCCTGTGACCCACTAAGATCTCCTCATACACCCCCTCCTCCCTGGCAAAACCCCACCCGGTAGACAGGTTAAAAGATGTGACTCTACCTGTCTTGCGGAGTTCCTCCGGCAACGGGGGTTGACGGCGGGCCTCGGCACGGGCTCGTCAGTTCGCTTGTTCCTTCGCCCACCATTCCGCTCTACGGCACCGACGTACATCATCGTCGGACCGACACGGAGTATGGACGTAGTCCTAGCAACGGGTAGGAAGGCGGCAGGTCCGGAGCTGGTGGTAGGTTTGAACCGGTACCCGGACAAGGTGATCAGGGGGAGATGCCGCGGCAGCATCCAACCACTGGACCCGAGCAGCTTGCTCGGCAGGAGCCTCCGTGTCGTCCTCCTCCTCGGAACCGGCGTGGCTGAAGTCCTCAGGCTCGCTGTGGACCTCGTCGTACTCTTCCTCCACTTCCTCGACGATCACATCGGGTTCTCTAGCTGGCAGGGACTCTTGGTCGGAGTTCTCCTGGTAGGTAGATTCTGGGGCTGCGGGGTCTTCCACTGGATCATCCTGCGAGGCTTCAAGGCTGCCCGCCTCCTCGTCTGCTGCTTCTGCACTGGTAGGTAGTGGTGCTTCCGCTCCGGTAACCAGGTAGGCCTCAAAGTGGTCAGCACCGGCCTCCGGTTCTGAAGGGGAACAGGTCACAGTCTCTGATTTGGTAGCGGGACAAGTGGTAGGTTCCGACTCCGGAACAGAACAGGTTTCAAGCTCTGGCTCTTGAGTGGAGCAAGTTGCAGGCTCCGCCTCTGGAACAGGGCAGGTCGTGGGCTTTGGTGATGAAACGGGACAGGTTATGGGCTCCGGTGATGAAACGGGACAGGTATCAAGCTCCGGCTCTGGAGTGGTGCAGATTCTGCGTCTCTGCTGGACCGCCCGATGCAGTCGGCTGGCCAGACTCGCACTTCAACTGCGGATAGTCCATTCCGTTGTCTCCATCAGTTGCACCCTTAAGTCCTGCAGCGCAGTTTCCCAAAACTCGGGATCTCCATCGATTGTAAGGACAGAACTCAGACCCGGGTGACCTATTGCGGCACGAGCCTCCTCCTCGACCTCTCTCATCAGCTCGCGCAATCTTAAGCCGGCCATCTTCTTTCGCTGGAGAACCGCACTCGTTCGACCTGGTAACCGTTCCTCGAGCTGAGCTGTTAGGAAAGCCTCACCACACCTACTTCCTGGTGGTTTTTGTAGTCCAAGGGTGGGCTGAAGTCTTTGGCCCGCCCCCATGGCTGTTTCCAGCAATCGGGGCGGACAAGGATTTTGGCGCCTCTGCTATGGACCTCCCACAAAGAGGGGCGGAGGCACACCCCTGGGCCAGCACATTGTGGCTCACATGGCGGGATCTGCCATTTTGGTCGCCATCTTGACCCAGTGGTAAAAAAGCGGGAAAAGTTCGTTTTTGGTCGAACAAAGTTCTTTTTGGTATAATAAAAGTTCTTTAAGCACACAATACCCGTTGGGAAACGGGTCTGCTCGTATCCTGTTTGTGACACCAAGTTCTGACTCACCGTGGCCGGGTCTTCACGTCGCATGCGTTGCTTCTCCTGTCATGGTTCCGCGCCTGCGGCTGTGGGGCCCAGTGGTCCAGATCAATAGGGGTTGGCTGAACAGATAAGGGGTTAATACTTATTGTCGTGACGCCACCTGTGGGAATTCCGGTGATTTCACCGGCGCTGCTTGGGTCTCCGGGGATGTTCGGCAGCAAGATGGGACGCTCCCCACAGGATGAGCGGGAATCCCCGGGGCCAGGAGCTGCACTTGGTGGTGTATGGCAGCTTGGTGATTCTTAGCATGCGGAGTTAAAACAGTTCTGAAGAAGCACAGACACCAGTATTCTCTGTAACGGGTCTTTTACTGTAACCGGCAGATGATACAGGGTATACAGTTAACGGGCAACGGACCGGGGGGTCCCAGCAATGACCGGTGTGGTTTCAGAGCTCCGCGGTGTTCCTCCGTTCCTATTCTGTGCTATTTTGCCGATGTCGCCTTAGGGTGCCAGTTCGGGTACAAAGGGGGCTACTTGAATTTCCCTGCCGGTGTATACAACCCGGTGTGAGGGGAGCCTGCTTCCTTATAGTGGGTACTCCGCTGGCAAGACGGCTTTCGTTGCGGCGGTAGTGGGGTGCTCCTAGGAAGCAGTTCCTCCACTGCTGGTTTGCTGGGCAGCGATGAACGACTGTTCAGCTTCAGAACCAGTGATCCGGTGGTTGATGGGCGCGGGTATATTTTGACCCGTTTTGATGGCCGCCCAGGTTCCGGTCTTGGGGCACCGGGTAATGGCGCCAACTGGTAGGTGGTCTGCAGGGCTTCACGGAACTGTGCAGAGCCCTCTTCTCCTACGTTCCTCCCGACCACCTCTTCTTTTTCCTCTCCTCTCCTACATTCTCCTACACTCTACTCCTACACTCCGGCCACCAGGTCCTAATTGGCCCTCTATTCTAATGGTGCATGTAGGGTATGGAGCTCTGAGTGTTAACCGTGTCACTACTGAGACGGAGAATATTGCATCTTCAGTCAGGGATGCAATACCCTCCTGTGACGCACTCGTTGCGGGGCGCCACACTTCTTTTGCACAAAAAAAAGGTTTATGAAGAACACACACACAACATCGAAAACACAAGGGGCAAAATCACACAAAGTCCAAATCATGAAAATTAATGGCCATACTCAAACATGTGACAGAACAGAACAACAAAAATAACTAACTACTTTTTCCAAAACCAAACGTAAAAAACCACAACCCAAACCCTCATGGTGCCGCCACCCTGGTGACTACACCATCCACCTCCTGTGTATGCTTCACAACACCAGCCACCCTACACCTGCTGGTGCTGCCAGGCAACTGCCCCAGGGCCATTAAAGTCGGAGAAGTATGCATCTCTGCTGCTCCTGGCATCCTGCTGACTCAGACCCTGGCTCAGCGGCTGGAGTGACGCCACACCCATGGTCGGCAGCACGCCAATCCCCGGGACGGACTTCCTGTTTTGTGGGTCCACAGAATCCACATAACTTGCCGGCGTGTATGATGACCGATCCCTACGACGTAGGAAGTTATGCAGCACACAGCAGGTCAGCACTACCACATCAATAGATTCCAGTTTCATATGCAAAGACGTATGAAACACGCGGAATCTATAGGCCATGATCTCGAATGCATTTTCAACCACACGGTGGGCCCGGGATAGCCGGTAATTGAAAATGTGCTGCTCAGAAGTAACCGTCCTCTGGGGATATGGCCGTAGTAGGTGAGCCTGAAGTGGGAATGCTTCATCCCCCACAAACGCAAAATTGAGATGATGGCTTGTCTCATCATTTGAGGGCGAGTTCAGACCACCTCTCCTTAGGTCTTGGGCCAAGGAGCTGTGTGCAAACACACCCCCATCTGAGTCACTCCCGTTCATGCCAACATCCCCACGTAGAGGAACTTATAGTGAGCATACACCAGGGCCATGAGGACCATGCTAACATATCCTTTGTAATTATAATACAAGGACCCTGTGTTGGGGGGTTGCTTGATCCTCACGTGCTTACCATCCAATGCACCGCCGCAGTTTGGAAATTGCCATCAATCCTCAAAACCTCTGGCAACATCCATCCATTCAGCGGGGGTTGTTGGGAACTGCATGTAGGATGGCAGCAGACAACTCCAGATGGCCTCACACGTCTCGGGGATCAGGCGGCTCAGCAGTGAGACAGCTGGAGTGTATTGCAGGTCTGTCCTCGAACGACCTGTTACCAGGAACCGCAAAGTAACAGCCAAACGCTCTTCAGGTGGCACAGCTCGACGCATCAAAGTGTCCTGTTGGGCTATCAATAGCATAATGCGTTCCAAGAGGAATGTGAAAGAGTCCTCGGACATACGGAGATCCGAAATCATGCGGACTGCGATCCTCCAGCTGACGGACCAGCCGCATGTGGCTCAGGTTGTCCCATTGCCGAAGCCAATCCCGAGCCCACACATGCCGTGGTCTGCAAGCCCGCAACCTCTCAGCTCTATCCACCAAGGCAACAGCCACAATAACATCTCCATCAGGGTCCATGATGATCTCACCTACCAACCACTGCAAAAGGTATAAAAAAAACCCCATCAACATAAGAATGCGTCATCAGACATCCAAATTAGCCACCACCTCCTTCCCTACACATCTCCTAGCCAGTTACCAACATCCTACCCAAGTCTGCTGATATGGCCACCCACATACATATATTGCACCACAGAACGGTCACAATCAACATTACACTGCCTCACAACCAAACCTGTTATCACTACACCCATGGCCCTCCTCAACAACTACATCTCCATCGTCCAAATGGAGACATCATGACCATACCCCCATATAGCTGCCCATAATGTTTATGTAGGAGCACAAGGCGTAGGAAAAGACAAAGCTCACAAATACAGACAGATGCTTGTTACCACTTAAATACAATAACATTAGACACGTACCCCAGCCATGTGTTTTAAGGACAAAATATCTGCCCACGTAGCAGACTATCGCATACTCATCATGTCCAAGAGACATCCCTGAGGTGTTGATAAGGCCGGATCTTCACACGCAGACATTCACAGAAGCCACATGGGCCACTCCACATCTCAGTATGGGCAGAATACTTCCATTCTGTGTGCTAAATGACAGTACTATGTGCCCAAAATTCATATGTTCCACGCAACTAACCACAGACGCCTCCTTCAAACATGATCCTGTATGGCAAAGGCAAAATGGCTTGTCAATGAGGAGGGTGTTTTGGGACAAGGAAAGGCAATCCATCCATTTTGCAGAACACAATAGCTCAATTAAACACAGCATCATTACAAACTACATACACCAGGATGTGGGCGTCTTCTACAGTACACAATAACGATCCGTAATGCAAATATGTATCAAACGCTAGACACAGCCATATCACAGATCATGTGTGAACATCAGTACTTACTTAATGACGTGTCGTTAGCGGTTTTTATGTGGTAACCAACCAATCAGAGAGCATCTGTGTCATCTAATCGATGTGGCCGCCTGGGCGTTGCCAGGTACGACCACTGATTAGGCGCCAGTGCTGCTTTTTTATTGGTCATGTTGTGTTTAAGAAGTGCCAAGCTGGGCCGCCACCCATGCTCCTACTTCAATGTGCAATGTTCTAGTAGCGTCTCATCACAAGAACTCTGTTGGACAGACGGTAAGTCGGAGGACATGCTATTGTGCTTATCATGTATGGTATTTTCTGTGTGGCTGTAGAGCCATATCTTGCCAGATGTATGGGCGGTTTATGTACAGCTTCATGTAGCGTCCTGTAGATGTGTGTCTTGCGACGGCTACGCATCGTTACACCCCTCCGTGTTCCTGTTTCACACATAATGATCCTTGAGACCAATGCCAGGACAATGTGTCCTACAGCACTACATTCTTACATAAATATTTGTTCAGGTCCTTACACTGTGTGTCTATTTTTTTTAAACGCCATGTGTGCCATTTGTCAATGACACAGTTTTGTATCTGTCCCTAGCCAGGGCCAAAATACATATAGCCCGTGGCATGTGCACCATGTCCGATCTCAGTCCACATGTAAAGGCCATTAATGCTTCTGCATACACAAGCTAACTACAAGACTACCTGTCATTGCTAGTGCTGGACATGGATTGGGTAAGGTGTGACCTGATATGTACATGTATGTGTTTTGGTAACACAATATTAGTTTTTTTTTGGCAGATGGCTGAGGGTACGGGCGACCTCCTCTCCATGAACCAGGACCGGGAATGCCTGTGGCGGGTGTCGCTGCTCGAGTATAAGAGCAAGGCAGTGAGGGCTGTGGCGCACAGGCACCTTGTCAAGCTGGCCAACCGGCTCGATCAAACTAAGATCTGGATGGTGCCCATGGTTGTGGAGAAGATCAAGAGCCTGCGCACCGTGTTCACCAAAGAGCATAAGAAGTGGATGGAGGCTCAGTCCGGGGCTGGAGCTGAAGAGGTCCCTAAGCCACGTCTGTGGTATTATGACCTCCTCACCTTCACCCTGGGCCAGGAGGCTCCTCGGGGAACACGGTGCAGCAGGCGCCTTGCCCAACCATCTTCTGCCACAAGCTAAGAGCCTGCCCCGTCACAGGAGGTGCTAATTGTGTTTTTTTACCTATGTACACACCTTGTTAGTTGCACTGATGTGTTGGTTATAGCACATGTAGAAGAAGGCACAATTGTGTTCTTCTTTCACCATTCTTCTTCTGTGTGTTTCTCTGTGTGTTGCGTCATGGCTGTTGGCACAGATTGTGCTGTCTTATGTGGGGTCACTTGGCATATCAATTTGGAGCATCAGATGAGTGCAGAGCACTGGTCTACTTCTTTCTTCAGCTCTGTTTCCAACCCAGCTACTGTGACTTTGGGTGTTTGGCATGGTCAGATAGGCACAATGTTGTGCTGGGTGGTTGGTTGTGGTAATTGATGTCTCAGTACATTGCTAATCTTGGTAATGTGTATTTTTCCTCTGTTTCATTTACAGGCCCCTCGGGAGTCTGGCTCCACTGCAGAGGACCCACCCGCTGGCCAGGCTCTCCCATCGAGATCATTTGGAGAGCCGATGACTGATCCCAGTGGTGGGAGGCCGTGCTCAGGGCCCTGCTCTGCCATACGACGCCGAAGAACACCTGCCCCTCAACACGGAGCTAGGTACCTGGGCTAAACAGTTCTCTTGGACAGAGAGAGGACCCCCGCCTCTGGAATCGGGCACATCGCCAGTGAGATGGGTGGAGCCAGAGCAACGTGCCATCGCCGAGAGGGCCATCTCTGGGTCCTGGAAGCGAGCGTAGATGGGACACTGAGATGGGGTAGTTCCTTTGCCTTACCCAGGAAAACCACCTCCGTGCCCACTGCGCCCCAAAGACACATGGTGAGAGGTCGGCAAAATCAGGATCCTCCACCTCCCCCACGAAGACAGCACCACAGAACTGCCACCACTGGGTCGTATTACTGGGATGAGGGGGAGGAGCCATTGTCTGAGCCAGCAGAGGAGGAGGAAGACCAAAGACGCTACTAGGCAATGCACTATATAGCGTGATGGACTATTTTGCTACATGTATTGCCACAAAAAAACTTTTTTTTTGTAATTTGGGTGACAACAATAAACCACATTATGATTTGCCAGACCTACGTCCACATATGTGTCACGTTCACCAGTATGTTTGTGTGTGTGTTTGGTACTGTGGGTGTCAGATAGTAGACATTGATGTAATATAGAGGTACATGGGGGTTGAAATGGTACAGTATGCTCACATGTTTGCCATGTCACACCGCATACCTATTAAAGTCCGTAGCCCAGTGTGGTTGGGAAAATGTACCTTCCCAAACGTGTCCCTGTGTGTGTGTTGCAACAAGGGATCACACAAGATTTAGGTTTTCCAAACATTTATTAATGTTTTCATTTTTTTGAGGTGTTTCCAAAGCCCCCAAAGAGGCTTAGATTAGGAGTAGCCAATACACACTACCCACTTGCCCAATTGGGATACTATATAAAAGAGGCCAACGTGCCTAACAAATAAGGTGCCAACATGGCAAAAGGTTCAACAAGGTGTCCAACATGGACATTGACAATAATCCGGCACCCTGCACCCTACCCTGCTGAGTATTTCGTTCATGGATGTGAACAAGATGAATAAACTAGCAAGATCCACCACGTAGTGCGGATATCATTTCTTGTGATATTGGATATACGCTGTTTGAAGCAGCACTTCGTTGGAGCTGCAGATATGTCACAGCCGTGACATCCGCCCTAACGAGTGGCGTTAGTGCCCATGCTTTCTGGTTGGACAATGGACATGACAAACTAAAGGCCAAATGCCAACATTGTTGGGGGGGAAATTGGGGAGTTTGGGTCAATGGTGGACTGGGCTGCCTGGATGGCCATAATCATTTGCTGCAACCGGTCCAGGTGCTGCTGGGCATCATTGTGGGCCTGCAGCATCTCTGCGACTGGTGGAAGGCCTGTATAGAAAAAAACCTACATTATTCAGGGACATGTGTAGATGTGGTGGGTGACATAATTGGTGTGGTGTTCACTTATGTGGCAGAGCCCCATCCATGGTTCCATATTGTGGAACTGGGGATGGCCTCGCATCCCACCCAGCAGCACCAGCTCTTGCACCTTCAGTAGGAAGGGACAAAACAAAACATCATGAGTCACATACTGATGTCAGGGACACAAAACAAGATGTATATTTGTAAGTTTATAGGCCCTTGACAACACTTACCACCAATAACACCCACTGCAGCCTGCAGTTGAAGTTGTGGCCCACAGGAGGTGGAGATGCAGTGGGTGGGGGTGTTTCTGAGGGTTGGGTTGACCAGCCAAGGCCATGGGCTTTGCGATCCCTCCCTGGACGGGGATGTTATGGTCCCAGGGGGTGTGGACTTCCAGGTCTCTCCTCGAACAGTGATGGTGAGGGCCCGGTGGCTGCGGGACTTGATGGGCCCCTGGCGTCTGGTGATGGTGGGGTCCCAGTGGTGGGGGGACTTTGTTGGCCCACAAGGTCTGGGGATGGTGGTGTCCCAGGGGGTGCGGGAGTTGATGGGCCCGCGGTGGCCGGTGACGGTGGGGTCGCTGGGGGAGCTGGTCTTGCTGGCCTGCAATTGCAGGTGATGGTGGGTCCCGGGTGGTGTCGGGGCCTGTTTTGCCATCCTCTGCCGGGGAGTCTTCCTCATCTGTAATGTCAAAATTGACAAGACACGGATTAGAACAACACAACATACAGCAAACACGTACTGTTTGTGTATCAATGTAATGACGGCGTCAAGGCTAGGCAGAAAGGGTTTTGTCTACACCGACACTAAGGTTAGGGGCCACTCTGTTTTTGAACAAGCCCACAACAAAACACCCTTGGCTTACTAAAGGATGGATTTTGCCTCAAAACACAACAGCAGACAGTAAGCATCTGGTGGTGCCACCATGGGGTCAAAAACATAGCAGTCAGCTTGTAGTCCCTTTTCTCAATTGTGATGAATGTTTTGTGCAATGCTACAGTATGTGTCAGACTGCGCACATATGTGCAGCCAGGTGTGATGTGGCCCTTCTACAGTGCATGAATATGTTGACCACTACTTTGGTGGCATTACACAGCTATGTTCGGCAACACACAGGTCAATGACCACTCTAGGCGTAGCCAGTCCAAAAACATATGCGTTTATTCAGCAACTTCATGTTGCAGTGTAAACAACATGCAGATGCACATTGGTGACAGGTCCACATGCTGCTTTATGTCACACTATGTGCCATGTCCCAATAACACATGATATTTGTGTAGTGTTTGGAGTAGGATGGTTGCCATGTGTGTGTTTGGCATTGCCACATACTCACCACGCAGCCTGGCAAGCCGGGCACGAATGTCCACAATGCGCCCTGGGGACTTGTGTTTCAGATCTGCAATCTTCTTCTGCATCTGCTTGCGGCTCCTCCCTATCCCCAGTTTTTGGAGCAGGGCCCGCTGGATCCTCCTCAGTATGCTGCACTTGCGCAGCCATGGGTGCCGGTGACGCTGGTCACACCAGTAGTCATGGTGGTCACACAGGTCTATCAGCACCATTAGCTCTGCCAGACCCCATGTGGCAGCTCGCTGTGCCGCCACCATGATTGTTATCCTATGTACAGGGGAGGGGCAGGCACCTGGTCGGCAGGGAGGAAGGAAATGAAACGTGATGATGTCACCACGCCCACTGGCGCCCCCAAACAAAGTTAAGGCCGCAAACAAGGTAGCCGTCCGCGGAGTGGAAGCAGTATAATGTACCCATCAGCGTCACCTAATTCACAGCCGATTGCAGTGCGTGGCCCATGGCACCCATCTGCGATTTGTAGGGCAACATCTGAGCTGTCATGTGGCATTATACTCAACAAAGCACAACTTGTAATACACGCGGCCAACATAGCTTGCGCTATTCAATGGCGCGCATATTTGCACAGATTTAGCGGATGGTTGTGTAGGCGAAGATGTGTGTGGTGCTGAAGTGACAGCTCTTCAAATATGGCGCCCTATTAACTGAGAGCCAATGGGAACACAGTAGCTAACACCAATCATCGCAGACGGGGCGCGCACTACAGAACGGTTGCGGCATGCCTACGGGTAATCCTAGCTAACGCTCTTTCACACGCCACAACACGGAAATCTCGCCTTCATGATTGCGGCTGATTTCAGAGCAGTGCTCAGGAAACAGGCGACAGGCGAGAGGCGATTTATTGCCGCAAAATTCCCCAAACATACGCCGCAACTGTGAGGCAATTTCACGGCGATTGCTTCGGGGCGACATATCGCATTTATGATTGCCAGGCGAGATTGCGGCGTGTGAAGGTACCTTAAGACTTTCCCTAACATCACCTCTGTGTCCGTGCTTCCTTATGAACTGTCCGTCCGCACTACAAGGTAACCGCAGCTGCCGCACAACATCTTAAGCAGCTCCAGCCTCCGGGGATCACCGCTCAGCCTGTGGGGAGCGTAACATCATGCTGCTGTCCATCCCCCGGAGGTTCCGCAGCGTCGGTAACGATTACCGAACTACTCATAGGTGGCGTCACGAATAAATTAAAAAAACCCTTTAATCTGTTCCACCAAGACGTCTTCAGCTTTTGATCTGCACTACACCGGGCCCCACTACCGGCAGGCGCGGTCCACCCGTGACAAGGAGGAAGGAAGCATCGCCTGTCTAAACCGGAGTCCCGGCCACGGTGAGTCAGAAAGTGGCGTCACGAACAGGATACGAGCAGGCCCGTTACCCAACGGGCATAATGTGCTTAAAATGGACTTTATTGTCTACAATTTGGACTTTGTTCGTCCCTAAAAGAACTTTCCCGCCTTTACACCGTGGGCCAAGATGGCGCCCAAGATGGCGTTCCCGCCACAAGAATCCGCCACGTGCAAGCCCAGGAGTGAGTCAACCCCCCCCTCATCGTGGGAGGGCTAAAGACAAAAGGCGCCAAACTCTTTGTCCGCCCTGATTGCTCGAATCAACCATGGGGGCGGACCCCAAAGACTTTTCCCATCATTGGACTACAAAAGTCCAGAGGAAATGGGAGTGTCACAGACCTTCTTCACCAGCTCTCTACCAGAACGCTTACTGGTTGAACGGGTGTGGTTTCCCTCCGAAGAAGAGAATGGCCAGCATGAGACTACAAGACCTGATGCGGGAGGTCGAGGCGGAGGCCAGAGCAGCCATAGGCCAACCGGGTCCGGGTCCTGCCCTTACCATAGACGGCAGCCCTGACTTCTGGCTAGAGGCTCTACAAGACCTCCGGGTGTGACTAATTGAGACTGTGGAATGGACGATTCGCAGCTGGAGTGCGACCCTAGGCAGACGACTACACCACGCGATGCAGCAGAGCCGACCGGGTACAGCTTCTCCAGGCCCAGACGACGTCGCCAGCTTCTCAACCACCTCATCGTTGCCCACCACCTGTCCTGCTTCGTCAGCGGAGCCCATAGACTGCGTCATTCCCGTGAGGACCACAGCTCGACCCGTCCCAGCGGTCGAACCCGCAGCCGACCCCGTTCCTGAGCCGGAGCTTACCATACGCTCCACGGAAGAACTTGATCTTTACCAGGTTCCCACCGAGGAACCCGCGACGTGTTTCACAACTACAGAGACAGTCGCTTGTTTCGTCCCCGTACCGGAGGCTTCCCTTGCAACTGCCGAGGCCTACCTGGTAACCGGGATTGAAACCCCTCTACCTACAGTTACAGATGAAGAGGCAGGCAGCCTGGAAGCCCTGCAGGACGTCTCTGTGGAAGGATCCGCAGCACCACCACCCTGTTGTACAGAGGAACCAGCTTCAACATCTCCAGCCATCGAGCAGCCTGATGTGGTCATCGAAGGAGAAGTCGAGGAGGATGACGACGAGACCCGCAGCCCCGCTGAGGATTTCGACACCGGGTTCGCTTGGGGAGAGACCGAGGAACTTCCTACCGGGCACACAGCTCGGGTACATTGGTCGGGTGCAACGCTGACACCTTCCCCTGTGCCGTTCCACCGGGTGCTGGTCCAGACAGCCCGCCAAGTTCAAGCTTCCCGCCAAACCACCAGCTCCGCTACTCATCTCTACACCCCGAGCCGTAACGACGGAGATGTACGCCAGAGACGACGAGAGGAGTGGCAAGCCCGTGAACACGCCAACATGCAGGCCCGTGCCGAGGCTCGCCGCCAGCCGCCGCTGCCTGATGAACTCCGCCGCGAAGGTAGAATTTCCACCTTTAACTTAAATACCGGGTGGGGTTCGCTTGGGAGGTGGGTTTGAATGAGGAGGTGTTTGTGGGGCGCCGGGACGTTGAGTCAAACTTGCCAAGAGGACATCCCAATCGCGACCTATACCGGGGCGATGTAACCACCTATGAACGCTATGCTTGTCCAGATGGGTGGTTCACTATCCGGGTACGCCATCGTTCTCCGTGCCAGTGACTTTAAAAACTTGAACTCACTCAATGACTCTGTTCCTGTTAAGCACTGACTGTGTGATCTCGCGGCTACAGCCTGAACTTTCATCTAAGAACAGCCGACCGCCCGCCGGTCCGCACCAAGTGTTTTACCTGTTTATTTTACTTTCCTCACTTTTATGCCATATAATGACCTGTCATTAATAAAAGTGTATTACCTGTTATAAAATACAAAAACCTCTGTAATGTGGGTAGTGTGACGCTTGGGGACAAGCGTATTCAACCAAGGGGGAGTGTGGCGCCCCGCAACGAGTGCGTCACAAGAGGGTATTGCAGCCATAAAAGCAGCCGCAATATTCTCTGACACAGCAGTGACCTGGTTAATTTAGAAATCCAACCCTGCATGCATCACCTAGAACAGAGGGCCACTCCTAGGTCCTGGTGGGTGGAGTGTTAGGGAAGTGTAGGAGAACAGACCCTTAGTCTAGCCAGTTGGAGAAGGGATCTAGAACTTGACCTGAGCAGTCTAGAACTCGGAGAGGAGCGGGGCTCCGCACCCCGTGCAGCCCCCGGGCCATCACCGGTCGGGTGTCAGCACCTGAAGCCTTACCAACCGGGATTGGGCATCATCACACGGGTTCCCAAAAGACTCCCGTGCCCACAACTCACAGCCGGTTCACTGGTACCGAAGCTGGCAGCAGTTCACCTCTGCTACGCGAACCAGAAAGCGTGGAGGAGCAGCTTCACCGGAGCACCCCACCACCAGCCAACTTCCAGTCGTCTAACCAGCGGTGTACCCACTGAGGGATCCAAGGCTCCCCAAAACATCCAGAACGTACATCATGGATAGGGCATTGAAGCAGCCTCCCCGTACCCGACCTGGTATTCCTGGGCGACACTGGCAACCAATTAGTTAGAATGGAGGAACACTACGGATTTCTAAGGGACACCATCACTGCTGAGTCCACCCGGTCTACTACCCTTAATCTGTATACCATGTACTGCCTGCTGGTTACAGTAAAGACCCGTTGCAGAGACTTTCTGTGTCCGTGCTTCCTTATGAACTGTCCGTCCGCACTACAAGGTAACCGCAGCTGCCGCACAACATCTTAAGCAGCTCCAGCCTCCGGGGATCACCGCTCAGCCTGTGGGGAGCGTAACATCTTGCTGCTGTCCATCCCCCGGAGGTTCCGCAGCGTCGGTAACGATTACCGAACTACTCATAGGTGGCGTCACGAATAAATTAAAAAACCCCTTTAATCTGTTCCACCAAGACGTCTTCAGCTTTTGATCTGCACTACACCGGGCCCCACTACCGGCAGGCGCGGTCCACCCGTGACAAGGAGGAAGGAAGCATCGCCTGTCTAAACAGGAGTCCACGGTGAGTCAGATACTCTTCTGATGCCAGCACTGTACCAGGTCGTGGGTACCGGGATACAGATGTTTGTCCTCGCATTTCAGGCCCAGAAAGAGGATTGCCCTCAACAATTGGCAGGGTTTACCCACCCCTGTTAGTACTGCACTGGTTACCTCTACGCTGGATAGAAGAGGAACTGTTCAGGTCACTGTCATGCCAACTCTGATCCAGCCGTCACCGACTATACACCAGACAAATTGCACAATAAGCATTGGCTGCTCACAAACCCCAGTGCAGTCCCCTAGTGTCAGTTGCTTGTCTAGTACTGACTAGTCACTTTAGAGTGCCTGTCATGCCCTAAAAGCAAAAGACTTCTGTGTTAGAAATTGTTAATTGCTTGTTTAGTTAAGAAAAGCTGTATTAAATATTGAATAGGTGTTATGTTCCTAAAAGAGACTTACTTTGTCCTCAATTGTTGGCCAAATAGCCTTCTGTTTGAAAACATATAACATTGCTTTTAGCATAACATTGCAGTCCCCATTGCAGACATTGTTACACTAGGGGCCGGACTTTGAGCCCCACTGGACAGTGGACTACTTAACTCTATATTGTTGCACCTGTTGTGCCCTTTTCCGCTGGTTTTCACTGAAGGGCAACAGGGTGCAAAACCAAAGACTATTGCACTTGAACACTTTGCACTCAATAGTTCTACCAAGCCTTGTTTGCACTTCCTGGAGACGTCTGCGCTTGTGCCAGCAGAGAGCCGTGGCTGAAGCCACGCCTGTGTCACTGTGAAAACAAAAACAGCCGATGCAGAAGAGAGCCAATAAAATGGTCTGTGTGCCCTGTGCTGCACCCAGTGATGGTGTCACCAAACAGTGATTTGGGGCTGTGATCCACGCCAGTGTTATAATTGTTGGTAACATTACCTGAACTGTTTATGCAAATATACCTTCCTGACGGAAAGAATGTTCTTGTATTAAAAAGGGTTATTTTTATTGTTACTGTTATTTATGGTTGCACTAAAAATTGTTCTTGCTTAACTTTGTTTGTACACCTTCATCATACTACCTCCCAGGGGCCTGCTCTGGCTGAGGAGGGTACAACACCTAGCTACTACAACACCTATCCCCTGGGAGTCCTTGTATGCAGCACTGGCCATCTGTGGCTGGACACCTCAGCTGGCGTCACAAACTTTATAAACTTTTCTCCATTGTAACGTTATAAACTTTTCTCCCTTGAACGTTATGCCCCTGGCCCAGCTAGCTGAGTACCCCGGCCTTGTGACTGTTACACACACATGCCTGTCTATGATTAATGCCCCGTTCACATATATCTGCAGATTTGGTGTGGATTCCGCTCTAAAATCCTAGAGGATTCAATCACAATCTGCAATTCATGTATGTTAATAGGTTTATGCATACCCTTTCACATGCAATAAAAAATGCCTTGGCTCGATTCTTCTACTACTGCATAGAGAAGCTAAAAACTAGCACCACTTAATGGTGATAGGGCTAATCTTGTGCAAATTGGCTGTAAATCAGCAGCATATCAGTGGCAGAAATCCAAGGGTCTGCCAACATGTCTGATTTTAGGAAGATGTGTGAACATGCCCTAATAATACAACATATGTGTTCCAACACAGCAGATTTCATGTAAATAATCTCCGGCTAATCTCCCAATATCTTCACTCACATAATCTCCATCCTCCCAAGACATCCTCCTCTCCTCCACACTTATTCATTCCTTATCCAACCGCCTCCAAGACTTCTCCCAAATATCCCAACACATCCGATTATCCGCCACACTCAGGATTTTCAGATGGAACTTGAAAATCCAAGAAAGAAACAGTCTGCAATGACCCCAGTACCATATTGGAAGAGCTGTCCATTCACACTACACAATTGCAATGGCGTCATGTATTAGCCAGCTTTCCTGCTCAGGCTGCCCAATCATGACGCTATTGCGTTGTCTAATCAGCGTGTTTGGGGTGCGGAATACGCAAGTCTGTCACACCTATGTTCTTGCGGGGCTGATCATGTACGTCCACATTCCTTTGGGGATTGCGGCATGTGAAAGGGTGACAGGAGTCAACCGGATGTTTCCCAATGTTGGTGTGGGAACTTCCGGGACGACACATCACCTTGGGTTGAGGGCGCAATTGCAGCATGTAAATGCGCCTTTGGTGTTCGGAGGCAACCATGAAAAATGTGCACACGCACGTTCGGTTGCCTCCGATCACCGCCAAAAGTTGCGGCGTGTAAGGGTACTTCGTGATCCTCAGTTATATACAGCAGCGCAGATCGGGACAGGCTGTCTTTTTTGGATTTCTGTATCTCCACCATTGCACACGTGGAAGTGTGGGTCCAGCAGCAGCTATACCTGTACAAGCGCATATGCAGGCTGTGGGTACCACAACTGAGCCAGGTGAGCAGTGAATATTATATATATACTTCATAATTTTTGAAGATAAGACCCTATTGCGCCTTTGTTTCACCCTGTATAGCAAATGTTTTCTTTACTGTTGCTTATATGTGAGTTTTGTATATAACCCCTTCCCATGTACAGCGTCATAGAATCAATGGTGTCCTATACATAAATAACAATAATAATACATTTGCAGCATTGGTACATACACAAGTGATAGCTAGAAAGTTCTCTTTCTTATGGGCAACATACTGTACATTGCAATAATGTTCATGTCATTAAAAGAAAATCTGTCAGTAGGTTTTTGCTATGGAATCTGGCTGGCATGTGACACCTAGTCCTGTAGTGATAATCTCCTGTTGATAAAACTCTGATTGTATTAAAGCTACATAGTTAAGAAGAGTGCCTAGCTCACCCTGGGAGGAAGGGTGCACAGAGAAAATTTGAGTTAGAGCAATAATAACATTTTGGGCCCTCCAAGGCCTTCATCAGTTTATATGACTAAATTGATATACCGAAAAAAATATACAGCTAGTATCCAATTCTGATGTACATATATAATAGTAAAGAAACATTATTACAGGAGCATTCCAGCAAAATTCACATAAGGTATGGAAAAGAAAACAGAAAATAATTTTAGGACAAAAAATGGACTACAGCGTCCATTGTATGAACCAAGACAACAGCTTATACTTTATACAGCCAAAGAGCAAATATACATTGAAAATAGTCCTTAAAGTTTGACTGGTTAGTCACTATGAATGAGAATATACATGTCCAACAATGAGCCATAACTGCACTGCTGTTAATGGCCACATAGAGTAATGAGTGGTCATATTCAGGCTTACCAGTGGGCTAAACAAGAACCTATAAATGAAAATAAGTATAAATAAATAAAGCAACTAGGGACAAAATCCCAATGGCCCAAGTGTCTGCACCTGAACCGCCAACAATAAAAACCTACATGTCCGCCATGGGGGTCTGTGTGGGGCTGTGAGTGGTGACTACAGGCATGGCCGCACATTATATGCGTGCCGGATATGACGCAACCTCCTGCTTCCGGTATTTGGAAAGCAGGAAGCTGTGCTGTGGACCACAAGCTGCACATGTGCGGAGGATAGCGTTCCGAAGATGTAAACACAGGATACAGTAGTTTGTGGGTGTTGGAGGGAGTACAATCGAGGGCAAAAGGATTCAGGGAAGCTAGTGCAAAGTACAAACAGAGAGATAATTATCTACACATAAGAAGGGTAACTTCCCATGCTGTAAATTCCTACATTGTTCCAATCTCGTTAGGGGAAGCAATTTCTCACTTCCCAGAACAGGGAAAATCTTCCATGTTAATGACTATTTGATGTGTGAATCTTCATATCTGGGGTACCTCATAAAGTGCCAGTGCAGTCTCGGATATGTTGGGGAAACCACCCAGCATGTCTGAGACCGCATTTGTAAACATAAGTCTACTCTACGGTGCAAGAATATGCTTTTACCTGTTCCATATAATTTTGTAACTAGAGGCTATGATGTGGCACAACTTAGATATCATATCTTAGAGTGTGTACCTCCTGTGAGGTGAGGTGGAGATAGAATCAAACCTCTCAAAGAGAAGGTGAGGTGAGGTGGAGATAGAATCAAACGTCTCAAAGAGAGGGAAGCCTATTGGATCTTCTCATTACAAACATTGGAACTAAGGGTGCTCTATCGTGAATATGAGGTCATCCTGTGATCTGCCTATTTATTACTATTCATCATAAGGTTCTTGCTTTTCCAAATATTATTTATTACTGTACATTCATACTTAAGCTATCTTTTGTCTGCAGTTTGGTACACTTATTGCTCTACTATTTATTGCTCTGATTGTCTTTCACATGTAGTTTCCAAGTGCCGGACTTACCATTGGTCTATCTTGCAATAGTAATGCAGCTAAACCAAGTGCCTAACACATTGGTTCATTTTATATCTTATATCTAATAATCTCTCTGTTTGTACTTTGCTCTAGCTTCCGTGAATACTTTTTCCCTCAAATGCGCTCCCCCAACGCCAACAAACTACTGTTTCCTTTGTTTACATCTTCGGAACACTATTCTCCGCTTCCGCTACTGTGTATGCGCAGCCTGCGGTCCACGGCGCGACTTCCTACGTTCCAAATACCAGAAGCAGGATGTCGCGTCATATCCGGCGTGCATGTAATGCGCGGCGATGCCTGTAGATGCCGCTCACAGCCCCCCACAGCCCCCCACGGTGGACATGTAAGTTTTTATTGTTGGCGGTTCAGGTGTAGACACTTGGGACATTGGAATTTTGTCCCTAGTTGCTTTATTTATTTATACTTATTTTCATTTATAGGTTCTCTTTTAGCCCACTGGTAAGCCTGAATATGACCACTGATTACTCTATGTGGCCATTAACAGCAGTGCAGGCATGGCTCATTGTTGGACATGTATATTCTCATTATAGGCACCTCCCTGGTTGTGAACCAATTACATGAAATATTGGTTTTTCTTAAGGTAATTCACTTATTTGTATATTTATACCAATTTGGTGCAGAACATTAGTTTGATATTTCATTACTAGTCATGTTTTTCCAGTCACAGATTGATTTTGCAATAGAGCTTATTATTGCCCACACTGTGAAGGTGCTGACAGCTGAGCTGTTTATCATTAGTGTCCTATGCAGACCTTGATATAGCTGCCAAAATTAAAGGTAAAATATGACTTTTTCTGCCAGACTGCATTGTGTCTTATCATTATATTACACTTGATCAAAGTATTCAGAACTTGTTAGTGATTCATTTTCCTTATTTCCTGTTGATAGATATATCGGTCAGTTTGTTTCCTTCTTCTTCATAGTCACTAACCAGTCTCACCTTAAAGAGAACCTGTCATCCCCCCCATGGATGTGAATCTAAGTGCAGCACTGAATGCAGTGTGTATGCTGCATTCAGGCAAGGGGTCACCGGTGTGTGTATGGGGCTTGTACCCCGAGATATAGGCTTTGATAAACTTACGGTTAGAAGCCATGGAGGCTGGCCCTTGTGCTTGGAGCCATATCGCTCCATGGAGGTATTTCACGCCCCCTGTGTCTCTGTGCCGCCTTTTTATTTGCCCTGGCCGCCTCCCTCCTGCCAGTCATTTCTTCCTCGCCTGCGCCTGCTTGTGCTGCTTGACGCAGTTGCAGAGCGAGGTATCGCTTCTTACGGTTCCGGCCGCCTGTCCCGCCTCATGTGTGACGTCCACTCCTTTCCCCGCCCTGCTCTGTGTTATGCTGTATACACGGAGCAGGGCGGGAATCCTGCGCTTGCGCAGAAGCCATCCTCAAGTTGCTTGAAGAGGACGAAGGAGCAGGAGAAGGAGAGGACGTCGCACAGGAGGCGGGACAGGTGGCCGGGAGCGATACCTCGCTCTGCGCCTGAGTCAAACAGCACAAGGAGGCGCAGCCGCAGGCGAGGAAGAAATGACTGGCAGGAGGGAGGCGGCGAGGGCATGTAAACAAGGAGGAACAGAGACAAAGGGAGTGTAAAATGCCTTCGTGGAGCGAGGTGGCTCCTAGCACAAGGGCCTGCCTCCATGACTTCTAACTGTAAGTTTATCAAAGCCTATATCTTGGGGTACAAGCTCCCCACACATGGGGGACCCCTTGCCTGAATGCAGCATACATGCTGCATTCAGTGCTGCACTTCGATTCACATCCATGGGGAGGGGGGCGACAGGTCCTCTTTAAGGACTATTTTCAAGTATATTTGCTCTTTGGCTGTATAAAGTATAAGCTGTTGTCTTGGTTCATACAATGAACGCTGCAGTCCATTTTTTGTCCTAAATTATTTTCAGGTTTTTTTTTTCCATACCTTATGTGAATTTTGCTAGAATGCTCCTGTAATAATGTTTCTTTAATTATTATATATGTACACCAGAATTGGATACAAGCTGTATATTTTCTTCTGTATATTATTTTAGTCATATAAACTGAAGAAGGCCTTGGAGGGCCCAAAACGTTTTTTTAATTTTTGACTTGACCGATCAACACTAAATAAAAAAAAGCATCTTCAGCAAAGATATTCACGGTTGTGGTGACTCTTATTTTTTGGTGTGCCAGAGTTCATATATTATTGTATTAAAACTACAGCACAGAACCTAGCAAGTGAGATATCCATGGAATCAGGGTTTCAACGTCTACATTATGATACTATCAGATTTAACAGCAAACACCGGTTGACAGATTCAGTATAACACATTTGCTGCATTTACTACTTGTTTTGCCATCAAAGATGTTAAGTTAAAGGGAACCTGTCAGCTTGTTTAGACCTCCTAACCTATCGCCAACTGTCCCTGCACCTTCCTAGCACATCCCTAATCATCCCTGTCTAAGCTAAAACTGTCCTACAATGGTTGTAAAAAATGAGCTTGATACTTACATCTCTGTATGGTAATTATTCTTGTGACTACATATGTAGTCACCCTGGCTGCATTCTCCACGGCTGCAATCTACCCCCTCACTGCTGGTATCACGCCCCTGTGGGCATTCTCCACGGCTGCATTCTACCCCCTCACTGCTGGTAACACGCCCCCATGGGCGTTCCCCACGGCTGCATTCTTTCCCCCTCGATGCTGGGATCATGTCCCGGTGGGCGCGATCATTCAGTCAGGAGCGGTACCGGTTCAAAATTCTTGTTCCTCCTTCCGGGTATGATGCGCCGCTGGCCGGACATCGTTTCCGGTCCTGCGCTGTGTGGGGGTGTATTGGTGTACACGCCGACTCTGGAGCAAGCGCAGTGTACATTCCAAAGCCGGCCCGTAAAACCCAATAATTCCTTACAATGCATCAGGCTGGAAATTATAAACTGTGCTAGTCTTTGTCAGTGGGCAAACTTACAAAATCAGCATGGGATCAAATAGTTTTTTCCTTCACTGTAGGGGTTAAAGGATATCAGGGATATCAGGGATTCTTGGGATTCGGGGTTTTGAGCATGTAGCCTCAGACAGACGTTATCCATGCACTCTAATGAGGCAGACACTTCAGACTCTGTTTGGCATCTGCTCCGGTGATAGCCATATTTTTAGGAGTTAAATTGAACCAACCAGCAGGATTTAGGGCTATAAAGTGAAGCCAGTTCCTTCCAGGCTCTGGGATACTGAGTGCAATCATACCTTTACTGCAATGATTCCATGTATGATTGCTGAGACAAATGTTGTAGAAGTCCTTAGAAAGTGTGCAGCAGAGGGATGGAGTGTGCAGCACAAACATCCTGTGTGCTCGAGCTCAGCACTTCACCCCGAACCCTCCAGCTTCTCTGCTGCTGCTGCTCCTACTCAATGTTTCCTGAAAGACTGAAGACCCCACCCCCTCCAGAGAAGACCCCACCTCCTCCAGAGAAAACTCCACCCCCCAGTCACTGCACATCCCCTGTCTCCTCTCCTCTAAACTGCGGTCACAAGCAGCGGGACAAATCCTTGCTATTGTCATCTGTGATCACAATAGCAGCGATCTGTCCCGCTGCTTGTGACCGCAGTCTGTGAGGAGAGGAGACAGGGGATGTGCAGTGACTGGGGGGTGGAGTCTTCTCTGGAGGAGGCGGGGTCTACTCTGGAGGAGGTGGGGTCTTCTCCTGCCCTCCGGTAAATGGACTATTACAGGATAAGTAGTGAGAAGTCAGCAGGTACACAGACGAGGCAGGAGAGGAGCGAGTGATGATCTAGGGCCCATAGGACGCCTGACATTGTGCTATAAATTGACTAGCCAAGGGGCCTATGAGGACTCGGGTATCTGGGACCTGCTGTGGTTGGGATGTCACTGGTTGCCTACCCAGACCCGTGACCCTGGTGGTCAACTGATAATGGGGTTAGGGAATGGAAATAAAAAAAAATAAAAGTTTGTCTTGACGCCACCTGCAGATTCTGGTGATGGGCACCAGCGCCGCTTCCGACCTCCGGGGTAGATGGTACTGCAGCTTGGATGGAGCAGCTCCCTGCAGGTGGAGCTGAATCCCCAGGGCTCTTGTAATAGATGGTTAGGGATGAAAGCAGAGAATCGGCCTTGCTGGCCAGCAGCTGGAACAGTCTCTGTAAATGGCAGGGTCAGGGGTAGAGGAATGGACACACACACACCAGAGATTGTGTCTTTATCTTTTACTGATAGAATTGTGGGTAATAGTCCAGGGCACTGCCGGGTGTTCAGGTAGCACTTCTGGATCTCCACATTGAGTGGGTATAAGGCCTCCTCGTCTTTTTTCCCTTGTGTGAAGCGTCTGACCAGTATGGAACTTCTCTGGCCTCCTCTGCTCTCTCTCACCTGTGATGTGTCGGGTAACCCTCATTGGACTGCCGCTGTAGACTCTCTTGCGGTGCCTGGCTCCCTTGTTGGTGGCTGGACAGATGCCCAGGAGACTGAAGTCTCCATGAAAAACCGGTATTCTCTGCTGGGCTGGGTGCTCTCCTGCAGACACGGACTCCGGTGTCCAGGGTGCTTTCTGGAGTGAACCAAGATGGTTCCTCGGTCCCCAGGTTGCTACTTCTCCGTTGTTCCTACGCCTTACCTTTGACCCCACTCTTGGGTCCCTGCAATAGCAAGACTGATGTCTGTTCAGTTACCTCTGGCTCGGGCCTAGCGCAGCTCTGACCACCAGGACATCTTCACAGTTCTCATAGCGACTGCACACTCTGCCTAACTCCGCCCCCAGCACCAGTATTTATAGGGATCTTGCCTGAGAGCAGCAAGTTGAGTTCCCGCTGCTGGGTTGGGGTGGAAGGTGTTATTTGAACTTGTGTACCCACTGTGGAAACCCATCCACGCTGTAGGTGAGTCTGTGATTACCTGTGTGAGCAGGGTGCCACACTATCTTGAGGCACAATGTCAGACCTAAAGTGCCTGGGTATATAGTGACAGGGAGGGAGGGAGAGGGCAGGGAGAGAGGGGAGAGGGGAGGGTTTAGCTTTGAGCAGACAGGAGAGTAATATAAAGAAACCCAACTCCTCTTATGCTAATGTGCTGCACCGTTTTCCCCGGTGTTTGATAATGTGGAGCCCCACTGGTCAGGCGTCACAGTTGGGGTACTGCACCCATTAATGAGTGTGCGATTATCCCTGTCACAGTGGAATGTAGGATTTGTCGGAGGATCCCATCCTAGTACTCCCACACACCCACCTAGAATAGATGGTTTTGGGCCCGTACCCTAGGGGGGTATTTAGGGGAGGAGGTAGAACACACAGTGAGTTTTAGTCGGCACTGAGGAAAGACGGAGCATGGGGAACCTCCGAGAGAGAGAAAGGAGACTTCCAGAGAGGTGGCCTGGAGAGAACAGGCAGCCCAGATAGAAGGAGGGGACCCCCTGAGCGTCCATACTCATTGAGGGAACCCTGGTCCATACACCGGAGTGCCGGTTCAGAAGACACAGCACAGGGAGTTCAGCCCCTGAGTCATAACACCAGAGGTCGTGGGTCCGTCTACCAGCCCTGACACCCTGTCAGAAAGGAAAGCAGTCACACCAGGATAACCCACCGGGGTTGAGATCCAGTGCAGTAGAGAGGAGAGTGGGAAGCTGGGACACTCAGAAAGCACCCCAATCAGGCCTGGCAATAAGCGGGCTGTTCCCAGACAGGCAGTAGCAGCAGGACACGGGTCAGAAACAAGGAAGGCATACCACGGGAGACTCCAGGAGATCCTGCAGCCCACTGTGACTACCCGGCCGGCTATCCTTACTTAACAACGGCTGTTTTCTGTGAACTGTACCACCATCATCATTGTTCCAGTAAAGTACCCGGGTTGAGTGACAGAGTCTCTGTGTGCTTATTCACTGCTGCACTGCAACTTACTTATCTCTATCATCAGCACTTCCATCACTACAGGTGCATCCCTGCCCCGGATGGCCAGCTCTACCTGCAGGGAGCTGTACCATTTCGGCTGCTATACCATCACCTTCCGGAGGTCTGAAGCAGCGCTGGTGCTACATCACCAGAATCTGCGGGTGGTGTCAAGATAAACTTATAAACTTTCACTCCCATTCAAACTACCCCTTTTTAGTTGACCACCAGGGCCACGGGTCTGCGCAGGCCACCAGTGACATCCCTAACAACAGCAGAGGGCCCAGATACCCGAGTCCCCATACCCTGGGCTAGTCAATAAAACTTTTCTCTGCAAACATGTAATCATTGAAGTAAAGGTATGATTGCACTCAGTATCCCAGTGCTTGAATGGCACTTCACTTTATAGCCCTCAATCTTGCTGGTTGGATCCCTTTTAAGAGAATAGTGGTCATCCGCACTCATGCACTGGAAAGGCTCCTAAAGTGATGGTATACAGCTGGAACATAAACCAGAGGCAGTCTGCATTTGCCCCGTTATAGTGAGTGGTTCCATCAGTGGTGGGCATGGCCCGGCGTTTCCTTTTGCAGAAGGAATACACATTAATTTTTAAGTCTTTGTGGTCATGGAGTTATTTATAATAGAAACAGGGGTCTGGGAGTAAGAACCCCAGATGATGATGGTGCAGGGTGGCCCATAATTAAAGCAAACTAGTTAGCTTGACATGATTAGTTTGTGGCAGTGGTAGCGTTTCCTTCTGAGCACTATAATTAAACTCCTGCTTCTATTATCTTTTATATTTTTTATTGTCTATTAATCAGACGCCCACCTCTATTATAAATAACTCCGTGACCATGTGGACTTAAAAATGAAAGTTTATTCCTTCAGGAAATGCCGCCATGCCCACCACATAAGCTGGTGTTACGGTCGTGTGGGTCGGGGGACTCGGTAGCCAGGCAGGCTGTCAGTCTGTATATCCTAGTCTTGTGGCCCTGATCGGACAAGTAAAAGGGGGGTATATTTACAGGGGATAAGAGCTTATGGTTAATACGTGACGCCAGCTGAAGTATCTTGCCAGGGATGGCCAGCGCTGCCTATGGGGTCCACAATAGAGCAGCACATGGTGGAGCAGCTGGATGGAACACTCCCCTCAGCAGGAGCAAACCCCTGGGATAGTAAGGGTGCATGAGTGATGATTAGGTTTGTAATGAAAGGTGCAACAGACAGAGACAAGGAGGCAGATGAATGCAGTCTTTACTTTTACTGATGGATGATAACAAGTTGAATCCGGGGTACTGCCACTAGGTCCAGGGTCCGGTCTGTCCAGAAGCAACTGGAGTCCACTCCACCAAGTTGGGAGAATAAGCCTTTCATCTATGCTCGCCTGTTTGGAAATTCAGATACTTGCGAGCTGATCTGTCCTCCCTGCTTCTCTTCTCTGTAACTGCTCCAGCCAGTAGGCATTGCGAGCCCTTTGCAAGCTGCTTTGGTAGTCACAGTTCTGAGCACTCTGTAATACTGTGCTGCTGGACCTATGTGGGTGACCAGCAGACCTGAAGTCTCCTGATCTCCAAATTCTGCCTCCACGGTTTGCAATCGCTAGTTGACCTAGGACTCTGGTGTCCTGCCCTCGGCATGATCCTGGAGTGAGCTTTCAGCACCTCCAACTCCATTAACTCTTGTCTCCTTCTTGCCTCTTCTAACCTTCCCTTACTCACACTCAATACTCTAACCCCTCCCACCAGCCAGAAGAGTGAATTACCCTAAAAACTAAGTGTTTGTGCTCCCCCTTCTGGTCAGGGATTAGGCGTCTGTATGGGTGCATTGGGTTACTTAATGTAGGGAGCTCCAGTTACCTCCAGACATGATACTACTACTGGTTATAGAGGCGATACCACTGTGGCAACCGGACCGCAGGAGCTCCACATTCCCCCCTAGTGAATCACAGTGCGTCCTGGACTGTACAGACATAAATAGAAATTATTGGTAAATAACACAAACATTTTCATAAATAACAAATAACAATTGTAAATAAGGCATAACATTGTATAACATTGTATAAACATTGGTGTAAACAGTATTGTGGATCACAGCCTAAAACCACTTCGGTGATATAATCTCTGGGTGCAGCGCAGGTCAAACATACCATTTTGAGGAAATCTCCTCTGCACCGATTGTTTTTGTTCCCACCGTTTTTGGCAGAAATGCGATGTGGTTTCAGCCACGAAACATTAAAGCAAAGGAGAAAAGTGCAAAAGTTTCCGAAAGGTGTATTGAGTGCAGTGCTTACAATATTCTTGGTAGGCAACTGAAGCCTACTGGTTACTGCGTCTCACATTAGTCCATGTGGGTGCAAATCTTTTCAACATTTTTAAATAACGTTACCTTAAGGCACACTTTTACATATGTACAGTTTCAGACTTTAGGGAAGTATTTTATAAGTCAAATTTGCAGCCACAAGGGGTCTGTTTATGTGTACTACGCTGGGATCTATGCAATACTGGGTTACCTACTGACTTTCTGCGACCTTGTGCATTTGCTATGGGTGTAACAGGCTCCTGACAATACTATACCTGGTACCTCCCTTACCAGATCTATCTATCATTCACAATAAATGACATCACACTTTGCCCTGTACCTGAAGTCCCCTGCCTTAGAGTAACCCTTGACTCTGCCTTGTCCTTCAAACTGCACATCCAAGCCCTCACCACCTTCTGCCACCTCCAACTCAAAAATATTTCCAGAATCCATCCCCTCCTCAACCCTCAATCTGCTAAACTACTAGTGCAAGCCCTCATCATCTCCCATCTCGACTACTGCAACCTCCTCCTCTGTGTCCTCCCTGCTAACACTCTTGTACCTCTCCAATCTGTCCTTAACTCTGCTGCCCCACTAATCCACCTCTCTGCACGCTATTCCTCCACTTCTCCCCTCTGCAAATCCCTCCACTGGCTCCCAATTCCCCAGCGTATCCAATTCAAACAACTAACATTGACTTACAAAGCCGTCCACAATCTGTCCCTCCCATATATCTGTGAACTAATATCCAATATCATCCAACGCTTAATCTTCAATCCTCCCAAGTCCTCCTTCTTACCTCCACACTTGTACGTTCTCCATCTAACCGCCTGCAAGACTTCGCCCGAGCATCCCCCATCCTCTGGAACTCTGCACCCTAAAACGTCCGACTGCTCCCCACACTCAGAACCTTCAAGCAGAACCTGAAAACCCATCTCTTCAGAACAGCCTACAACCTGCAATGACCACAGTGCCACCTCACCACCACTGGACCTGGCGCTCCACCACCACTGGACCTCCACCACCACTGGGCGCTCCACCACCATCAAACCTGGCACTTCACCACCATTGGACCCGGGCTCCACCACCACCAGAGTAGACCTAACCTACTGTTTCTCTCCCCACCTCCCTATAGAAGGTAAGCTCACAAGGGCAGGGTCCTCTCTCTCCCCTCTGTATCTCTGTGTCACTGTTAGTTTGTATTTTTAACTTGTTTGTGTATATCCCTTTCTTATGTACAACACCATGGAATCAATGGTGCTCTATAAATAAATAATAATAATAATTTATGCAATACGAGGATACCGGATGATTATCTGCGACTTTTCGAATCTACCACGGGTAAGACATGCACACTGCTGACAGGGGGCAAGTTCTCTTGGCCGGGAGCAGGCAATGCATCCATTGTTATGGTTAACTGCCATTCTTAGTCAGGAACACTTGGTGTTTCTGATGTTTCTGGCATTGGCGGTTGTAAGAATAGTATTACTGGAACCACCACGGCATTGTTGACTTTTGGCCAGGACTGGGGAAATTCACCTAGGACTGTGTGAACATTTTGTTTCAGTCTCTTCTATTTGCTGAAAAGCTTCTTGACTTCCATCTTTCTCTCCCAATTGGACTGGGCACACTTTCAGGTGGTCTCTGGATACAGTAGCAGAAGTTTTTCCTCCGTCTTTAGTGACGAGGCACACCTTGCTGTTGTCAAAGTTAGATGGTAGGATTGTGTAGGGTTCAGTGTCCCACTGGTCGTCTAGCTTGTGTGCTCTTTTCTTTCTTTTCAACACTTGCTCTCCTGGTTATAAGGGAGTTGCAGTGGTCTGCTGGTTGAAGTCTCTCTCTTGTTTTTGCCGTGTCTGCGACAGACTTTCTTCTGCGCACTGCTGGACCTTGTGGTACTGTAGTTGCTCTCAGTATTCCAGTCTGGCTGGCCAGGTATTTTTTCTGGTGTTAGGACACCCATTTCCAGTTTGATGGGGAGTTTACCTCGTCATACACGCATCAAATAGACTGAAGTGTAGCCAGTCGAGTTTGTAGGGATGTTGTTATACATCTAAACTTAGTCTGGTAACGTCTCAGGCCATCGGTTGCGCTCTTCCAGCCATATTGTCTATACTAACTTAATCACCAGATGACTCATTTTTTCACATAGACCATTATCTTGGTATGGTATGGTGTTGTCTGGATCTTTGTACAGCCGTATAAGGTGCAGAATTCTTGGAAGTCCTCTGCTTTGAAAGCCAGACCTCTGTCTGTCAGGACTTGGTTGGGATAACTGTGGTGTTGGCAGTCCACTGAGCACTTCGCGTTGTTCAAGCAGTCCCTCAATAACTTCAAGCCTGCACTCACTGCCGCAAAACAAGCCTTCTTCTCATCCCTAATAACCTCCCTGTCCCACAATCCCAAACAGCTTTTTAAAACTTTCAATTCTTTACTCCGTCCGCTCGCTCTTCCTCCATCTCCCCTTATCTCTGCTGAAGACTTTGCCTCCTTCTTCAAGCAGAAGATTGATAAAACCAGAGACAGCTGTGACCCACTGTCCCCACAGTTTCTCCTCTCATCTACGCTGCCCTCTCCTTCCAGGGCACCTGGCAGCGGCTGCAAGCCTAGGCACACGTGGAAAGTCATGCACCAGCTGCAGAGGACCTCACAACCCGCGGATAGTTTGCCCAGCGGAGCCAGGGTCCACACATGGATGGTAAGCAGCGGAGCAATGACACTACAACACATGTGCGGCTACGCAGTGGAGCTGGGAACTGAGCAGAATCCTATACAGGTAAAATACTACAGTCTCCCAGCTGGTCAGGGGGAAGGAGCATTGGGTGAAAATGCGGAAAGCGCAGTAACACTGAGGGAACCAAGACACCAGCCCACTGGCGTTACACCATCTGTACGTCAATGACACCCAGATCTACTTGTCTGGGCCCGACATCATTTCCCTACAACCAAAATTCCACAATGCCTGTTCGCCATCTCATCCTTCTTCTCTGCTTACTTCCTTAAGCTGAACATAAACAAAATTAATTCTCCAGAGAAAGGCTGCTTAAGGTTGTTGGTCTTTTCCAATTTGGCATTCCACTCTATTAGGGGACTCTTGGTTCTGCTGGTTCTGTGGGTGACCAGCAGACCTGCAGTCTCCTAATCTCCAGATTCTGCTTCCAGGGTTTGCAATCCCTAGTTGTCCTAGAACTGATGTCCTGCTCTTGGCGTGATCCTATAGTGACCTTTCAGCAGCTCCCACCCCAGGAACTCTTGTCTCCTTCTTGACTCTTCTTCCCTTCCTCACACTCACTACTCTAACTCCTCCGTCCAGCCAGATGAGTGAGTCACCCTAAAAACTAGTGTTTGTGCTCCCCCTTCTGGTCAGGGATCAGGCTTGTGTATGGATACATTGGTTAGGTAATGTAGGGAGCTCCTGTTACCTCCAGACGTGATACCACCACTGGCTATGGAGGCGATAACACTGCGGCGACCAGACCGTACGGGTGCCACACTAATTATGCCCAATAACCTCCAGTCCCTGATTCTACAAGTATGCCCCCTCCCCTAGAAGCATTACTCAAGGTGTTGTATGGTCAACACCATATGATCTCTTAAGACTTTTTTATCCTATTTGTTTTATATACCGTAGCTAAAACATGACTACTTTGTTTTAAAAATAGTGGCACCTCATTGTGTCTTCTATTGCAGCTCAGCCAATTCACTTTAAAAAAAAAACTGAGCTACAATCCATGGACAGGACAGGTGTTATGCTAAGTTTAGAAGGAAGCCACCATATTTTATTCAATCATGGACAATGCACTTAAAGAGTTTGTCCTCACGAACAAAAGTTACTTTTAATCAATAACTCTTGGAATAATAATTATTATTTCAAGGGTTATTGATTAAAGGTAACTTTTGTTCGTGAGGACAAACTCTCTGAGTATTATAATACTTTCCACAATTGACAGTTTTTAAAAAAATGTTCCTGTGCTGAGATAATTTTATATATGTGTCCCTGCTATGTACTGTGTAATGGATGTGTCTGACCATACAGGGACATGGTCTGATCAGATCACATCTCCTGGGCTGAGATAATCTTATATATGTGTCCCTGCTATGTACTGTGTAATAGATGTGTTTGTCGTACAGGGACATGGTCTGATCATATATCATGCATATATTATATAGAGTCATTACACACAGAGGGATCTATTTCATGTCTTTATTTCTGTTAATGTTGATGATTATGGCTTACAGACAACTGAAAAAATGACTTAACTCATGAATGTTGGCCTACCGAAAAGTCTGTACAGTAAATACCCTCAATACCTACATGAATTACTGCATCAATGTGGCATGGCATGGAGACGATCAGCCTGTGGCTGCTGAGGTGTTATGTGTGACGACCACCCGCTGTGAGGCCGAGCTGGCAAGGCAGCACCCCGAGAAATCCCGAGACCCTTTACCCCTATACAGGGAGGTAGCTGCCTAAGATGAGCAGTGGACCAGAGCAGGAAGGTCGCCAGGAAGGGAATAAAACCCAGGATCCCAAAACATAGTCAGGAGTCCGAGTCAAACCGAGAGGGCAGGTAAGGCACAAAATAGTCAAAAGGGGGACCAGGAAGAGGAGGAAGTGCTGCAACTGAGCTCACCTGAAGCCGTTTGGTGCTAGGAGACGTCTGTATCCAAGACAATTGCAACAAAGATTCCGCACTCAGGCATTCTTCATATTTCTTGACAATTTTATTTGTGCAAGTTACATGGCATAAAACATTATGACATTATGACTCGTCCAGCTCTGTGGGACTGCGCTCCCTAAGCATAATGTTTTATACCATGTAATTGCACAAATATAATTGTCAAGGAATATGAAGAATGCCTGAGTGCGGAATCTTTGTTGCAACAAAATAGTCAGGCCGAAGCAGGGTCAAAAATCCAGGCAAAGGTCAGAGTCAAAACCAGGAGGGCAGCTAAGGTACCAAATCGTCAGACTGAAGCAGGGTCAAAAATCCAGGCAAAGGTCAGAGTCAAAACCGGGAGGGGAGCTAAGGTACCAAATCGTCAGACTGAAACAGGGTCAAAAATCCAGGCAAACGTCAGAGTCAAAACCAAACACTAACTAGATAGCTGGGGAAACCAAGACTATATCTGGCGGCCTGCAAGACAGGCTCCAAGGTATTTGAAGGGCGCGGTTACCTTCCATAAGCTGGAGCTTACAGCCTGATGATCTCATCTGGACCGCCCCTAGAACCAGGCCAGACGGTGATGCACGATTGGCACCAACCACCCCACCAGTGGCAAACCTTGAGCCAAGGGGATCCTGGTGCAGCCACGGTGAGGAGCGGGGGAGGTTTATGCTGGCGGCCGTCGGTGAGGAGCGGGAAAGGGGGTGTGGGGTGCTGGTGGCCGTCGGCGAGGTGCGGGGGGGCCTTTATTAGTGATGCGACTCTCCTACCTGCTGAGCCGCGCCGAGTGCATTCCTGGGAGCCGGGGCGGCAGAGGGGCAGAGAAGAGGAGGGGCGGGATCAGGCAAGGGAAGCAGGAAGCTTCCTGCTTCCCTTGCCTGACCCTCCTCTCCTCTGACATCGGGTTACGGGGGTCGGCTGGGGGTCCCCTGCAGGCTTGAGAGGCCCCCTAGCCGGTCGGGGCCCTGGTGCAGCTGAACCAGCTCCACCACAGTAGGTCTGCCCCTGCACCCCACTTCTGACAGAAGAACTTAAGCTGAGCCTATCAGACATCTCTGCAGGACCCGCTCTACTGCAACCAACATCACCCACAGGAGAAACATAGTGGCTCCCAGCAACAGAGGCTGACATCGAAGGAGCAAATCCATATGAGGACCCGGCCCTCCTATCACCGGCACCACCAGCCGAAGGAACCCGGCGCCTCCCAGTGGCCGAGGCAGGAACACCAGCCACCGAGTCCAACGTCGACGTGACAATATGGAAGCCTAGGTAATGTGCTATGGAATTAATAGCACTATATAAATGAATAAATATTATATCATTATAAGTTATTTTCCTCCAGGGTCATGTACTTAAATGTTAGAGAGGTGTTTTACAGGGATTAGAAAACAAAAATATCTTGATGAATTTTTTCATTTTATGTTCCAAGTTCAAATCCATTGCTTGCTGACAGTGAATGGAAACATTCAGTGGCTGAAAAAGCATCCTCATCCTTTCCAACTCACTTGTAATGTTCGGTATGGTTTATGCAGACTGTATTTTGGTCGAGTGCGATCCATTAAGAAATCGGATGGTGCTCGGACCAATGTTATTCAGTGAGGTCGTGCACATGACCAATTTTTTTCATTGGACTGAGTAAGTTACAGCGTGCACAATTTGCCTCTGAGAATTAGATGGCACAGAGGCAGTGTATGGGTAAAAATATCTGACTGTACTCGGATGACACCAGAGTGTAGACCAATTTTCATGGACCAATAGGAATGAAAAGATGTTTAGTTTTTTGGATTCCACTCTAGTCAAACTCTAATAGCCTGATTATCATAATTGGATTGTTTTCCTTGAAAGGAAGAAATCCTGCCGTGTAACCCTCACCTAACAGTGTTTGGAAACCTCATAATGAACCCTGCAGCTTTATGAGCAGGAAATAATAAAAGTCACATTTGAGTCTCTCCATAGCTCATTAACTATTCTCCGTTTCTCCAGGACGCTCACTGCAGTTTATCCTTCTGTCATCAGACCCATAATATTGTTTCCATTGCACCATGAACATGTGTATGAATCTATGTATTGTATTTGATGTGGATGTCATCCACTGTAGGGTTGTGGCGTCTATTTAGAATATGTATGTACAGTAGTAATAGTGTGCGCTCCCTGACATTCGCCAGAGACCCCATATGGTAGATGGAATGTATTTTTACGCCTTGTCCAGCAGTGAGAGAATCATTTATTTGCATTAGGTGTATGCTGCCGGTGGCACAGATGTCTCTACTTCAGGATCGCCGCACAATGCCTGACTGCAGGGAACAGTCAGGAGCAGGGAAATGTGTGATACTGCAGATCGGTGCAGGCTTGGAGGAGAAATATTACACATACCGTAATTAAAAGGATTGTCCAGACTTTTCCTAAAATCTGTGTGCATCTTGGCTGAAAAAGGCTAACAGTCTGTAATCTACACCATGTTAGCATTTTGCATGGTTACCTAGATATCGCGATTCTGTGTGTAGAGGAACTGCTCATCCCCATCTAGAGGTTTGTTTTGGAGCCTGGCTGTAATGTCGCAACTAGTCGTTTACACCCAGACTACAAAAAGCACTGCCCAGTCCCCAGCAGGCCCTCCCCAGACTCCAACAAGCGCTGCCCAGTCCCCAGCAGGCCCTCCCCAGACTCCAACAAGCGCTGCCCAGTCCCCAGCAGGCCCTCCCCAGACTCCAACAAGTGCTGCCATCCCAGCAGGTCCTCCCCAGACTCCAACAAGCGCTGCCCAGTCCCAGCAGGCCCTCCCCAGACTCCAACAAGCCCTCCCCTGTCCCCAGCAGGCCCGCCTCAGTCTCCAATAGGACCACCCCCATTCACCTATGTAGATGCTGATTGTGATTGAACCGCATTGCTCTGAGCAGCCATCTCCTTCTCACTGCATCACTGTGAGCAGCACCTCTGTGAAGGAGAAGACCGCTCTGTGCAGTGCTGAAAGCGTGTGTGCTGTTTATTCTTTATCACTGCAACAACCGTTCCCCCTGTGAAGAAGATGAACCAATGCTGATTATACTGATAGTTTTGGCTAGTTCTACTTAGTTCATTAATGTAATTATTGCAGAGTTATTAGAAGAGACAGTTGGGAGGAGAAGTGGTGAAATATGAGCCATTTTTCATTATATGACAGTTGGTAAATCATTATTATTATTTTTTTTCTAGATATCAAGGGGCTGATTTATTAAAGGGAACCTGTCTAGGTCATTTATGCCCCCAAACCTATCACTACCTGTCCCTGCAGCTTTGTACTACATCCCAAATCATCCCAGTCTGACCTAGATGTGAAGTATAATGGTTATAAAATTGTTGTTTATAACTTACATTTCTAGATGGGTGGGCCGATGTGCGGGTGGTGTCTCAGCCTCCATGTCTCTCCACGCTCCAGTGGGTGTGATAATTTAGAGGCGTGGTCCAGCGCTTCAAATCTGTGGGCAGTTCCTTCCTGGTATCACACCGCTGCGCAGTGTGGGAGTGTATTGGTTATACTGATTGGCTCCGGAGCCAAGTATATGGATGAGGAGTCAGGAGGGACTTACTCAGTAATGAGTCATCGCTGTTGTATCGTGTCCTCCCCAACTCCAGCCCTCTCTTATTCAGCCTCCTGTATGTGTCATCGCTGCTGCTGGTGTCCTCCCACCTGCAGCCCTCTCTGTGCCACCTCCAGCCCTCTCTTGTTCAGCCTCCTGGGGGCTGGAGGTGGGGAGGACACCAGCAGCAGCGATGACACATACAGGAGGCTGAACAAGAGAGAGTTGGAGAGGTGGTACAGAGAGGGCTGGAGGTGGGGAGGATACCATACAACAGCAATGACTCCTTACTGATTAAGTCCCTCCTGACTCCTTATCCATAAACTTTATAAAGTCTTTTTTACAACTTACAGGGGGGCTAGAGCCATAGGGGACCCTTTCCCTGAATGCAGCAGACATGCTGCATTCAGTGCTGCATTCAGTTAGCATAGCACCAGGTGTGACAGGTCCTCTTTAACGGTACCATGAGTTTAGATACGTGGGTATCACAAGGCTAGGGTTATAATAAGATCGGTTGCATTTTCATGCATTCATATCTTTAGTGTTGTTAAGATTGTACTCAGTGTGCCATTCAGGGGTTCCTATAGAACATCGTAGTTATGTAGAAAAAAGACAGCACTCACCGGTTTCTTTGCAACCCTGTTTAATAACCTTTTCGGGTTACATTACAGACGGGGAAGGTGTGTTAGAGGCGGACGAACGGCACTGTTTCGCGGGATTCCGCTTCCACGGGTCTGTACATTCACTGTTCTCATAGAACACCCTCATCTGGTTTCACACTGCAAGAATGTTCCCTGATCAATGTCCATCCAGTTTGTGTGCCAACACCAGGAGAGGAACTTGCAGACAAAAACTATAATTGAAAGATTGACACCTGTTCTGAGTTTTGGAGACACTCCTCATTTTGGCACTCAAACTGGATGGAACCAGATCAGGGAAAATCCTGCTGTGTGAAACGAGCCTAAGGGTTGTTTGCGTAGCTACTAAATTCCTTTCTGTTCCTCAGTGTAATTGTGGCACCCCACGGTTCGGTTGCCACAGGAACACCTGGAGCAGGGAGGGATTTCCACATCAGGTAAGCTCACGCACAACACCTTCCACTCCAGACCTGAAGGTGGAGCTCTACTTGCTGAATTCAGGCAAGGTCCCCTATAAATTCGGGCCTGGGGGCGGAGTTAGGCATTCAGTACGGAGCAGTACTGAGAAAGACACCTGATGAACGGAGTCACGCTAGGCCCGTACCAGTGAGAGAGACTGACCCGTGTGAGGGACTCAAGAGTTAGGGTCGAAGGCAAGGCGAGTTAGCAAGGGGAGTGTAACCATACCGGTTTGCCCCAGAGGAGCGGGTTGACAACCCGGACACCAGAGACCGAGACTGGAGGGATCTAACAGCCCAGCAGTAAAGACCAGAGGGCCAGGGAGGACCCAAGCCTCCACGCCACAGAAGTATCTGGAGGCACAGCCGCATATAGAGCCTGAGGACCGCAGCTGACACAGTGGTGACCACCAGCAGGATTCAGCAGGATACAGGTGAAGACAGCAGGAGAGGGTCAGGGCCTAGCTTACAGGCAGCCTAGGACCGTAGCAACCACAGCACAACAGGGAGGCCTCATAAGTCACTGGGTGTGGAGATCCTGAACTGCTTCCAGACCACCGGATGGTACCCTGGACTTAACCTTGCACATCAACATCAGTAAAGGTATGGAAACAACGACCCTGTGTGTGACTGTTATTGGGGTCCCTGATCCTGCTCCCATCATAGACTGTCCTGTAAGTATAACATTCACAACTGCCCCCGGGATCTCGCTCCACCTACGAGGAGCGCAACCATCTTGCTGCTTTACCATCACCCGGAGGACTTTCCCGCAGCACCAGTAACATTATCGAAACCGATAGGTGGCGTCACGAAACACTTTTTTTATTTTTATTGACTGGCAACTGGCCCCAGTGACATCTCCCATGAACTAAACACCCGGGACCGGGTACCCCACGGCCCTGGGGCGAGTCAAATGAGTCCCCTATTAGTGGAAGTAAGAAAACATGAAAATTTGATACCGGACTATGCGAGTGATCAGAACTGTATTGTAAATAGCTGTGTACCCCGGTGTACACCCTATTGGTTTTAGGATAGGAGTTATCTGTGTATAGCACTAATGTGAAGTGAACTGTGTATGGACATGCAGAAAGAGGCTGTACCAGTCAAAAATCCACCTGTGCGGCCGAAGATTCGGTCTGTGATGTAGCCCCTGTCACCGCGCCCAGGGTACGTAGAAGGGTTTTTCTGATGGTGGGTTCCCAACGGCCATCAATCGTGGAACAATTGGACTCTGTGGGACTGCGTTTTATCTTTCTCTATTTTTACATTTTTATAGTAGTAAGAAAAGTTTTGTTAGGTAACGTTGAAGCATGAACCTCCCGTTACGGGAAGCAGCAAATCCTTGTAACGGTTGTAATGTAATGGTTAATGTTTTATGTGCATAAAAAATGTTTGAGTTGTGTGTCACTAGGTCTTGGGGCTGCGGACATGCCAAGCTTTGCTCCGGTGGAGTGTGGCGCCCCTGCGGATTGCGGCCACAGAAGGTGATGCAGCTGGGACAGGTAAGCTAGTTACCCCACACCAACACCCTGCACATCCCCCATCCATAGACCTAGTACTTTGTCAGGCAAGGGATAGAGGGGGAGCTAGATAGAGGGTGGAGAGAAGAGAGGAAAACCAAGGAAAGGGGTGGAGAAACTAGACTAAAACCTAGGAATACTAAGTTGGGAGGGCTTAGTTGGGAACACACAGAGAGCACTGGTTCATGTTCGTGGCGTGAGTGAGTAGGTGAGGAACAGAACCTCCAAGCCAAGACGCCCTGAGAGACAAAGTGTAACACCATAAAGGAAGAACGCAGATTCGGCAGCCTGTGCCACCGTAAGGCCGGTCCGTGTCCCTGACCGAGTACCGAGGAAAGAAGAAGGGGTCCACGGTGGGTCCAGATGAGTCAGAACACGGGAGGACCGGGCGACACCAGGGCACCGGCCCTGTAGATGTGGTTGGCAGCTGCATGCCCCAGCCACGAATTGAACCGGCGAGGTGAAGGGACTTTTTGCTCGGAACGCAACCCCCGGCACACAAAGGAAAGGCCATCATATAGGACTAGGATTCCCGACTGAAATGTCCACAGAAAGTCTGCGACAGCTGGCCCGGAGTAGATGTGCAGGAAGAGACTGCGAGGCCCGAAAGGACTAGAGAGGTGGTCCGTGATGACCCCAGCAGCCCTAGAAGACGACAGGGCCCAGTCTCGAGTACCCCCATCCCCGGGGTGCGACAGAAATAGCTAAGTACAGTACGGGAGTCCCATAGACTTGACCATTATTTTGAACATGAATACCACCAATCCATTCAAGATGATGCACTGCAGAGCCCAGTTCTTGGGTGTTTATAAGTCCTGATCTCGAGATTCCTGTTGGTCCAAGTGATCAGCAAGTTATCCTTTAGCCTTATGGACTGGTGATAACTTTTGGCTTTAGTGACTCGCCAACCCCGGGGCGGGCACTTTGCTGCAGGGGAGTCACGGGGGTCGAGACCCAACTTCCGTGACCCTGGGGGAGTATGCTCTAGGAGTTAACTGGTTCTAGGAGATATTTGTTGGGAATAAAGTTTATGAAAGGAAAGTTCGTGATGCCACCTACGGTTCTCGGTCAAGAGGGACCGACGCTGTGGACCAGACCTCGAGGTTGTTGATATGGCAGGCTGATGTTGTCGCTCCCCGTAGGTGGAGCAGTACCCTGGGGCAGATGGGCTTAATTTCGTTGGATTTGCCAGGCCTATGTCACACTGGCCTCTATGTCTCATCTGATGTTGCAGTCGGCGGCTCCGCAGGTGGGAGAATAAATCAGTCTCACACAGTGTTGGAATTCAGTACCCGGTTTACTCACTGAAGTTGCAACTGGCCACCGGGAGATTCTCTCTACCAAGTCCAGTCTGGCCTGTCCACAAGGAACCGGAATAGCTTGCCCAGGACCCCTTTGTGTGCCTCTCCATTCTCTGGTCTCTTTCTCCCAGTGCTACTTCTTCCCCTCTCCCGAAGCGCCTCTGCATGCAGTGCTCCGATCTAGAATCCACATGTCCTTTCAGACAACTGGTACCTGTCTCCTGACCCTAGTTCGGCTTGCCTTCTGAGCGGGTGCGTCAGGGTTGCGGCCACCACTCCTGTAGACTGCGTGGCCTCCGTGTACAGTAAGTGGTTCAGGCATACAGTGTTTGCGCCACGTTCCCCTGGTTTTCGACCAACCCCTCCGTCCGACTGTCCTAGTCCGGATCCGGGTGCCCAGGTTTTTTTCACTCCACCTTGCCCCTGGGGTTTTCTTTGTTCCCCTTCTCTCGCCTGCGCACTTTGTTTCCACCTCTTCCAGTCATGGCTTACTCCCTTGCTTCCCACTCACTAACTCTCTACTCACTAACTACTCACTAACTGTCTCTCCCACCTGTTCTGTCCCCTTTGACTGGACCCTCCCCCCGGGTCCACCCATGGTCCCCTGAGTGAGTCCAAGGGTCAGGGCCACCACTAGGGGGTTACAGATCTCACTGGAGTCAGGGGCCCAGGTGTAATTGCAGGGGGCATGCCCATTGGATGAGGGGCAGGGGGTCGGCCGTGACCGTGGGGGGCATGGCTATTTGGAGCAGGGAGGCCGCCCCGCACCTTGAAGCTTGCGCTTTAGCCAAGCCAGCAGCAGCCAGCATGGAGCAGCACTGTTAGCCATCTGTGAATGTCTCTGCACTGAGGCCATGTCAGCAGCAGCAGGCCTCAGTGCACATGGAGCCTGTCCAGGCCCGCCCACCCATTCAGTAGTATAGAGGGGCCCATGCTGCCCACTGGCCCACCCAACCTCCAAGCCTTAGTGCATAGGGGGCTGTCCCAGCCTGAGCTTCCTACTTCACACAGGAAGCTCAGGTGTCTGGACTGGAGGGAGAAAGTACAGGTACCCATGTGACTGTGCCCTGCTTCCTGCTGCTGTGTTCCTCTCACTGTAGGTGGCTGTACTAAATGCTGATCTGTCTGGTTACTGAGTGTGTCATCAGTGTGTGTTCTATGTGTGTCAGTGTGTGTGTTAGTGCATGTCAGTATGTGTGCATGTTAGTGTATGTAAGTATGTGTCAGTGTACCGTAGTGTCATGTATGTCAGTATGTGTGCGTGTGTCAGTGTGTTCATTATGTGTGTGTACTGTATGTCAGTATGGTGTGTGTGTCAGTATGTGTGTGTTACTGTATGTCAGTATGTGTCAGTTTTTGTGTCTTACTGTATGTAAGTGTGTGTGTGTGCAGGGCCGCCTGAAGTCACGTGGGTCCAGAGGAGAGGTGAGGGGGTAGGCCCCGATCTCCTCACCTCTTGAGCAGTCCAGTTCCTTTATTCACCATTGCAGCTCGCAAACTGGAAGCCACGCGGGCATCGGCAGGATGCAAAGGAGTCAGGATGGAGCTGCTGCTGCTTCTACTGGTGCTGGTGAGTATGCTCAGCTGTCTGTGCGTCTCTCTGTGTGTCTGTCTTTACATTGCACTATAATCTATATACAGGTCCCACTACATGCTGTATTAGTATATCTATATACTGTATGTATATAGTGTGGACCTGTATATATAGTTGAGTGCTGTGTATACAAGATATACAACCGGCAGTCTCTGCATAGGCTGGCAGTCTCTGTGTATACATCCTTCACACAGCAGTCTAACATGTTTTACGTCCCACAGCAGTCAGTAATGTGCATACGACCCACAGCAGTCTCTAATGTGCATTTGTCCTGCAGCCGTCTCCATTGTGCAGTTTTCCTGCAGCCATCTCCATTGTGTATATGGACAGCAGCAGTCTCTACTGTGTATTCTTTACTGTGTGTACATCCAGCAGCCGTCTCCATTGTCTATATGGCCTGCAGCCATCTGTATTGTGTATTCTCTATTATGTACTGCCAGCAGCAGTCTCTATTGTGTATTCTCAATTGTGTTGTGTATAGCCAGCAGCAATGTCCATTGCGTATACAGCCCGCAACCACCTCCATTGTCTATACGACCTTTAGCTATCTCCATTGTGCAATTGTCCCTCAGCCATCTCCTTTGTGTATACGGCAAGCAGCAGTCTTCATTGTCTATATGGCCCGCAGCCATCTCTATTGAGTATTCTCTATCGTGTACAGCCAGCAGCAGTCACTATTGTGTATATGGCCCGCAGTCAACTCTATTGTGTATACAGTTAGCTGCAGCCTCTATTGCGTATTCTATATTGTATTTACAGCTATTGTGTATTCAGCCAGCAGCAGTCTCAAGTCTGTGTGTATGATAGATATATATATAATATATATGAGTAATAAAAGGAAAAGCAGCACAAAAGCAATAGAGAAAAGTGGACTTTATTGCCCAGTAGCATGGCCACGTAATGGTTGGGCAATAAAGTCCACTTTTTTCATTTTTTTTTTTTGTCCTGGTTTTATCCTTATTTTACTCTGTCGTAAGGAACCATCTGGATTGCTGGTTGGGAAAGCCTTGCACATAAATTGAGGTAATTTTTGGTGCTGTTCCAATTTTTCACTATACGTGTATATATTATATTTGGATGGAGGCAGAGTTTGGGTGGAGACAGAGCTGGGGTGGAGGCAGGGTGGAGCCTCAGGGGGGGTCCTCAAATTTTTGTCAGTAAGGGCCTAGTGGCAGCCCTGCTAGGGTGTGTTGGTGTGATTGGTGGGGTCTGAGTTCACCATCCTGTTTCCTTTAGGACTGAGACACCACACCCGTTCATTAAGTGCATGTGACTATGAAATACATGACCTTCCCATGTTTGCTAGTGATGTAGCTGCTCTGGCCCAACAAATGGGTGCAAATGGAGAACCCACACTCTATGATGCTCATATCTAAAGTGAATATACAGAGGTTTCATGACTTCAGTCAACCTTTAATGTGCATAATACTCAGCTACCAGCCTGATAAAACAGAGACATTGCTTTCTAAGTATTAACTGCCATTGATTATTCCACTTGTATATCCATCATCCATAATGAGCCATTGTAGAGTTTGGTGCATGTCCTTTGTAGAGGTCTTTAATCTTTCTCATGGGTGATGATACTGTATGTATTAAGCTGTGCTGCTGATGGTTTTCCTCACTTCTCAGTATCATGGTATGCTACTTATAATAACACTGATTCCTTCTTATGTGATTTTCTAGGGCCTGGGTGAGTCTGCCTCTTCTGAACTCAGTATATCTATGTCTAAGCACAAACATAACCTGTTTCCCAGTGCAATATATGATCTCACTGCTGCGTTTCACGCCTTGACAAACCGCCGTGGCTGATTTCTGTCTCTCTTGGATTTTCTTCCAGAAGCTGCTTATTCAGTGCTGGTTCTTCGGAAACCCTTCCTTGTCGTTTTGTCTTCTGCTGACACCTCCAGGATTAATTTTAGCGATCGGTGATGTGCGCCTTTATATAAACCCCCTGCACCCCCATTCTTTGCTCCGATCTCTTACTTTACAAAATACGTATTGATTTTCCCGTTTTTTTTTCCTCTCTCAAAGTCATCTTGTTCTTAGCGAGTGGCTTCTAGGAAAAAGCAGCAATTTGTCTTGCGAGGTGGAAGCATTGGCCTTGCCCCAACCTCTCTCTCTGAAGATTCCCTTGAGCTCACCCTCCCCAGCCTCATCACCAAATACAAATGAATGAGGACATTGTCCTCCCCCTGTTCCACCCCACACAGGACTGTGCCCTGGGAGCAGGTGAATGGCAGAACTGTGCTGAGCGCTGACAGCCCCTGAACACTGCAAAGATCCTCACATAAAGTCAGGGGGTTCATTGATTTGGGCAGATACCAGGGTCCGGCCCACCCCACCTCTCATTCCTTGTGTGATAAAGCAAACCCTGTAGTGATGTCTGCAACTGTCACTACAGTGTATACCAAAAGGGTTCAGAAAATAGCACCATATCATAGAAAAACATTATTACTATACTAACTATTGAGTAATCTGGAATGATACCTTAACGCAAGAATATGTATAATTTCCAGTAAATACACTATTATGCAAAGATTTTAGGCAGGTGAGGAAAAATGCTGCATCGTATGAAAGCTTACACAAAAGAAGTGTTACTGGTTAATTTTATCAATGACTAAAGTGCAAAGTGATTGAACAAAAGAGAGGAGATCTAAATCCCATCAATATTTGGTGTGACAAACCTTTCCCTTCATCACTTCTTCTCGATCACACCCATACAGTTTTTGAAGGAACTCAGCAGGGAGCTTGTTCCAAACATCTTGGGTGACCCACGGAGAATATAATGTAGGGATCACGTGGGAACACAACCACCAGTGGCGTAACTACCGCGGTCGCAGCGATCGCGGCTGAGACCGGGCCCCCCCCTGCACTCCCTGCCGCGAACGCGATAGCGCTGGACGAGGAGTGTACGGAGGACGGGAAGTGAGAGAAGCCACTTCCCGCAGCTGCGCATTGCCCTCCCCTATTCTCAAGCCGGCAGAGCAGATATTCATGCTAGCCACCCCGCTAGCACACATCCCCCCCCCGCCCTCAAAATTTTAGGAAAGCACCTTACCCCCCACTCCTCACCTAAGGGGCCCCGTAGTGCATCCTGCCCTGGGGCCCGCGGCTCTGAAGTTATGCCACTAACAACCACCCTCCCACTGTTTTCTGTTATGCTCCCATTCTTTACGTCTATGTTTTTTATTTTCAACATTATTTAATGTTCTCTTTTTGTTTGAAATGTTATGCTGTGCTGTGATTATTTATCTGCAGCAACCTCAGTGCTGTTTCTGAGGTAAAATTTGCCGCATCAATTAGGTTACAGGGTCCAGGTGTGCTAGGAGTGGCCACCAGGACGGCTGTGAGGTGCGCCGCCTGCTGATTGGCTGATGCTCTCTGAGCACAAAAAATTCAAATCCTTTGTACCTGTGCTGAGGTGTTTTTGCAGTCACTTGGCGGCTGGAAGAGCTGAAGACGTCATGGAGGAGCTACTGACTGAATTTTGCCAGAGGGTGTCCGCTGAGGGTGGCCTGGACTGGCTGAGGGCTTGTTTAGCCTCTAATGGACCATCTGTGGCACCCCATGGGTTAATGTGCCACAATAACATCACATGGGTTCTCTCCCCCACTACACACTGACAAACACTACCACCTCTGGGCAATAGAGGGAGCACCTCCTGCTTCCATATATACTCTTGCCCATGAGGGAGAGCTCAGACCGTACAGCACGGTGTAGTGCTGTGAACAGCTCAGGAGAACTGAGAGCTTATTGAGAGCAGTGTTAGCTCAGTGCAGACCTAGCAAGGGTCAGAGGAGCAGAAGACCGAAAGACAGAGGAACACATCTGGGAGCCAGAGTGACACCATCACTTGCCCCAGAAGTACGCACAAAGAGACGGACACCGGATCCGGTACTGTGTCTGGCACCAACAGCACAGCGAATCCAGGAACAGCGGGATCTCTAGATGCCCCCTAGTACCAGAGTGAAGCAACACGGAGGGGTCAGTGCAGCATAGAGGACCCAAGTTGCCTAGCCAAGTGGTACCAGCAGCATACAGAGAGAGACGTGAGAAATCCCAGCAGCTTAGCTTGAAGCAGCAGCTCAGGACACACACACAGTGCAGCACAAGGAAGCCAACGACCCGGACAGGGTGTGGGGAGAGAGCCCAGCTCCATTACAGACTCCGTGGACTATAGCCTGCAATAATATCAGCAGTAAAGCCTTGGAAAACAACTTTGGAGTCTGTGTATTGATTGCGACCTTTGCTCCAGATCCAGCACAGAGAGCCTCCCTGCAGATCCAGCCTGTCAGCTCTGCAGCATCAGGACAAGAAGGGAATTACAGTGCCAACCAAACGTAAGTGTGTGTCCTCCAACTCTTCTCCACCATCTATAACCCCAATAGACTTTAACCTTTACTGCCCCGAGGGATACAGTTCCCACCCACTGGAACTATACCACCTCCGCTGCCCTCACATCACCCCCGGAGGTTCTGCAGCAGCGGCGGCCCCCATTACTGGCCGCATCAAATGGGTGGCGTCACCCGTGACAATCTCCCTTGTAAATATTCCCCTTTTATTGTGCTGAGCCAGGGACACGGTCCGGACCAAGCCACCCGTGACATCCCCGACGCAGACCGATCCGGTACCGAGTACCCCACGTCCCTTGGGGCTCCACACATCTACATCGGGACTTTGCAGCTCCATCACGCTGGCGGCAACAGAAGAAGCCGGACAACCGACACCAGGCGATTCTATGGAGCAGCCCGGGAGAGGAGCCTTGAGCAGGAAGAGGACGGCGAGTAGGAGGTTTTCACCGCCACAATCCACTTTCAAGTGCCAACGAGGAGGCGGGCGGTGTCATGTAAAAGCTTGTCAAGCTGCAGCTGCACAAAACAAGTACTCTGCTTCAGTGCACGCCCATGAGAAGAAGAAGAGGCGGGACAACAAGGACATCCCCAAGAGAAGACGCTACAGCTGATTTGCCTACAACCGGAGGATTTAGTAAGGTCTCCGGGGTCTTGAGGGATGTCAAGTTCTCTGTATCAGCACTTATTCAGGGTTTCTATGTCAGGTTCTCACAGTGGGACATGGGGTTTAGATATGAGCGTGGCAGCTGAGCCGGCCTCCATGCCCTCAATACTATTGTGCAGGGTCCCGGACACGATGGAAGCTGTCCCCTCCTCCTCTGATGATGAGGAGGGTCAGCTCAGGTGTAATTCATATATTAATAGTATGCAAAGCTCTATTCTTCAGGAGCCCATTTCTGTAGCTGGCTGACTTAACCAAGCAAGAAGGGGTATTGATAAGGATTGTCCCCTTATAACTGCACAGTATATTCGGGCAGTAGTTCACCAAACTATTAATGAAGTCATGGGTGGACAGGCTGCTAATGTATCCCCTGCCCCTGTTTTATGCAATAATGTCAATTCAGCTACGATAGCTGATTCTCTACTTAAGGAAGCTTTAACCTGCCAAATTCCTCCTTTAGGATTGCATTTACCTATGGTCACTAAGGAAAAAATATGGCATCATGAGTATATCGACGTATTTTCCCTGTTGCCTACTGGCAGGCTGAATTCATTTCTATCTCATGACCAGAAAGAGGATAAGGGCCAGGAATTTGACAAAAAGCAGCCTTTTAGGTCATTTCACAGCTAGATCCAAGCCTTTTCAATCTATTCTGCTGTTCTTGGAGAAAAAGAACCAGGGCTTTGTTCTGGGCTCTTTCAGCATTTAGACATCATTTTGGAAGCATACACGATTTTTGGAGGCGTTGCCTGGTTACATTACGATGAATGTTTTAGACAAAAATGATCCATTCACCCCCACGTTAAATGGGGTACCAAAGACGTCTGGCTTTGGGTCAGCCTTATGATACCACAAAGACATTTATCTTCCAAGGCATCTTCTACACAGGTGCCCAAATGCGGTATCTGTTTTGCCTTCAATGACATGACTTGTAAATGGCAGAATACCTTCCGCATTTGGCACGAATGTTCATTCTGTGCCGGAAGCGACCCATCATCTAAGTGTTATAAAAAGCAAATTGCTAATGTGGGAAATAGCCTATCTAGGGATTCAGGGTCCAAAGGGCAGGACGCTGGTGAACCTGGTAGCCATGCGAACATTTCTAAAATTTTACCCCGACAAGGAGAAAGCACTTCTAATCAATGAAGGGTTTATGTTACTCTTTCATATTCCTGAGTTTAGAGGTTCAGGTTGTGAAATCTATAACAACTTGGCCTCAGTATTTGACCATTCTTCCGCTGTGGAACAACATATTTTGAAGGAATTGAGTTTGGGTAGAATTTCTAACCCCTTTCCCGCTCTGCCTTTCTCTAATTTTAGGGTTTCCCCGCTTGGTAGAGTTCCTAAAAAGGAGCCAGGCTCTATCGGGGTCATTCACCACCTCTATTTTTCTACGGGATCTTCTTTAAATGATGAAGTTGCCTTTATTTTACTGGCTGTATCTTATACATCTTTTGAAGTCGAGATCAATAATTTACGCAAGCTTGGTAGGCATGCCTTGCTTGCAAAGGCGGATATTAAATCAGTCTTCTGCTTATTACCCGTTTCACCCGCTGGGTTCAATTCTTTGGGCTTTCACTTCAAGGATGCATTTTTCTTTGATCGGTGCTTATCTATGGGGTTTTCTGTTTCCTGTTATTATTTCAAGTCCTTTTCCTCTTTTCTTAAGTGGTCAACTAAAGCTTCTTTTTCATCGGGTAAAATGTTGCATTACCTGGATGATTTTATATTTTTGGGTTCTCCTTTTACTTCTGATTGGGGTCAGTTTTTGTTGGGTGTTTGTTCCTTGATGGAATCTTTCGGTATCCCCCTGGCGGATGACAAAACTGTCGCCCCTTGTGAACACATTAAATTTCTTGGACTCCAGATAGATTCATCTACTATGGAGCTGAGCTGGCCTGTACCTAAATGTACTGCAATTAAATCAAAAATATTGAATGTTCTGGATAGTGATAAGATTTTATTATCACAACTCCAATCACTCCTGGGCAGCCTTAACTTTGCCCTGCGTATCATGCCTGCCGGTCGTGCGTTTTGCTGTCGCCTTTATGACGGTACTAAAGGTATTTCTTCACCTAACACCCATGTTCGGATATCGTCGGCAATGAAGGCCAATCTACGGGTCTGGCTTAATTTTTTGGAACAGTTCAATGGTCGACGTTGCATACAAGAGAAGAGTTGAGTTTGTTCATAGACGGCTCCGACCACTCCCGTGTTATAATTTATTTTGGCTTCAAATGGGTCTGTGAGCCTTGGCCCGATTGTTGGTCATCTTTTCTAATTTCTTCAGGGTCGAGCCTTTTCTATTTTAGTTGCGCTACATTTATGGGGCGACCTGTTGGCCAACAAGAGGATTTTGATTCAGTCATCTGATTTTGGTTTAGTGATGTCGTTAAACGTCTTATCTTCCAGGAACAACAAGGTTAATGAGGTCTTAAGAGATATTGTATTTCTTTGTTTGAAATTTAATATTTGGCTAAAGGGTAAGATTTTTGATTCGACTGATGTTAATTTTTGTTCTTTTTCCTGCCAGAACCCTTTAGGATGCACTGGGGTGCAGTTAGAATTGGATCAAGACCGCACACCCTGCCCAGAACACCTTTGGTATCTTTTCCATACGAGCACATCCGAAACTCCTTGTCATCATCAATGTGGGCTTCTTACTTAGCCGCATGGGATGACTGGTGTCGATATTGCTTTATATCATTGATTGATTGTCGTGTGGCTTCAGCCTCATGGACCCTTGCTTATGTGAACATGTTAACACAAAAAGATTTTAGTTTTTCTAAAATTCATAAAGCAATCTCCGGTGTATTGTTTTTCCTGAAATGATTAGGTTACCCTTCTCTTTTTTCCTTTTTTGCAGTAAAGCAATTTTTTATAGGTTTCAGAAAAAATAATTACAGGCCGGACAATCGGAAGGCCATTTCTTTATCACTTTTACCTTAGGTTTGTTTCGATGATTTCGAAACATTTCTTTTTCGACTGCATTTTTCAGAGTCTGCCGCATAAGCGAATTAGTTTGCCGTCATACATTTTCGCTTTCCGGTTTGTCTTTTGATAATTTAATTTTGCGGAAAAAGCATTTTTCGTTTTTTCTAGAACGTAGCAAGAGTGATCAACTAGGTAAAGGTATTATTATCCGTCTTAATGCCTAATTCCAAAGTCTGTCCTCACTTTAATCTCGTAGATGAGCTCTGGCGCACCAATTGGTGTGCCAGAGCTCATCTACAATATATTGACTATTTCCTCTGTGCACCCTGGTTTCTATTTTTGGTAGGGCCAAGCATTTCTCAGTTTCTCACTTTTATCTTGTCAATTGGCTTTCCGTTAGACCTTTAGGTTTTACTCCTTTGTTTATACATTCTAACGGATCGCCCGTCACTGCGTTTCAATTTAATTCGGCGTTACGAAAATGTCTCCAAGTTTTTAGGCCTAGGTGGAGTTAAGATTTCATTACACTCTTTTCGGGTGGGAGCGGCGACACTCGCAGCGTCTTCTGGTCTAGCTGAACATAAAATTTGCAATATTGGCAGATGGAACTCACATCGGGTTAATGTTGTGGCCAGAGATAATAGGGCTAAGGCTACGTTCACACATTGCGTATTTTGCCGCGTTTTTTTACGCACGCTTTTCAAAATACGCAATGTGCCTTTTGTCTGCCTGCAAAGTGAATGGGAAATTCACTTTGCAGTGCAGACATTGCGTGAAAATACGCACTGCGTTTTCCGGGAGAAAGCGCAGCTCCGTAAACAATTGATATGTCAATTGTTTACGCAGCTACTTCTGCGTATTCTCCCAGAGGGGAGGAAGAATCCTGCTTCCTCCTCCCCTCTGTGACAGCTGTGGCCGCCCATTAGATTTCACAGTGTATTAATATACACTGTGAAATCTAAATTAAACAGAGGCAAATGTAGGTAAAATAAAAAAGAATGAATACTTCACCTGTCCGATGCCTTCTGCCGCTATCTGGTCTCCGATTCCAAGTGAGAGATGTACTGACAGGACCTGTGGTGATGTCAGAGGGGCGTTCCAGGCACTCGCGGTCATGTGATACATATCACATGACCGCAAACAGCCAATCAGCGCTGGGAACGCCCCGGGAACGCCCCCCTCTGACGTCACCACAGGTCTTCTCAGTACACCTCTCACTTGGAACCGGAGAGCGGCCGAAGGCACCAGACAGCGGGAGAAGGCACCGGACAGGTGAAGTATTCATTCTTTTTTATTTTACATACATTTGCCTCTGTTTAATTTAGATTTCACAGTGTATATCAATACACTGTGAAATCTAATGGGGCTGTCACAGAGGGGAGGAGGAAGCAGGATTTTTCCTCCCCTCTGTGACATCACTGCGCTTTCTGGAGTACAGAAAGCGCAGTGTGTGAAAGCCCCTGCGTATTTTGTTGCGCTTTTTTGCGTGGCCGAAAAATGCGGCAAAAAGCGCGCGCAAAAAAGCGCAGCAAAATACGCAAATGTGTGAACGCAGCCTAAAGATGGGCCTCCGCAACTTGAGGGCCACTGGTTTGTGAACGCCCCCCACCCACGCTAAAATGTGCCAGCTAGCCCCTGGGTAGAACTGAAATATAAGTATTAGGAACAAACTATTTCAAAGTATTGGATTACTGTACATAGTTTTATATAAACTCCCTATAGGCAGGGGCGTAACTGCAACAGGTGCAGGGGTTGCAATCGTACCCGGGCCCTGGAGCCTAGGGGGCCCCAAAAGTCTCTTTGCCCTATAGAAAAAGACTATTGCTATTAAAGATTTACAATAATTGTGGGCTCCCCATTGGAGCTTTTGCATCGGGGTCCATGAGCTTCAAGGCACGCCACTGCCTATTGGCTATAATATGGTGATAAGTCACAATAGATTACTTTTCCAAAATGAACAATTTTATTTTTAATTTTTAAATGCAAAAACATTAAACACTTAAAAACAATTGGACAAAATCCCAGAGGGATGTACAAGGAGGTACCAAGGATGAAAACCACGGTTGGTGGGTTTACACAGTTCAATATATATGTAAAAAATTATTATAGGTAGTCTATATGCAACTAGACTATATCCTATGGTAACCACTACTTAGAGTAATCATCACACAACAGGTTCCAGGATTCCCAAGCAAGAATAGAATGTGATGGCTCACAGGGGAATGGAAGTGGCTATACATGCCATGATAATTCATCTGCTTAATATACAGTATATATCAATGTCTACACCTAGCAAACAGGAGATTTCTACCTCAAGAAACCCAGGTGAGATATAGCGTCTAAGGCTAGGGTCAGACTTGAGTCATGCATTTGCTAAATGCATGCGCTATTTTCATGTGCAAATCTTGAAAAACGCTAGCATTAACGCACCCGTAGGCTCCCATGCAAAAAACGCATTGCAAAAGTGCAACGCGTTTGACGCAAGTGCACCAAAAAACGCGGTCTGCAGCGTTTTTGTGGCCGTTATTGAAAACGTATGCATTTTAGTTAACAAGGGAGTCTATGGGCAACGCATCTGTTAACGCATCAGTTAATTGAGCCAATAAGTATGCACATGCCATGAAAATGGTAAGGGAAAAAAAGGATTCTTTAATGCATTCTGCAAACGGATGCAACCTCCCAAGTGTGACCCAAGCCTAACTCAAATGAGGTATTTAGAAGCAGAGCCTAAGGCTAGGGTCAGACTTGCGTTTGCCCCTAGCCTGCTGCAATAGATCTCTATGGGAACTGGACGCTTACCGAAACGTCCGGTTGCCATAGAGATCAATAGCCAGGCAGCACATAGTGTTACCTGCTGGTAACGTTATGCGCAGCTCCTGTCAGAAACTAAGTTTCTGACGGAAGCAGCAGGCTAGGGGCAGACGCAAGTCTCACCTTAGATTAACATAACTTTGTACCACATCCCAAACTACACTGCCAAATAGAGTGGGGAAAATTGTAGAGATCAATGTGGAGCTTACCCATGTGGGGAACTGTGTAGTGCCACCATCTGGACTCAACCGCCTGATGTACGTTTCATTGCCTTCTTCAAAGGGCCAGGAGTAGTGTGTTACAAGAGGCGTTATATAGTGTGAGTTTGTTGTATCGTGCGCACCACCATCGAGACTCGGAAGTAATGTGTAATTGCCGGCGGAATTCATCTGGGATACTGCACGTGCACGGGGAAAGCCCCCTTGATGAATTCAATCAGGCATGCGCAGATCCCTCACCGACGAAGCTGCCGGATGCATACACCCAATTTAAGTGTTGTAAGACTATTTAGGCATTTGGATAGTGGATGAAGACCCATATGTTACCCCTCGGGGTCTGCCGCAGGGTTCCAGCGCCCTCTGTTGGAGTAGCGTCTTCCTTACCGTATGCTCCCCGGGTACGCGCACCTGTCTCCAGCCGCAGGGGTCCAGGACTCTCTGCTTGAGCAACATTGCTCCTCTCACTTCTGGTACCACTGCTTGTGCACATGAAACTGTCTCCTACTCAGTTTCTGCTGGAGAGACTGCAGGGATCTGGCCCTTCCCCCCAGCCAATCACCATGCCTCTGTGTCCTGCCAATCAGGACTGCCCTGCTCTGATATAAACCTCCTGTTTCCAATCAGTCGGGGCCAGGGCAATCTTCTCCCTAGTGGAGCTGCCATTACTGGTCTGGTCAGGTCGCTCCTTATTTGGTCTGTTACCTGATTCTCTGTGTTACTTCTTACAGATTCCTGCCCTGCCGGCTCCTTGCTGACCTCCGTGTTCCTGGCTGGTTTCCCGGATCTCTCCAAGCTGATCGCTGTTTCAAGCCTGGTTCCGGATTCCTCGTGTGCCCTGCCGGCTCCTTGCTGACCGCCATGTTCCGGCTGGTTTCCCGGATCTCTTCTACGCTGATCTCTGTCTCAAGCCCGGCTCCGGATCCCCTGTGTTCCTGGTTCCCTGTATTCTTGGTCCCCGTGTTCCCAGTTTTCCGTTTCTTATTGTATACCCGGTTGCTGTTTTGTTACCACGTCGCCTGGGGTCGGTTGAACACTCGTGTCCGCTGCATTGGCCCCTCCGAGGTTGGTACCGGCGGGATCCCTGTATAGGGGTTAAGCGCTCCGGGGCCTCCTTCGGTGGGTTTCCAGTGCTGCGACCTTGTGGCTCTCCCCAGGGGAGTGGGGTCTTGTGTTGTTGTTCTAATAAACCTGTTGACTCTACGGTACTTGTCTGCCTCTCTATCACCCGGTATCAGCATCCGCTTTACGCGGTCCAGTGGGTCCACGTGTGGAGTCCGTCAGTAGGACGTGACACCATAAATCGCGAGTCAGATGAATTTAAGTTAAAAGGAAAAGAAAACCAATAAATTGTTGCGCCACACTGTGCAAGTTAGCCGAAGCAAGGGGTTATATTGATATGTCACTCCCCTTTTCTAGTTGCGCCCCCTGCACAACTAGGTTGATGATTTGAGGTGAGATTTAACCGCAGGCATAAATCCGTTGCTACGTGTAGAGAAGCCTTTCCTTATGGAACTTCAACGTCTCTCCCAGAGATCACGAGCCCAGGGAAGGGCAGCTCCTCTGTGTTGACCAAATCCTGTCCCAGAGCTGCTCTCAAACCACACTCCCCAAAGGGAGGATTTGAGCACGATATGAAGTAAAAAGGTATGATAAAATGAGCGCTAGGGACAGAAACAGGCACTGGGCTCTTATCGAATATTACCTTTCAAATTTATTGTGAACAGTGGATGTTATAGGTCTCCTCGCCACAACATGTTTCGACACTAAAGGTGTCTTTCTCAAGTGGATCCACTTGAGAAAGACACCTTTAGTGTCGAAACATGTTGTGGCGAGGAGACCTATAACATCCACTGTTCACAATAAATTTGAAAGGTAATATTCGATAAGAGCCCAGTGCCTGTTTCTGTCCCTAGCGCTCATTTTATCATACCTTTTTACTTCATATCGTGTTTAAGTTAAAAGGGACAGTGACATTGTGGCACCACTGGGTCAAAGTGCCACAGTGTCATCACTGCCCCCGGGTGGTGGTGTCACAAGAGACCAACAAAAGGGTCTTCTAAGGCAACACACACACAACACACACAAACCTCCAAGCCCGGATTCAGGGTGTGCTCCCCTATATATTGTGGTCTGGGCAGTTCAGTTCCTGGGAGGACTGTGAAGAGGACCTTGGTGTAAAAGAGCCGTGCTAAGCTCATCCCAAGGTCGCTAGCTGAGTTTCAGGCCTAAGGTTAGGGTCTGAGGATAGGAGTAGGAACATACCTGGGAGGCTGAGTAACCCCGTGCTCACCCCAGAGAAAAGTGCATAGAACGGACACCAGAGTCCGAGACTGTGCAGGGTCTCCTATTCCGGCAGTCAGTACTGGAAAGTGGGGATTCCAAATTCTCCACCTACACTGTACCAGAGACACAGCAACACCATGAGAGTTCAACAGCATACACCCGAGATCAGGGTAGAGTAAAGGACTTAAGTTTCCTGTCATACCGGTACCTCGCAGGAAGAGACAGGGCCGGCAGCCTAGCTTATGCAACTGCAGAAGCCAACACACAGCACGGTAAGGGAGCCAAAGACCCAGCCAGATGGGAAGCAACGTCGCGTTGCTCTCAAAGACCCATGGACAGCTCCATACAATATCTGCTCCAGTAAAGGACGGAGAAACGACAAAAACAGTGAGTCTGCCTATTCCTTGTGCCTGTTGCTCTGCATCTCACACATAGACTATTTACACTGCGCCGGGGATTGGCTTTACCGTGGAGAACCGTCCTATCTCAGCTGCTATCCATCATCCCCAGAGGTTCTGCAGTAGCGGTGGCCATCCCTAGCCACACACTAAGGGTGGCATCACGAAAAATCCCCTGTATATAACCCCTTTTTCAACTGAAACCCAGGTCATGGAACCGGGTCACGACCCCCGTGACTCACCCCCAGAGACAGCAGCAGCTAGGCCCGGTCCCGAGTACCCTATCGCCCTTTGGGCACCTCAACATCCTGTCTATATATTGTTGTAATATGAAGCTCATGGGGTCCAATGCAAAATCTGCAACTGGGCACCCAAGTATCATGAGTTTTAAATAATATTGGTCTTCTCATATGTTAAAAAGAAGTTTGGATGTTCCTATACTCCAGAACTCGAGTTAGGCTACATTCACACTGTGCATTTTTGGTCTGTATTTTCTCATCAGTTTTTGAAGCCAAAACCAGGAGTGGGTGATAAATCCAGAAGTGGTGACGTGTTTCTATTATACATTTCCTCTGATTGTTCCACTCCTGGTTTTGGCTACAAAAATTGATGAGAAAAAACAGACCAAAAACGCACAGAGTGGGAAGGACTTTCACAAATGTAATATGGGTCAATGCAAAAGTGTGGGTTTCCACAAGGCATGTATTTTGTGCTCCTAACCTATGGACAAATTAGCACCCCCCTATCACCCAAGCCCATGTATTGTATTTTAAAAAAGCTACTTCCAATTATAATTATCCCATTGACCCTCTTGTTTTCGGGGATTTTTGCTGCTATCCAAAATAAAATGGGAAAAATGAAACATTTTACATGATTATAATATAGTTTTATGTAATAATATAATATACTTTTTATTAACATTTTTAAATTTTAGCTTAGCCCAATATCACGCCAATGATAGTAAGATAGTAGGGACAGTATGCACCTGAACTGTCCCTCAAGCTAGGGGTTCCTAGACTAGTCCCCAAGATCACCCCTGATGGTAGGGATGCCTGGATCTTGCACATAACTATGCTCCTGGATGTGACTTACCTAGATATTCCTTCCCCCCCACAAGGGACTGAAGGAGCAGGGGAGCAAGGAGTATAAACAGAGAACACAGGCAAGACAGTTGGTATAAAAAGGACTTCAGAGATTTCTCCAGAAAGCAGCTTCACTGCTGAAAAAGGTACAACTCCTTTGCTACACAGTAACAAGCTCAAATACAGAGCACAGAATACTAATTCTATATGAGGCCAGAGGTGGGTTGATATAGCAGAAGGGCAAGACAGTCACAAGCTACAGCTGGAATGAAGATGTAATGACCGGTGGTAAGGCTGCGGGTGTGTGTGTATGATCTTTCTCAACAGAATCCCCATACTCAGGTTTAACCGATAATAACATTTCTTTACTGGCAAACATGTTTATATCACAGTCAACCGAACTATATGCGCACTTGTATATATTAGAGTCTCTGGATCTTCACTTCTTCCGGGTACGCCGCAAGAAAAGGAAAAAAACACAACAATGAAGGTATCTTTCCCTAACTTTCCCTAAAATCACGTACCAGTCTATCACAGAAGAAGATGTCGCTCCCACGTCGCAGGCCTGGGGATCTCACGAGGACGGGTCCCGGTGCAGCGCTGAAGGGGGAAACTCCTCAGTCTTCTTCTTTGGTCTCCTTCCGCAGGTAACGGAATCTTTCTTTGTTAGTCTCTCCCAGTCTCAGGGCACACCGAGCAGCAGAAGGGGGCCCACAGCAGCACAGAAGTCTCTCTCAGTCTCGGGGCACCCCGAGCAGCAGGAGGGAGATCATGGCAGTACAAATGGCTCCCTTATGTCGGTCACGGCCCCAGCACATGCACTCCGGGTGCTCGGCGGGCAAGGTTTTGCAGAGCGGCCAGAGTCACAGCACCAAATTCCAGTGGCCCAGGATCAGTCACGGGGGCGTCTGCGGGGTGATTTTTCCGGCAAGGTGTAGCAAAGTAGCCCTCTTTCAACAGACATCCACAAGCAGGTCTCCCCTGGCTCAGCTCTGGATCTGCACTGACTTCCTGCTGCTCTCTCTTCCTGAGTAAACACATTTGCTGAAAAGGGAATTTCCCACTTCCCTGCGTTTGTTTCAGCACTTGTCCACAAGGGGCAGTAGCGGACTGTGCACAGTTCATTTCCATATCCATTTCTATGATACAATCTGAATTGCTCACCTCACTACAAAGACTAGGAGAATTCTGAGCCAGCAAGGAAGAGATCCTTAAACCCTCAGTAACAAAGAGCTGAATAATGAGCTGCCATTCAGTGAAGACTCCTTTAATTGTGCAGTTCACGGGTACATAAAAGCAGAAAGAGGGTGATGGATTCGTGGACTACAGTGCCGTTTTGCGCTGCAGCATAGAAGAGAACTTACATCAGCAAAACAACAACTGAGCTCTACAAAAGGCCTGCGATCTATTAAAAACACAGACCTCATGACCCCAGGTCCCCCAGAGGTGACATCAGGATGTGGCATCCTCATGACACCCAAATAGGTATGGGCAAACCGTTTTGGTTCATGACCTGTGAAAGCAAGTACATAGTTGATAACAGTACACATTATACTTGCCGGATCCCCGTTATTCCTTTCTGCTGTGCGGCGGCGCTGCGTCACTTCCGGGTTTCTGGGGAATAGTCATGTGACTGGCTCCAACAGCCATTCACATACACCCAGAAGATTAAGAAGATTATTGGGGACCAAGAAAAATGCGGACCCGGTACGTATGTGACGTCTATGAACGCTGTGTTTGCTTTCACAGGTCACGAACACAGGGAAAAACGGGCGGTTCGCCCATCCCTACACCCAAACCCTTCATTTAGACCTAATCCTAAACTGTTCCTTGACCTTAGTGAGCATTAAAAAAGATGTGTAAAAACTTAAAATCATGTCTTAAGAAGACCCATAGAACTTTTTTTTTCCCATGTAAATTTGTTGAATAGTGTAAACTGCCTCTGTGATTCCATATGCTTTGGCCACTGCTATGTGGTCTTTATGTCGTAGTTAAAAGTCTGCCGTGGTCCATCATTGCTTGGAGGCAACGACCACTCTCATTTCAAGGACAGAGTTTTACTAGCTTCACCCAAGAGGGAGATGGAAGGACTTATATTAGTAGCTGAATTTTAGACTTTTGGTGGTATCCCTATTTAAGGACATAGATGTAGTCTGGTGTAAACCCACAGACTTCTGCATCTACTGGTGTATACAGATATAGTAACTTGTAGGAGACTATGAATGCGTCTTCTGTGGAGGAGCTGACAAGGATATTGAGCTCAGAGCGAATGAAGTCTCCAGCGGATCACATAGGTCTCATTTCTCATTGGAATGCAGAATTTGACAATTTTATCCACTGAACATTCATCTTTATAAACCGCTCATTTCTTATTTTTCACCTCTAAACTCCCTTTAATAGATCGAGATTGAACCAATTTTATGAAACCAAATCGGCTGTGTTATCTGGAAGAAAAAGCAAAAAAATACTATAAATGTGTTTTGTAATAGTGTGTGTTGTTCTTTACAAAACCTCTATCCTTTACTTTGTAATATACAATATGTTGGTATAAATTCATTTCCTTAATAACTTTATGAAAGATGTTGGAGGCCAAATTGTTTGTGTAACTGATTACTGTATACTTGGCTTTTCTTTGTCTCCAGATGTTCTCATTTACAGTGCTTTCCGCTACATTTTGTCCCTCGTTCAGTGGTCCAGTTGGGTTTTGCTTACAAACCCTCCACAAAGCAAGATTTGGACAAATATGCAGATGGAACCATTGACATTAATGGTGCAAAGGCACCATGTGCTATTGTTTAAGTCAACTAAATGCTTTATCACCTGTTGATTATCATTGCTGAACTACTGTGGCACCCCAGAGTCTGGTTGCCACAATGGCATTGCTTTCCTCGGGGGCTGATTTCATGCTTGGAAGCAAGAAGGGGTATTCACACCAGGTAAGCCCACAGCATGCAACACTTTTTCTGACTCTGGGCCTGAAGGGGGAGTTCGAGACCCGGGTTCAGGGGAGCTCCCTGAGGACGGGGTTAGGAGTTCAGTTCCAAGGAAGACTGTGAAGACATTCTGCGGACTGGAGCAGTGCTAAGCTCGTCCCAGGCAGAGTAGAGAGCGAAGGTGAAGCAAGCGTGAGAAACCCATAGGAGAGGGTCTGAGGAAGGAGCCAGTTGCCGAATCAGAGCAGAGTGCCAGAAACGGACACCGGAGTCCGAGGTTGTGAGGGTACCACTGACCCAGCAGCAAAAACCAGAGGACAGGAGACTCCACGTCTCCCTGCCATAGCAGAGCACCTGGAAGCACAGCAGCACTTAAGAGCTCAGACAGTTGCCAGAGGAGTGGTGCCCGGGAAGGGCTCAAGCTGCCTGCCATACTGGTGAGAGACTTAAGAGCAAGAAGAGAGGGTTGCAGCTTAGCTTAAGGTAGTCAGGACCAGCAAAGAGAGGCGCAGCAGGGAGCCCTCAGAACTCACCGAGTGAGGAGATCCTCAACTTGCTTCCAGTCCACCTGGACTCCTAACATCTCCTGTGGACAGTGTCTTGGTCTGAACCTGCAACTACCAGTAAAGGAAAAGGAAACTACATACTGCGTGTCTGTTGGTTATTCTGCGCCCTCAGTCCTGCACCCCAACAGCCTACCACCACCATAGACTATACTGGTTGCCCTAGGGTATGTGGGATTATGGCCGGTCCTGCCTGTCGTGCTGGATGGCATCCCCATGAACGCTTTACTGGCCACGGTTTGCAGGTGACAACAATGCCTTATATCCTATATAAACGGTACTGGGCCGACTCTGATCTCACTTGCCGCCTAGATGAAAGTTTTACCATATACACCAGCAATGGCCAACCTCTAACACAAGTGGGGCGTGCAGAACTAACCGCCCAGGGAATGATAATTGTTGCTGTTGACCAGCGAGAATGTAACCCAATAATTACTCTAGGCACTAATGTAATTGAGAATTGTCTGGAGAAATTATTGCTTTATTACAACAGGTTGACAAAACTGCCAACACCACGCAGCAGAGAGTCCTGCAGAAAGAGATAAAAGCCCTGATGCAGAGTCAGTAGGTGGAGCTGTCTGGTGGAGAAGTTGGCAGAGTAAGAGTAAGTGACTCGTTTCCCATTGCATTACTCCAGAGAAGTGAAATATTAATCTGGTGTCGGGCAGCAATAGGCCTTAGGGGTCAAGATTATCAAGCCCTGGTGGAGCACGTGAACTCAGATAGTAGGCTCACTATCCTAACAGCCAGGGGGGTAGTCGATGTCCGCAAGGGGAGGGTACCTGTAGCACCTTGAATTGTGGAGAAGAAGAGGTTAAACTACCTCGGTATGCTACTATTGCTAAGCTGTCAGTACCAACGCCATAACAGCAGTGAAACCTTTGATTCCGTCCTACCAGGCAGAGGACAACCGCTCCGAGGGGCAGCTGGAGGACTAGTGTCAGAAGCTACACATAGGCACTGACTCCACCCTTCGCACCAAAAGCATGGAATTTACCGTGTAGTCCAAGAATATGAACAGGTCTTTAAAACATCCTTTAGACTTTGGGCAGGTAAAAGGGGTACAACATCACATCCCGCTGGGGACTACCGCCCATTAAAGAGAGGTACCGGCCTGTACCACCAGCTCAATATCAATGTTCGAAAGAAATGTTATGGGAAATGAAGGAGGCTAGGGTGATCAAAGATAGCTGTAACCCCTAGGCAGCTCCACTAGTCCTGGTAAAAAAAAAGATGGCACAATGTGAATGTGTGTTGACTACAGGCAGATAAATCGCATTACACATAAGGTTGCTTACCTGTCACTCAGAATTGAAGACTCATTAGCTGCACTGAGAACTACTAACTATTTTTCCATCTTAGATCTCACCAGTGGGTATTGGCAGGTTCCTGTGGCAGAAGCAGACAGAGAAAAGACTGTTCACGACACCAATAGGCCTCTGTGAGTTTAACTGTATGCCATTTAGACTCTGCAATGCATCGGGAACATTCCAGAGATTAATGGAGTGTTGCCTGGAGCATAGAAACTTTGAAACCGTGTTACTGTAACTAGATGACGTCATTGTCTACTCGAAGACGTATGAAGACAATCTGAAGCACCTGGCTGAGGCATTTGAGGCATTATCCAATTTTGGCATGAAACTGAAGCCGTCCAAGGGCCACTTACTGAAGCCCAGGGTATAGTACCTAGGACACGATGTCAGTGCTGAAGGTGTTGCACCAGACCCTTATAAAGTCATCATAATCAGGGACTGGCCAAGGCCCACAACCATCAAAGAAGTACAACAGTTCCTGGGACTGCTAGGCTACTACCGGTGGTTTATCAAAGGCTTCACAAAGATAGCAACGCCCCTGCAAGACATCCTGGTAGGCCAGTCCAAGAAGGCCAAGAACCCAAGTCCTCCGTTTGAATGGGACAGCAGAGTACAAAACTCCTTCACCCAGTTGAAGTGGATCCTTATGGCGTACCCTGACTATGGACAAGCATTTGTGCTTTGCACAGATGCGAGCAACATGGGATTGGGAGCCGTATTATTCCATGTGCAGAGAGGCAAAGAGAGAGTGATTGCTTATGCCAGCAGGAAGCTCTGTCTACAGAAATGAACCCCGACAACTATAGCTCCTTCAAGCTAGTGTTCCTTGCCATAGTCTGGGCTGTAACTGAACGCTTTAAACATTACCTGGCTTCAGCAAAGTTTACCATCTATACGGCTAATAATCCACTGACCCATTTAGAAACCGTGAAGTTAGGTGCACTGAGCAGCGATGGATGGCCAAGTTGTCCAATTACATCTTTACCATCAAGTACTGGGCAGGGCACAAGAACACCAATGCTGATGCGCTGTCAAGGATGCCCAATTTGCCAGATGTGGGAGAAGACTCGGAGGAGCTGGAAGAGATAGAGCTACCGGCTTTTCACTGCAGCAGTGCGTCCCAGTGTTCCCATGGTGTGAGAGACAAGCGGCCTGTTATGCAAGAAGCCACGTTCAGCCCATTATTCCCGACAATTGGGCGAAGATGCAAGATAGCGACCTAGCCATCCGCTTAGTCAAGGAGTTGGTGACACAAGCGACTCACACCCTGGCCCAGATGCTCCACAGGAGATAGAACAGCTGTGGAGAGAAAAGAGCAAATTATTCTTCTATGGGGTAAGCTGGGCAGGCGGCACATAAATGCACGAGCCAACGAACTAGTCTGGCTGATAGTATTCCCAAGAGAGATGTCCAGATGGTCCTGGAAGCGTACCATTGATGGTGCAGGGCACTTTGGGCAGAAGAAGCTGGAAGTTCTGCTGCGTGAACGATTCTATTGCGTTGGCATTAGGAAGGCCGTGCAGAAATGGTGCAGAGACTGTGGCCTGTGCAACCTTCAAAGGAAGGATCATAACAGCAAGAGAGCTCCTCTACATCCTATTGTCACCAGGCAACCACTTGAACTCGTAGCTTTGGAGCATGTGAAGCTGACCTCAAGCTGGTCAGGCTATGTTTACGCCCTCACCATTGTAGATCACTATTCCTGTTTTTGGTAGTAGTGCCAGTGAAAGACCTAACAACGAAGACACCGATTAGAGCCTTTCAAGCCCATTTCTGCAGACCCCTGGCTACCCTGAACAGGTTCTTAGGGATCAAGGTCCAGCATTCGAGGCAGAGGTGTTTCAGGAGTTTTGCAATTTGTACGGCTGCAAGAAAATCTGAACGATGCTGTACCACCCACAGACCAATGGTGTGTGCGAAAAGATGATTCAGGTAGTGATAGACCTGTTGAATACACTGCCACTGGAAGAAAGAAGTATGTGGCCGAAAAATTGCCAGATTTAGTGGACTTATGCAATCATATCCCTGTGAACACCAATTGTACTCCTGCCTACCTGATGAGGGCAAGACCTGGCAATTGCCCATTGACTTAGACATGGGAGTCCTAACCCCTGAGATAAACCCATCAGATGCAGATCGAGATACCCAACAGCAACAACAGTACCGTAAAGTGCATGAGTGTGTTGAGAGAAACAAGAGAAAGGCAAGAGAGAGCCTACAACAAACATGCACTTGCAGTTCCCTTAACACCTGGAGAACAAGTCCTCAAGTGAAAGAGATGGATGCATAAACTAGATGAAAGTGGGAGGCAGAGTCATATACCGTGTTGCCTTCGAATTTTGACAGCGCCAAAGTCTTTTTAATTAGGAAAGATGGAGGAGAGACCTCAGTGGCAGTTTCAAGAGATCTTCTAAAGAAATGCCCTGACCAATTATGAGACAGAGAGGAAGTCCATGACATGTCTCAGCCCATGGAACAAAAGGATGAGCTGATTCATACCGTTCTTGGAGGCTTACCCAAATCGTGGACACAAGTGAATGGAGCCTGTATTATCTTTTTCCCAGCTTGTCATACCTGAACCAGCTGAGATTCTAGAAAGACTCGAAGAACCACTAGCTCAATCCACAGTCGCCACACCTGCAGTGGAACAAGAGAATTGACCTCCTGCTAGCGGCAATTCTTCCATGCCCATGGTAAGTCTAAGAAGTCACAGAAACCTGCCTAGCCTACCTGTGAGACATAGACCTACCTGCAGTACAGTCACTAGTGGGTTCCCAACAGACGCATTAGACCAGGTTAGGACATCAGTAGAAACACGTACGCTGCGAAGATCTCACACAGTACCTAGGGTCAAGTCCCCGTTAAATACTAAGACTAAGGTGTAAACCAGGTTAAATGTAAATTTGTTTTGTTTTTATGTAACCATGTAAATAAGCAACCACCAAGTGTACCATGCCTACAGGACTTACTGTATGAACTTTTGAGCATTCTTGAACATTTAATTTAAACATGGACCAATAGACCACAGAACTGGTTGTGGTCAACACACTTTTGTATAAAGTTCACTACCGGCAAACGGTGGAAGGACTAAGTGCCGACGTGACTATGTTTTCAAATTTTCTTGATTTTTGTAATTTTTCATTTTTTGAGACTTTGTAAAACTTTTCTATTGTTGTTTCGAAAAATGTTTCCTCAGTCCAGGAGTACTGATTTTAACTAGGGGGGAATGTGGCACTCCAGAGTCTGGTTGCCACAATGGCATTGCCTTCCTCGGAAGGTGATGTCATGCTTGGAAGCAAGAAAGGGTATTCACACCAGGTAAGCACACCATGTGCAACACTTTTCCTGACTCCAGACCTGAAGGGGAGCTCAAGACCCAGGTTCCGGGAGCTCCCCTATAAATTCTGGCCTGGGGGCAGGGTTAGGAGTTCAGTTCCAGGAGGACTGTGAAGACGACCTGTGGACTGGAGCAGTGCTAAGCTCGTCCCAGGCAGAGTAGAGAGCAAAGGTAAGCAAGCATGAGGGACCCTTAGGAGAGGGTTTGAGGAAGGAGGGAAGCAAGCCTGGGGAGTGGAGCCAGTTGCCAGCTCATCCCAGAGCAGAGTGCCAAAAACAGACACCGGAGTCCGAGGTTGTGAGGGTACCACTGACCCAGCAGCCAAAACCGGAAGATGGGAGACTCTACATCTCCTGGCCACAGCAGAGCACCTGGAGGAACAGCAGCACTTAAGGGCTCAGGGACAGTTGCCAGAGGAGTGGTGCCCGGGAAGGGCTCAACCTTCTTGCCATATGGCGTACGGGGATCTACGTCTTCTTCCGTACCCCAAGGGTTTCCTTCTTCCTCTACAACTCTCGGGAGTGCAGAGGCGGTCTCGTTCATACTCCAGCTTGCGGGAGTCGACACCACACCACCCCTGCACTCCCAACTTCCACTCCTCTCCAATGTTCTCTCTTTCTCTTCCTCCTTTCTACTAACTACCTCCACACTTCCTGCACTTCACTTTTCCCTCCTGACTACGCTTGGGTCCTCCCACCGTCCCAGGGTCCTAAGTGTTTTGTGTGTGTGAAGCTCACCGTCCCAGTACCTGGAAACCAGAGGCACAATTCTCCCTCTAATGGAGGAGTGCAGTACTTTTCGTGGCGGCCTACAGTTCAGCCGGCTCTGTACATAGGGCTCTTGGCGGTAAGATCTTGTACACTTGCAACACATACCAGCCTCGACGTCCCATGTTCCGGGTGTAACCGACTTCATCTCCAGGTGAAGATCTCAACCGGGGCGTCCCTTTAGGAGGTACCACTCCACATCTTGTCGGCCGACAAAGACTTCCTCCTCCAAGCCGTACTCCTTGATGAACCCCGAGCTGTTCTGGAGGTGGAAGTCCAAGACTACTCCGCAGCGCCGCTCCGCTGGGTCAGGTGCTAGTGTCTTCCTGGCTTGTTCTTTTTCCTCCAGATTGGCCTCCTCCTGTCGTCGCCACCAGTCTTTACGTTGCTGCCGCTCCTCTTCTTTGACGACTTGTCTCTGGGCCCAGTAGTTGTTAACGGGCCTGCTCTCCACCTGCGCCGTAGCCTGGGCTGCAACCAAGCACCCCTTTGCGATGGTTTCACGGGGAGCCCAGTGCGCCTTCCCTCCCTCAGCAGCTGGCGCTTCTACCAGGTCCACCTCTCTCTCCGACTACCCGGTGCCACCTTCTGGCAATGATGCTGGTTCAGGTGGGTCTGGTACGACTTTCTGGCGACACCTCTGTTTTCACTGGGGCAACCGACTTGGTTAAGCAAAGTGGTTCAGCTGCTGGCTTCTCTACTGTCTGTTCTGGAGGCTCTGGCACTTGAACTTTCTGTGCCAACTTCTTTAGTTGGGCCCGTTTCCAGTGATTGACGGCCCACACCTGTGCCCTACTTAGCAACTAGCTCAGCTACTTCGCCGCTTCTTCCAAATCTCGACGGTGGTAAACTGGACCGGGTTCTTAGCCTCCCTGGTTGCACTGGGAGCTTCTCCTTTGTTCTGTCTTGGGCCTTCACCTCCTGGCCATTTTTTACGCCTCTGGGTGGAGTTAACACATTTCAGCAGGCCCCCTTGGCTTTCTCTCAGTACTCTGGGTGGGCCTGCTCTTTCGCGCCTTCACGTGAGTCCCCACCCATGACGAGGGCTCGGACACGCCCTGAGCCAACACATGGCGCTTGTTCTTTCTGGTCGCCATTTTGCGAACTTGTTCTTACACAGTCTTTTAACAATTCTTTAAGGCGTACGAGACCCAGAGTTACTGGGCCGCTCGCATCCTGTTCGTCATGCAAAGTTAACACGCCCACTCCAGGGCAATGGGGGATACTCAGAACGGGATCTTTCGGTTTTTTTACAGGGAGACATCACTGTGGCAACCTGGCTCTGTGGCCTTGGCGGTGTTTAAGAGTTCAGTACCAGATGACAGGGGGAATAAGAAAAAGGGTATTCATGACGCCACCTGCAGTGTGCAGCTATGTGTGGCCGCCACTGCTTCAGAACCTTTGGGGACGATGACCGGCAGCTTAGATGGTTCCGCTGCCCACAGTGGAGCCACTCCCCAGGCCAGTGGGTCAGGCAAGTCAGTTTGTTCTTTGGCCGGTGTTCATCGGGTCTTCAGCACCTCAAGATGTCATGCAGCCTCTTAAGCCGCTGGTCGCCACTAATAAAAGTCTCATACACGTCTGTTGGAGTTCTGTACCTTTACTGTAATGTTCCAACCAGGCCGCCATGTGCTTCCCTCTGCCAATCTCCGGTTTCAGCGGTTTCTCTAGAACTGGGACAGTGTCGTCGAGACCCCTAGGAGTTCCTTGCTCTCTCATGGTGTTTTCTTCACTGGTGGAACTCTCAGCGCTTCTCAATCATCTCATCTTCCTTCTCAGCTCCTCCACACACAGAGCTCAGGTACTGACAGCCACAGGCTTTGGTTGGTACTGAATCCTGGTACCGCGCCTTAGTACGGCCACCTTCTCCAAGTTGTGCCGGGTTTGCGGCCACAGGTCCCCTTTAGGATCTCATGGCCTCCAGTTTCAATGGTTTGGGTATGAATCCTCACGCCATGTTCAGGGCCGGGCCCCTGTTTTTTGTCCACCAGCCCCTCCGTTCCTTCTGCCAGATTTGTGCAAAAAATAGTAATGGCGGTCTGATTAGGAGCGCTCTAAGGATCAGACATATAAGATGTGTTAATAAATGGCAAACCTTTTATTAATTTCTTAGTTCCCCTAACAGCTCCACTACGCGTTTCAACTGTATGAAACAGTCTTCATCATCTGCCAGATTTGGGCATGCAGGTAATCTAGGTCTTCTTCTGCAACCCTGGCTCCCTTCTTCCTCTACACTGTTCAGTCTCCCCCTCCCAGGGTGAGCATGACCGTGCTCCAGCCCGCGGGAGCCAACACATCCACCACTTCTCGACTCTCACTCCAACTTCCTACTCCTTTGCTGTTCTCCTCCCGACTGACTAACTCTTCACTTCCTTGATTCCTAGCTAACTGGCCCTTCCCTGGGTCCACCCACCATCCCATCCCGGAGTCCTAAGTGTGTGTGTGTATTGTGGGTCTTAACTTCACCATCCAAGTACCTAGAGAACAGGGGCACTACTTCCCGCTAATGGAGGAGCGCTGTACCGCCGATGTGGTCTGACCAGTGGGGTGTCACATTTTGGTTATGAAAGAATGGCTACATCCAGTAATCTAATTGATACATCATTGTATTAGAATCTCTTTCCTACAACATGCTACTCTCAGAAGGTAGCAAAAACCTGCTGACAGATTCCCGTTAAAGAGGACCTGTCACCACCCTGGTGCTTTCAAAAGTGACAGCACCACTGAATGCAGCATGTATGCAGCATTCAGGGAAGCTGTGTACTAAGGTTCTAGTGCCCCTGTACCCAAAAAAAACACTTTGCAAACTTTACAGTTAAGAGGTCTCATGGGTCGGGTCTGATTAAGAGGTCCTCGCTGCTGGCATAGTTCACCCTGCCTCCTCCTTGTGTGTTCCTCCCCTCTAGTGTCTGCCGCTGCCTCCTCTTGTTCTGGGTCTGCCCTCCTCTTCTGCTACTGCTCCTTGTGTCATCATGCAGGCACACAGCGCTGGGGGTGAGCAAGGCCCGGAGGCTGTAAGGCGCATGCACATGACTTCGCACCAGAGGCCACCCTACTAATGCTTATGATGCATACAGCCACCGGTTCTCGCTCACCCAAGCACTGTACTCCTGCGTGATGTCACAAGGAGCAGGAGCAGAAGAGGAGGGCAGACCCAGAAGAAGAGGAGGCAGACACAGAAGGGGTGGAATACACAAGGAGAAGTCAGGGAGAATTGTGCCAGCAGCGAGGACCTCTTAATCAGACCTGACCCACGGGACCTCTTAACTGTAAAGTTTGCAAAGTGTTCTTTTTGGGTACAGGGGGCTATAACCTTAGTACACAGCCTAAATGCAGCATACACACTGCATTCAGTGGTGCAAAAAACCGGGGAACCCTTAAGGTGGAAAGGCCCCATAACACTTGGGAAGGGAGGGAGTTAATAGGGGAAGGTACAGGCTTAGGGTTTTCATAGCTAAGAAGAGGGAGTTAATTGGTTGGGGGTTGGTTTAGGGGGAAGGAAGAGGGGGGTAAGGGGAGCTATATGTCTGAGTGAAGGATGTAACCCTTCACTCTATTTCCGGCAGAAGCCAGGGCATTTTCCCGCCACCCGCCCTTGTTTGAGTTACGGGATGTGCCTGGGTTGATGTGAAAATGGTTGATGTGAGGGTTGTTTGGTATGTTATCTTTGCTTGTATGTTTGATGTTTTTGTCACGGCAGCAGGGGTAGGTCTGGTCCAGAGGCAGTGAAGATACACTCGTGATTAGGAGGTGAGCCACTTGGAAGGCATAGTGGCTCCGTTTGAAGGTACCTTGAGGCATGGGGTTCTGCATGGTTGGGGTATTGGTTCTCGGTAATCAATTAAACTCTTCCCTAGGGTCTGTGTTTTTGTGGCCAGTGACAAGGTTGGAGGCTTCTGGACTAGGCCTATCCATGTGAGATATGAGGGTGTGCCTATTGTTTTAAATTGGAACTCCAGTTGGACGGCGTACCTGTGGTTTTCTAGTAGTACAGTTGTGGCCAAAAGTATTGACACCCCTTGCAATTCTGTCAGATAATACTCAGTTTCTTCCTGAAAATGATTGCAATCACAAATTCTTTGGTATTATTATCTTCATTTAATTTGTCTTCAATGAAAAAACACAAAGAATTGTCCTAAAGCCAAATTGGATATAATTCCACACCAAACATAAAAAAGGGGGTGGACAAAAGTATTGGCACTGTTAGAAAAATCATTGTGATGCTTCTTAATTTGTGTAATTAACAGCACCTGTAACTTACCTGTGGCACCTAACAGGTGTTGGCAATAACTAAATCACACTTGCAGCCAGTTGACATGGATTAAAGTTGACTCAACCTCTGTCCTGTGTCCTTGTGTGTACCACATTGAGCATGGAGAAAAGAAAGAAGACCAAAGAACTGTCTGAGGACTTGGAGAAACCAAATTGTGAGGAAGCATGAGCAATCTCAAGGCTACAAGTCCATCTCCAAAGACCTGAATGTTCCTGTGTCATCGTGTGCAGTGTCATCAAGAAGTTTAAAGCCCATGGCACTGTGGATAATCTCCCTAGATGTGGACGGAAAAGAAAAATTGACGAGAGATTTCAACGCAAGATTGTGCAGATGGTGGATAAAGAACCTCGACTAACATCCAAACAAGTTAAGCTGCCCTGCAGTGAGGGTACAACAGTGTCAACCCGTACTATCCGTCTGCGTCTGAATGACTGTATGAAAAGGGACTGCATGGTAGGATACCCAGGAAGACCCCACTTCTTACCCCAAGACAATTATAAAGCCAGGCTGGAGTTTGCCAAAACTTACCTGAGAAAGCCTAAAACGTTTTGGAAGAATGTTCTCTGGTCAGATGAGACAAAAGTAGAGCTTTTTGGGCAAATGCATCAACATAGAGTTTACAGGAGAAAAAAAGAGGCATTCAAAGAAAAGAACACGGTCCCTACAGTCAAACATGGCGGAGGTTCCCTGCTGTTTTGTGGTTGCTTTGCTGCCTCTGGCACTGGACTGCTTGACCGTGTGCATGGCATTATGAAGTCTGAAGACTACCAACAAATTTTGCAGCATAATGTAGGGCCCAGTGTGAGAAAGCTGGGTCTCCCTCAGAGGTCATGGGTCTTCCAGCAGGACAATGACCCAAAAACACACTTCAAAAAGCACTAGAAAATGGTTTGAGAGAAAGCACTGTAGACTTCTAAGGTGGCCAGCAATGAGTCCAGACCTGAATCCCATAGAACACCTGTGGAGAGATCTAAAAATGGCAGTTTGGAGAAGGCACCCTTCAAATATCAGGGACCTGGAGCAGTTTGCCAAAGAAGAATGGTCTAAAATTCCAGCAGAGCATTGTAAGAAACTCATTGATGGTTACCGGAAGCGGTTGATCGCAGTTATTTTGGCTAAAGGTTGTGCAACCAAGTATTAGGCTGAGGGTGCCAATACTTTTTCTCTGGCCCATTTTTGGAGTTTTGTGTGAAATGATCAATGTTTTGCTTTTTGCTTCATTCTCTTTTGTGTTTTTTCATTGAAGACAAATTAAATGAAGATAATAATACCAAAGAATTTGTGATTGCAATCATTTTTCGGGAAAATGAGTATCATCTGACAGAATTGCAGGGGTGTCAATACTTTTGGCCACAACTGTATACCTGGATAGGGTCGCATTGGACTTGGCGGGAATGTAAATAATTATTTATGCCTTTTCTATTTTTATATTAGCAACATTAAAGTAACTGTGCCTCCCATTAAAGGGATGAATAGCCTTCTTATTGTTATTGTTCGTGTTATTAAGCATTACAAAAAAAATGTGCATGCCTTTGATACCACTTGTTTTTCTGTTTTCTTGCAGCCCGAGGATTACTGGGTGTAAGGAGGGGGGAGTGTGGCGCCCCTGCAGATCAATTCGCCACAGAGGTACTGCACCCATGTTAGGGTGTAGTATCTCATTCATGGGTAAGAAGGGCACAGACCAGTGCCGGGACACCCAGATCACACTAGGAACCATTGCAGTGGTGTTGGGTGGTGAAGGAAGTAGTTAGAGTAAGCACTTGGCAGGAGTGAGGCCAGGAAGAACATACATAGATGATGTGGGACACGTGACATGGGGTATAAATAGAGCAGGAAAGATCTAGAATGCAAGAGAGACAGTTGAACACCAGAGAGGAGAGTTGCTGCAGAGAGAGAAGAGGAGAGCAAAGAAGCTAGAGTTGAGTTGGAGGGAAGCTAGAGCAAGAAAGCCTGTCACAAAAAGAAAGAACTTAAGTATCCAGAGGACTGGAGCAAGTGGGAGCTCGTCCTAAGGCCAGATTGAGGAGCAGAAACAACACCGAAGTGGCTTCAGAGAAGTAAGGGGTCCTAGATACACAGGAAGTGAGTAATCCACCCATGGGGCTCGAATTCATTGTCAAGTGCAAGGCAGTGGAGGGACTAGGCCGAAGAACAGGGGCACCGGGAACCCCAAGACTAGTGGAGAATCCAGACCAGGCTCAACTAGCGACCCGGAGACTGTGTGGACACTTCCAAGGTTTCACAGTCGACAACTGTGCACATCTGCTGAAAAGATTGGCAACCATAGGGCTAAGGGGAGGCACTGCAGGTTAATCCCTAAGAAAAGCCCAGAGTCACTGGCTGAGGGCTCTGTGTAACGAGGCGCAAGGTAGGATGGGCGAAGCAAGCGCAGTGAAAAGAGGTTGAGAAAGAACAGAGAAGGAGTACCAGTTTTATGTCATCCTACGTGGGACTAGCTGGATCCCTGCCTCCGAACTCAGAAGGGCTGTTACACAAAGACTATGAGTAAAAGAACTGAAGACTGCAACCTGCTGTGTCTGTGAACTTTCTTACGCATCAAAAGCACCAGAAGCACTACTACCAACTCACTCAGGTACCTCAAGCTGCCTTAGGGGTCAGCCCTACCCGTAGAGGGCTTAAGAACATTGCTGACTTCCAACCATCGGCCCCTAGAAGAACTGTCGTGCAGCGACGGCCATGTATAGCCGCAATCTGCAGGTGGCATCACGTAAAATTAACAGGTATCCACAAGTCTAGTTATCCCTTCCAGAATGAACCCTTCACGCCAGATGCCCTTCCCTAAGAGTAAGAGCCACCCACACCAAACTTTTATTGACGCCGCCAGAGTCACGGAGCCGGGTCTCAGTCCCTGTGATCCCCTGATGAAGCCTCAAAAAAACCTGGTTTTGAGTATCCTAAGGCCCTGGAGGTAATTCACCTTGTGGGTTTGGTTGGGCCTCATCGGCCAAGTCTTCAAGATTCTCCAGAGCCTTGATTTCGCACGATTCGATGGAACCAGGGGAGGATGACTTCTTATTATGTAATTTTTTGAAAACCAGTTTGCGGGAGAATAAATATAGGTCCTTTATTGTTGTGAAGAGATGGAAGGAGTTAGTCGGTGAGACTAATACATCAAGTTGCACCAGTGAGAAAGCTAAATGAGACAGATTGATCACCTGTAATGCCCTGTCACCTTTGTTCTGAGCATTCCTTGGAGGACTTTTCGACGTCTATGTATAAGACTATTCTTTAACATGCTGCCAACAAAGTGGACGACACTTTCTATTTTACAAGCTGCCATATGATGGATCTCTTCCTTAGTTATTAAGAAATTAAGAAAAGTTATTATTATTATTATTATTATATATAGCGCCATTAGGTTCCATGGCGCTTTAAATGAGGATGAGGGAGACAAGAACAAGTACACTAAATCTAGGCGATCAGGACATACAGGTACAGGAGGGGCAGGGACCCTGTCCATGAGGGCTCACAGTCTAAGAGGGGCGGGTTAGGATACAGTAGGATGGGGGAATGTCAGGTATGGGGTGGTCACCTGGGTGTCATGGCAGGTTGTAGGCTTGACGGAACAAGTGAGTCTTTAGGTGACACTTGAAGCTACTCGGGTAGGAGAGTGTCTGACGTGTTCGGGCAGGGAGTTCCAGAGTAAGGCAGATGCCCGGGAGTACCAGTTAGTAGGGGAAAACCCCTAAATACAGAAGTATTTGGGAATTTATTGTGGAGTGTAGCTATAATACTTGTATTCTGACTCCATAACTAAGCCTCACGTGTAGGGCACCTGAGACACCATGTCTGTGCGTTATCCGTATGTACCACTAGTTAGATGTAGATCAGATAGCTCGACTTAACTGCAGAGGCATGTATGAAGCTTCCAAGTTGTGGGACATTACAATTCATATGCATTATTTAACACGTGCTGTCATAGGACATGGGCGGACGAGGTGCAGCGGTAGTGCCCGGAGCTCAATACTTCAGTATCCCAGTTTATCAGATAGAAGACCAGTATTATAAATCCAATATAGCAGATGTATGCAGATTTTGGACTGGGTCAGGAGTAGAGATGAGGCCAGGTCTGTATTCCATGGATGTCGGACTGGAGCACTGTAAACCTCTCCCTATCTGTTGGTATTCTCAGCGCCTCTTTAGATTTGCTGTTGCGGCAGGACGCACACACGATGTTGTACCAGGCCGCCTAATTAAGAGGCGCTTGGGATGCCATAACTTAGGAGAAGGTTTGCAGGGCTTCCTGTCCATCGGCCACCTCAATACTGACCTGACCACTGGACTAGGGTCTTGTGAATTCTTTTTCTCATCTGTAGCCAAGACTTACTCGTTATGCCTTTACATTGCATTTGGACTCTGCAATATGGCCTTAGGTTACTAGAAAGCAGTAAACCGGTGCCAATAAAAAAGCTGCTTTGCCCTCAAACTCCGCTTTAAAATGTGCTTGCTCTTCAATTACAGACGCACTGAGAGCAATGACAATCAAACGACTGTTGTGATCAATTACCGCTGACACGGGCACAGTGTGCAGGGTGTGATATACGCTGACTGGACATCAGCTTTAATAAAAGACACTTCTGCAGAGTCTATTACTGACGCAGTGTTGCGGTAAACATTATTTCATTGTGCTCTATGGTGCCTGGAAATCGACAGGTCGGAATCTTTAATAATTGGACTAGTTTATCTCGGTTCCATCGCCCCACCACTCCCTGTGTGTGCGGAGCTTGTCCCCCCACTATCAGACCATGGGGTGGAAACAGGCTGAGCTGTCATATAAGGCCCAGTCCATCTAGTGCTTCATCCTGACTGTGATGAGATGGATTTGCTTCCGGCGCATTTCAGGCTTCAGTGAGAAAGAATTTATCAATGCAGTATGCCACGGTGTGAACATGCCTCTGAGCTTGTTGAAATACTGTTGATAGATATCTCCAAAACGCTTATAATGAGGACGGGGGTTAAATATGCTATTTTAGATGAGAAAAGCATAGCTGCTTTTTTCGTAAGGCGAGATGAACGTGAGATACTTGCACGAGTCTCGCATGACTCACCCGGAACGGCCCCTGCCTCTCTGAATGGGAACGTGGAGCTGCACAGAAACGTAAGCAGCTGACACTTCTGTTCAGAGAGGCAGGGGCCGTTCTGGGTGAGTCATGCGAGACTAATGCTAGTATCTTGTATGCAAAAGCTGGGGCGGCACGGTGGCTCAAGTGGTTAGCGCTGCAGCACTGAGGTGGGTTCAATTCCCACCAAGGACATGATGTTAACATCTGCAAGGAGTTTGTATGTTTGCATGGGTTTCCTCCAGGCACTCCAGTTTCCTCCCACATTGCAAAGACATACTGATAGGATGTATAGATTGTGAGCCCCGAGAGGGATAGTGTTGCAAATGTATGTAAAGTGCTATGGAATTAATAGCGCTATATAAATATAATAAATAAATAAAAAAGCTGAAAACCATGTGAACATAGCTGTAAAGTTTGTTTAGTTTGCACTGTATGACCTCACTGTCTTGTTTGTATTACTTCATTCCTTTAAAGGGAATCTATCAACAGCTTTCTGCAAACTCATTTGAGCATAATATAAGGCAAGTGACCCTGATTCCAGCAATGAATCACTTAGTTTAGTAGGTGTAGGAGATGTAATATAATTTGAGTTTTAAGATGTAGCAGAGCTCAACCCTCACCCCTGGATAGCAGCTTTCTGTGTACATAGTAAATTGACACTAAGCTTCTAATCAGTGATGGGGGCGAAGCTCAACCAGGAGGCACGAGACAGCTAGTTAGATAGTGATAATCTCCTGGTCGTAACACACTTATTGTATTGAAACACAGCACATAGCCTAATAAGTGACACCACTGAAATCGGTGTCTCAGCCCCTACTTTTATGCTCCCCTCAGATCACATAGCGAATACCTGGTGACAGATTCCCTTAAATCCTGTGTGATGATGCAGATATTGGTTGCTTTAAATCCCAAGAAAACACAATTCATTCTCCAGCAATGTCTGAGTGCTGAGATGTGTAACAGCTTAGACCCATGCACTCCTATTAGTACTATGGACAGATTCGGAACCGTTTCAGAATGAAAGCAAACATCCTTCAATACTGGACAGTCCTTTTCTCCTTCTCTCCTGATGAATGTGGCTTTGAGAGTCTGACTAGTATTTTACCTGCAGTGCCAGTATAATACATTACATGATAGTTTACAAATCTCATTCACATGTGGAAAAATCTGCATCCATTAGCATTCTTCAAATTCATCTGCCTGACAAAAAACACTGCAGAAAATTGTTAAGATGTTAATTTACCATAACGACAGCCCATCAATATATCACTCTTGGAAAACCCTTGAAGTATCTGCTCATTATGCAGATCCTTGATATCTGTAGACTAGTCAACCTATCAATAAACTGCTTGTACAAGGTATCATTCATCAAGGCAGTAATCAAGGTTCATGTAATGAATATTCTGGCACACTATATGAATTGAGATATAAGAAAATTCGTAAAATCTCAAATAAGTTCACAAAAAGTAGTTTATTGCCTTTGTATACAGAACTGAGAATCCTTTATTCGACGTTTCGGCTATGTTAGCCTTGATCACGATATTCTCAATGGGTTGTATGTATAATTCTTTGGCAAAAAAGGAAGGTAATAATCCAGGTCCCTTATGGTGAGCTCAATGGCTTGGAGGAAATTCCATTAACCAATGAGGCTGTGTAATGGTCCTTTTATGGACCTTAGAAATGTAGCCAAGAGCCACCCGAACCTGTAATGTGGAAATCAAAAGAAGCGCAAACGAGCGCGGTGTAGTCTACACTACACCGCGCTCGTTTGCGCTTCTTTTGATTTCCACATTACAGGTTCGGGTGGCTCTTGGCTACATCTCTAAGGTCCATAAAAGGACCATTACACAGCCTCATTGGTTAATGGAATTTCCTCCAAGCCATTGAGCTCACCATAAGGGACCTGGATTATTACCTTCCTTTTTTGCCAAAGAATTATACATACAACCCATTGAGAATATCGTGATCAAGGCTAACATAGCCGAAACGTCGAATAAAGGATTCTCAGTTCTGTATACAAAGGCAATAAACTACTTTTTGTGAACTTATTTGAGATTTTACGAATTTTCTTATATCTCAATTCATATAGTGTGCCAGAATATTCATTACATGTTAATATATTTTTTCTGAGCACCTCTAGGGTGGTAGAGCAGACATATTTCTATTTAATTAGTAATCAAGGTTCACCACAGAAATACATCACCAGAACCACCATCAGTACATGAATACAGTATCACAAACACCATCAGTAGACGTATGCACTGACAAGCAAAAGGGTAACAATGTTTTGAACTTTTGACTCTCAATCTCCATATCTCACCACCCACTACAGCTTTGAGCATGAGACTCCCACCATTTTATAGACAACCATCTTGGCTATCGCATACATTATGTCATGTGTAGATGTGGCACCCCACTGGGGAGCAACACCTCAGTTTTCCAGGTGCTGGGATAGTGCAGTTGAGCCAACACACTGTCACACACTTAGACATTTTTGGATGCTGCTGTGTATGTTGTTTGTCTTTAAGAGCTGCATGGTTGATAGTTGTGAAGGTCCTTGCCTCATGTGTTGTGCTCCAGAACTGTAGTGACTATTATATTCAATTGCTGTTTCAGGAGTTAATATGTGACTCACCTGGAATCCCCTCCCCCTGGCTTTAAATAGCCTTTCCTCTCCTCTGTCAGGTGCTGCTGATAGCTATGTGCTCTAGGTCTTGGTGCTGATGCTTAGCTGCTGGGCTTAAGTCTTTCCTGGGAATAAGCTGTGATTCCTGACCCGTGGGTGGTGGTAGGGGCCCTCAGACTAGGGCTAATCAGGAGTTTTAGGGTACAGGGTGGCGGCTCGAAACTTCTCAACATCAGAGGTACCTCCGAGATCAGGGCGAGCCAGGGAGACCAGCATCAGGGTCAGATTAGGCTCTCCTGAGCCCCTTTTGCCCAATTCAGCTACCTGTTATCTGATTCCCTTACCTCCCAAGCCTGACATTATCAGCAGCCTATTACTATTTTTTTTCTCTGAGCCATGATGTTTCCGACATCCTCTGCAGATGCCTTTTCACAACTCATGCAAACCATCTCAGCTGAGGTCACTGGTCTGCGGACGCAGGTAGTGCAGCAGCTGCTGCAGGTTGTGGGTATCTGGCCTCGGCTCACACCCTGGCCATACCTGAGCCCAAGATACCTGTTTCCCCGAAAATAAGGCACCCCGGGGATTTGGCCAGGGTGCTTAATATAAGACACCCCCCGAAAATAGGACGTGGCAGGCAGGCAGGCAAAAAAAAAAATCATACTCACCTACTCAGCTGCCTCTGCCACCGCCATTGTTCCTCCGGTGCTTGCCGCCGCTGCCGCCGCTTGATGTCACCCGGTGTGTGTACATAGCTGGGCGCCGCAGATGTACGATGGTAAGCCATCAGCCAATCAGGCGGTTGTTGGCATCTGATTGGCCGCGGCATTTCCGTACATCTCCTGTACAGAGGTCATCTGCACCGCTCAGCATAGATGTACGGTAATGCCGCGGCCAATCAGACGCCAGCAGCCGCCTGATTGGCTGATGGTTTACCATCGTACATCTACGGCGCCCGACTACGTACACACCAGGTGACATCAAGTGGCGGCGGCGGTAAGCTTCAGCAGGCTCCAGTGATGTGTCTGACTGTGTGTGTTTGACTGTGTGTGTTTGACTGTGTGTGTGTGTGTGTGTGTGGCTAGAGGGTTATTGGAGGATGATGGGGGCTACAGAGGGACAGTAGCGGATGATGGGATCTACAGAGGGATAGTGGAGGATGATGGGGGCTACAGAGGGACAGTGGCGGATGATGGGGTCTACAGAGGGATAGTGGAGGTTGATGGGGGCTACAGAGGGATAGTGGAGGTTGATGGGGGCTGCAGAGGGATAGTGGAGGATGATGGGGGCTACAGAGGGATAGTGGTGGATGATGGGGGCTACAGAGGGATAGTGGAGGATGAGGGGGGTTACAGAGGGATAGTGGAGGATGATGGGGGGCTACAGAGGGATAGTGGATGATGCTTAATATAAGGCACCTCCCCCCCCCCGAAAATAAGACATGGTGCAACTTTTGGACCAAAAATTAATATAAGACGGTGTCTTATTTTCGGGGAAACACTGTATCTCTTCCAGATAGGTTTTCTGGGGAAAGAGATAAATTCTTGGTGTTCAAAGAGGCTTGTAAGCTTTATTCCAGGCTTCGGCCCCGTTCATCTGGGAGCGAGGAACAGCGGGTGTGGATTATAATCTTCCTCAGTGGCGTAACTTCAGGCCCAGGGGCCCCGAAGCGACAGCTCCAATGGGGCCCCCAATTATTGGAAATCTTTAATCATATTAGTCTTTTTTCGATAGGCCAAAGGGACTTTTGGGGCCCCCTAGGCTGCAGGGCCTGGGTGCAATTGCAATCCCTGCACCTATTGTAGTTACGTCCCTGATCTTCCTGCCTAAGGGGGATCCCCAGACCTGAGCCTTCTCCCTCCCTCCCGACTCACCATCGCTGCGGTCGGTGGACAGGTTTTTTGCTGCTCTGGCTCAGGTGTACGGTGAACCAGATAGGGTGACTCTTTCTGAGTCAAACCTCTGTAAGCTCAAGCAGGGGCCCAGAGCAGTGGAGGAGTACTGCTCGGAGGTTTGGAGGTGGGCGACTGACACCCTGTGCAACGACCCTGCCCTCAGGAGTCAGTTCTGTCTGGGTTTGTCAGCTAGACTGAAAGACACCCTGGTTCAGTACGCCGCTCCTGAGTCATTGGAGGCTGCAATGTCCCTAGCCATCAGGGTAGACAGATGTCTGAGGGAGAGACCGAAACCAACTTTGTCCCCTGTGGCTATCCCTGTTGAGGAGGCTCCACACGATGAACCTATGCAGTTGGGGGCAGTAGGCCCTCGTGTTAAACCCCCTGTAGTTGCAGTTCATCAAGTGGGCTGAGCTTGTATTTATTGTGGACAAGCTGATCATTTTATCAAAGTTTGTCCACATCGCTCCGTGACACATACGCAGTCTCAAACGCAGCCTGCGTCAGGTTGTTCAGAAGGAGACGACAAGAGGGTTTATATTTCCCTCTTTTCTAAGTCTCCGTTCAGGCTGTCTGCCACAGTGCTGGTAGATGGAAAAACGGAGACTATACCGGTACTAGTTGATAGCGGAGCGGGAGTCGTTCTTATGGATTCTCGCTTTGCGCAGACTCATGGCTTCGTCTGTAGCGCCTTAGCGAGACCTATTCCTATCTCCGCCATTGACTCAGTTCCTCTCAGCCAGAAGGTATTATCCCAAGTGGTGCATGATGTGAACTTGAGTATAGGAACTCATCACTACGAGTTCCTCTCTTGTTACATTTTGGAGAATTTGCCAACCCCCATTGTCTTAGGTCTAACCTTGACTGAGAAAACACAACCCGGTAATTGACTGGCGGGCCCGGGAGGTGGTTCGCTGGGGTACTGCCTGTGAGGGTACTTGCCAGGGTACTTCCATCTCCACCGTGCTGGTGATTGCTACACCAACTTCTTCGCTCAAGGAGGTTAGGAGTTTGCATGGGGGTGGGAGTGGAGTGCACGCCACGCTCCTGACTCCTGGTGCTTCTGGGCGTCGTCCTAGGAAGAGAGGCAGGGGAAGGGAGTTGTGTCTACGGTGCTTCCCAAGGGAGGGAGTCCTGGGGTCCTGAGAGATGCGCCTGGTACTTGCCTGCTTAAGACTGTACCCTCTGTCTGTGCCCGCATGTGTGGCAATAAACATACAGGTCCAGACCTGAATTTGAATGAGTATGTGTGGGTGTTGTCCCAGCATGTCAGGTGGAGGCAGGCTACTGGGGCTCCGGGTTCCGGGGTTGTAGGACCTTTTTGGATATCGGCCTTTTGCAACCCTGTGCTATACCGCCTTGACCTACCCCCAGGTTTGGCAACCCGTAATATCTTTCACATCTCGTCTCTCAGGGGATGTGGACTTCTTTCAGATGTGCCATAGTCGATTCCGGAGGCCTCTCTTAAAAGAGGGGGTACTGTCACGCGCTTAGATGGCGCTGACATTGTTGGATGCTGCTGTGTATGTGGTTTGTCTTTAAGAGCTGTATGGTTGATGGTTGTGAAGGTCCTTGCCTCCTGTGGTGTGCTCCAGAACTGCAATCACTATTATGTTCAATTGCTGGATTAAGGATTAATGTGTGACTCACCTGGAATCCCCTCCCCCTGGCTTTAAATAGCCTTCCCTCTCCTCTTTCAGGTGCTGCTGATAGCTATGTGCTCTAGGTCTTGGTGCTGTGCTGATGGTTAGCTGCTGGGCTAAAGTCTTTCCTGGGATAAGCTGTGATTCCTGACCCGTGGGTGGAGGTAGGGGCCCCTAGCCTAGGGCTAATCAGGAGTTGTAGGGTACAGGGTGGCGGCTCGGAACTCCTCACCATCAGAGGTACCTCCGAGATCAGGGCGAGCAAGGGACCCCAGCAACAGGGTCAGATTAGGCTCTCCTGACCCCCTTTTGCCCAATTCATCTAACTGTTACCTGATTCCCTTACCTCCCAAGCGTAACACATACACACACAACCCGTAGGCCCCAGGGACGGTGGGTAGACCCTGAGGGAGCACCCATGTCAAAAAGGAGGACAGGGACGTAAAGAGGAGGAGAGAGAGAAGTCGGGAGTGTAGAGGTGGTGTGGTGTCTACTTCCATGGGCTGGAGCACGTCCACGCTCGCCCATGGAGGGAAAGACCAACAGGCGAAGGAAAAAGAGGGAGCCCTTGGGGTTCGAAAGAGACATGGATCCCTGTATGCCCGTATCTGGCAAGAAAGAGGTACTGGTGGACGACACAGAGACTCGGCCCTGAACACAGCGCAGAAGCTGTATGCCCGAACCATTGAACCGGAGGCTCCAGGCTTCTAACGGGACCTGTGGCCGAACATCCGACACAACTTAGGGAAGGTGTCTGAACTAGGGAGCAGTGCCCGGGAGGGGACCTAACAGCACGCGTGGCTGCCGGTACTTGAGCTCTGTGCTTCGGAGGCGCTGAGAGCCTGGGGGGCCGAGCGGTGCCACGCTCGCCCCAGAAGAGAACTACCCCTTATAGTGCTGAGAAGAGAAAGAGAGAGACCACTAGAGACAGAGACACCTAGAGAGGAAGGAAAGGACACCAACCGTTGCTCGACTGAACTGTCCCGCTTCCGTAAACAATGCTGAGCTGGAGGTTGGCAAGGGATGTACCCGGCGGCCATGCTGAAACAACTGAGTAAAAGTAACAGACCTCCAGCTGTGGTGTGTGAGACTTTTATTAGCGGCGACCACCGTTCGCAGTGGCCGTATGAGAAATCGGGGTACTGATGACCCAGTGAACATCTGCCAAGGTACGAACTGACTTCTCTATTCCGCTGCCCTGGGGACCGCGCTCCACCTGCGGGGAGCGGAACCATCCAAGTTTCCGGTCACCGTCCCCAGAGGTCCTGAAGCAGCGGCGGCTGCCCTGGCCGCACACTGCAGGTGGCATCACGAATACCCCTATCTCCTTTGACTTTCCGTGTCATCTTCCCCTGTTTAATAAAATGACACCGCCAAGGTCACGGGATCAGATCTTGACCCCTGTCTGTCCCCGTGAAAAGAACCAAGAAGGTGAAGAGAACAACAAGTAACTGCTCGGTTCCCGAGTCTTTCTCGACCCTGGAGTGGTCGTGTCATAGACTTCTTTGCAGCGTTCTTAAACTGCTATACAGTGATTTAATATGTGTAATTCCTGTTGGTTAACTGAGTAAATGTCAGAAGCTGCTGCTGCTGTTTATGGTTTATTACGGCTCTTCCGGTGAGGGGGTGTGTTGGGTTACACAACTGTCCACACCCTAGGCCTTTAAATAGTTCCCTCATTCACTAGCAGATGTCGCTGACAGAGTTTAGTTTCTGCAAGGACCTTGAGCTGTTAGTGTAGTCTGTGCTGAAACCTTCCTTCTGTATTTCTTAGAGTTTTCCTTCTTTTGTGGGAGTGTCTGGGCTTCATGAACTGTGGGTGGAAGTGAGGGGGTATTAGATGAGGCTGAACAGAAGTAAAGGGTAAGGGTGGTGGCCCAGACATCCTCACCTTCAGAGAGGTAATTCTGGGAACAGGGAGAGCCAGGGAACCCCAGTCTAAGGGTCAAGACTAGTTCCCATGATTACCTTTTGCCCAACATTACCATCATGTTACCTTACTCCCTTGACTGTTATACCACCCTGTAGCACATACATTTGCCTTGCATCTATTTAGCATATGATTATTTATGCAGATTCTTTTTATGTCACTTCATTGTTAGTTTTGTTCCTGGTGGTGGAAAAATCGTTTTCTTCCTGTATACTACAAATTACTACCTGTTCTCACATTCCCTAATAGCTCAGTGTGTTATTAGATTGATTTCCAAGTGAAAAGTCACTGGTTGAAATTGAGCAGCATCCATGAAGGAGATTTCCCAAAAAAAAGGGCAACAGCATCTTCCAGCTTATTGATAGCAGTCTTGTCTCTCAGCCAAGAAACTTGACAAATTGCATCATGTGAGGCCGTGACAGATGAAAGAATACGAAATGAAGTCCATCCATTCAAAAGCCAAGAAGTGGATGTCCAGGCAAAATATCAGATACAACAAGTTGGCTCATCACAAGGTCTTTCAGTTCTGGTGACAAACACAGCTGTGGAGGCGACTCGTATTTTTCGTAATAGTGAGATCACAGATGTCCATGGAAGAACAGTGCCTGTTCTGTCTCTTCCTAGAGGCTGCAAATCCCAAGCGTTCTAACTACCAGCTTCTTAGATAATTGTATAGCTTGTACTCACACCACTAGGCGTCCACAGACAGTTTAACTCAGCCAGAACTTAACTGTGGAGAATACCAGGAGAAACAATGTTGTTTTCTTCTAAAATCTTGTATTACTTACAATACAGCAGCAGGTAAAATGGAGTAATCCGTACAGGCTAGTGTACATGCGTCTTGAGTAATGGCTTCTGCAGACTAAAACTGGGAAGAAGGTGATGTCCCCACAAGCTGGTCTCTATTCTTTTTGATCTCCCTCACACACATGCACACACTCACATATAGGGTAGGGTCACATTGAAAACCTAGATTGCATTCACCGCATCCGGATCCGGATGCGGTGAATGCAATGCCGGTCGCACACAGTTTTTTTGAAAACTGTGTGCAGAATACCGCACTGCGGTCACCGGATGGCTCAGGATGTGTAATCCTGAGCCATCCGGTAACTGCAGAGCGTGCGGATCCCGGCTATTGACGGGACCCGCAACCGTAATAAAGAGTGAAATTGCTGACCTAAATGACTGATAGAGGTCTGTAGGGGGCTTAGACCCCCCTACAGACCGGGCTCCCACTTCCATAGTATTCTTCACCAATTTCGCACCGGGCACGGGCTCCTCGGAGCTGCGTGCATGTCAACCAAGGTGCCCCCCCCCCCATCACTATACAGGGGTGCATAGACCCCTCTAATACAATTATGCTTACATTGATGTGTTTTACACAAAGAATAATCACAATTGCATTGTTAATTATATATTTACATGTGTCCGGAGCCAGAGTCCAGTGATTTCCAGGGGCGGGGCTGTGTGCAGCAGCCTCCGCCCGCTCCTTCTTGATGGCCGCCCCCTCTGGCCGTAATCCAGTCTTGTGAGGGCGGCCTCGTCGTTAAAGGGGCGTGGCTAACCGCGGCACATAGTTAGCCACGCCCCTTTAACGACGTGCCCGCCCTCACAAGACTGGATTACGGCTAGAGGGGGCGGCCATCAAGAAGGAGCGGGCGGAGGCTGCTGCACACAGCCCCGCCCCTGGAAATCACTGGACTCTGGCTCCGGACACATGTAAATATATAATTAACAATGCAATTGTGATTATTCTTTGTGTAAAACACATCAATGTAAGCATAATTGTATTAGAGGGGTCTATGCACCCCTGTATAGTGATGGGGGGGGGGGGCACCTTGGTTGACATGCACGCAGCTCCGAGGAGCCCGTGCCCGGTGCGAAATTGGTGAAGAATACTATGGAAGTGGGAGCCCGGTCTGTAGGGGGGTCTAAGCCCCCCTACAGACCTCTATCAGTCATTTAGGTCAGCAATTTCACTCTTTATTACGGTTGCGGGTCCCGTCAATAGCCGGGATCCGCACGCTCTGCAGTTACCGGATGGCTCAGGATTACACATCCTGAGCCATCCGGTGACCGCAGTGCGGTCCCAGAAACGCTGCGAAAACTGCTGCCTGCATGATTTTAAACGCAGGCAGCAGTGCCGGATCCGGCCACCGGATGGCTTGTGAAGCCATCCGGTGTTTTGCATCGGCTTCCATCAGGAGCGTTTCCTGGTCCGGTTTTGAGCTTTTTTAAAGCTCAAAACCGGATCAGGATTTAAAACAAAAAACGCCAATGTGACCCTAGCCATACACACATTCGCACACTCACATATACACACACACACACAGTCACACACAGTCACACACACACTCAGACATTCACACACACATACACTCACACATACAGACTTTGGGTAGGGTCACATTGGAAACCTAAATTGCATTCACCGCATCCGGATCCGGATGCGGTGAACGCAATGGCGGGCACACACATTTTTTTCAAAACTGTGTGCTGAATACCGCACTGCGTTCACCGGATGGCTCAGGATGTGTAATCCCTGAGCCATCCGGTAACTGCATAGCTTGCGGTTCCCGATCTGGCAAGTTAATAAAGAGTTAAAATAGCTGACCTAAATGACTGTTAGAGGTCTGTAGGGGGGCTTAGACCCCCCTACAGACCGGCCGGCGACTTCTATAGTGTTCTTCTACAATTTCTCAATGGTCACAGGCTCTTCGGAGCCCGTGCATGTAAACCAAAGGGGCCCCCCCGTATGACTATACTGGGGTGCATAGACCCCTGTATTACAAATAAGCTGTATTGATGTCTAGTAACGGTTAAATGTGTACATTTGCATTGTAAGTATATACTTACAACATTCTTTCGTAGGCAGAGTGAAGGAAATCCATGGGCGGGGCTGTGTGCAGCAGCCTCCGCCCGCTCCTTCTTGATGCCCGCCCCCTCTGGCCGTAATCCAGTCTTGTGAGGGCGGGGACGTCGTTAAAGGGGCGTGGCTAACTATGTGCCACGGTTAGCCACGCCCCTTTAACGACGTGCCCGCCCTCAAAACACTGGATTACGGCCAGAGGGGGCGGGCATCAAGAAGGAGCGGGCGGAGGCTGCTGCACACAGCCCCGCCCATGGATTTCCTTCACTCTGCCTACGAAAGAATGTTGTAAGTATATACTTACAATGCAAATGTACACATTTAACCGTTACTAGACATCAATACAGCTTATTTGTAATACAGGGGTCTATGCACCCCAGTATAGTCATACGGGGGGGCCCCTTTGGTTTACATGCACGGGCTCCGAAGAGCCTGTGACCATTGAGAAATTGTAGAAGAACACTATAGAAGTCGCCGGCCGGTCTGTAGGGGGGTCTAAGCCCCCCTACAGACCTCTAACAGTCATTTAGGTCAGCTATTTTAACTCTTTATTAACTTGCCAGATCGGGAACCGCAAGCTATGCAGTTACCGGATGGCTCAGGGATTACACATCCTGAGCCATCCGGTGAACGCAGTGCGGTCCCGGTAAACGCTGCGAAAACTGCTGCCTGCATGATTTTAAACGCAGGCAGCAGTGCCGGATCCGGCCACCGGATGGCTTGTGAAGCCATCCGGTGTTTTGCATAGGCTTCTATCAGGAGCCTTTCCTGGTCCGGTTTTGAGCTTTTTTAAAGCTCAAAACCGGATCAGGATTTTAAACAAAAAACGCCGATGTGACCCTGGCCTTTGGCTAGGGTCACACTTGGCATGCGTTTTTTTTAAGGTGCTTTTTGGCAGTCTGCGTTTTTGCATGCATTTTTGCTGATAGGTGTGGGGGACCTTAAAAAACCCATGCAAAAACGCATGCAAAAACACATGCAAAAATGCATGTACCACTTAGTGCCATATAAAAACGCATGCGTTTTCCATAGGGTCCCATGTTAACAAAAACGCATGCGTTTTTGAAAAAGCACCAAAAAATGCTTCATGCATCACCCTCAGAGACATCTCATGATCCCATGTGGAGCGTTGGGAATGGAGTTTTCAGGGTGATGTGCAGAGTTAGTTTCCACCACTCATAGGCCATGTTCACACTCACCTGCGTTTTTGGCATTCTCTGTGTTTTTCTGCAGTTTTCCAAAAACGCAGGTGCATTAACGCAGAGTACATTTGAGTGTACATGCGTTTTTCACCTACACCTGCGTTTTTTTTCCCCAGTCCAAAAAACGCTGCATGCAGCGTTTTTTGGGTGCTGGAAAAAAACGCAGGGGTGGTTTTCCAAAAACGCATGCGTTCTTTTAACATGGGCCCCTATGGGAAACGCATGCGTTAACGCAGGGCACATATAGGCACCTGCGTTAACGCATGTGTTTCCCATAGGGCCCCATGTTACAAAAACACATGTGTTTTCTAAAAAACGCATGCGTTTCTATAACATGGGGCCCTATGGGAAACGCATGCATTTTTAAATGGCACATTTATGCACCCTGCGTTAACGCGTTTTGCATGCGTTTTGGGCAAAAAATGACTAATTCCAAAGAGGATGAAAATCCTTTCAGAAACACAAGGGACATTTTTTAGCACTCTTAAAAAAACGCATGTGGTTTTAGGAGTGCTAAAAAAAACGCAAATTGTGTGTGAACAATGCCATAGCGTTTTGCATTTAGCCCAAAAAGTTCTACTTTGGTCTCATCTGACCAAGGGAAATTCTTCACATGCCATGTAGGAACACAGCTACAATGTGGAAGATAAAATCACAATAAAATACATTTAATCTAATGGGTCTAACAAAAAAAAGTAGAAAGGTTTACTGGGTATGAATACTTTTTCAAAGCACTATATATGTATAAATACATATGTGGTCAATACAAAGAGCTGGCACATAACTGATATCTCCCAAAGACCTTACAAAGGAGCAGGGGATATTTATAACATGGAGGAAAAACGATTCTGGCAGATACAGCTGCATCTAAATGAATTAGAATATCATCAAAAAGTTATTTTTTTTCAGTAATTCAATACATAAAGTGACACACATATATTATATAGAGTCATTACACACAGAGGGATCTATTCCAAGTGTTTATGTTAATGTTGATGATTATGGCTTACAGCCAATGAAAACCCAAAGATCATTATCTCAGAAAATTAAAATAGGGAGGATGAAGGGTCTGAGAGATAAAATATGCCCTAAATAGGTATCAGAGGTTTCACCTTGTGTGGTTGTGAGAGTCACAACCACTATAAAAGCAGACCACGGCTGCTGCAGTCCCCAGTATGGTGCATATAGAGTAGGGAGGACAAAGGGTTAAAAACAGCGCTACTGTATTCCACCAGACATCAAAGGTGAATATAATATTGATTTATTAGTCAATGTATTTATTAGTCAGCTCCCTGGCCCCTTCATCAGGACAAATCAATATCATATTGATGTCAGGGAGGCCTGAAACGCGTTGACTAATAAATCGATATTATATTCACCCTTTGATCTTTTGTGGAATACGGTAGCGTTGTTTTTAAGCCTTCATCCTCTCTACTTTAATTTTCTGAGATAATGACCTTTGGGTTTTCATTGGCCGTAAGCCATAATCTTCAACATTTACATAAATAAACACTTGAAATAGATCCCTCTGTGTGTAATGACTCTATATAATATATGTATTTCACTTTATGTATTGAATTACTGAAATAAATTCACTTTTTGATGATATTTTAATTCATTGTGATGCACTAGTATAACGTGGAGGAAAGGAGAATCCAGCAGCTACATAGGAAAGGGTTCTTTACAGTTAGAGCAGTCAGACTATGTAATGCTGACCACAAGAGGTAGTAATGGCCGACACTATAACAGTTTTTATAGAAGGGCCGAATGATTTTCTCACTAATGGCATTGTGGGTTAATAATAGTTTAGGGATAGAGAATGTATAACTGATAGAGAAAGGATGAACTTGATGGATCTAAGTGTATTTTCAAACTATGCAACTATGGGGTGAAAATCACAGATGCAGACAGGTAAAACATGGGATGACAGCACCTGGGGCAAGGAAAGTATTGTGTTCCGTAACCCAACAATAAAGCCAGGGGCTGACTGGCAAATTTCGGCCTGTGGGGTAAGCACACAGTAGTGGGCCCATGAGCAGTGAGCTGCAGGGGCAGAGCGGCCTCCCAGATCAACATGACAGATGGCCGGGCGGCTCCAAAACTGCTGCTTGACCATTGGCCTGGGGGGCATCTGTGGCACCCCAAGGGTTAATATGCCACAGAAACAACACAGGTTTAATCCCCACACAACACTACACTAGAAAGTGGGAGGAGCTTAGCTGGCACCTGCACTAGTAGGAGGAGCTAAAGTTGTTTACCACAAAACAAGAGTGACAGTTAGTCAGTCTGCAGTTGAGTCTAGTCTGGAGCAGGAGCAGAGCAAAGTGTCAGTGGAGGTCCTCAGAGGTCTGAGGAAAAGAGACAGAGGAACAGAGGAACATACCCGGGATAAAGAGTTACCCCAAAAGCTTGACCCCGGAGAGGCGCTTAAGATGGATACCGGATCCGAGGCTGTGCCTGAGACAGACAGGACAGTAAACACCGGCATAGTGAAGGTTCACCATCTTCACTGTACCATAGCAAAGCAACACGAAGGAGTCAGTGACAGAGGACTCAAGTTGCCCAGCATATTGGTACCCGTGAGCAGAGACAGGGCCAGCAGTTCAGCTACAAGCAGCAGCAGTGCCATACACAGCGCTTAAGTAGGAAGCCAAGGACCCGGTCAGGGTGAGAGCAACCTGGTACAGACTCCGTGGACAATATTGTGTTATACCATCTGCAAGTAAAGACTTGAAGAACAACAGAAACCGTGAGTGTGTGTGTCATCCTTATGCTGAAGCCCCACTTGCCCTCATAGACTGCCATTGCCTCTACTCTTATCATCTCTACTGCTACCCCTACTCTCCTGCAGCATCAATAACATCCTCACAGACTTTAACTACCTCTACCACTGCCCCGGGGAACCCAGTTCTGCCCACAGGAACTATTCCATCCAAGCTGCTAACCCATCATCCCCGGAGGTTCTGCAGCAGCGGCGGCCCCATTACTGGCCACATATAGTGGGTGGCGTCACGAGTGACAAATCTCCTGTAAATAACCCCCCATTTTATTGTGCGGGCCCGGGACACGGTCCGGACCAGGACCGCCGTGACATCCCCCAGCAGCACCCCGGTCCGGCACCGAGTGCCCCGTCCTGAGGGGCTCCACACATCTGCCCCCCTGCCCCCTGGGCCAGCCAGCCCCTGTGTGAAGCCCACCTCAGTGCACCTGTCACGGTGTAGTGAGAATACTGATAAGGGAATGGCAGGTATGGGCAGGGTGACCAGGGAAGACTAGTCTGACCCTAGTCTGAAAACCCTGAATGGCCTTGATCCCGAAGGTATCTCTGATGGTTAGAGGGTTCAGCCCTTCAGCCTCTCCCTAAAACTCCTCCAGCAGCCCTGCGCTATTTCCCCTCACCTCCCTCCACAGAACCGGGATACAGCAACTCTAACAGAAAGGACTCAAGCAACACAATCACACAGGTCAGCACAGCACGGCTTCCAGGCATAGAGTGAGTCTCTATCAGCAGCACCACCTGGTGGAAGGAAAGGCTGCCTAAAGGCCAGGGGGAGTGGAGTTCTGGTGAGTCACACATTAACCCCTCAACCAGCAGTTGAACCTAATAGTGAATGCAGTTCTGGAGCCCAACACAGGAAGCCAGGACCTTCACAACTATCAACCATGCAGTTCTTAAAAACAAACACATCCAGCAATGTCAGCGCGTGACAGCACCTTAAAACAAATAATGAACCCTGAGTGCCTCCTTTAGAAAGTATTACTGCTCCCGTAAAAAGTAATAATGCCTCCTAAGTGCCACCGCCAGAAGTAATAATGACATTTTAGTTCCACCTCACCACAAAAAATGAGCTTATACTCACAAAACCCAAGCGGCTGTGTCCTCTTCTTCTCTGCACACAGAGCAGACCGGGGCACAATAGTCTGAGATGATTGAGCCACCTGCACTGATATATTGATGTATTTAAGGCTGTTGGCAGGGGGGGCAACTATAATTGGTGCAGGAATTGCAATTGTTCCCAGGTCCTAGACACTCAGGGGACAAAAATATTCCTTTGCCCCATATCAAAAGACAACTTCTATAGAAGACCCATGCTAGTTTGTGGTTTTGTTGGAGATTTTGCATTGGGGACCACAAGCTTCAAGTTACGCCACTGGTTGTAAGCCTATAACATGGCGCTCGACCGAGGATTTGGGTGCTCTGATTTAAATTGTCCACTGTAGCTCTGGCAAGATGTTTAGGGTCATTGTCCTGTTGGAAGATGTACCAACAACCCAGTCTCAAGTCTTTGCAGCCTCTAACAGGTTTTCCTCCAGGATTACCCTGTATTTAGCTCCATCCATCTTCCCATCATCACTGACCAGTTTCCCTGCCTCTACTGAAAAAAACCCTCTCCACAGCATGACACTGGCACCACCATGTGTGACGGTGGGGATGGTGTTTTCAGGGTGATGTGCAGTGTGAGTGTTTTGATAAACATAGTGTTTTGCGTTTGGTCTCATCTGAGCAGAGCACCTTCTTCCACATGTTCGGTGTGATGTGTCTTCTTGGATTTTTACAAACTGAAAACCAGACTTCTTATGTCTTGCTTTCAAAAATGTCTTTCTTCTTGCCACTCTTCCATAATTTGTGGAGTATGTGACAAATAGTTGTACTGTGGACAGATTCTCCAATCTGAGCCGTGGATCTCTGCAGCTCCTCCAATGACAATGAGCATTTTGGCAGCTTCTATAATTAGTGCTCTCCTTCTTGGGATGTCAGTTTAGGAGGACACCTATGTCTTGGTAAGTTTGCAGATGTACTATAATTCATCAACTTTTGGATTATGAATTAAACAGTGCCCTGAGAGATATTCAGAGTTTTGGCTATTTTTTATAACCTAACCTGGTTTTCTCTTCTCCACAACTTTATCCCTGACCTGTCTAGTGTGTTCCTTGGTTTTCATTATGCTGTTTCATCCCTAATGTTCTCAAACAAATCTCTGAGACCTTAGCAGAACAGCTGCAGTTATAGTTATACTGAGAATAAATTACAGGTGGACTCAATTTAGTGAGTTCTGGAGACCATTGATCACTACAGGGAGTTAAATACAAATGCACACCTCAATTTTCAGATTCATTTAGTTTTAAAATGTTTAGAAAAACACATGTTCTGCCCATTCTGAGCAGAAAAATAAGCATTCATAGTTGTATACCAGTTACAACTTATAGAGGTCACTAGATACCCATTTATCCTGTATCTCCATACATAAGAGAATGTCTCCTTTAAAAGAATGAGTCATTTAGACGGGACCACCCCCCTGCTTCTCTGGATGAAGGAGATGGCAGACATGTTCCTGAACTTCTGAGGAATCAGACGTATTCTGGCTCCTGTCCCTTCTTTTACAACTTTCATCCTCTTGTCAGATGATTCCGGTAAGAGTAAAATGCAGTTACATGTTTATGCTGGGATCTGTGTAAGCAGCCTACATTGTGCAGAGTGTCATATAAGTGAGGTATCATCTGTAATCCTGCATCCTAGCATGTTCGTGTACTATATGGAGTTAGGGCGCTTTCACATTGGTGTTCGGCACCGCAGCGTATGGACTGCATACGCATCTGCAGTGCCGAACGCAGACATTTTCATGTGGACGCAACAGTGATGGGACTGCATGCGTTCACATGAAAATGCTCATAGAAGGCATTGCCTGATGAGCCCGGTTGTCACGAGGGGAGACAGGAGACCCGAAGCAGCTTCATTCTCTCAGAGCCCGGGCGTCCGGAGGGGAGAGAGAGGACCTAAAGAAGCTGATTAGTTTAAATCGCCCGCGAACACCGATCGGCGGCCGGTTTAAACCGTTCAGCTGATGCTGTCGGGGACACATCAGCTGGTCGGTTTCAATTGCCGGACGATCGGTGTTCGCGGGCGATTTAAACTAATCAGCTTCTTCAGGTCCTCTCTCCCCTCCCGACGCCCGGGCTCTGAGAGAATGGATTCCAATGTGATCCGCAGAGTTTGTCTGCGGTGTCCTGCGGATGGCCGTGCGGTCTCATTGCCCTCCATGCATGATTTGTACGCCTGCAGAGCCGTGCGTGCAAATCATACATTCTCGGCCGCACAGAAAATGCAACATGTTGCATTTCTTAACTCCGAGAATCAGCGCATGCGGACGTGAATGCGGCCATCCACAGGGCACTGCATACACCGTGCGTCCCCTTGTTAAACATGGGGATGGACGATGCATGCGGTCTGCTCGCGTTCACCCACCGCACTACGCTGCGGCGGGAAACGCCAATGTGAAAGCGCCCTTAGATGTGTTTTTGTATAGAGTAGAGCCTGTTGCAGTGACCTTTACCCTAGATAGCCATGTTAACTGCATTCTGTGTTCTACAGTTACTGTGCAGTTTCTGTAATGCCCTAGTACTGGTAGGACTTGTATTTCTGTATCATACTGCTGTTTTTATGATATGCTAGTACTGATTAAGACTGTTTATTCCTTTTATTATAGTTTTTTTCCACTGTCACGTTCACAACACCTCAATAAATATAGACTCCAGAAACCTTACAGTCTGTTCCTTGGGGAAGTGAACAAGGGTTAAGCTGTATGCTAGATATCCACAGCACCACATGTGGAAGAAGGCAGAACAACATGTATCATTTCCTTTTTACTTCACAAATATATGCTACCTACTTTGTGTTGGTATAACATAAAAGCCCAATAAAATATATTTAAGTTTGTGGGTGTAAAATGAAAAATTATGGATAAGTGCACGGGGTATGAATACCTTCTCATTGCACTGTATATACATTGATGAACTTCAGGATGACATAGTGTAATGTCTGGAGGCTGAAAGAGCAGAAGGAACTGAAACAATCAGCTGGGAGGAAGAATGATTAGGAATCAATGTTCAGGCTTCTAAAGGGAGGCAGCGTATAGATCTATCAGCGCTAATGTCTGCTCTGCCGTTTCTTGTACTGTATTTATTGGCCTGTGGAATAAGTCACCAGGAATATTACAATCATCCCATTTACAGCGAGTCTCCCTATAGAGCCAGCAGCTCATACCTAGAGGTCAGAGGTATTTCATCCATTAGTGGTGAAGGCTCCACACTTCTCTGAGGTCTTAAAACATGTTCTACACTATTAGAGGGGAGATGAAGGAGGTGAACTGCTATGTTATGGCTTCCATCCAACGTTCAGATTCACTGACTAGTGAAAGGATGGGAATATATTTTTTTAACTCCTTTAATGCTTTAGACACTGAATATTGGACCCCTATGTAACTGTCACTGGTGAAGTCCTGTAGGGGAGATATGTTTCACTAAGGTTGTCAGCCTCCGTGATATGAACCAGGTAACATGACTGCAGAATGTTATATGCTGAGAGGGTTAATTGGCCAAAATAAAGGCTGGGTTTGTGAATAGTGTTGCGCCCAGGCTATGGGGTACTCGGGTGTCAGGCGGAAAGGGTTGTCACGGGGAGTGGTGGCCGCGCCTGACCCTGTGTCCTGGGCCTATCTTCCAAAAAAGGGAAATATGTACAGGGGATTATATACAAAGTTTGTTGTGACGCCACCTGCAGTATCTGGTGAGATGCCAGGAGCGCCGCCACAGCCCGCTGGGGGTAGATGGTGTTGCGGCAAGTGTGGTAAAGTCCTCTTCCCAGGTAGGACTGGGACCTCCGGGGCAGCGTTCCTGTGGAGGAACAAAGTTCATGCAGAAGGAAATGCAGCAGAGTCGAGTTCACTTCTCTCCGGGTACTTTACTGGAACCACTTAGCAGCATTAGTTACAGTTCTCAGTTCAGCATTCAGGTGTTATAACAGGTAGCTAACGGGTGGCTGCAAGTGGATCCCAGGTGGTATGATGGAACCCTTGGTGTGTGCCTTCTTTCTCGTCTGTTCCTTCCTGCTTCCAGTAATTGTATGAAGCCCGGTGACTTGAAATTAGCCGGACCTCCACTCTTCCTCTCACCCTTGCTGCCGTCGGGTAACCCTCTAATGGCTGACTGCTGCCCTTAAGCGGTGCCTGGTTCCCTCTTCTTGTTTATTGGGTGCCTGGGGAGACTTGTAGACTTCCCAGGACTCCGAATTCTCTGTGGTCCTATAGTATCCCACAGGTGCGGGCTCCGGTGCCCGGTAACTTTCTGCGCCTGGGAGCCCTTTCTCCTACTACCTTCCTCCTGGTCCCTCAGCCGAGAGACCCTCTCCTCTCTCCAAAGACCCAAAAAGACAAGACCTCTTTCCTCCCTCTAGAGGTGTTTTTATTTCCTCCCGGGTAACCTCCCACCATGTAATCTAGTGTGGGAGAGCTAGTGTATGGGTTCCACCCACCATCCTGGGTTCCACTTACAGCTGGAGTATCTGCACTTCTTTTACGGATGCAGTATCCCTCTGTGATGCCTTCATAGTGGGGCGCCACAATAGCTAAAGAGTTGGGTTGGATGACTGTTCACATATCTCCACCCCTAGGGTGTGGTCCAAATAGTAAAATGAAGGTCTTTGGATTAACTCAGTTTCTGTGTATGGGGGTGAGCAGACCTCCAGAGATGTGTTCATACTGAAGGAGATAAACCTATTTCCTGAGCATGCAGACCCCATGGTTGTATAGACAGCTAATAGCTGCTTGTTTTCTTCATGCTAGACAGGCTGTGCAAGTCTGTTTTGTTTTTGTCCTGGTTTATGAAGTCTTGATAAAGCAGTGAACGATTTAAACAGAAACCATTCTTGTGTTACCTCGTTATGCAGCCAAGTGATCCAAATCTCCTATATCTATTATGTCTTTCTCCTTAAGGGACATCACTGCGGCAGCTTGTCCACATATGATAAGTATGATAGAATCGGTGGCAGTTCATTTTAGAATGCATCACTATTTTCAATGATTCGGTACATACTGGAGGTTATTCTACAGATATCACAAAACTTGTTTAAAGGTTACCCCAAAAGAAATTGACAAGTCCCTGGGCCGTGGGGTAGATTTTGACGCTTCCTGGGGAGTCACGGGGGTGGAGGGCCCGTCTCCGTGGCCCCAAGTGTCAAGATAAAAAATGCATTGAGGTGGTGATTTGAGGATAGTTGTAACGCCACGCATGGTATGCAACTATTAATGGCCGCTGCTGCGGTGCGGGACCTCTGAGGATGATGGGAGTACAGCAGTGATGGTTTTGTGGAGCCCACTGGGACAAGGTGCTCGGTATCGGGTCGCTGCTGGGGGATGTCACGGTGGTCCTGGTCCCGGGTTGCTCAAGTAAAAGGGGGTATTTACAAGGGATAAATGTTTGTCGTGACGCCACCCACGGTTTGTGGTCAATGATGGGACCACCGCTGCAGCTCTTCTTCTACCAGGAGGATGGATGGGCTGCTGTCACGCTGGGAGTGGGGAAGACACCCAGCGTAGGATAACGACGGGGGGGGGGATCAGGAGTCCCTAATGCTAAGGGCACAAGAAGGAGACGGTGACCCCTAGACTTCCTAGAGCTGACCCTGTCTGCCCTGACGTCCCTATACAGTCTCCTCAACTGTCGCCGACCACGAACCTCGTCCCTCTCTGATCCTAGATCTATCTTATCTAAGGATCAGATGGAGAGGTTCACTAGACCCCTCCACTATCAACTAAAGACAAACACCAGGGAAGACAGACATTTGGGAAAAGGAAACACTTATCTGACAGCAGAACACAGCAACCTCCACCATCTCAGCTTCTGCTGGAGCAAGGATAAAGTGTGCACAAGGAACTATCACCTGCACCGAGGAAGGGTAATGAACCTTCTTATAAAGGTGGAAGGAGTCTGCTGGGTCCTAGTGACCTACAACATTGGTGGATAAAACCAGACCGAGCGCAAGACCTCCACAGCCGTCTCCCCATAATAGAGAGATCTCATCACACCTTCTTTCCATCAACACAGAAGGTAAATGCTCCTGAAAGAGACGGACCATCCTCCACCATTATGGCTGGTGGGCCAACCGCTGGGATCGTCTGCGCGTGGCCTCCACCCTGTCATCCGTGCCACCCGTGACAGCTGCAGCCAGATGGATGATCCCGCCGCGGGTCGGGCTGCTCCTGACAGAAATGAAAGGTATTAAAACAGTCCTTTTCCCTGGAATTAGACACGAACACAAAAGCAGGGTTAACCTGGTTTACTGTGCAGTTTTCTCAGTACAACAGTTCACGGTACAGTTCTCTTACACGGGTTACAAGCTTTCTACTCCGGGTTCCTTTAAGCTCCCTGCAGCCAGGTTGTCATTCTGCGACCCCTCACTCTCTCTAGTGTCCTTTCCAGGCTGTGGTCTCTCTCTCTCTGTGTCTCCGGACAGTGTAGCAGTAGCTCGGACTCTTATGGGTCCTCGTGGTTGCCACTGTGCTGTCTGTCCTTTGGGTGGGAACTCCAACATAAAATTGGAGCTCCCTGTCGGTGAATTTGGGGATAGCGGGTAGATCTTCGGTTCCCCGTCAGAGCCGACACTGCAATCTGCCTAGCCTCCAATAGTCCTCTCCCGCAAGGCACTATCAGGCTCCCTACGACCCGTGTGATTCTGGCTTCAGTAGGGAAGGCTACTCCGCCGGGAGTTGGGCAGTGCTGCCGTATTCCTAGGACTCAGTGCTGCTGGTCCGTCTCTTTCCTCACACTCCCAAGGTGCTGGCTATGGACCAGCTTTCTCTCCATGGTATCTCTGGCTTTTTGGATTCTGCATCTCCATCAGCCCCACTCCTCCAGAACGTGTGCTTCTGTCTTTCCTGCTCGGCCCCCTCTGGCCTACTCCAGTCTTTTCAGCTCGGTCTTTGCTTCTCAGCCTACTCCGGCCTACTCGGTCTTTTCAGCTCGGCTCACTCCGGCCTACTGACCCTTCCTCCACTTCCTCTACTTCTACCTTCTTTCACCTGACCTACATGCTTCCCCCCACTGTCCTCTAAACCCACCACCCCTTGCCCGCCTAGAGTTCCGGGCTCCGGGTTGGGTGCTGCCTCCTAGTGGTGTGTTGGATGTCTGTGAGGGTGTTTAGTGTAAACTGTTTTTTCTTCCTACCTGGCTGCAGTTCCCTATGTGGTCACCCTGGTCGCAGGGGCGCCACAGTTTTGCTCCCCACGGGTGGAGCGGATCCCCAGGGCAACCGTGATAGTGTATGGCAGTGGTAGGCCATTGGGGGTGCAGGACCAAGGGTGCGGAATAATCAACAGACACACAGGCTGAAGTCTCCGTTACATTTACTGGCAGTTGTAGCAGGTTGAGTCCAGGATACCATCCACAAGAGATGTTGGGAATTTGGGCGGCCTGGAAGCAAGTTGGGGATCTCTTCACCCAGTGAGTTCTGAAGCCTCCCTGTTGAGCTACTCTTGGCGAGTCCTGGCTGCCTGTAGCTAAGCTGTGATCCTCTCTTCCTGTGTAAAGCCTCTCATCCGTATGGCAGGCAGCTAGAGCCCTTCCCGCGTACCACTTCTCTGGCTACTGCCCCTGAGCTCTCTGGTGCTGCTGTGCCTCCTGGGCTTCGGTGTGGGTGTGAGACTTGGAATCTTCCACCCTCCGATTTTGGCTGCTGGGCCTGGAATACCCTCACAAGCTCAGACTCCGGTGTCCAATTCTGGCGCTCTGCACTGGGGGAGCCCACTCCCCAGGCTGTCTCCTCTCCTTCCTCAGACCCTCTCCTACGAGTCCCTCACGCTGGCTAGTTTCTGTCCCGGGACAAGCCTTACTCTGCTCCAGTCCACGGGACCTCTTCACAGTCCTCCTAGGAACTGAACTGCCTAACCCCCGTCACCAGGCCAGAATTTATAGGGGAGTTTCCCTGAACCCGGATTAGAGCTCCCTCTTCTGGTCTGGAGTCAGGAAAGGTGTTGTGTGCAGTGGGCTTACTGGTGTGGATACCCTTTCTTGCTTCCAAGCACGACATTATCCCTCGAGGGAGGCAATGTCATTGTGGCGACTGAATTCTGGGTTGCCACAGAACATTTGTCAACTATATTCAGGATAGCAAATTAAAAGACCAAAAGAGAGGGTTTTTGCCCCAAAAATTGGACCAAACAATCATGATGCATATAAAAGATTTTAATGTTTCCAATTAAAAACATACAACCCATGACAAAACATGATTTTACAGTACCAATACTTTTTTACATAGACTCATAAAGTGACCAGTGCAGAGATTGAGACAGAGCCCAAAACCCAATTAGAGATGTAATCTCTAGAAGTTATTATGGGCAGAGGTTTTATTAGACCCAATGGAGGTTATTTTGCCTTACAACTGGGAGTTTTTTAAGGAAATATTTCACAAATGTGTGTCCTTTTACCCCCACATAAAAAAACTCTCAGAGGGAAGTTGTTGGCTCTGGGTGCCCCCCAGACGCGTTTCGCTGTCTCAAGCTTCCTCAGTGGGGTGTTGTAAAGTGAGCAATCTCCCTCATTATATACCCTCCACTCTTATTATCATCGGCATCTACCACCGCATGTGAGGCACATCATCAGAGAGCGTCCGCCGCGGTCGGCCAATCCCTGGCTGGGGGCATGTCATATGCACCTTTCCAGCCAGTAAGGATACCGTACGTCAGCGGCGCATAATGATGATGCTGCCGGTCCCGCGGTCCCGCCGGTGCCACCCCTTCCAGGGCGGAAATGTACCTAGCGCCATCTTGGAAAGTCTCCTATTAGTGGAGGCTTAGCTCAAGCCAACCACTCGGGCAGATCTCATTCTCCGCCATACTTTGGGCGGAAATGCCCCGGAGGCCATTCCAAGAATTCTACTACAGTATCAAAACACACCTAAAGAGAATTATACAGGTTGCACTATTCGTTTTAGATCTCAAATTAGAAATTAGGATATGGGTGCTTATTACCTCAAATTATCTATCATGCCATAGCTCACTTTTGCAATCCCGATACCTGCATGTATATAATAAAAAAATCTCATTTTATATTTAGGAAGATTATCACCCCATGACATGGCAAAGAGAATAACAGTCTCAAAATATACATTCGCCTAAGGACTAGAATATAAATCCCAAATGACATGTCACTTACTACAGGCATTAGGACAGTTCAATAGAGCCAATATAACATGCGTATACAATATACATAAAGTACAACAATGCATCCATAATCAAAATTCCCAATCTCCAAATATCACATTGTAGCTTCTTCTCCTTCCATATGTGTATTCAGGACTTCATGTGGGGAGTAAGGAGAGAGATATGCCATACTAGAAACCAAACAGAAATTTGAACTCTAAAAAGAAAAAGTGAAAAATTGAATTAAAAACACTTTAAAAAGGTGATACTCCATAGGCATTATGAATATTAAACTGTGGTACACTCAAAGGAACGGCACAAAGCTCAGTTCCTCATTTAATCCCTTTGGGGCAACAGTGTCCAGCCTCATCATCCATCTGCATTCTAATTGTTCCAACCTTTTCATGTAATTCTCACCCCATGAGCCCAAATTTAGTATGTCAATTCACACCACTCTTAGACCCTTTGAGGAACAGTTATTGAATTGACGGAAATGGCGTGGTAGGGTCTTTAAAGGTGGATCTGTTGTTTTCCAGCTTTGTGCTGACTCAATTTCTCGAACATATTCTCGGATCCGTATACGGAGTTCCCGTGTGGTCAATCCAATATAGATCAGACCACACAGGCACGTCGCATAATATATAACATTCGCTGAAGTACAGCAAATATATTTCCGGATCCCATATTCTCTTTTACCGCTGGAATCCTTAAAGACCTCCGTCCTATCCATATTCCTACAACTCAAACAGCTTCCACATGGAAAACATCCCGTAATGGGTTTAACCCCCTCAATGATGGGTTGACTCTTAGACATGTAGTGGCTATGAACCACCACATCTCTCAAATTTAAGCCCCGTCTAGCTGTCATTAGTGGGCGGGCTGGAAGAATCCCCTTCAGGCTTTTTTCTTTTTTCAAAATGTCCCATTGTCTGGTCAAAATTCGCCTTGTACCCCCCCATTGGTCATTATAGGTTGATATAAATCTCACTACTTTCCCCTCTTCCTATTTTCTGTCTTTCACTGCTCTAGGGGTAAGAAGGCTCTCTCTAGAAGTTTTTAAAGCTCGCCAATAACCTTTCTTTATATGCCTTCGACTATATCCCCTAGATGCAAATCTGTCCCTGAAATCACTCGCCTGTTCTTTGAAGTACTCCTCAGTCGAGCAAACTCTTCTTGCTCGCAAAAATTGACCAGTTGGAATTGCTGCTATTGTACAGTATGTGTGGGCCGAAGAGGTGTGAAGCAGTGAGTTGACTGAGGTCTTTTTTCGGAACATATTAGTTTGAAGTGAACCGTCTGGATGGACCACCAACTTGATATCAAGGAACTCCACTTCTGATTGATGTTCTGTAAACGTTAATTTGATGTTAGAATTAGAATTTAAATACATCCTGAAGACAACAAAATCCTCCTCAGTTCCTGTCCAAAATATTAAGATATCATCTATATATCTTAGCCAGCATTGCACATGGGACGCGACACCCGCCCCCTCCCCGCCAAAAATATCCCTCTCCCAGTAACCGAGAAGGAGATCGGCGTAGGAGGGGGTGCATGCCGCGCCCAGCGCAGTGCCGCGCCTTTGAAGATAATATCAATCCTTGAACAGAAAGAAGTTGTGCCTCAGGACATAATTCAAGAGTTCCAGAATCAGTTTTATCAGTGGTCCATCCAAACGGCTCATGCCCAAATAGAACTCAACAGCCCGAATTCCATATTCGCTCAATGCACGAATATAGAGATTCAACATCAGCAGAACCGATCCAGGGTCCACAAAGACCCCATCAATCTGCCTCAGGACATTCGTAATCTCCCTAACATAGGAGGGAAGAGTTTCCACGAGTGGATGCAGGTAAAATTCAATAAACCTGCATATCGGGTCACAAATCCCCCAATCCCAGAGACAATCGGACGCCCCGGGGGAGTGAGGGGGTCCTTGTGGATCTTAGGTAGCAGATAGAAAGTGGGTATGGTCGGTGATTTTGTCATCAAGCCGTCAAAAATACATTTGGGGATAATACCCATCTGAAAGGCCTGTTCCAATATCCCATACAATTCCATTTCAAATTTGTTAACGGGGTTAGAAGGTAAAATCTGATAAGACTCCCTGTCTCTCAATTGTCTCAGAGCTTCACGCTCATACATTTTAACCGGCCATACGACCACATTCCCCCCTTTGTCTGCAGGTTTTATAACCACATCAGACACTAATTTCAACTCCGCCAGAGCCTTCCTCTGAGGTCGGGATAGATTATCGTTCATGATTTTTCTACCTTCAAGCTTCTTCAGTTCCTCAGTCACCACTTTATAGAAGACCTCTACTTCTGGACAGAGAGAAACTGGGGGGAATGTGGTCGAACGGGGATACAATGAGACTGGGAATTTACCTTTTTCCTCATTGTGAAGTTCAGTATCCAAACCTTCCAACTCATTCAAGGTATCCCTCTCCATCTGTGTTAAATCATCCCCACCACCATCTCTTCTGGAGTGTAGTTTGTGTAAAATTAATTTTCAGGTGAACAGATTCAAGTCCTTTAGCACTGTAAAATAATCAAACCGATTTAGTAGGAGCAAAAGTGAGGCCCAATTCTAATATCTCAGTTTGTGTTTTACTTAACATATGGTTAGAGATTGATTAACTCTAGATCATTTTTACTTCTCTTGTCCACCGACTGTGGAGGTGTAATCAATCTCTTTCCTCCACCAAAGCCTCTACCATCGGCTGACTGTCCCAGTGCCAAAATTCCACTTCTCCCACCCATTAATCTATCCTCTTCCAGAGATGAAAGTGATGATAGGGAGATGGAGAGTCTTGAAGATGCTGGTTCCGGATTTTGAGGAGGAGATTTTGGGACTTTTGGTTTGGGTTTAGGTTTTTTCTTCCCCCCCCTTCCTATCTATATACTCTGGTATTCTTATAGTCCTCAGAATCACGTTTATATTTAGTGATTTTTGCTGTCAAGATCTTCTTTTCCCATTTCTGGTAACTGGAGTCTAGATCTTTCTCCAATTTTGACAGTTCATCTTCAGACATCTCTTCATATAGTTGTTTCTTTATACTTTCTATCTCAACCTCCAACCCTTTTATGATTCACAATTTAATTCAATTAAAAGAGTCATAAATCCCTTAGAACAAATGGAGGAAAATCCCTCCTGTCTCTTCTTAATCTCAAGATTCTCTATTTTAAAAGATGGAAAGACTTGGACTCTTAGACCCCTAGGAATGAGATCTCTTGCCAAGTACCGCTCCATGAATGATTTATTCCACCACAGTTTTGTTCTTTGATTCAGTAACTGTTTAAGTTTAGTCACTGAATCAGTAAATGCCCTTGGATTCGGATCACCCAGTGGCCCTGCATCATCTCTAAAAACTTGGTCAAAAGTATGTCTTCCCTTGCAGCATAGTCCATTGATAGGAGACTTTCCAAAATGGCGCTAGGTACATTTCCGCCTTGGAAGGGGCATCATCATTATGCGCCTCTGACGTACGGCATCCTTACTGGCTGGAAAGGTGCATGTGACATGCCCCAGCCAGGGATTGGCCGACCGCGGCAGACGCTCCCTGATGACGCGCCACACATGCGGCGGTAGACACCGGTGATAATAAGAGTGGAGGGTATATAATGAGGGAGATTGCTCACTATACAACACCCCACTGAGGAAGCTGGAGACAACGAAACGCGTCTGGGGGGCACCCAGAGCCAACAACTTTGCTCTGACAACCATGGGTAAGAACTATTGAGGACTCTAATTGGGAGTTTTTTTTCTGTGGGGGTAAAAGGACACACATTTGTGAAATATTTCCTTAAAAAACTCCCAGTTGTAAGGCAAAATAACCTCCATTGGGTCTAATAAAACCTCGGCCCATAATAACTTCTAGGGATTACACCTCTAATTGGGTTTTGGGCTCTGTCTCAATCTCTGCACTGGTCACTTTATGAGTCTATGTAAAAAAGTATTGGCACTGTAAAATCATGTTTTGTCATGGGTTGTATGTTTTTTATTGGAGACATTTTTGGGGCAAAAACCCTCTCTTTTGCATTTCAGCTCACATTGATTAGGCCAGCTTCATACCACGTTTTTTGACTGTCAGGTTCTGTCTGGTGTTTTGCAGGATGCACTGGAGACAACCTGACAGCCCCGAATGAGCAGAGACGGAGGGCCTGCTTTTTGCCGGCTTCGTTTCTGCCGCTGTCCAGTGATGACATTTCAGCACCGTGAGTGCAAGGTAGGTGGCCGCGGTGCTTACATTCCAGCCATAGAGCTCTGTCCATGGTGCTGAATGAGTGCGGCTGCTTTTAACAGCCGCCACTCTTCAGCACCATGGATCTGGGAACCGGACCAATTTTTTGTCGGATCTAGGATGATCTGGCGCCCATAGACTCCCAAGCTATGGGCACTGGATCCGGGAGGATCCTGGAGGATCTGGTTTTGTCCAATTTTTGCATTGGACACGGAAAATGCTGCAGACTCCAGTTTTGTGTCCGATGCAAAAGTCGGACAAAAACGGATCCTCCCGGGAAAGCTCCAAACCGGAAGCTAAGGCCAATCCAGCACCATAGGGATCTATAGGGGACAAATTCGAACGGGTCTGTCCGGTTCACATCGTACAGACCCGGCATGAAAAACCGTGGTGTGAAGCCGGCCTTAGAACTATACTTAAGGCCGGCTTCACACCAGGGTTTTCAGCTGTCAGGTTGTGTCCGGTGTTTTGCAGGATGCACTGGACACAACCTGACAGCCACAGACAAGCAGAACCAGAGGGTAAATCTGCCCTCCGATCCTGCTTTTTGCTGGCTTTATTTCTGCCGCTGTCCAGTGCTGAAATTTCAGCACCGCGAGTACAGGGGAGCTCGCCACGGTGCTGAAATTTCAGCCGTGGAGGTCTGTGCATGGTGCTGAATGAGCGCTGCTGCTTTTAACAGCTGCTGCTCTTCAGTACCATGGATCAGATCTGATATTTTGTCAGATCCGGGGCGATCCGGCACCCATAGACTCCTATGCTATGGGCGCCGGATCCGGGAGGATCCGGTTTTGTACATTTTTGCATCGAATGCAATAAATGCTGCAGATTTTGGTTTTGTGTCCAAAGTAAAAATCGGACAAAAACGGATCCTCCTGGAAGAGCACCAAACTGGAGGCCAAATAAGGCCAATCTGGCACCATAGGGATCCATGGGGGACAAATTTAGATCTGGGTCTGTCCGGTTCACACCAGACAGATCCGGACCCGAAAAACCATGGTGTGAAGCCGGCCTAAGCAAGCTTACTGCCCTATTCTGTGTCAATTGCACATTTAAGGATTGGGTACAGGCCTAGCGCTAACTTGGGAACTGCTGGGTTAGTGGTAGCTCAGGATTGATGGGGGTCTTAAACCTCCTTATTTGTATGTCAATGATTGTAGCTACTCAAACTTGGTGTAACCCATATACGGGATGTTTATTAAGACAAAATATATATAAAAAATATATAAGATAAAATCAAATTTAAAGAGGACCTGTCACCAACCATGCATGATGATCTAATTACAGCACTGAATGCAGCATGTCTGCTGCATTCAGGCAAGGGGTCCCCGATCCCTTGACCCCCCCCTGTACCCCAAGATAATAGACTTTGAAAACTTACATACTGGAGCCAAACAGGAGGTGGCTTGTGGCTGGAGCCATTTCTCTCAAAAGGGGAATTTCACGCCCCCTATATCTTTTATCTGCCCACTGCCGCCTCCCTCATGCCAATCATTCTCTCCCTTGCCTGCTGCATAACACAAAGCGAGGGGTGCGGTTCTGGCCGCATTGCCCCGCCTCTTACAATGACGTCACTGCTTATACCCGCCCTGCTCCATGTTAACCATATGTGCTGCTGATTGGTACATATTCTAGAATACCTGAAGCGTTAGAATCGGGCCACCATCTAGTAAAATATAAATTGTCTGTGTGGAGCCCACTGGGACGGGGTACTCGGTACCGGACCGGGGTACTGCTGGGGATGTCACGGAGGTCCTGGTCCGGACCGTGTCCCGGATTCCGCAAGTACAGGGTTGGCCAAAAGTATTGACACCCCTGCAATTCTGTCAGATAATGCTCAGTTTCTTCCTGAAAATGATTGCAATCACAAATTCTTTGGTATTATTATCTTCATTTAATTTGTCTTCAATGAAAAAACACAAAAGAGAATGAAGCAAAAAGCAAAACATCGATCATTTCACACAAAACTCCAAAAATGGGCCGGACAAAAGTATTGGCACCCTCAGCCTAATACTTGGCTACACAGCATTTAGCCAAAATAGCTGCGATCAACCGCTTCCGGTAACCATCAGTGAGTTTCTTACAATGCTCTGCTAGAATTTTAGACCATTCTTCTTTGGCAAACTGCTCCAGGTCCCTGATATGTGAAGGGTGCCTTCTCCAAACTGCCATTTTTAGATCTCTCCACAGGTGTTCTATGGGATTCAGGTCTGGACTCATTGCTGCCACTTTAGAAGTCTCCAGTGCTTTCTCTCAAACCATTTTCTAGTGCTTTTTGAAGTGTTTTGGGTCATTGTCCTGCTGGAAGACCCATGACCTCTGAGGGAGACCCAGCTTTCTCACACTGGGCCCTACATTATGCTGCAAAATTTGTTGGTAGTCTTCAGACTTCATAATGCCATGCACACGGTCAAGCAGTCCAGTGCCGGAGGCAGCAAAGCAACCCCAAAACATCAGGGAACCTCCGCCATGTTTGACTGTAGGGACCGTGTTCTTTTCTTTGAATGCCTCTTTTTTTCCTGTAAACTCAATGTTGATGCCTTCGCCCAAAAAGAGAGAACATTCTTCCAAAGCGTTTTAGGCTTTCTCAGGTAAGTTTTGGCAAACTCCAGCCTGGCTTTTTTTATGTCTCGGGGTAAGAAGTGAGGTCTTCCTGGGTCTCCTACCATACAGTCCCTTTTCATTCAGACGCCGACGGATAGTACGGGTTGACACTGTTGTACCCTCGGACTGCAGGGCAGCTTGAACTTGTTTGGATATTAGTCGAGGTTCTTTATGCACCATCCGCACAATCTTGCGTTGAAATCTCTTGTCAATTTTTCTTTTCCGTCCACATCTAGGGAGGTTAGCCACAGTGCCATGGGCTTTAAACTTCTTGATAACACTGCGCACGGTAGACACAGGAACATTCAGGTCTTTGGAGATGGACTTGTAGCCTTGAGATTGCTCATGCTTCCTCACAATTTGGTTTCCCAAGTCCTCAGACAGTTCTTTGGTCTTCTTTCTTTTCTCCATGCTCAATGTGGTACACACAAGGACACAGGACAGAGGTTGAGTCAACTTTAATCCATGTCAACTGGCTGCAAGTGTGATATAGTTATTGCCAACACCTGTTAGGTGCCACAGGTAAGTTACAGGTTGTCACATCGCCATTGGACTCGGTGGCTGGTGTTCCTGCCTCGGCCACTGGGAGGAGCCGGTTTCCTTCGGCTGATGGCGTCAGTGATAGGAGGGCCTTGTCCTCATATGGACCTGCTCCTGCGACATCTGCCTCTGTCGTTGAGCGCCGCCATGTTTCTCCTTTGGGGGGTGTTGGTAGCAGAGGAGCGGGCCCTGCAGAGCTGTCTGTTAGGCGCAGCCTTCGTTCTGCTGTCAGAAGTGGGGTGGGCGGAGCCAGTCGTGCATCACCATCTGGCCTGGTTCTAGGGGTGGTCCGGATGAGAACATCAGGCTGTGGGCTCCAGCCTATGGGAGGTAGCCGCACCCTTCAAGTACATTGGAGCCTGTCTTGCAGGCCGCCAGATATAGTTTTGGTTCCCCAGTGATAGTGTGTGTGTAGTTTCGTGTCTGACCTTGCCTGGATTTCTGACTCTGCTACTGCCTGATGATTTTGTACCTTCGCTGCCCTCTCGGTTTTGACTCGGACATCTGACTTCGTTTTTCGGGTCTTGATTTTTCCCTGGCGACCTCCCCACTCTGTTGCTCGTATAGGCAGCTACCCCCTGGTCTCCGCTGTAATTCCAGATCCCTGTATAGGGTTAAGGGTCTCGGGGTTTCTCGGGGTGCTGCCTTACCAGCAGCTCGGCCTCACAGCGGATGGTCGTCACACAGGTGCTGTTAATTACACAAATTAGAGAAGCATCACATGATTTTTCTAAGGGTTCCAATACTTTTGTCCACCCCCTTTTTTATGTTTGGTGTGGAATTATATCCAATTTGGCTTTAGGACAATTCTTTTTGTGTTTTTTCATTGAAGACAAATTAAATGAAGATAATAATACCAAAGAATTTGTGATTGCAATCATTTTCAGGAAGAAACTGAGTATTATCTGACAGAATGGCAGGGGTGTCAATACTTTTGGCCAACACTGTAAATGGGGGGATATTTACAGGGGAGTTTGTCGTGACGCCACCCACGGGTTGTGTGTCAGGGTGACCACTGCTGCTGCAGAACCTCCGGGGATGATGTTTGGCAGCTGGAGATGGAACGGCTCTCCGCAGATAGAGCCTGGTTCCCCGGGGCAGTGATAGTTAAAGTCTATGGTGGATGCTATAGATGCTGCAGGGTAGGGATGATAGTGGAGACGGTGGCTGCTTGTGAGGGAAAGTAGGGCTCGACTACAAGGATCACACACACTCACTGTTTTGAAGTTTTCCAAGGCTTTACTGCAGATGTTAGTAGCAGAGTATTATCCATGGAGTCTGTACCGGGGCCTAGTTGCTCCCACCCCGACCGGGTCCTCAGCTTCCCACTGCTGCACTGTCTCTCCTCTCAGGTACTCCCTTTGCTAGACAACTTGAGTCTTCCGTGTGCTTCTGACCCCGCCATGTTGCTTTGCTGAGGTACAGTGTCGATCTACAACTTCCACTATCCCGGTGTTTACTGTGCTGTGTGTGTCAGTCACAGTTTTGGATCCGGTATCCGGTCTGTGCACTCCTCCGGGGCGAGTTGTGAAGTCACTCAGTCTCCCAGATGTGTTCCTCTGTTTCCTGTGCTCCTTCCCTCAGACGATGGCTAGGCCTGGAATCGAGGAGCAGACTTTAGAGAAGCCTGACGCAGCTCCTTTACACTACGCTCTCCCTCTCAGTTCTCCCAGGAACTGGACTCTTCACAGTACTGCTGCTATGTACTGAACTAACTATTTCCTCTTGACCCAGAATATGTTAGTTAGCTGCTTTAGCTCCCCCTCCTGGCCCAGAGGTGCTGGTGTAGTGTCCAATGTTGTGTGGGGAGTGAACCTGTGTTGATGTTTCTGTGGCACATTAACCCCTGGGTGTGCCACATCTGTAACAGCAGTTATTTGAGGAGATGGTCTCCTATAGTGCGGATTTATAGTACGTTGTGATGTTATGATGCTGGTGTTCTGTTCGCACGTTATGGTTAGTCCTTGGTTTTTGCCAGCAGATTAGGACACTGTATACAAGAGAAAGAACCTAATGAGTGTCCTCTGTTATTTTTGGGGTTAGGCTGTATTTAAACCTTGTAGATCATCTTACCTCTTAAAGGGTTATCCCAGGTATAAGGGGTAAGATGTCAGATGTAATTGTGTCCCAATTGATTGATCCCTTGTTGCTTAAAATCATAGAAAACAAAGTAATTAGGTGAGTGTATTCGTGAGTAACCTTGCTCAAAAAGTATTATTCGTGGTTAATATGCGCCACTTTTTTTATATATACCTACAAGTGATTCTTGGATGTGGGTGTTCCGGTTCATATACCGTCCTGTGGCATATGTTGTGATACTTGTTATCACTGAATATGAGAGGATGCACCTTCGAAATGTTTTTGGGTTAGGTAAGGGTGGTCTTCCTAAAACAGATGAAGTGGTTGTATTATTGGCTGTAGTACGTTAGATATTGACCTTTTCGTATACTAGAGGTTAAATAATACCTTATATGTGTGTTGTTCTAATTGTTGGGTGTAGATAGTATATTGGCGTGGTGGGTTTCTCTGGTAGTTTTCTTTGCAAGTGTCAGGTCGTCCTTCTGTGTTTTACCTAGGCTCGGTGGTTGTCTTTGGTCTTTGTGGTTTGTGGTTCTGATAACGTTAAGATTGATATATTAGTGTTTAATGTAAGACCACATGAGGTGTATCAGAAGTGTTAGTTACCTACTCCCTTATTACCTGAAAACCTCTTTAGTGAATCTGTCCTATAATTGGTGCAGAAGCTGTGTAATATTCAGAGATTTCTTAGACTGGTCTTTCTTATAAGAAAATCATTTGCCGTTGTGATTGGAATTTAAAAGTAATTGTCATTTACCTAAGCCTAGCTATTGGATTAACTATTTAATTAAAATGTTACTGTCGGTTTGGAATTCTTTCTACAGTTTGTGCTTGAATTCCACTGATTGTACATCTGGGTAATCATTAATTGTTTGCCAATGATGAGTTCATAAAATTGTGCACTTTGTGAGAATGTAGGTAATCTTTCTATCCCAAGGTGTCCGGGACACACAGAAGCACCCGTGGCTACCAGTACCTGAACTTTGTGCTGCGGAGGACGTTGAGAGCCTGGGAGGCAGAGCGACGACCCGCTCGCCTCAGATGTAAGTTACCCCTTATAACGCCGAGAGAAGAGACCCACCAGAGACTGTGATCCTTAGAAGGGAGAGTAAGGGCACACGCCTTTGGCTAGACTGTACCAGCCTGGGTCTGGAGAAAGAGCAAAGTATCGGACAGTGGCAGAGAGCGTACCCGGCAACCATGTTTAACACCTGAGTATAAGTAACGGAACTGCAGCTGTTGTGTGAGAGACTTTTATTTGCGGCGACCATCGACCGCAGAAGTCGCCTATGACGCCAGAGGTACTGCTGACTGAGTGACCAACTGCTGAGGTACAAGTCGGGGGACCCACTCCACTGCTCTGGGGATTGCGCTCCACCTGCAGGGATCTGGACTATCAAAGCTGCCGGTCATCATCCTAAGAGGCTCTGCAGCAGCAGAGGCCGCCCAGGCCACATACTGCATGTGGCGTCACGAATACCCCTTATGCCCTCAGACTTTCCCTAACATCACCCCCTTTATTAAAATGACACCGCCAGGGTCATGGGACCAGGTCTCGGCCCCCGTCTGTCCCCTTGAAAAGAACTGAGAAGTGAAGAAGTGAGAACAACTAGTCATTGCCCGATACCGAGTCTTCCCCAACCCTGGAGTGGGCGTGGCATACTTGGTGTCACGAACAGGATGAGAGCGACCCAGAGAGAACGGGTCTTGTGCACCTTAAAGAACTGTTAAGAACTGTGAAAGAACTAGCTCGGTAAAATGGAGGCAGGAGAAGAGCAAGCGCCACATGCAGGTCAGGGGCGTGTCTAGGCCTTCATTGTGGGAAGTACCTTGGAGAAGGTGCGAAAGAGCAGGCCCGCCCCGAGTACTAAAGAAAAGCCAAGAGGGCCTGCCATAGGAAGTGCTGACCCCGCTAGGAGGAGGAGATGTAATCTTAAGAATGGAAGGAAGAAGAACCGCATGGTGCGAGAGAGAGGCATCATGGTGGATGATGGTTCCGGAACCCCGAGGGGCGGACCTGCATCAGAGCGTGCTCCCAATGCAGATGGGGAGGCCCAAGAATGGGTTCAGTTTACCTGGCCCGAGGACTTTGACGAGGCTATAAACGAACTGAATCATTTGAAAGCTGCACAGTTGTGGGCCATGAATGGACGAGGTCCCGATTGCAGAAAGCCGCACTAAGAGCCCTGATGCAAAATCCTCCCATACCACCGATAGTAGCACCAGAGGAAGAACCAGCAGCAGGGCCAAAACCAGAACTGGCGGCAACACCAGGGTGTCCAGAGGAGTTACCGGCTGGTACATTTGGCCTGCCAGTGTTGACACCGCAGCCCAAAGACGATACCACCGTACCGAGTCGGAAGCCAGTGTGGGCTTGGAAGAACTTTTTGGAGCTGTAGGCGGTAGGGCGCATTGGGCCTCCCATGAGAGTCTAATGTTGGGGAGCCTGATCGCTGCCCAGGTGGAGAACAGAGTCCAGGACAGAGATGACTACTAGACCCGAAGGCAGGCTGAGAAGGAAGAGGAGCGATGGCAGTGCAGAGACCGTTGGCGGCTGCAGGAGACCAACTTGGAGGAGAAATGGGAAATGAGGAGGACTCTCGCTTCGAATCCGACAGAGCGGCACCACGGAGTCGTAGTGCACTTTCACCTTAATGAAGGCTGGGGGTTCATTAAGGAGTATGGAGTGGAGCAGGAGGTATTTGTTGGAAGGAGGGACATGGAGTCATACCTCCCGAAGGGACACCCTGGTCGGGTCTTACACCTTGGTGATGAGGTTGGCTACACCTGGTGCATGGGACAGAGGGGTTGGTACGCCTTGCGCGTATACAAAATCCTGCAGCTTCAGACCCCGTAAGCCGAGCCGGACGTACAACTTTCCAGGGTAAAGGACAATTTGCAGCCAAGTGGCCCGTATCCCTAAAGTGAGACTAGGAAAGTACTGTAAATAGTAGTGTGTTTCCTTGTGCAAATAATGTGAATATCGAGTTAGTTAGGTATCGGTGAATGTATAAATGTTAATTGAGGTATGTAGATAGTTAATCTGCCATGGATAGTGTACAGAAGGGTGGAGGAACTGGAGTAAAGCCCATTAAGTTAGGGCAGGTTCCTGGGCTGGAGGAGAGAAGCAGAGAACAGGACGCGTAAGCTGAAATACCCAAAGGTTTGGTGGGTGAAGGACATTGCCATCATTGCCAAAAGCAGAATCAAAATGCACTCTCAGGAAGCAGTCAGAGCCCAATTGTAAAGCAAGCCCAGTTGCAGGCTAATAAACCACCTCTACCAGCTATGTGTGGGAGGCAGACTGCCATGCATACACTGGGCCTGCTTAAGGCACCATTCACACTGATACAAATGATGCAGAGTGTCTGAAAGCGACCCAACCGCTCCGCTGCTTAGCATTGGGCCACACAGTACGATACCTCTGCACCACTAGATGAATGGTGCCCCTAGGGGCCCAACTGCACCCTGGATAGATAAAAAGTGCAAAAGGTGCAACAGTTAGGACCGCGTCAGAGATGGGTACACTTTGAAGATAGTGACGTGGCTTGAAATAACTTTTTTTGCGCAAAAAAACGGATGGACTAAGTACCCTGTATTTGTTATACTATTTTTATACTGCACTTGCATTTTAATACTTTTACTGCAGTGTACTGTTGTTTTTGGTCGCATTTAGCTTTTTGTTTACAATTATGCTGGCGGTGTGAACAGGTTCCTACAGACCTGTTCTCTGTGTGCAGGACTCATCTGTTTTCTACTCTGCATCATTTGTATCAGTGTGAATGGTGCCTTAAGCGGGCCCAGTGTATGCATGGCAGTCTGCCTCCCACACATAGCTGGTAGAGGTGGTTTATTAGCCTGCAGCTGGGCTTGCTTTACAATTGGGCTCTGACTGCTTCCTGAGAGTGCATTTTGATTCTGCTTTTGGCAATGATGGTAAGTTTTTTGATGCTGCTTCTTTCTAGTAGGGTGAAGGACATTGACCAGAACTGTTTTTGAGACAGAGGTACGGTAGGGTCATGCTGCTCATGAGACTGTAGACTTTACTTTGAAAAACACTTTTTGTTTTTTCATTTTTAAGCACTTTGACTGACATTTTATTTTTTATACTGGAGTTTATACTCTGTTATGTAACGTTTAAGAAACTGTGCCTCCTGAAAGGGAAGAAAAATGCTGATTAAGCATATATATTATTATTATTCTGCATAAAAAACTTAATTTTGCATGTGTCCGAGGTACCGGGTCGCTCGGGGACAAGCTTATTCTGCCAAGGGGGAATATGGCGCCCTCCGGATAAACCGCCACCAGAGCCAGAGGTACTGCACTTCTGCGGTTAGGAAGTGTAGTGCCCCTGTTCTCCAGGTGTCGGGATGGTATGGTTGAGCCCAAAACACAGCACACACGTAGTGACAGGCCCCTGGGACAATGGATGGACCCTGAGAGAGGACCCAGGCCACAAAAGGCGTCGGAACAGTGTTAGACACGTTAGTTCAGCAGTAGGAGATGGAGGAGTAACATCAACTGACGGAGGAGTGGTAGTCGGGAATGCAGAGGCGGTGTGGTGTCGACTCCCGTGGGTTGGAGCAATGCTACCCGGCTCGCCCACGGGAGGGAAAGCCTGACTGATGGAGAGAAGAGCCCTAGGGGTGCTGACGAGATTTCCCGTATGCCCGAAGCTAACGAGACAGAGGGGATGTTGGAGGACACAACGACCGTCCCTGCAGACGGTGTGGAAGCTTCAAGCCCGAGCCAAAACCAGAGGCCTCAGGCTTCTAACGAGAGCTGTGGCCGAACACCCGACACATCTTGGGAAGGTGGCCGCCCTGGCTGCATACTGCAGGTGGCGTCACGAATACCTTTTATCCCCTCAGACTTTCCTTAACATCACCCCTCCTGACTGACCGACATCTCCTCTCCCGCCCACCCAGTCAGGTGACTCTGACACAGATGTCACGTGACGCAGAAGCCAGAAGCACACAGCCGTGCGATCTGGTGCGTGCTCGCACAGAGCCGAAAGTGTAAGAAAGACAGAGGAGACCAGCAGGATGGGACCAACTACAGGATAACAAGAGGTAATGTGCTGTGTATGGCCTGAATCAAGGTGTTAGACTGAGCACCTTTTAGGACACGACAGTGCCACTACACCAATTGAACACTACTTATAGCAGCGTGCTGACAATTAAACTACTTTACAGTCACAAGGTGATAGATTGAGCACAGTGTGGGATACAATAGTGCCAATATACCAATTCAACACCACCTGCAACAGCATACAATAGTGACATATGAAAAGGATAAACATACATACACCTTGGGATAGAAAGATTACCTTCATACACACAATGTGCCCAATTTTCTGAACTCATCATTGGCAAACAATTAATGATTACCCAGATGTACAATCAGTGACAACTTGGAGTTCAAGCACAAACTGTAGAAAAATTCCACCAAATTCTGCACCAATTATAGGACAGATTCACTAAGAGGTCTTCAGGTAATAAGGGACTAGGTAACTAACACTTCTGATACACCTCATGTGGTCTTACACTAAATACTAATATATCAATCTTAACGTTATCAGAACCACAAAGACCAAAGACAACCACCAAGCCTAGGTAAAACACACAAGGACGACCTGACACCTGCAAAGAAAACCACCACAGGAACCCACCATGCCAATATATTATCTACACACGAGAATTAGAACAACACACATACAAGGTATGGTCCCTGAGACAACACAGTCTTATTTAACCTCTTGTATACGAAAAGGTCAATATCTAAGGTACTACAACCAATAATACAACCACTTCATCTGTTTTAGGAATGATGCACCCCCAGGCTATGGGGTACTCGGGAATCGGGCCAGTGGCGGTCTCTCGGGGATATCACGGTATTCGTGACCCGGTCCTGTGGCCTGGGATCAGTCCAAAAAGGGGATATTTACAAGGGATGATTTGTCGTGACGCCACCCGGGGCATGTGGTTAATAGAACCACTGCTGCTGTATTCCTGCTGAGGATGGTGACTTGGGGGAGCGTGGATGGAAAGCCCTCCTTGGGTAGGGCTTGAGGGTCCCCAGGGCAGGAAGGATAGGTTGGATGGGTTTTTGGGAGGGATCGTGATTTACACAGTCACTTACTTTGCTGAAGCTTCTCCAGTCAGTGTGCAGGGCTGACAGGCTGTGGGTCCTCAGGTGGGGCTTTTTTGCGACGCTGCAAGTATAGAGCTCCGTCACAGGGCACAGGGCAAAAGATGTAATTAACACACACAGACTCCTGATAGCCGTTTCTCAGTCTGTTTACTAGAGTTGAAGTAGTTGTTACAAGCTGTCCCTGGAGTCTGGGGAGCAGTTCAGGGTATTTCTCACCTGGCCGGGTCGTATTGGCTTCCTCACTGCTTCTACCAGTATGACAGGCAACTCGAGTCCTTCACTTTTCCAACCCACCCGGGAAGTCAGTGTTTCTGGATTCTATATTTTGCTGTGTCCCTGGCACTGGGTAGCTGGGGAATTTGGAGTCCCCCACTTTCAGGTGTTGACTGCCGGTGTGTCTGAACCTGCACAGTCTCGGACTCCAGTGTCCGTTCTTGTGGTGTTCCTCTGCGGAAGGGAAGCATGGGTGATGCAGCCCCTCCCGGTTGGTTTCTGTCTCTCTCCTCCTTCCTCAGACCCTAGCCTTAGGCCTAGTGTTCAGCAGTGGACCTTGGGATGAGCCTGGCACAGCTCATTTACACCCAGGTCTGGTCCTCAGTTTGCACAGAACCTGTCCTCTTCACAGCCCTTCCAGGAGCTGAACTGAACTGTGCTCTTCGCCAAAATATATAGGGGAGCTCATCCTAAAGCTGGGCTTGGTCTCCCCCTTCTGTCTGGGAGGTGTTGGTGTTGTTTGTGTACTGCCTGAGTGGAATACCCCTTATTGCTCTCTGGTGACACCTAGAAATGGTGACACTGTGTCACTGTGACTCTGAGGTGCCACAGGAAGACCACCTTTACCTAAAGCTGCTTTCACATTGTGATTTTGTTAAATCCAATGCTGTACGATGAAAATCGGACAGCATCGGATCCGAATTAGCCCCCATGTTCTCCAATGGGAATCGGATTGGATTTGCACTTAATGGCATCCGATTTGCCTCCAATCCTATTCTGTCCAATTTCGGATATTGGATCCGAAAATTTGTATTGAGCATGCTCCAAATCCCAGACCGCTCCCCAAACCTCTCCTGGCCCTCCCTCAGCCCTCAGTGGGTGGAGTGCCGTTTAAATCGGATCCGATAGAAAATCGGACAAAATCAATTGCCATCAGTCCGATTTTCTATTGGATCCGATCAACAAGATCCGTTAGAAAATCAGACCAATGGCATCCGATTTAGTGCATCCGATGCTGTCCGATTTTCATCAGACAGCATCGGACTTAATAAATTCGCAATGTGAAAGCAGCCTAACCCAAAAACATTTCGAGGATGCATTCCCCCATATCCAGTGATAACAAGTATCACAACATATGCCACAGGACGGTATATGAACCGGAAAACCCACATCCAAGAATCACTTGTAGGTATATATAAAAAAGTGGCGCATATTAACCACGAATAATACTTTTTGAGCATGATTACTCACAAATACGCTCACCTAATTACTTTGTTTTCTATGATTTTTAGCAACAAGGGATCAATCAATTGGGACACAATTACATCTGACATCTTACCCCTTATACCTGGGATCATCCTTTAAGAGGTAAGATGATCGACAAGGTTTAAATAAAGTCAAACCCCAAAAATAACAGAGGACACTCATTAGGTTCTTTCTCTTGTTTACAGTGTCCTAATCTGCTGGCAAAAAAACAAGAACAAACCATAAGGTGCGAATAAAAGACCAGCACCATAACATCACAACGTATATCCGCACTATAGGAGACCAACTCCTCAAATAACTGGTGTTACAGACAATTTATATTTCATTGGTTTTAAGAAAAACTATTTTAACCTATATGAATTAGTTAGACTAAGTGTACTATAGTCTAGACACTTTTAAATTTGATTTTATCTTATATATTTTTTATATATATTTTGTCTTAATAAACATCCCGTATATGGGTTATACCAAATTTCAGAAGCTACAATCATTGACATGTAAATAAGGAGGTTTAAGACCCCCATCAATCCTGAGCTACCACTAACTCCAGCAGTTCCCAAGTTCCCATTTTTGGAGAGGAAAGATATTGCCCGATTCATCATTGCACTTGCCATTTTTTGCAGGATTTTTATGTTTTCCTCTTTTTCATTGTTTGCCTCAAATTCATAGTTCCATTTGTGTTTTCTTAAAATATATTTTTTTTGTTCATGTTTTTTTTTTTTAAATTTCTTCACCCCCGAATTGGAGTTCATAGTCTTCAGATGCTATCTCCTGATTCATCGTTAGGAACTTTTTCGAAAAATAATGATGCAAATGTACTCCAGTTCCCAAAACTTTATCTAATGCTTTGACGCAAAGTATATTTTGGCGGAACATGTGTGCTGAAAAGTCACAAATTGAATAAAGAGTAAAAAAAAATTTTTTATTTCGCGCAAACTTTCTTCACCCTGTGCACCATTTTGATGAATTTGGAGCACAAGAACATCAACAAGTAACGCAAGACTAAAGAAAAAGTCTTTAGTCTTGTTTGGACAGTTACCGACATGGTCAACATAGGAAGCTTCAGTAGATCACTGGCTACCATGATAATACCATCAGCACACAGGAGCGTAACTACAATAGGTGCAAGGGTTGCAATCGCACTCAGGCTCTGCAGCCTAGGGGGTCCAAAAACCCATTGGCTATAGAAAAAGACTACAGTAATGTCATTACAGATTTGCAATAATCAAGGGCCCCATTGGAGTTTTTGCTTCGGGGCCCATGAGCTTTAAGTTACACCACTGTCAGCACCCCATTTCCAACCTCTTACGTGTGACTGACACAATGGACAGTTGCATCTCAGGGGTTAGTTAGTAGATGAACGAGGCACTCTCATTAAAGTGATTCCAGTCGGTGAAAGTGTTTTGGTTAGACAATGATCTTCGTCAGTTCCAAAAAACTGGGACCAAGCTGCCTGGGATGGTGGCCGGTGAAATCAGCCAGTATGGCAAAATTTCTGCATACTGGCTACAATTGAGCAAGGTTCATGACTTGCCCTGGCGGGGGTCATGGGATACTGGGAACCGGGCCCTCTGGATGTCGTCGGAGGTGTGGGATGCTGTCACGGTGGCGTGACCAGGCCCATGGTCCCCTATTGGGCAGTCAGTAAAAAAAGGGGGATTTTGGTAAAGGGGTAAAAAGAGAAATAAAAATAAAATAGAGTCTATCGTGACGCCACCCATGGAAGGCGGCTGGTAGGGGCAGCGGCTGTTGTGCGGGATCTCTGGGGATGATGGGAGTGCAGCTGTGATGGTTTAGTTCCCCACGGGAGGAGCAGGCAACCATTAGTCTATGGAGGGAATTGGACCATGGGAGTTCAGGACTTAGCATGCAGAATAACCGACAGACACTGGAGTTGTAGTCTCTGTTACCTTTACTGAAGAGAGTAGCAGGTTCGTCCAGGGCACTGTCCACAAGAGGTGTTAGGGGTCCGGAGCCTGGGAGCAAGTTGGGGTCCTCCACACCTGGCGAGTTCTGAAGCTTCCCTACTGCATTGCTCTCGGTGGGTCCTGGCTCCCTGTAGCTGTGCTGTGACCCTCTCCTGTGTGCTGTCTCTAGCTCATGACAGGCAGCTTGAGCCCTTCTTGGGTTACTCTCCACTGACTACTTCTCCCTGAGCTCTCTGGTGCTGCTGTGTCTCCTGGGCCTCGTGGTGGGCAAGTGACTTGGAATCTCCCGCCCTCCGGTGTTGGCTGCTAGGCCTAAAGTCCCTCACAAACTCGGACTCTGGTGTCCATCCTGCACTCGGTACTGGGGCTAACCGGCACTGGCTCCACTCCCCAGACCTACTGCTCCATTTCCTCAGACCCTCCCCTACGGGTCCCTCACACTGGCTAGTCTACGTCCCCGGACATGGTTTACTCCACTCCAGTCCACAGGACTTCTTCACAGTCCTCCTAGGAACTGAGCTCCTAGCCCCGCCCCCAGACCCGAATTTATAGGAGGGGACCTCCCCTAGAGATCGGGTTTCTGAGCTCCCCCTTCTGGACTGGCGTTGGGAAGGTGTTGTGTGTGTGTGGTTCACCTGGTGTACCTTCCCTTGCTTCCAAGCACCGCATGGTCCCCTGAGGAAGACAACGCTATTGTGGCAACTGGACCCTGGGGTGCCACATTCCCCCTTGGTTAATTTCAGTACTCCTGGATTGAGGAAACACTTTTGTAGACACAAAGACATAAAATGACAATACAATGAATAATGAACAGAGTCTCAAAAGGAAAAAGTGCAAAAACCAAAGTGACAGAGCCTCATAAGTGAAAAATTACAAAAACCTAGAAAATGTGTAGAAAACAGTCACTATGGCGCCTAGTCCTTTCACCGTTTGCTGGAGAAAAGTTATTTAATAAAGTGTCTTTGCCACAACCAGTCCCGTGGCTAATGGTCCATATATAGTTAAAAGTTCAAGAATTATCAAAAGTTCATACAGAAAGTCCTGTTCGCACCGTACGCTTGGGGGTTGCATTGTTACTTAGTTACTTGAAGACACACATATTTACACAGTTGCATAAAAGGAAAAACATATTTACATTGTAACCCTTGTTACACTTGTCTATTTCTTTGGCTAGCTATCCCTGTAATGGGCTGGAGCCTGGCCTATATTACTACGTGTGGACCTACGCAGTATAGGTGTCTCTGTTGGGCTATTTTGGTCTGTAGTGTCTACTACTGGTGGGGTGTGTGCACTAATTGCTGCTCCTGGTGTGGATCTGAGTGGTTCTGGCATGGAAGCGGTTTGACTCTGGCTCACCATGGGACTGACAGGTTCACCAACAGCAAGGGGCTGACTCTCTGGCTCCGGTCCTGGTGCTGGTTCTTCAGTACTTCTTGGGGTCTGTACAGTTGGTGGTGCTGCCACTTGAGGGAAGGTCAGTACAGGGACTACAATAGCCCCATTGATCTGAGTCCAGGTCTTGGGGAAGTCTCTAAGTACGGTGTGTATCATCTCTTCTTTCCATGGCTGAGACTGGGGTATGGCCAAGGACTTTTCTTGGCTCTTCAGCTGCCCGGGGCATCGTTTTAGGTGATCTCTAGAGATGGTGGCAGAGGTTTCTCCCCCATCCTTGCTGATTAGGCAGACCTTCGTGGGGTCAAAGTGGAAAGGCATCATGGTGTAAGGCTCTGCCTCCCACTGGTCATCCAATTTGTGGGTTCGCCTCTTTCTCTTTAGGACCTTCTCACCTGGTGCTAAAGGGGTTGCAGGAGCATTCCGGTTGTAGGCTTTCTCCTGACTCTCTCTGGCTTGGGACAGGTTCCTCTCTATGCACTCCTGCACTTGGCGGTACCTCTGTTGGCGTTCTGTGTTGTAGTCTGTAGAGGTTGTCCTCTGGTGTCAGCACACCCATTTCTAGGTCAATAGGCAGTTTGCCGGGTCTTGCTCTTATCAAGAAAGCGGGGCTGAAGTTGGTGGAGTTCACCGTGATGTGGTTGTACAGGTCCACTAGATCTGGCAGCTTCTCTGGCCACATGTTCCTCTCTTATACTGGGAGTGTTTTTAGCAGATCCATCACCACTTGGTTCATCTTCTTGCACATACTGTTTGTCTGGGGATGATACGACGTGGTTCTGATCTTCTTGCACCCATACGGGTTGCAGAACTCCTGGAATACCTCGGCCTCAAAGGCTGGACCTTGGTCTGTCAGTACCCATTCAGGGTAGCCGTGGGGTCTACAGAAGTGCTCTTGGAAGGCTTGTGCTGTGGTCCTTGCTATCAGGTCTTTCACAGGCACCACCACCAAGAACTGGGAGTATTGGTCCACTATTGTGAGGGCGTATATGTAGCCAGACCGGTTTGGGGTCAACTTGACATGATCCAGGGCCACTGGCTTTAGGGGCTGTTTGGTGATGATGGGTTGCAGCGGGGCCCACTGGCTGTCACTGTCCTTTCTTCAGAGGCTGCAGGGGCCGCAATTACTGCACCAAATCTTGATGGCTGCCCTCAAGCCGACCCAGTAAAACCTCTCACGCAGTAGCACTTCCAGCTTCTTCCACCCAAAGTGCTCGGCCCTGTCGTGGTAGGCTTCCAGGATCATTTGGGCATCTCTCTTCAGGACCACTATCTGCCGCACTAGCTCTTGGGACCTATGGTTGATGTGTCACCTGCACAGTTTGCCCACATAGATGAATTGTCTGCCTCGTTCTTTCTAACTCACACCATGGCTGTGGGATACTCGGATCCTGGGTGTTGCTTAAAGGGATTGTCACTGGTGGCCGGTGCCCAGGCCCGAAGCCTTGGTGGTCGCTGAAAATTGTTTAAAATAAAAGAAATAAAATGAAATAAAGTTTGACGCCACCTATAGTACCTGGTAATGATACCAGCGCTGCTTTCAGTCCTCCGAGGATGATGGTAGGCAGCTGGATGGTGATGCTCTCCGCAGGTGGAGCAGGATCCCCGGGGCAGTGATGAATGAGTGGGTTCTTCACTGGAAGGCGGCTCTGCAGGTGGAGGCTTGATACAGACTCTGCTGTTGAGACTGGAATGCAGTTTACCCGGTGTGATGGAAATGAGACACCAGACACAGTTCAAGCTCTGCATGTAATTTTCAGGCAGCTTACAGGTATACAGTCACGCGAAGCTGGCCTGGGTAGTCACCAGAGGATGAAATGTCTCTCTGAGGCCCTCAGTGGTGTTCCTGCTGGTTTCTCCCTCTGTCCTCACACTGCGCTGTTTCTCCTGTCCTTCCTAGCACTTCCCCTTGCACAGAGCCCTTCGCCGGTCCCCACAGGTCATACTATAGGTAGTCCTTAACTAAGGGGCTCATGACCCTATACTGGGACCTTTTGGGATGTATGCCAGGGCACGACTCCCTTAAGTAGCTCGTGTTCTGTCGGATTGGAGGCTCAGGGCTGAACTTCTGCACCGCTCTTGGAGCCGGTCCTCCATTTCTGGACTGGGTCCTTCTGACCGGGTATTGTGCTGGACCAAATTAGGGTGTTAGCTGACACCTGAGGATCCCCCTTCAGTCTAGGTCACCGTCATTTCTGGTTCCCTCCTCTGTGCCACTCGCAGGGTCTCCTCTTCTTCTCTCTCCCCTCACGAACTGCCTAACATCTATTCCCGCTATTCACTATCCACCTAAACTCCACCCACCGGGATCGGTTACCTAGCAACGGGTCAACCAATGGATCCTCTGGCTCTAGGTGTGTGAATGCGCGTGGTGAGGGCCCCAGATTACCATCCCAATCCCCTGGTCACAGGGATACTACACACTCTGGTCTGGGTGCAGTACCCCTCCATGGCGCTCTTACCAGTGGGGCGCCACATTTCCACAGTTGCTGCGCCTCTGCCGGGGCATCTGCGCCTGGTATGCATCAACTTCTTGTAGCAGTCCCTTGACCAGGCTGATGGCGGGGTCACTGTCTTGCGTCTCTACTCAATTGTGTTGAGGCAGCGGGTCCAAGGTGGCCTCCTGCTTTCCAGGCCACTTGTCCCTTACTTCGTGGGAACACTGGGATACGTTCTTGCGGTGGTAGCTCCACCTCCTCCAACTCTTCTGGGTCTATTCCTGTGTCTGGCAGATGGGGCATTCTGGACAAGGTCAGCGTTGGCATTCTTGTGCCCTGGCCGGTATTTGATGGTGACGTTTTAGTTGGAGAGCCAGGCCATCCAGCGATGTTCCAGCGCACCTAACTTGGCGGTCTCTGGGTGGGTCAGGGGGTTGTTGTCCACGTAAATGGTGATGGTGAACTTTGTGGTAGCCAGATAGTGCTTGAAGCGTTTTCTCACTGTCACCACAGCCAGGAACTCTAGCTTGAAGGAGCTGTAGTTGTCGGGGTTCCTCTCTGTAGGCTGAAGCTTCCTGCTGGTGTAGGCAATTACTCTCTCTTTGCCTCTCTGCACTTGGGACAATACGGCTCCCACTCCCACATTGCTGGCATTGGTGTACAGTACGAATGGCTGTTTTTTGTCGGGGTATGCCAGGATCTTGAATGAGTCTTCCTCTCTGGCCTCCCATTTCAGTGGGGGGCTCGGGCCCCTTGTCTTTTTGGGCTGGCCTACCAGGAGGTCTTGCAGAGGCGCGGTCATCTTGGTGAAACCTTTGATGAACTGCCTGTAGTAGCCTACCAGCCCGAGGAACTGCCGCACCTCCTTGAGGGTGTTGGGTCTTGGCCAGTCCTGGATTGCAGTGACCTTGTCGCGGTCCGGGGACACACCTTCTGAGCTTGCTTTGTCGCCTAGGTACTGCACCTTGGGTTTGAGAAAGTGGCACTTGGATGGCTTCATTTTCATGCTGAACTTGGACAGCGCCTCGAAGATTTCTGCCAGATGTTTCAGGAGATCTTCATACGTCCTGGCATAGATTATGACATCATCGAGGTACAGCAGCACAGTTTCAAAGTTCTTATGTCCCAGGCAACACTCCATCAACCTCTGGAATGTTCCTGGTGCATTGCAGAGCCTAAATGGCATACAATTGAACTCGTAGAGGCCCATCGGGGTTGTGAAGACTGTCTTCTCCTTATCAGCGTCTGCTACAAAAACCTGCCAATACCCACTGTTGAGATCTGGTGTGGAAAAATAGTTAGCAGTTCTGAGGGCAGCTAATGGCTCCTCTATCCTGGGTAATGGATAAGCATCTTTATGTGTAATGCGATTAATCTGCCTATAGTCAACACACATTCTCATTGTACCATCTTTCTTCTTTACCAGGGCTATTAGTAAATACCACGTGCCTTTTTGCCACATTATGGATGTATAGGATTCCACTTATTATTCAACTTAAATTAATGTATTGGTAATCCATATTTGTGACATAATTTGGGATTTCACATAAAGAGGACAATCGCAAGCATACATATGTCAACCAAGAAAAAAAGCGACTCAAGTCCAATATTCAAAAGTGCTTTATTGATATTATGTGTGAATACTTAAAGAACCAAGCTTAAAACCAAATGGCAGGGAAGTTGGGGAATGTGGGAAGATCAATAAAGTGCATACATTTCATATTACATAGCCATTGGGATATGGTATATTACCTTAACATAGATCATTATAACAATTGTAATATTGCAAAATTCATAGTACAAAAAACCTTGCAATCACTACAGGGCCCTAGGTGCTCTGGCAATTCATGATAGGTGGCATATAGTATTGTTGGGATGGACACTATATTAACTAATCCCTGTGTTAAAGAAGTTATTGTCTGGCGCCAAGGGCTTGGGGTACTCAAATCCCAGGCGTAGTGGTACGGAGATGGCACGGGTGGCGGTGCCTGAGTCCATACCCTTAGGCAGACAATAAAAAGAGAAAACAAATTAATAAATAATAAAGTTGTCAGTCGTGACGCCACCTGTAGGTCCGGTGATGGCACCTGCGCTGCTGGGAACTCTGGGTGATGGGCAGCAGCAAGGTGTTGTAGCTCTCTACAGGAAGAGCGGGTTCCCCGGGGCTGTAGGTTGATAATGATGGAATAGGGCAGCGCTGTTGGAATGGAGCTGCGCAGCTTCTGCAGTGTGGTGCAAGGCAGGTAAATCACAGTTTATTCATAAGAAACACAGACACGTTGCTCACTGTGAACGGGTACTTTACTCCAGTAATCTGCAGTGTTACAGTGTAAACAGTTGTTTCAGTCAGGGTAGTGGACCGGGTGGTCCTGGCAGTGAGTAATGTCCCTCCAAAGCTCTGCTGGTGTTCCTTCTCTATCACTTTCTCTGTCCTTTCTCTGTGGTGCCCTGCACAATCTCACTTCTTGAACCAGGCCCGTCGGGTGATATGGGAACCCTTTATCTCTCCAAAGGGGACACAACCCTGTTTAGTGCTTCTGGTGGAGACTGTGCACGGTGTAGGGCGGTTGGATCGTGCTCCTAAGAAGACATCGACCACGCCGGTAATGTGCGGATCAGGGATGGACCTCTGATCCACGTCAGAGCCGGTACTGCGCCTCGGACTGGGCCAGGGTATTTGGTTACCCTCTATCTGCCCCTTTCTCTTCTGGGTCACCAGGGTGAGGTGCCCTCCCCGTTACTTCTCCTGTTCTTCTGTTACTCTTTACTCTTCACTGTTCTTACTTTTCACTGCTCTACTGTTCTTCTGCTACTCTTCCTACTTTCCCCACTCACTATATCACCTAGCTTCTCCTCCCACCAGGACCGGTTACCCTTGTAACGGGCTTCTGATTGGTCCCCTATCACTAGGTGTGTGTGTGTGGTGCTGGAGCTTCAGGCTTCTATTACCCCCTACCAAGACAAAGCATACTGACCCTTCTGTTAGGGGTGCAGTACCCTTTTGACTAGCGGGGCGCTACATTATCTCATATACTTTATACCTTCATCCATTTTTTCTCTAGAAGCCATTTGTGTGTTATCATGTTCTATTGTCATTTATAACTCTGACCAGAGTTCTATTTGGCAGAAATAGGTGAGAACCGAGGATAAGGTAGATTCTCAGAGAAAGACACAAAATAACATTTCCTCCCTATCTTTTATCCCATAACCAGTATTGTAATTCAAGGCCAAACTGGCCACATGAATGTCTTAGTCAGCCAAACCTCTATAATCTTTTGTTTTCAATCCTCAGAAATTACTGTAAAACTGTCAACAATTCATATCTGTCCAAAACGCCCCACCATTATGACACGTATCAATCTGTTTTTAGAGACTTCAGAAACCTATAAGCCCTTGTTACAAATAAGACAAACAGGAGAACAATATGAGCTTTGTTGCTTATAAAATATTACATATTTATTAGAGGAAAACAATCAAATCAAGAGCAGGTGAACGTAAAGGCACAGCACAAAACATTGGTACCAAGACTAAATACAAGCAATCAGGGTTTTACATACAATGAGAGATGCTAGGCATAGTTATTGTATAGTACAGGTTGTTTACAGGGTAGGTTTAACAGAAATTGTCACATATCATATAAATCCATTATTATCTTAATTCTGCCCTAAACCTGCAAAACCTGAGATAAAAACCTCAATTGCCTCGCATCATGAAGTGCATTCCCTTAAGCGAGTAATAGCAGCATACCAAATAAAGTGCCTTGTGCAGAGAAGGGTTACCCCTTGTGCCGGACCCCAAACGCACGTTTCGCCAGGGGCGGAACTACACTGGTGCGGCTGGTGCAGCCGCACCAGGGCCCCGACCGGTTAGGGGGCCCCTTCAAGCCTGGAGGGGGGCCCCCAGCCGACCCCCACGAGCCGCCGTCACCAGGCGGGAGAGCGCGGTTCTCCCAGAGCAGCGGCGGCTCTCCCAGAAGCAGCGGCGGCTCTCCCAGAAGCAGCGGTAAGAGAGCTCTGTCCCAGCACCAGCACCCCCCCCCCCGGTCCACACCTGCACCAGGGCCCCCGGGGGTGACGGTCCGCCCCTGCGTTTCGTGTATTGATAGAAAGTGCTTCGTCAGTGGAGGTCACGTTCACCTACTCTTGATTTGATTGTTTTCCTCTAATAAATTATTAGATATTATTGTTCTCCTGTTTGTCATATATTCATAATGAGCTGCTAGCTGTAATCCAGTGGCAACACTGGTACAGCCTTTTTTCTAAAAACGCCTCATGGATATTCTGTATATACTTGTTACAAATAAGCAGTGTGACTCTCTCTTGTAAAGACCTGGACTTCTTATTGAGCGTCTTCAGAACACGGTATACCAGTGCCGATCCCTATAAACTTTCAGTCTAGCCTGGGTGACCTGTCTCCCCCATCTTCAACACCTGTATAACTATATAAGTGTATCCACAGACCTAGCCTGTATAATTGCAGAAAAGTACCTTTCAATATTGAATTGAATAGCTGTATATCAGTTGTTTTAAAATTACACATGTCGTATTGCTGATATCGACACACATTACCTTATAATTTAATTTATATTGAAAGGTACTTTTCTGTAATTATACAGGCTAGGTCTGTGGATACACTTATATAGTTATATAGGCATTAGTCAATATAGTGTCCATCACAACACCCACACTCCCCGGCTTCCCCGGCTATTTGGTTTTAAGCTTGGTACTCTACCTATCCCCACATAATATCAATAAGGTTTTTGCACTTCTAAATACATAATTGCCAGTTCGGCGCTGTATGTGTAGAGCCCACTGGGAAGGGTGCTCAGTACCGGACCGGGGTACTGCTGGGGAAATCACAGCGGTCTTGGTCCGGACCGTGTCCCGGGTTCTCACAAGTAAAAGGGATATTTACAAGAATTAGTTTGTCGTGACGCCACCCACGGGTTGTGGTCAGTAAGGGGACCACTTCCTCTGCCAGGAGGATGGAGGGATAGATGGGCTGCAGCTGGATGGATGAGCCCGCCGCGGGTCAGGCTGCTCCTGGCAGGGTAAAAGGTGTGTAATGCACAGTTCAGAATACCTGGAATCAGACACGGAAACTGAAGCAGGGTTCACCGGGTTTACTCTCAAGTTCTTCAGTGCAAGCAGTTTACAACACAGTTCACAGTACAGTTCAATTCACAACTTCATTAACTCCGGACACTTGAACCCTCTGCAGCCAGGCTGTCGCTCTGAGACCCCTCACTCCTTCTATATGTCCTTTCAGGCTTGTTCTTTCTCTCTGTTCTTCCTGCGGATTGTATGGCGGCAGCTCGGCCCCTTGTATGTAGCTTCCCCCTGTGTGTGTGGGCGGTAAGCCGGATCCTCTTGGATGCTGCTGAGCCTCCAACCCTGTAGTAGGAACACGGATCTGGAATCTGTGTTCCCCTCCGGTTTGTCTGGGAAGCCGGTGTGTAACTTCAGTCCTCCTCAGATCCGACACTCTGGTGCTAGCCTAGCCTGCAGTAACTCTGTCTTTCAAAGTGTTAGCAGGCTCCTTCTATTCCGTGTGACTTCCAGATGCAATCAGGGAATCTATCCTGCCTGTAGTTGGTTGGTGCTACCATGTTCCTCGGACCCAGTGATGCTGGTCAGGTCTCTGTCCTCACACTCCCTTGGGATACCGGCTATGGATGAGCTTTCTCTCCATGGAACGGTGTCTCTGTGGATTCTGCCTATCCAGGGAGTCCAATTCCACCGGGATGTGTCACTGTCTGTCTGGTCTTGGCTGCTCGGCTCACTCTGGCCTACCGTGTATTTACAGCTCAGCCTACCTTGGCCTACTAACTCCTTCCTCCTCTTTTCCTCTATTTGTACTGTCTGTCAGCTGACCTCCCTTCCTTCCCACCCACTTTCCTCTAAACCCCACCACCCCTTGCCCGCCTAGAGTCCCGGGCTCCGGGTTGGGTGCTGTGCTCCTGTGGGTGTGTGTGCTGTGAGGGTGTTTGTTGCACAAACTACCTACCTTCTGCATGGCTGCAGTTCCCTATGTGGCCACCCTGGTCGCAGGGGCGCCACATACGCGAATCCCAGAATGCACCACGGCACTTTCACTTGTGCAGGCGCAGTTCGTGGCGCCTCCCAAATGACATAATGTCACTGCTATTCTGCCACTGATCTCCCAGCGGTGGCAGCCGCTCATCTCCTCCCGCCGGGAGGTCAGCGGCGCCTGATGCTGTTTTCCCAACGGAATAGCAGTTAGTGGCGGGCGGGCATTTTTAAATCTCCCACCAATACCACCGGGTAGCGTGCGACCAGTCAGCTGAGCAGCGCGGTATTGGCGGGAGATTTACAGCTGGCCGCTAATACTATGCTGCTCAGCTGCTAGCGCTATTGGCGCCACATTTCAATACCGCTAGCAGCTGATGTGATTGGTTAGCACTGTATGGTGGCTCAGTGGTTAGCACTGTATGGTGGCTCAGGGGTTAGGACTGTGCGGTGGCTCAGTGGTTAGTACTGTGCGGTGGCTCAGTGGTTAGCATTGTACAGTGACTCAGTGGTTAGCACTGTACGGTGGCTCAATGGTGAGCACTGTATGGTGGCTCAGAGGTGAGCACTGTATGGTGGCTCAGTGGAGAGCACTATATGGGGGCTCAGTGGTGAGCAATGTATGGTGGCTCAGTGGTTAGCACTGTATAGTGGCTCAGTGATGGGACGCAGGGACACGGGAGGCAGAAGGCACAGGGGAGGCAGGGGAACAGGAGAAGAAGAAGGCACAAGGTAGGCAGAAGGCACGGGGGAGGCAGAGTCATAGGGAGAGACAGCACACACAGGGAGAGACAGCGCACACAGGGGCTGAGAGCACACAGAGCGGAGAGAAAGGCACAAGTAAGAGAGAGCACACAGTGGGAGAGACAGCACAGAGTGGAGAGAGCACACAAGGGGAGACAGGCACAGAGACTGCCCTCCTGTTGCAATAGCATCGGGCCTATTTCTAGTTTGACTATAAATTGGACTTAAAGGGAACCAACCACCCCCAATGACCCCCCCGGACTATTAATATGGCTCCCTACACCCAGCACATACATGTGCTGCAATGTTTTTTGCTAAAAAAACTGGTTTTTAAAAGTAAAGATAATGCTTTATAAAGTTTCAAACGAAGTGACGGTTGGGCATTACTTACATGTGGCTAAAGCCGGGTTGCAGCTGCCACTCATTCTCCTCTCTCCCCTCACAGCCGTAACGGCCAGCCCTTTTTGCAGCGTCACAGCCTGGTGCACGGGCTCGCATGCCCGTGCACACGTCATCAGCTACAGCCGGGTAGCGAGCGCGCGCTCTGACTTCCACAGCCGAGCGCAGGAAGTCAGAGCGCGCGCTCGCTACCCGGCTGTAGCTGATGACGTGTGCACGGGCATGCGAGCCCGTGCACCAGGCTGTGACGCTGCAAAAAGGGCTGGCCGTTACGGCTGTGAGGGGAGAGAGGAGAATGAGTGGCAGCTGCAACCCGGCTTTAGCCCCATGTAAGTAACGCCCAACCGTCACTTCGTTTGAAACTTTATAAAGCATTATCTTTACTTTTAAAAACCAGTTTTTTTAGCAAAAAACATTGCAGCACATGTATGTGCTGGGTGTAGGGAGCCATATTAATAGTCCGGGGGGGTCATTGGGGGTGGTTGGTTCCCTTTAAGTCGCTTTTTTTCTTGGTTGACATTTACCAGTGGAGCTGCCCATAGGCTGCAACTATGTCTGATTACCCCAGCCTCCTTCATCTCCCATAGCATCTCTTTGGCACATTGGTAGTGGGCTGGCAGTATAGGTCTGTACCTCTCTTTGATGGGTGGATGGTCCCCTGTGGGTATATGATGTTGCCCCCCTTTTGCCTGCCCAAAGTCTAAAGGGTGTTTGCTGAAGACCTGTTCAAACTCTTGGACCACCCGGTATACTCCATGCTTCTGGTGTAAGGGGGTGGAGCTGCTGCCTACATGCAGTGTCTTCCACCAGTCCTGCAGCTTCCCCTTAGGGCCATTGTCCTCCACCTGTTCCACAGCTGTGATAGCATTGTGTTACATATTGACTGCCTTGCTGTATGGAAGTGCTGCTGCTGTGGTTTAAATTAAGCCTTTTTTTTCCCCTGCTCTCAGTGTGGAGAGAGGAAGCTAATGAGCGGGAGCTGAGAGTGCAGGTGTGTGTAATGAATATGACTCATGCTTAGGTGAGCTGAGGGGTGTGTCTAGGCTGGTTGCTCCCCACCCCTCGGCCATAAATGGGTCCGCTCACATCCATCTGATGTCGCTGATTCAGTTCACTGCTATTCTGTGACCCTGGAGTGCAGACGTGATCTCAAGCTGCTGCTGTTTTCCCATTGGAGGTTGCTGGGTTCCGTGGTCCGTGGGTGGAGGTAGGAGCCTTATTCCTAGGGCTTCTTAGGAGTTTTAGGGTCTTAGGCTGGGGGCTTGGATCTCCTCACCTTCAGAGGTACCTCCGAGTACAAGGCGAGTCAGGGATCCCAGTATCAGTGCCAGAGCAGGCTCCCCTTACTCCCTATGCCCAGCTCAATCCTACTTCTGGGCACCCCGCCCCCCCAGCGTGACACACTATTACTGACTGTATACAGCTTGGAAATGGTAGTGACTTGCCCCGGCGGAGGCTGTGGAGTACTAACCACTGAGCCACCCGCGCAGTACTAACCACTGAGCCACCGCGCAGTGCTAACCACTGAGCCACTGCTAACCACTGAGCCACCGCGCAGTGCTAGCCACTGAGCCACCGTATACTCTGCTAGCCACTGAGCCACCTGTATACACACAATTAATTTCACCGCACTCCCCTAACTATTAGTAAATAAACTATATATGGATTCTAGACTACCCGATTCTTTAGAATCGGGCCGCCATCTAGTCTAATATATCAAGCTGAATGTGTGTATGTATGTGTGTGTGTGTGTATATCCGGGATTGGCATCTACACTGTCGCAACTACAGCCACAAAAGTTTGCACAGTCACACGTCTGGACCCAGAAGCGTCATAGGCTATGTTGTGAGGCGAAATTTTAACCCCGCGCGTTCCAATTCACCAAACAATTTTGGCCCTATCTACATAATGGAAAGAAAGTGACAGTTACCAGTTGACAATTGTGAATGAGAGGGGGTAATGACAGCGCCAAAGACTAACAGCATATACCAGCATATAGTCTCTAAGGTGGGGTCCTGACATGGAATATTCACCACGCACGGGGACATGTATACACACCACATGCACACAAAGAGTAACAGCTAAGGTGGAGCCCCAACATTGGATACTCACCATGCACCTGAACACACACACACCACAAAGAGACACACACAACACAGAGACACACACCACACAGACACCCCCCCCACAGGGACACACACACATACACACCCTATAGGGACACATGCACTCACCCCACAGGGACACACACACCACAGGGACATACACACATACACACCCCACAGGGACACAAAGACCCCATAGGGATGGACACACACCACAGAGACACCCCTACCCCCACAAGGACACACACCACAGGGACACCCCTACCCCCCCCCAAAAGGGCACACACCACAGAGACCCCCCCACAGGGACACACGCACACCGCTGGGACACACATACACTTCTCAAAGTATTGTAGATGTTCATTTTTTATTTTTGTTTAAAATAAACCTAATAGCCTATTTCCTCCCCCCCCCCCCCACCGTCTTGCATATTTAAGCGGTGCAGCAGGAGGTTTCAGCATAAATGGGTCACTAGTTTTCAGAGAGGAGATTGATTTTCTGTTTGAAAGCTCTTCCACATTCTTTGAAATCACTTCAGTGTAACATCGCACATACTAACTACAGCCGCTCCCACGAGGGAAAGGCAATGTTCCCTGGGGCCATTATTTCAGTCAATTTAATACTGAAACATATATATGTTGTGAGACGGTAGCCGGGGTTGTCATGGACGGCCGGTACGTCTCCCCCAGGTTGTGCGCCCTCCATGGGTAGAAAAGTAATCCAGTCCAGGGTTTGGAGGTTTTTTCCCTCTTCCCAGAGAGGAAGGCGTTAAGAGGAGGCAGGAACACTGGGTGTGGGTCCTTGAGTTGGGAGTGAACACAACTCCCTGGGATTCTGATGAGGAAGGATATTCTGAGTCAGGCCGCAGACCTAGTGGCGGATAGACTTCTGGGAAAGCAGCGAGGAGCGGCCCCTGAAGGAAGGGGACCGGAAAGCTCTTTTGGACTATTGTTTTTTTGTCTCTTCTGTTGGTGGAATAAAACCCGTGTGCAGTGACCCGTGGTGCCCGGATCCCTTGTCTCCGCCGTGCCGCCGCTACCTCACATATGGTGGAGAATGCGGGCAAGCCCGGCCCGGTGAGATGTAGCCGGCGCTACTGTTGCCCTCAGTTCCGGTGGGACAGTGACTGTGTCATGAGGCTAATGAGCGGCTGGTAAGTGAGAGGAGCCGCCAGTTTCTTGTGGGGTGCCCGGAGCCCATGTCCTGGATCCGGCCGGCTACGCTGCAACCTACACCCGCTGCCAGCATGGAGGAGTTGCTCAAGCACCTGGTGTTGGCCCAGCAGCAGCAACAGGAAGCTCAGCAGCAGCAGGAGAGGAGGCACCAGGAGCAGATGGCCCTGCTGACCGAGGCTGTGCGGGCCAGACCGAGGGATCCGCCCCGAGGACCCAGTGACGAAGGCTGCGTCCGGAAGGCGGTAAGACAAGCGCTTCAAAAAATGACCCCGGGGGAGGATGTGGAAGCGTTCCTAGCAGTGTTCGAGCGAGTGGCAGAGCGCGAGAGACTGCCGGTCGCTCAGTGGGCCGAGGTACTGTCACCTTATTTGATTGGAGAGCCCCAGAAAGCATATCTGGACCTCTGTACAGAGGACGCCCTGGATTATAGGGTCTTGAAGGGCGAAATTCTTGCTCGGACAGGGGTTAATACGTATGTGCGGGCGCAGCGGGTGAACCAGTGGTTCTATGACGAAACCAAACCAGCCCGGTCCCAGGCCTATGACTTGCTACATTTGGTAAAAAAATGGTTGCAGCCTGAGACCCTGAGCCCGGCTCAAATGGTGGAGAGGGTGGTGGTTGATCGCTTTGTACGCACTTTACCTGTCTCCATACAACGATGGGTAGGCCAGGGCGACCCGAGTACTCTGGATCAAGTGGTGGGCTTGGTAGAGCGACACGTGGCTACGCAGGACTTAATCCGGGACTCTGGGACTTTGCGTGCCGCCCGTCGTACCGCCCCCTCCAAGCCTCAGGCCCGGGCCCCACCGCCGACATCCGTACAAGAGTCCGCACCCGCCCCGTTCGAGGCCTCTCCAGCCATCTCTGAGGTCAGGAAGGCTATGTACCCCAAACGACAACCCATCCAGGGGGCTTCCATCCCTATCAGATGTTGGCGGTGCCAGCGGGTGGGACATATGGCAGCCCAGTGTCCCCTCACGACGGAGCCCATGGATTGCGAGGTTGGCCGCCGGGGTTCCCTGTATGCGCAGGCGGTGTGCACCGCGGACATGGTTCGCCCAGAGACCGAGCCCCACTTATGCCAGATACAGGTTAATGGTTGTCCGGTGACGGGCCTGTTGGACTCCGGAAGCCTAGTGACCCTGGTGCGATCCACCCTGGTGGCGAAAGTAAAAGTCACCGGACGTACCGTGGGGGTGGTTTGCATACACGGGGATCGTAAGGATTATCCCACGGGGGTTGTCACCCTCACGGCACCCTGCGGACAGGTGCAGCATGAGGTGGGGATTGTGCACTCTCTTCCCTATGATGTGATCCTCGGAAGGGATCTGCCTTTGTTCTGGACTCTATGGAAGGGGTCCTCTAAGTCCCCTCAGGTAATGGACGGTCCAGGGCCTGAGCCTGACGATCCCGAGTCCGGGACGCCTGCCGTAGGGGTGACCATGTTAGGGACAGAGTGTGAACCCGATAGGGCTCCCCTAGAGGTGTTGGCAGGAGAGACCGAGACGGCCGAGACGGTCCCGGAGTTGGAGGCTTCCCCGGATACTTTCGGGACGGCCCAACTCCAGGATCCGACCTTGGCAATCGCCCGGGGTCGAGTGACGGTAATCGATGGGATAGCCCAGGTGCCGGGTACCCAGGAAAGGTACCCCCATTTTGCTCTCAAGCAAAACTTGCTATACCAGGTGGATGAGATACGGGGCGAGGTGATCGAACAGTTGTTGGTGCCCCAGCCGTATCGCCGGCGAGTCCTCGACCTGGCCCACAAACACCTGATGAGTGGCCACCTAGGGGTCAAGAAAACGCAAGAGCGAATCTTGCAGAGGTTCTATTGGCCCGGGGTTTTTGGTGAGGTGAAACGGTTCTGTGAAACCTGCCCGGAGTGCCAGCTTACCGCACCCCTGGCACACTTCCGCAGCCCGTTGGTGCCGTTACCTATTATAGAGGTACCGTTTGAAAGGATAGGGATGGATTTGGTGGGGCCCCTCGTAAAGTCTGCTCGAGGGCACCAACACATCCTGGTGATTGTGGACTATGCCACCCGTTATCCAGAGGCGATACCCCTCAGACATACGGCGGCTAAGCTGATTGCTCGGGAGTTGTTTGCTGTGTTCTGCCGGGTGGGGTTGCCCAAGGAGATTCTTACGGATCAGGGGACCCCATTCATGTCCAAGGTAACCAAAGAGCTATGCCGGCTACTCCAGATCAAGCAGTTACGTACGTCTGTGTATCATCCTCAAACGGACGGTTTAGTGGAGAGGTTCAATAAAACCCTCAAAACCATGCTAAAAAGGGTGATATCCAAAGACGGTAAAGACTGGGACATGTTGCTTCCCTACCTGATGTTCGCCGTCCGGGAGGTGCCACAGTCCTCCACGGGGTTTTCGCCTTTTGAATTATTGTACGGGCGACATCCCCGGGGACTGTTGGACCTGGCAAAAGATACGTGGGAGCAAGAGCCCACCCCCCATAAAAGTGTGATCGAACACATTCTGGGGATGCAGAACCGCATAAGTGCGGTCATGCCGATCGTGAGAGAGCACTTACAGGAGGCTCAGGCCGGCCAGAGCGGCCGCTACAATAGACAGGCCACCGTGAGGTCTTTCAACCCAGGGGATCGAGTGTTGGTATTGGTCCCCACCGCTGAAAGCAAGTTCCTAGCCAAGTGGCAGGGTCCCTACGAGGTTAAGGAACAAGTCGGGGCGGTCAACTACAAAGTGTTGCAACCCGGAAGGAGGAAACCTGAGCAGATTTACCATGTCAATCTGTTGAAGCCCTGGAAGGACAGGGTAAGCCTGATGGGGGAGCTTTTTCCCTCTCCCTCTTCTTCTGGTCATTCGCCCCCGGGTCCTGCGACCTCCGGAGGGGACATACCGGAAGTCAAGATCGGAGAAACCCTTACCAAACAACAGAGGCGGGAAGCCCGACGGCTAGTTCAGCAGAACCCGGATGTTTTCTCTGAATTACCCGGTCGTACCAGTCTAATACGCCACGACATTGTCACCGAGCCTCAGATGAAGGTACGCCTGAAGCCATACCGGGTACCGGAGGCTCGGAGACAAGCCATCTCCGTGGAGGTGAAAAACATGCTTCGCCTTGGGGTCATCGAAAAATCCAAGAGCGAATGGGCCAGTCCCATTGTCCTAATACCTAAACCCGATGGTTCCTTGAGATTCTGTAATGACTTTAGGAGACTGAACGACATATCCAAGTTCGATCTCTACCCCATGCCCCGGGTGGATGAGCTGATAGATCGGCTGGGACAGGCGCAGTATTTCACCACGCTTGACCTAACCAAGGGGTACTGGCAGGTGCCCCTGACGGAGTCCGCCAAGGAGAAAACCGCTTTTGTTACGCCCGAGGGTCTCTTCCACTATGTCGTTCTGCCTTTTGGGTTGCATGGCGCCCCGGCCACATTCCAGAGGTTGATGGACGTAGTGCTGGAACCTCACCAGGCATATGCGTCAGCGTACCTTGACGATATCATCATTTACAGCACCGAGTGGCAGACCCAGTTGGACCAGGTCCAGGCGGTGGTGGACGCGCTTCGAACAGCGGGATTGACGGCCAATCCTAAGAAATGTGCTTTGGGGCTTACAGAGGCCCGTTACTTGGGGTACGTGATAGGGCAAGGGGTCATCAAACCCCAAATCAACAAAGTGGAGGCAATCCACACGTGGCCTAGACCCCTAACCACAAAGCAGGTCCGAGCTTTCCTGGGTATTGTGGGGTACTATAGGAGGTTTGTCCCCAATTTTGCGAGTCTCTCGGCCCCATTGACGGACCTTCTAAAGGGAAAGAAGTCTGTCATGGTGCGCTGGACTCCGCAGGCCGAAGACTCATTCCGGACCCTAAAGGGGGTCCTGTGTGGACAGCCCGTGCTCGTGAACCCCGATTTCCGAAAGGAGTTCGTTGTCCAAACGGATGCCTCGGAGGTCGGCCTCGGGGCCGTGCTGTCCCAGGTGATCCAGGGGGAGGAACACCCGGTCACATACTTGAGTCGGAAACTCACCCCTCCCGAACGGAACTACAGCGTAGTGCAGAAAGAGTGCCTGGCCATCAAGTGGGCCTTGGAGTCCCTCCGCTACTACCTGTTGGGACGGCAGTTCCGCCTGGTTACGGACCACTCTCCACTGGTGTGGATGAGGTCCGCCAAGGAACGGAATGCACGGGTCACCCGGTGGTTCCTGTCCCTACAAAACTTTCGGTTCACGGTGGAACACCGAGCCGGTAGGTGGCAGGGCAACGCGGATGCCTTGTCCCGCGGTCCGTGTTTGCTGGCTGGAGTTCAATCCCGCTCGCTTGAACTGAGGGGGGGGGTGTGTGAGACGGTAGCCGGGGTTGTCATGGACGGCCGGTACGTCTCCCCCAGGTTGTGCGCCCTCCATGGGTAGAAAAGTAATCCAGTCCAGGGTTTGGAGGTTTTTTCCCTCTTCCCAGAGAGGAAGGCGTTAAGAGGAGGCAGGAACACTGGGTGTGGGTCCTTGAGTTGGGAGTGAACACAACTCCCTGGGATTCTGATGAGGAAGGATATTCTGAGTCAGGCCGCAGACCTAGTGGCGGATAGACTTCTGGGAAAGCAGCGAGGAGCGGCCCCTGAAGGAAGGGGACCGGAAAGCTCTTTTGGACTATTGTTTTTTTGTCTCTTCTGTTGGTGGAATAAAACCCGTGTGCAGTGACCCGTGGTGCCCGGATCCCTTGTCTCCGCCGTGCCGCCGCTACCTCACAATGTATATTGGAATGGAATCGGTAAATACTTTACCATCCTGGCACATGTAATATATAAAGGCCCCGTCACATGGGGCGACATCGCCGCCAATTACATAGGCGACGTAGGGGCGTGGCCTATCGGTGGCGACATCGCCTCTACGTCGCCTCATGTAACAGGGCGATATCGGCGCTGCCGGGAGGTCGCCTGGTTTCAGAGCAGGCGACCTTCCGCTATAAGTAGACATCTGTTAGGACCCTGTTCTTAAGATTGATGAGGGTTTCAGTGGTGAAATTTTAGGCTCTAAAAAATCAGTGGAAGATTTTTATGAAAGTTCATTTACATTTTGCTTGTATTGTACAGACCTGAATTACTATGAAGTCTCTATTAGAAACAGATTAATCCGATCATTTTGTTTCCATATTCAGGCCCATGTGTCTCCATGGTAACAGACTACAAACAAACCCTGTGTGTAGTCTGACTCTACAGTCATGTGTGTAATCTTATTCATGGTGACACATCACAGTCTAGCTAGAAGCTGTGTATATTTGGTTTTCTATAAAAAAAAATCCTTCCTTACAAGTTCTTTGCTTCCCTCCACATTCAACTTTGATGTGGTCTGAGATCATAAATCAGCAGAGGGTAGATAAAAAAGACAGGTAAAAAAGTTACATACCCTCACATTAGACTGTCAAAACGAGTTCACTAATAGCTTCTCAGTTAACTCATTCTGCAGCCAATAATATAGCAAATATAGAAGCCAAATGGTGCAAAATGTTTAGCAAAACCCAATTACAAAAATGAATTTTAGCTATGGATTAGCGAACCTGAACTGTAAAATTGGGGGTACCTACCGGACACCTAATGTGAGGTGCTGGAACTTGAACATGGACTTCTCACAGACGTCTGTGGTCAAATTTGGATGATGTTCGTATGCTGAATATAGCTTGTTGGAAGGCTGAAGCTTTTCGGCTGTGAGCACTTTTGCAACCATCACAGCCATGCCGAGCACTGGCATGGCTGTGATTGGCCGGCCGAGCACTGGCATGGTTCTGATTGACCGGCCGAGCGCTGGCATGACTATGATTGGCCGGCCGAGCACTGGCATGGCTGTGATTGGCCGGCCGAGCACTGGCATGGCTGTGATTGACCGGCCGAGCACTGGCATGGCTGTGATTGGCCGGCCGAGCACTGGCATGGCTGTGATTGGCCGGCTGAGCACTGGCATGGCTGTGATTGGCCAGCCACATTGCTTTATCATGTCTATATAGGACTTTGTGATGCTTAGCCACACTGTCCTCTGGAAGTTGACAAAAGCACAGTTACCGCCCTACATATTGTACACTTGCACCTTTTAGTGCCTTTCATGGGGCACTAAAGGGTCTTTTTAGCCTTGTTTATTTGGCCTTTTCCAGACTCAAAATAGCAGACCGCAGACACCCCAGACGTGGCACATCCATCAGCAGTTGTGATGCTTCATCCCAGCTCTTCTTGATTGCCCTGGTGCGGTGGCAATCTGTGTAATGTTTTTGGTATGTTAGTAATAGAGAGGCATCTCTTAGACACCCCTATTAGTAAAACCGGTAAGTGTAAAGTGAAAAAGTGAAAAAAAAAACACACACACAGGAAAAAATAGTTTATTTAAATAAAGACTCCCCCACATTTCCTTGTTCACCAATGTATTAATTTAAAAAGTTGTGATGTAATTCAATGGTGCAATGTCCACGACAGCCATCAAATCTTTTGGACGAAGCTCCATAGGTCACTCAATGTCCTGAATTTCTCACGGTATTTTTTCCTGTGTGCTTGTCTGGTTTTTTTTGCTTTACACTTACCGGGTTAGAAATTAAGGGCTCTGATAGATGCCTCACCATTACTATCACCAGACCTTGATGCCAGCTGACACTACACAGCTGACATTAACCCCAAAAATATTTCCCCAATTTCTACCGACCCAAGGCAATCTAGGAAGAGTTGGTGTGAGGCCCAGTATTGGCGCATCTAATAAATGCAAGCTGCTATTTTTAGGCTGGGAAGGGCCAATTAACCATGGATCTTCCTAGCTTGATAATACCAGCCAGCAGCTGTCTGCTGTACCTTGGCTGGTTATCAAAACAGGGGGGAACCCACATCAGCTTTTAAAAATGTATTCTCTATGCACATTTGTTTGGTCGTCAGTGGTCCTGCTCTTTCCCCATTTTGTTTCCTTTTGCAGCCCCCTAGCGCTTACTATGACCATTTTACAGCCATTTTATAGCACCAAACTTCAGGTCCCCATTGACTTCGGCTCAGGGGTGAAATTCTGGTCAAGTTCGGGTACCACGACGAACTTTTAACTGGAGTTAAAAAAGATAGCAAGAAAAAAATAAACCCTTTAATAAATTGGTCCGTATCTCAATGTAATCCCAAATTTGTCTCTCTCCAATGTTTTCATATACTACCAGCGTTTCATGTTGCCATCAATGTAAAATATACAAACATCTCCAAGAGGGAATGGCTTCACTTGGCAGGAGCCTCTGGCAGCGTATTTGGCCGTCTGTCTGTTTGTGATCCACTAACATATTTGTCGAGATCACTCGTTTTCTGGCCTCCTTCCCAACAATGTGTACATAACATTGAGGCCACTTGGCTGGAGAAAGTCCCTGAATCTGTGTGAATCATGTATGACTGCGGTCTCTGGCACAGCAGCGCTTCATCTGTTGTTTGGGTATGTTTTTTGGCGGCTGCATATCATATACTCACTTATTGCTATCTGACTTGTTATCCTGGGATAATTATAAACTAAATAGAATTTCTCTATAAATCAACTAAAATGTTACCTTAGTTTATAACTATAATCATTTTCTTGCAATGTTTCTGAGATACAGTTTGTGTTGTGCTTCAGAGCTGCATTCACAATTCTGTAGGCTTCAGAGCTGAAATTGTCTAGGTACAATTGACATAGTGAATCTGATGGGCCCCAGGGCTGTAGGGTACTCGGAACCGGGCTATACTGTCTCTGCGGACTGGAGTCAAAGGGGTCGAGACCTGGCTTCCGTGACCCTGGGTTCAGCTGAAAAGGGAGATTTCTGGCTTGGTAGCGGAAAGGGGATAATGAAAGGGGATTTATTCGTGACGCCACCCTTAGTGTGTGTGAGGTGTTGGTGCGAAGTGACCGATTTACCAATCCCAGCTGCTGTTCTCTGTTGTGGCTGCCTTTCCGCAGGGGCGCCACACTCTCCCAGAGCAAAGATTAGCACGTTCACGTGCTAGGCACCGGTATGGTGTTACACATTAGCCCACATTTTTTTTAATGCATTTAACATTAACAACATAACAGGCTATAAGATTTCTGTTTCTTCCCGTAATGGGAGGCGCATGACTTAAACGTTACGTAACTAAAACCTTTCTCATTATAGCTATAGGGTAAGGGATAAAAAAGTAGAAAAGTGCAAAACAGTTCACTATTGTCCATTGTCTCTTTACTTGTCGTCTTCGGGAATCCACCACAAGAAAAACCCGTTGCAAGCCCTGGGCGCGGAGGCAGGGACTAACACTGACGGATTCTTCGGCCGCGCCAGTGGGTTTTTAAGCGATGCGCTCACAAGTGCTCATAGTTCACAGTGCAAAATGTCCATGCAACAGTTCAATTTACACACATTGTAAATACTCTATAAAATCAGTTAGAAAACCAATAGGGTGCACTCGGAAGTACACAAACTATATACACTCGAAGTCCTGATCATTCACTGTCCATGATCTCAAAGTCTTTGATATTCAGTCTCAAGGGGAATAGAACACATTCACGCAGGGATGAACTGGGGACAAGGGAAAATGCAGTGACTCACAGTCTGTAGCCTTTCCGGGGCTTACTCCTTCTTCCCTTAATCAGGAGACCCTTGGAGGGGATTTCCATCCGTCCGGTACCATCTCTGTCGGTTTCTTCGAACCCTCCAGATCAGGTCGTTCTCTCGGGTATAATCCATCAGCCACTCCATTTTGGCCGCCTCAGGGCTCATCCAAAATTCAAGGATCTGCGGGGTAGAGGTGCGCCAGGACTGAATAACTGGTGGATTCCCCACATCAGAGGGCACATTAAAGCGCAGAGGCTGGTTACCCGGTGGACTCGGAGCACCGGGGGGAGGGAGTCGCCGACGTGTCGGGGCAACACGACACTCCGGGACCCAACGTTCTCCCCACAGTCCCGATACTGTGCGGTACTCCATGGGAACTTGGTTGCCTTCTCCTGCCCTCTTTGACCAAGGGTCTTCTAGGGGTGCCCACTCCTGTCCCGCCTGCTTGTCCTCCATGGGGTCCGGGGGATACTCATTCAAAAAGGACAGGTCTATATCCGGTACCCAGCAGCCTCCTACAGGGCCGTATGGGTCGATCCCAATCTCACCCTTTTTAGTCCTCATGACGCAGCTTCTCTCTCCCGCCAGCATAGGAGTCACCGTTCATTCTTGTTATCTGAGCTGCCCTCCCAACCATTAGACAATGAGAAGGGTGAGGATTTCAGTTTGAGTTGTTCGTTGGCTGGCCCACGATGAGAGGCCTTGGTACGCCCCTCTGCCAGCACATGTTCTCAGTCCTCCGAGGCCGCCATTGCTCAGGCCCGCAAAAACACAGTTCACAAAACAGTCCTAGGCACAAAAGACCCGGTTTTACCAGATCAGTAATCCTGTTTGTGACGCCAGAAATTGATGAGCCCCAGGGCCCTAGGGTAATCTGAACCGGGCTATACTGTCTCTGTGTCGAGACCCGGCTTCTGTGACCCTGGGTTCAGTTGAAAAGGGAGATTTCTGGCTTGGTAGGGAAAAGGGGATTTATTTGTGACACCACCCGTAGTGTGTGTGGGGCGTTACCAATTTTTACCAATTTTTACCAATCCCAGCTCCTATACTCTGTTGTGTCCGCCTTTCCGCAGGGGCGCCACAAATCATCCGGAACCAGGTTGGGTAGTCTAGGAGCCCATGTCTTTATATTAACCTCTTTATTGTCATATTTCCCCCAAGTCCCAAGATGTCTGCATGTTTCAGACATAGGCATACTTGCCAACTTTAGAAAATTCCTTTCCAGGTCATGGGGATATTGGCAATTTTTATTTAGACAGCCATATCCCGTTTATGATAAGCAAAGCCCCATCTACAGCCCTGTTCCAGCCACCTGTCCATGCCTCTGGATGTTCGGGCTTAACAGCAATGAAGAAGGCTCCACCGAGGCCGTCCATAGATTACATTTACATAATTGATTGTCTTGTGTGCTGTAAATCAATGATGACTTGTAGGGGAAATGTATCATAATAGTAGATACATTCCCCCGAAATTAAAAGTGAAAAAAACAGTTTTTAATATAAAATAGGAAGGGGGAACAAGAGGCGCAATAGTGCCCTATCACTCAGACACTAAGAAATGAGAGGTATATTGTCAAAACCACTCACCTATTCCAGTTGTGATGACCCACAACTGGCTTGAAGGCATACAATCAATACCGGCTGCTGCAGGACCTCCACCAACCACTCGCACGTGGGAAGACTCTCAGGAAGCTGGGAAAAGGTGTGTGACAGTCCGCGCCACCGGGTACCAAAGAAATCACCCGGGATATCCCTGAGGAAGGCGCCAGGTGGAGCGCTGAAACATGTTGGAGAATAAAGACAAAGCTTGAAATAACTTCCTGCATCCCAGGTGATTTCTTTGGTACCCGGTGGCGCGGACTGTCACACACCTTTTCCCAGCTTCCTGAAAAAACAGTTTTTGGGTTTCCAAAATCTGTGGCCGGATTAAGCATGCATTGTACTGGTTGTCACCTAACTGTTCCAGAATCAGATAGAATATAATGGACCCATCACATGGAGAGCAAGCCATTTTTTGGCCCTAGTATTTTCTGTGGACCACAGGCTGATCAGATGCCTTTCTCACACTCAGTCAATAGCTCCGACCACCTGGACAAAGAACCAAGTTCAAAGGTTTTTTCTTGCTGTTACTCACACCTTGTTCCCTCACCCTCTTCACCCACACCAGCAACCACCACGCTCACATAGCTAGAATTGCTATTGAAGTGGCCCTTTTTAGGGAATTGGTATGGGAGTGGCCCTTTTAAGGTGTTGCTTCTCCTTCTCTCCTTAGATGGGCCACCCTAATAGCCAGATGGGCCAGTCACAGAGGCATTCTCCATATTTTGAGATCACAGAATCGTGCTATGCGTGATCTATGCACTCTGTAACTGTCCCCAAGTGATGACCTCCAGTATTACTTTTAGATAAACAATACAATCATGCTAGCATTGCACCTTTTACTGGTACATTGCTTGGGAAAATAACTTGTAAGCCATATCTAAATGAGATGATTATGTGGCACCCCAGAGTTCAGATGCCACTATGTCATTATCTCCCTTGGGTGGTGGTGTCATACCTGAGAGCAACAGAGGGTATTCACACCAGGCAAAACTAAAGCATACAACACCTTTCTGCCTCCAAACCTGAAGGGGCAGATCTAAAACCCAGTTTCAGGGCAGCCCCCCTATAAATTCTGGTCTGGGGCAGAGTTAGTGGGTTCAGTATGGTGCAGTACTGAGGAAGACATCCTGTGGGCTACAGCAGTGCTAAGCTCGCCGCAGGAAAGCTAAGCCTAGCTGAGGGACCAAAGGCGCAGCCAATACTGGAGGGTGGGGAATTCCAAGTTCCCCATCCACGCCAAGTGCTCGGAGGCAAAATAGCATCAAAAGCCCAGGAATAGCCGCCTGTGAAGTGGGGTTAATAAAGGACTCAAGCTGCCTGTCATACTTGCACACGCAGGAGAGAGAGAGAGAGGGATGCACTTCAACTTCAAGCAGCTGCAGGTACCCACAGGAGAAAGCGCAGTAGGGAGGCCTCAGAACTTGGCGGGTGTGGAGAACCCCGAGTTGCTCCCAGGTTACACGGACTCACACAACAGCATCTGTGTGGAACCGGTCTTACCAGTAAAGGATTTGAGGAACCAACAATACATGAGTCTGTCTGTTAATGCGCACCCTCCATCCTGTACCCTACACCTTTCCAACATCCACTGCCCTGGGGATCCGCTCCGCACATGGGGAACTACTCCATCCTAGCTGCCAGTCCATCATCCCCAGAGGTTCTGCAGCAGCGGTGGCTACCCATAGTCACAAACCACGGGTGGCGTCACGAATAACTCCCTTATAAATCACTGCTTTCTCTACATTAGCCAAGAACTACCTTTTACAAATGAACCCAGGGTCACGTAAGCTGGGTCTCGACCCCTGTGAACCCCAGAACTGCTAAACAGACCGGTTCCGAGTACTCTACGGCCCTTAGGCGACACAGCTACATAGTGTAGCCAAGAGCTGAGTGCACTGGTACGCCTCTGTGCTTTAGGGACTGCCCTAACTTGTGCCGGCCACACGCACACAACGGCTGGGCACATTCTCGATCCTGGTACCTTTCTACTAATGCCACTTGTACACAAGGATGTTTATTGAGCGGCATCCTTCAAGGCTGTTGAGTCGGTCATCCAAACCACCGACTCCGACTCTTCAATTTCCCTGACTCCGACTCCAACTCCACAACTTCGACTCCCTCATACATGGCTCATGTTTAAGTGATAAATTTATCAAGGTACAATGTGAACATCAGGCTTTACTCATTATTATGATACAATAATTAAGCTATTTATATAGAACATAATAATAATTCACAATCACCACATTCTGCATTGAACTACTGTACCTAATCTATTATATATTTTAGGAGTCGGAGTCCGTCCATTTTATACTGGCTCAGACTCCACCAAAATGGGCACCGACTCTGAGTCCACAGCCCTGGCATACAAGATTAGCGGAAGCTCCCAGCTACTGTGTGTGGCACAGCCAGTATTAGTACGCATGCATAGACACATGTTTGCTTTACGAGTGAGCGCTGTCCATCACAAGCTAGTGCAGTTCCTGAGGGGCAAGTTGCACCCAGCTCATAGCTCTGCTATGGGTTCACTAAAGGTTCCTCATTTATATATGGATTAAAAGTTAGTTTCACATATAGTGGGCAAATTCCCTATGTCACTGAATAGTTAGTCTAAAAGGCATGTTGGGGTGACAGACTCCCTTTTTGAAACCTTTGACCTGTCTATAATTCTTATTGGCACTACCCTGCTCACACACATCTCCAGCTGTTCACTTTCAAAGTAATCAACTCAACTCCCAAAACTCGCTAGCGTGCATCACTTCCAATCTTTTTCACTAGACCCATTCCCATGCCCATGTGTCCACTCAAACAGCCCTACATGTGACACAGCCAGTGTACATCACGTGACGAGACATTCAACCATTTCATGGGAGATATCCTCAGAAATATACAATATAATACCACAATTCCAAAAAAGTTGGCCCAGGTCGTTTCCACCATTATGTAGCATCCCTCTTCTTTCTACAACATTTTATAAACGTCTTGGAAGTATTGAGTCAATATCTGGAGTTTTGGTTTTGGGAGAGGAATGTTGACCTATTCTTGTCTAATGTAAGATTCTCGTTGTACATACTCAGTGGGTTGCTAGGGTCCGCGTTCTCCGATCTGCAGTCTGCATGAAGGCTGCGGAGGGAGGAAAAAATTCTAAGTCCTCTGCAAACAACGCAGGGAACTTAGAATTTGGCAAGTGTGACCCTAGCCTAAGACAGAATCCAAGAAACCCTGACACCCTATAACCTCTATACAGGGATCTGGATTTACAATGGGGTCTAGAAGATTGCTGCCTATGGAAGGGCTGCAGTCCAGAAATAGGAAAGACAGCAAGCAGGGTGAAAGCCGTTAGGTCAGGGAAAGGACAAAACCAGCATTCGATAGCGTAGTCAGAGAGCCTAGTATGAACCAAGATGGCATCAATGTACAAAATCGTGAGGCAGCAGAAGCATCCAAAAAACAGGCCGAGGTAACACAGGAAAAACACCAATATAAGAGAAGGAAACTAGACAGGGGAACCAAGAGTTATTTCTGGCAGCTTGCAGTAGAAGGCTGAAGGTATTAGTAGGGTGGCAGTGCTTTCCAACAGGAAGAAGCTTAGGAGCTGATGACTTCATCTGGACAGCACACACACACATCCACTCTGTCAGGCTGTGAAGTGCTGCAGCTCCCAGCCACTCCAACCTTAGTGTATGGACAGAGCCTGTTCTCACCAGGAATACCATTTCTGACTTTTCTATCACCACCTACAGAGTGAATACGGTGGTGTCTTGTGACGGAAGCAGATGTTGCAGGATCGGGCTCTAGTCGGGATGTGACAGATGGGAGCATATAGTCGTAGTAAAATTTTGTAATTCACACATATTTTGTTTTCATTGTGCACCCAAAATGTCAGAGTTTTGTTCACTTAGACCATTACGTATTTATCACTTTTCCCTTGTGACATGGTCTCCATCATGCTGTTAAAAGCATTTTTCCTCACCACATTGCTTCTTGATGGTTGGGAGCAGTTATTCTTGGAGGAGGAGGTTTAGATATTATTCTTAATATGAGTGGCTAACACTGGAGCTAGCTATAGGGGAGGCGGTGTGGCTGTGAGTGACCCCTTAGGCTAGGGTCACACATGCCAATACGTTTTTCAGAGTGCTTCCCATGACAAATACGTTTTTTAGGGTGCTTTTTGAGCCTCCTGTGCCCCTGAGCGTTTTTTGGACTTAAGTGATTTTTTGCCAAAAAATGTATATGCATACATTGCGGAAGTGAAATGAAGTAAAGCAAGGGTTAATAGAAAAAAAAAATCTCCTCACCATTCTGGCGTGTCCCGCGATGCCTCCATCTAGCTCCCTACAGCTTGAGGACCTGGCGGGGCGGAGCAACCGATCTGCTGATCTGTCACATGACCAGCAACAGCTGAGCGGTTTAAGCCCCGCGCCCACCAAAACCGATTGGTGGATGAGTCACATGACCGCGTCAGTTGAGTGGTTTAAATCTCCCTCCTGCTGATCGGTTTTGGCGGGTGGGAGATTTAAACCGCTCAGCTGATGCTGGTCAATTGACCAATCAGCTGATTGGGTTGCTCCAGATCTGGATGCGGTAATCGCAAGTGCCTTCAGGCACATTTTTGTAAAAAAATGTGTCTTTGTCTCCGCATGCGGTAACCAGATTGCTCAGGATGTGTAATCCGGAGCAATCCAGTTACCGTATGCTTTGTTCATACCTGCGGCCGCAGGGATGAACAAAGGGTTAATCTTAATAACAGATGTGGGCAACATGTCTCTAGGGGCGGCACCCTCCCTAGAGACATGCTGTCCACACAGGTGGGCATGTGAGCGGTTAATATGTGAAATTATAGTCTTGCCGGCTATTGTAAATGCCGACAATAGCCGGCAAGACTATAATTTCACATATTAACCCCTCACATGCCCACCTGTGTGGACAGCATGTCTCTAGGGAGGGTGGCCACCCCTGAGAGACATATTGCCCACATCTATTATTAACATTTAACCCTTTGTTCATCCCTGTGGCAGCAGGGATGAACAAATCATATGGCTGCCGCAGACATTCACAAGTGCCTTGCAGCAGTTGCATGGACTCCCACAGGAGCCCATTATAGCAATCCTGCTGCGTATTGCAAACCGCTCCGAAAACTGCAGCCTGCATGATTTTCCACGCAGGCTGCAAATCCGGATGCAGTAACCGAATTGCATGTAGTGCAATCCGGTTTACATAATGGGCTCCTATGGGCTGCGGTTCCTGATCTGGTTTTGAGCTTTTTAACAGCTCAAAACCGGATCAGGATCTGAATTTTTAAACGCAAATGTGACCCCAGCCTTTAGCAACAATGAGTTTACAAAACCCTATTCTAAAGTAAGCATCTTCTGCATTCTTTATAGGTCTCAGGCATACAGAAGATTACAAAAGCCGATGCAGCAGAATTCTCTCCATCATATAAATGCGGACCATATCATACTTTCATTATATCGCCTATTTTACCCTTTTAATTTTTCTTTGTTTATGGCATTGATCTTAGGCAAAATTGTCTATCGATCCTTTGATTTCCAATACTCCGCAACTTTTCCATCTCAGTGTAACAATTTGATGAAGAGTGTATGTATTGATAATTTGAATGGATAGACAGGTTGACATTTATACAGTAACTAGATGGTGGCCCGATTCTAACGCATCGGGTATTCTAGAATATGTATGTAGTTGACATACTGTGGCTGACAGAACTTGTTCAGTCAACGTGAGTGAACATATATATATATATCAGCGCTATGGTATATGGTGGTACATTACAGTACATGTATAGCAGCGCTATGGTATATGGCGGTACATTGCAGTACATGTATAGCAGCGCTATGGTTTATGGCGGTACATTACAGTACATGTATAGCAGCACTATAGTATATGGAGGTACATTACAGCACATGTATAGCAGCGCTATAGTATATGGCAGTACATGTGTAGCAGTGCTATGGTATATGGCGGTACATTATAATACATGTATAGCAATGCCATAGTATATGGCGGTACATTATAATACATGTATAGCAGCACTATGGTATATGGCGGTACATTACAGCACATGTATAGCAGCACTATAGCATATGGCGGTACATTACAGTACATGTATAGCAGCGCTATGGTATATGGCGGTACATTACAGCAGTGTTTCCCAACTCCAGTCCTCAAGGCACACCAACAGGTCATGTTTTCAGGATTTCCTTAGGATTGCATAGGTGATAATTTAATCACTTGCACAGGGGATAATTCCATCATCTGTCTAATGATAAGGAAATCCTGAAAACATGACCTGTTGGTGTGCCTTGAGGACTGGAGTTGGGAAACACTGCATTACAGTACATGTATAGCAGCACTATAGTATATGGTGGTACATTACAGTACATGTATAGCAGCACTATAGTATATGGCGGTACATTACAGTACATGTATAGCAGCACTATGGTATATGGCGATACTCTGCTCCCCACGGCCCCCGCTCCTCCACAGTAAAAGCAAAAAAATCCTCAGTGAGGATACTCACCTGTCCGCCGTCTTGCTCCACCTCCATCTTCTAGGTTCTACAGGCCTTTAGGACCTGTAGTTGCCTGGGAAACCGATCAGCTGATTGGTCACATGACCGCTAACTGCCGGGGGGGCAGGATGGAGCATGGGAGGGCAGGATGGAGTCGGGGGGGCAGGGCAGGATGGAGGCAGGTGGGCAGGATGGAGGTGGGGCAGGATGGAGGTGGAGGGGGGCAGGATGGAGGCGGAGGGGGAGCAGAATGGAGGAGGGGGTGCAGGATGGAGGCGGGAGAGCAAGAACAGCGTGGGGCAGAATGGAGGCGGGGGGCAGGATGGAAGGAGCGGGGCAGGATGGAAGGAGCGGGGCAGATTGGAGGGAGCGGGGCAGGATGGAGCCAGAGGAGCAGGATGGTCACGGGGGAGGGGGGGGGGGCAGGATGGTGGCGGGGGGCAGGATAAAGCAGGTGGGAGGGCAGGATGGAGCCGGCGGGGGGGGCAGGATGGTGGTGGCAGGGGGAGGGGCAGGATGGATGCGAGGATACTCACCCGTCCGCCGGCTCGCAGGACCTGTCGTTGCCTGGGAAACCGATCAGCTGATCCCTTTCCCAGGCAACCACAGGTCCTCAAGCCATGGAGGAGCTAGAAGATGTAGGTGGAGCGCGCCGGCGGATGGGTGGGTATCCTCTATGAGGGTTTTTTTATTTTTAGTATCACCAAGCAGCGGGGGGGGCCGCGGGGGGGGGTGGGGGGGCAGGAGGAGCGGGGGGGCCGCAGGGACAGGAGGAGCGGGGGGCCGCAGGGACAGGAGGAGCGGGGGGCCGCGGGGTCAGGAGGAGCGGGGGGCCGCGGGGACAGGAGGAGCGGGGGGCTGCGGGGACAGGCGGAGCGGGGGGCTGCGGGGACAGGAGGTGCGGGGGGCCGCGGGGACAGGAGGAGCGGGGGGCCGCGGGGACAGGAGGAGCGGGGGGCCACGGGGACAGGAGGGGCGGGGGGCCGCAGTGACAGGAGGAGCGGGGGGCCCCGGCAGCAGGAGGAGCAGGGGGCCGCGGGGACAGGAGGAGCAGGGAGGCAGAGGGTGCCGCCAGGAGCGGAGGGCGCAGGAAGAGCGGGGGTGCCGCGGGGGAGCTGTGAGGAGAGCCGCCGCTGCAGCCACCGTGTATCCCGGGCTGAAAATAGGTGCGAAGTTCAAACTTTGAATTCTCGCACCTATTTGCATAGTCTGCGCTCATTGGTCGCCCACCTCTGGCGGGCACCAATGAGCGGCCTGTGTCTGGCGCGCAATTTCGGCGACAGACGCAGTAAATGCTTAGACAATTATATAGTAGATTGCAAAGAAAAAGTTTCTGTATTACAAGCCCAAGTGCTGGTTAAGCTGTCATAAGAATTAATCATGTTATTTCATGTACTGTATTACATTTATAACTTATAAGCCGCCTTTAATCATTTTTTTTCCCTCTATATTTAGATCAGTGGTTCTTAACCGGGATTCGATCGAACCCTAGGGGTCAGGCACGGTTCAATTTGTGTCCCAGTAAAAAAACATATACCTATGTCTTGAATTTGGAAAAACATCATATTTGATTTATCATTATTAAAGAAGGGTTCGGTGACTGTGCATATGAAACTGGTGGGTTCGGTACCTCAAACAAGGTTAAGAACCACTGATCAGATGCATATCACCCAAACTGTTTAATTGTATTCTATCAGAGGAGAACACGATACATCTTAAGCGGCCGTCACACGCAACGATTTCTTGCCCGCTATCGTTTAAGCGATCTCCTTTTTGATCGCTTAAGCGATATCGGGCTTAAAATCGTTGCATGTAATCAAGCGATTTATGATGTGAAATCGCTTGATCGTGACATCGCTGATCTGAGCTCCGGTTCTCAGATCTAGCGATGAACGATGTCACGATCTGCTTCATCGTGGTGTATAACACCACGATGAACGATCTCCCAGCGGCAGAGCCTATGCTGGGAGATGGTATCTATGGTAAACGTCGGGTTACTAAGCGCCGCGCGGCGCCTAGTAACCCGATGTGTACCATAGTTACCAGCGAGATCGCGGCTCCACATCGCTGGTGAGTCTGTCTGTGTGACAGCTCACCAGCGATGTGAGCGATATTGTAAGCGATTGCGCGTGCACGTGATCGCTTACAATATCGCTAGCGATATCTGTGTGTGTGACGGCCGCTTAAGATAGCAAGAAAATTACAGATATTGAAATCCCAGTTTTAATAATAATAATAATAATTTTTTTCTCTATATATGGAAAATGTCATATTGGCCATTTGGTTAAATTCTACAGATTTTCTGTGATCCTGACCCCTTGCTGTAGTATTGTTGCTCATCTTGGGCTCCTTCCAGATACTAATGTGTACGGCAACCAAGCATAATCATCGTCCAGATTGAGGAAATGCAGTCTGATTGCAACAGCCAATCACTGACGCTCATGTAGTGTATGGCAACCAACCTTCCGTAATAGTATATTAAATAAATAAATAATTTTTAAAAATGCATGGGGCTTTGCAGTATTTTTCTGTCCAGCCCAGTAAAAGTGGACGGCTGCGAGCTGCCACCCTCAGCTGCCTAATTTTACCTTGGCTGGCAAAAAAAAATATTTGGGCTTTACCCTATTTTTAATTGCCAGCCAAGGTAAAACTAGGCAGCTGAGGACTGGTATTCTCAGTGTGACAGGGGCCTTCTTTATCGGACCCCCCCCCACCACATGCCATAGAATAGCGGCCTACAGCTCCCCTGAAAATGGCACATTCATAGTACCACCATTTCCAGGCACTTTACCAGGCTTTTCCAGTGGCCCCAGTGGCAGTTACATGGTGGGCAATAAGGGGTTAATACCAGCTTTGTATTACCAGCTAGTATTAAGCCCTGAGATTCTTAATGTCAGGCCAAGTTGGACCAGGCCATTAAATATCTCAAATAGAGAAAAACCATATAATTCAAAATATAAACACAGAGACACTTAGTGACTCCATCTTTATTACCCCTTCCCCACCCTCGTACCTTCCACGATCTTCTGCAATGTCTTCTTCATTGGAGAAGAATACAGGATTCTGTTGCCACAGCCTCCAGTTACAGAATGAATGAGCTGCGAGCTCCGTCCTTAAGCGGTGACTTGCTAAGGTCACCTGAGGTCACCGTTCAGGTAATCATGGTACCCACTATGATTACACGATTGCTATGTTGATCAGATCAGCCGACCGTGCACGTCACTCACCAACAGCAGAAGTGAGAGGGAACGTGCGATGGTGGACTGGCGCAATCTAACAGTGGAGACACGATAAGATGATCTGTGTGTGTCTGTATGTGTTTGTAGGTTAATGTAGAACACAAGCATTAGTGCATTTGCACAAATGCTTCCGTCCTATGTTAAGCTACACACACATCCAATCATTCCCTACTTTTAAGTGAAACGTTCAAAATTGAGGTGACTAATCGAATTAGCCAGGTTCTTGCTGAATTTGAAATTGGGGAATATGTTCATGGAAAATTCGCTCATCACTAATAATGACTATTTGGTGACTTTTTACCTCAGAATTTGTAAGGCCACGTGCACATGTGTATTTTGTGGGATTTTACCTTAGTATTTGTAGCCAAAACCAGGAGTGGGTGATAAATACAGAAGTGGTGACATGTTTCTGTGACACTCCAGAGTCTGAATGCCACAATGTCATTGCATGCTCTTGGGGGGTAGTGTCATAGCGGGAAGCAACGAAGGGCATCCACACACAACACCTTTTCTGCCTCCGGGCCTGAAGGGGAAGCTCTAAACCTGGGCTCAAGGCAGCTCTCCTATAAATTCTGGTCTGGGGTGGAGTTAGTTAGTTCAGTACAGAGCAATACTGAGGAAGACATCCTGTGGACTTGAGCAGTGCTAAGCTCGTCCCAGGGTAACCAAAGCCTAGCTTGAGGGACCTGTAAGTAAGGGTCTGAGGAAGTTGAGGAGAGCCTGGGGAATGGAGCGGTACTGAGCTCACCCCAGTGCAGAGTACCGAAACCGGACACCGGAGTCTGAAGCTGTGCAGGACCTAACGTCCTGGCAGCCAATACCGGAGGGTGGGAGATTCCAAGTCCCCCAGCCATAGTGTCTGCAGGCAAAGCAACATAAGGAGTCTAGGAGCAGCTGCCAGGGAAGTGGGGCTGGTGAAGGGTTGCCTACCATACAGGCACAGCAGGAGTAGAGAGAGGGCCGCAGCTCAGCTTTAGGCAGCAGCAGGGACCCGCTGAAGGAGCGCAGCAGGGAGGCCTCAGAACTTGCAGGGTGAGGAGAGAACCCGACTTGCTTCCAGGTTGCACGGACTCCAGCACCATCTCCTAACAGTGTCCCAGCTTGTACCTGCTCTACCAGTAAAAGGACATGAGGAGACAACAACTGTGTGTCTGTCTGTTACTTTGTGCCATCTGTCCTGCATCCCAACGGCCTTCCAACACCACAAACTTTCCCGTATGCCCTGGGGATACGCTCCACCTGTGTGGAGCGACACCACCATAGCTGCACCACATCATCCCCAGCTGTCACATCTGGCGGCATCTGCCCAAATAGCCGAATACCGCGGGTGGCGTCAGGATTCTTTATCCCTAAATCATTTCCCCTGCATTTTTAGCGACTCCACAGGGCCACGGAGCCAGGTCTCAGCACCCGTGCGTCCCCGAGAGACTGAAGTAGCCCGGTTCTGAGTACCCCACGGCCCCGGGGGCGAGTCATTTTTATCATACTTTTCCTCTGATTGTTTTATTCCTGGTTTTGGCTACAAATACTGAGGTAAAAAATTCACCAAGTACTCAATGTGTGCGCGTGGCCCAAGTTTTTCTCAACGCTAAATACCAGGAAATATCAAAAACAAAGCATCTTTATAAAATATGACACATCAAGAAGAGCCAAAACTGCAGAGTCAAAAAACGTGATAAAAAAACGCAAATAACCTAATCTACATAATATGTGCAGAAATTCTGCAACATCAAAAGCTCACATAGCTTTTACAGTAGTTGGAAGTTATTGGGCCCTGGTCTTAACAACTATACAAAGTGACCCAATAGCAAAACTTGAATAGAAGCCTCATTGTGACACAAACAGCATGATCCCTATAGATTTTCTGATGTGTTTCTCCACTGGAGACATGTATTTCCAGCACTAAGTAGCCGCCACCATTTTTGAGATTTAGGCTAGGGTCACATTTGCAGTGGAAAATGCAGATCCTGATCTGGTTTTGAGCATGCAAAATGCTCAAAACTGGATCAAGATCCGCAGCCCATAGGCACCCATTATAAATCTGCATTGCCTAAATGGCAATGCGGTTACCGCATCCGGATTTGCAGCCTGCGGGAAAAATTCTGCATGCTGCATTTTTCGGAGCGGTTTCCTAACTGTAGCAGGAGACCTACGCAAGGCACATGGGAATGCCTGTGGTAGCTGTATGCTTTGTTCATCCCTGCTGCCGCAGGGATGAATAAGGGTTAATGTTAATAATAGATGTGGGCAACATGTCTGTAGGGAGTGCCCACCCTCCCTACAGACATGTTCTCCACATAATCGGCATGTTAAGGGTTAATTTCTAAAATTACAGTATTGCCGGCTGTTGTCGGCTTTTACTATTTGCAATGACAGACGGCGGCTCCTGGCTGTACTGGAGTTTACAGTACGCAAAGTGCGCAATCATATTACAGGGCAGCATCCTCAATGAGGAGCTGTCTGTGGTGCTTACGCAAATTGCGTACTGTACATGCCACTATCCTTGGTGCTGAAAGTTTTAACATTACTTCTATGGGCAGCGCACCACCATAGAACTAATGTTAAAGGTTCAGGACCCTGGATAGCGGCAGATACAGTACGCACATTACGTACTGTATCTCCTCCACAGCGAGGAGCCACCGGCTTTAATCCATAAAATAGTAAATGTCGACAATAGCCAGCAATACAGTAATACACCTAATTAACCCTCAATATGCTGCCCCATATGGTCACCATGTCTCTAGGGAGGGTGGGCACTCCCTGGAGACATGGTGCCCACATCTATTATTAACATTAACCCTTTGTTCATCCCTGCGGCAGCAGGGATGAACAAAGCATCCGACTACTGCAGGCATTCACAAGTGCCTTGTGGTAGCCAGATGGGCTCCCTAAGGAGCCCATTATAGCAAGCCTGCTGCGGTTTGCAAACTGCTCCGAAAACTGCAGCCTGCATTTTTTTTACCCCAGGCTGCAAATCCGGTGGGCTGCGTATCCTGCTCCGATTTTTAACTATTTTGCCACCTCAAAACCGGACCAGGATCTGCATTTGCTACTGCAAATGTGATCCTAGCCTTATTATGTTCCAAGTCAACAGCAGCTAATTGTATTAAATACCGTAAATCACAAGGTTTTGTCGCAATTAACACATTGTCTTTATCATTATCAGTGTGACCAATAATGCTAGTCTACATTGGCTGTCCTAGTGTATGGACTTGAAATATCCATTTTTTTGTTTACACTACACTGAATCATTTCAATGGCTAAACCAGTCCTCTGCTCTGTTATTGTTGATGCGCGGATAGAGAAGGGATCTGGCTTAGCTAACATTAAATGGCTGTTCACTTTAATGGCACACATAATTATTTTGCATTAATATCATAAACTGGAATATGACATCCGAATGCAAAAGACACTGATCTAGAATAAAAAACCTGTGCATATTATTTTAACCAAAACTGACAAAAAGAGTGGTCCGGTGAGGAGACCTTGGGGTCAGTGGGTGCTCTCGTCCGCTGGCCAGGCCGTCTTTAGAAAGATTGCATTGACCAGGGCTCATTCCACTGAATGCCCGAACTCCTTAACAGAACACTACTTAGACAACACAGGGAGAGGGAAACTCATAATGGTAAGACTTTATTGGATCCCCAATAGTCAAAGGCACATAACACATAACAAACAAAACACATAATATAACAGGCAACTGAGCCTCACCCTTCTGCTGGCTCACCATGGATTCGAATATTTGTGCCTTTGGGGCTTCCAGAACCAACTACGCCAATCCAGCAGCACCCCACTTTCTTGGCAGGCACCTACTGAGATAGAAATAGTGGCAAGCTTAGGAAGCTGACCGAGCACAGCAAAGTCTGTAGCCAGGTGACCGAATTTTCCCAACCTGGATTTTTTCCTTAAGTAGTCTCTGATATTCCAGCTGACTCCTAGAATCCTAGGCTGAACTCCTGCAAAATATAATTCAGTTTTGGTGCTCCTCTAGTCGGACCCGAAGCTCCTAGACTGAGGCCATGCAGAGTGTAAAGACATAATGTTAGTAGCAGCCAGAAGCAAAATTCCTAGGCTGAGGTTATGGTCTTCTAACCGGCCCCTAGATTGAAACCATGTAGCATATGAACTGCTGGTGACTGAAGAAAGTCCTTTCTATAACCAGAGCCTACACCTCACGGTATTTTGTGTTCTTTCAGGATTGGTGGAATATGGCTGTACTCTTATTGGTTGGCATTTCAATCCACATGCAAAATTTCCCTTTGAGTAATGTAGACCAAAGGGGGCGAGGTAATTTTCATTAAATTAGCAATACACAACCTCAGCCAATAAACGCTCCGCATAGTCTGGCAAAAAATAATGACTTCGCAAACATGAGATAACAAGCAAAAGACCAATATGTCTGGCCAAATAGAGAACATTAATCCATGTGAAACATTGCGAAAGGCTGTGTCATCACATGCGGCACCTGTGCTCAATGCGTAGCTTCATACCCCTGTACGCAACTGGGAATGTTATCAAGATGCTGCATGGGTATGAACTCTTACTTTATTGGTCTCTTGAAACCTTCAGCTCACTGTAGTCTTGCTTTAAAAATCCAGTAAAGCTATATTTGTCATATTATGGCATTGTAAGATTCTTCTTCTGTACAATTCAATCGGAGAACAGAGAAGAGTTTACAGCAACTTTCAGCAACTATTAACTTGCACCGACTGCTTACAGATGAAATTGATTTGTTCTAAGGATGTTTTATGAGTCAGTGCTCTGTAGATGGAGACAATAAACCACCAGCATCTCTCTCTAAAGCTCTGTTATGATTCTCATTGATAGCAGAATGTACCATACAGTGCTGGATCAAAAGGGTGTCAAAAGATTTCAGCTCAGATTCTTCCAAATAAGTTCCAAAAACATTTTCACATATCCTAAAAAAGTGTTCCATATGTTTGCAGCACCGTCACTGAGGATATAAGGTGCAATGAAATCAATGCACTGTCTTTGACCCATTTTATTACCATTCTGGGCCCTGAACAGCGCTCCCTCCTCCTCCAGCGGTGACGTAGCAGCATGGATTGTCAGCATTGGTGCAAGGCAAGTATTGTTACCTCTAGCTCAGTAATAATGCCTTCACAAACCAAATAATATTCCTTAAATGCCTTCTTTAAAAATGATTAGTGTCCCTTAAAAATAATGTTGAGTGCTCCCTCCAAAAGTAATAATTAACCCTAGAAATGGTGTCAGGATTCCGGCTCTTCAGATTACCCTATGTGTCTCCTCGCCTTTATCCAAGATGGCGTCCACTACCTCGCTCCTCTATATAAGCTCCGGTCCATCTTCCAAGCTTTTCTTGAGTATTTTAAGTACTTGGATTTTTGGCTCTTTGTGCATCTCAAGTTTTTGCTTCTCCTCCAGCTATTCTGGTTTGGCTCTTTCCAGCTAATTGCAGTCTGATGTCCAGCTAAACTACACCTGCTTCAAGTTTGCCTCTTGCCTCAATCTGCTTTGTGCTCTGTGTGTTTCTGCTTCAGACTCTGCCAGCCTGCCTCGCATAACATAAGCTCAGTTTGCTCAAAAAGCTTTGAAGCTTCTTTTCTGTTAGTTTATGTTGGTTGCAGTTGCAGTGCTCAGGACTGTTTAGGACTTTGCTTTTGTTTTTTGTTACACTGCACTGCATCCAGTTCTGGACTCCTAGAGACTCTACCATTTCTAGGCCCTTATGGGTCTGAACTCTTACTTATTGACTGTTCTGTTTTCGGCCACTTCCAGTGTGAACTGTTCCTAAGACTAATTCATTTGACATCACTAAATGACTATTATTTACATTATTTATGAACTCTGTTTTGTTTGCTGCACTCTCACGTTTGCACTTTTGTCCTTTGTGTTAATATAGATGTGGCGCCCTGCAACGAGTGCGTCACAGGAAGGTATTGCATCCCTGACTGAAGATGTAATATCTTCCGTCTCAGTGATGAAATAGTTAAATCCACAGCTCCATGTACCACATGCACCACTCGTAGGTAGAGGGCCCATCAGGTCCTGGAGGGAGGAGTGTAAGGTGTAGTGTGGGGGGGAAGTTAGGAGAAGATAGAGAACGGAGAGAACGTGGGAAGGAGGAAGGAGCAGGGATCTGCACAGTGCCGTGCAGCCCTGAGAAGGCATCTTTACCGGCAGGGCACCATCAACCGGTGACCCAGACAGGAAAACGGGCAACAAAGCAACTAAGCAACGGGTTAAAAGACACCCATGCCCAATATCACCGGACACCGGGTCCGAGGCAAACAGATGTCTACCACTGTTCTGCAAAATCCAGAGTGACGGAGCAGCTTCTTAGGAGCGCCTCACTACAGCTGCAACCTAGCAGTCTTACCAGCAGAGTACCTACCATTGGGACACAGGACCTTCACAGCTGTTCGCGTTCCGGCTAAGGATTCCAATAGAAGTTTCCCTAGTACCCTGAACTGGTACACTAAGGCAGCAACAGCAACCAGATAGGACAGTTAGTAAAGGAGGAACATCGGGGAGCTCTGGACTGAGGCTGTTCAGCACTGGGACCACCCGGTCCGTTACCTGACAAGCTGTATACCGTGTACCGCACCGAACCTACAGTAAAGACCCGTTACAGAGGAGCATTGTGTCAGTGCATTTCTTCCAGAACTGTTATTAACCTTGCTCATCACACTACCCGAGCTGCCGTATTCCATCCGGTACAGCTCCTGGCCCCGGGGACTCCTGCTCATCCTGTGGGGAGCATCCCATCCAGCTGCCGCACATCCCACGGAGGCCCAAGTAGCGCCGGTGCCATCACCGGACTCCCACAGGTGGCGTCACGACAATCGAGACTAACCCCAACCTTTTAATCCCCTTTTATTTGACCACCGGGCCCCACAGCCTCAGGCGCGGAACCGTGACAAGGAAAGCATCGCCTGAGACGTGAGAATCCGGCAACGGTGAGTCATAGACTTTTACTTTTATACCTTGTCTCAGTCGTGTATTTGCCTCCACACCATCAGATTCCTGAGACATCCACACTACTTGTTAAAATAGTATAGTTGACACTCACCTAATCTGAGCAACTAAGTCTTCTTGACCATTGAACACAAAACATGACTGACCGGCACTGAAGGTACAATGCAAAGATGTCATCACAAAGCCTGTGCCAGGAAGTCTGTGTCTTTATAGGCTATAGCTCTACAGCAGCCTACAGGGCACAGAGTGGTGGGGCAGGGAGCCCATTGTCTTCCTGCTCTACCAAATTATCCAACTGAATTATTAACAAGCTGATGCCAATAAATTCAAAGTGGTGCCCACAAGGAGATCCTGGGCACCTGGTGGACGTGTGAAGCACAGGCACCCTTCTGTATCTTCCGTGCCAGTAATGCCACTGCCAAAAATTCTACAAACAAAACAGGCACAAATGCATTAATAAATCATGCACAAAGTGTTTTCATAGGTCTCCACCGGTGGTACACCATCTTTATTTGGGCTAATAACATATATTTGGACACTTGTGAAACTAGTACGTTGCATTGTGCCATCTTCTGTCATAGAATATAATAAAAAATTCAGCTCACCCCTGAGATGTGAATCATATCTATGAAGGAGCATGGCGTCTCTGCTGCTGCACAGCGCTTGAAGCAATAAGGAAGTGGAAATGGATCCAACTCACTCACCGGAATAATTAAAAATCAGCAAATCTTTATTGGTGTATCCTTAAAAAATTAACACTGGTTCAAGAGCTTTGGTGCTCTAAATGCATGTGGATTAATCTTTATACACACCACGCCCTGTTATTTGCCTTGTCGTCTGAGATGGCCTAATGGGCTTTTTTCAATTTTTTAAGGATACCCAAATAAAGATTTGATGGTTTTAATTATTCTGGTGTGGGAGCTGAATCTATTTCCACTTCTTTATTGCCATTTTCTGTCACCCTACTGAATAGTTACCAATAACCCCTGTGGTGCAGCGGCTGGCTGCGTTGCTGGTGTCGGTGCTGGGACATGTGGATACATGACTCAGGTAAGGCATTACATATGCTATGATGCATGTTTGAAAGCCCGGGGAGTGTCTGCCAAACCTCGATCCACCTGTAGGCGTGACACATCAGACTTAAGCAGACTCCCTCCTGGTCACATGTGCTGTGAGGTCAGCACAGGTCCTGTTCCTCTGAGTTGAGAAGAGGCTTGTGACCAGACACAGAGGGTTTGGAGCTCTTGAACGTGGTGAGGAGACCTTGGAGACGCCTTGAGTAACCCAGAGCTTAGGAAGCTTGAACCTGGTCTGGGCCTGGATCAAGTCGGAGTCCATGTGGCCTGTGAGAGGCAGCAGCCTCTGTAACTGATGGATTAAGGTCAGTGTGCACAGTGGCACTGTCATGGACTATATATATAATGGTCCATGTGGGGATACTGCCATTGAGAGAGATTGGGAGTGTCTCAAGGGTCCCGTTTATCAAGGACTATGCAAACACCGCCGGGCAGGCGCATCTGCCATTGGAAATAAGGCTGGAATTGTTCCATTACAGATTGAACTGTGTTTTACCGTGTGAACTGTGCACTACATGCAGTTTATGAAGCTGGACTTTGCATCACTTTAAAACTCGATTGTTGGTATCAATTCCGCTGCCAAGCGTGTCCCCTAGGGTGCGCTACCTCACACCCTGTTAATGATATGTATAGAGTAGAATGCTTAGAATACAAGGATGAGACACAGAAAACATGTTTCTCCAGCCTGGTGGGGACGAGCATTGGTATTTAGCTTAGTTAGGCTGATTTCACACAGCCGTGTGTTTGGAATCTGTGTGATTCCAGCTTAAACTGGGTGCACCTGCATCCATTTTGAAAGTCAATGGGACTGAAGGAACTCGCGAGTGCATCCAGCTCTTAAGGGCCGCTTCACACTGTGGCGTGATCTGGTCCGGGGCTGTCCGGGATGCCCCTGACAGCAGCGGACCTGATCAGCACACAGGACTGGGGGGCTAATATGGCCTCTGGTCTGGTGTGCAGCGCACGCACGCAGTTCCTGCTGCTGATAAGTCAGGACCGCGGGCGCTGCGGTCCTGACTTGTCAGCGGCTGCAGCTGTGTGTGCTGCACAACGGACCGGAGGGCATATTAGCCCTCCCAGTCCTGTGTGCTGATCCAGTCCGCGGCTGTCATGGTCATCCTGGACAGCCCCCGACCGGATCACGCTGCAGTGTGAAGCAGGCCTTACAGTTGCTCCTGATGTGGGTGTCCACGGTTTTTACACTGAGACCATAATTGCATTTTGCAGCAATTTTGGTGTCTGTGTCAAAAACCGTGAACACCCGGATCTGGGGCAATCCAGGTTGAATTAAAATGTGGCTCTATGTATCCTGGATCTGGTGGATCCGGGTTTTGGAACTGCACATACCCAGAACGCAGTTCTAAATTACATGACCCCTAAAAGGCGGCGTGTCATTTCCACCGAATCCTGCAGAAAAAGGTACACAACCTGATGTAATGGGATGCTCCTGCACCAATGTAATCTGTAATCCGTGAAATGGATCAGTGATAATACCGGTGCGGGTGCATCCAGCTGCATCATTGCAGAGGATTCCAGGGGAATCTGTGGGGATTCGGTTTATCGCGCATTCATTCGAATTCCAATATACGGCTGTGTGAAACCAGCCTTAGGCCATAGTATAAGAACGTTTGCAGTTTCCTCTAGTACTTATTCCTGGAAATCCGGAGAATTGCTCTCTTCATGGAGATCCAGGGACATTCACACATTAAGCTCTTGAAGACACAGCTTTTTTTGTGCTTTTAGTTCGTTCCTCCTTGCCCTCCAATAGCCAGAATATCCATTGACATTGCAGTATGAGACTTTGTTATTAGTGGGACGAGTAGCCTTTTTGAATGACACCATTCATATGGGCAATACCTTGAAATGCTAGGAAGTTTTGTTTTTATGTTGTTCACTTTGTAGCAAAAATGACTCGGTAACTTTATTCTACACGTCAATATGGTTGTGGAGATAGCAAATGTATCATAATTTTTTTGTTTTACTACTTAAAAAAACAACACGGAAGCAAACGTTGGTTTCATTTGCCATGTTCTGAGAGCCATAACACTTATTTCTAATTTTTTGTTTTATTCTTTCTTATTTTTCAGTTAACAGAGTTGACTGACAGCTTGATTTTTTGTGTTTCCAGCTATAGCTTTTGTTATTAGCATATTTGTGTCCATATGAATTTTTTGATCAATTTTAAATCCATTTTTTTTGTAATGTAAAATTACCAAAAACAGCAGTTTTGGCACTTAAATTTGTTTTTCCATTTTGGCACTTACCATATCAGATAAATATTTTGATATTTTATTAGTTTGGATAACATGCCTATGTTATTTGTTATGTTATCTCCCCGTGATAACACAGCTCCGGGTTCTATGACTTTTCTCGGTGTTTTTCTCCGGTCTGGTCGCTAATGCTTTTCTCAGACCTGAATTTGCCAGTCCAGTCAGACTCTTGCTCAACCTTGCACATGAGGTTATGGACAGGGGTTTCTTAGCCTTGCAGCTCGCCCATGACATTTATCGCTCCCTTCTAATAGGGCCGAGACCACCTCATGGAGCACATCATTGTCTACATTCAAAAGATCACCATCCTGAAGGTCTCTCCTAAGGTTCGTATTTCAATCTTTGGAGTCTATCATTCAGCTGGCAGTTCCTGCAGATCTGCCGCTTGTTTGCAATGTGGTGAAAATATATTCCCCGATCCCTCTCCAAGGGTGGTGGGGCCTCACAGGTCAAGTTCCCATATTAAGGGGACTCAGCCATTCTCTTTTTACACCCTTTTGGGTCTTTACATTGTCCGGATCATTAGCTTGATGTCCCTAGGATCAGGATTTCTTCACCCACCTTGACCTCTCTGCTTGGCAGAGTTGATGTCCCTCCTTTGCATCAGGCTGTACCATCAATACAGAACAACTCCAAAGGAAAGAGAGGATGGCGGCACTCGTGTTTCCTGGTTGCAAACCAGTCCTAATCTCCATGGGCCTGCATGTTATGTAGGCATCGTTTTCGTGTCACGCCTCGGGGCAGGTCTGGGACTTTATTTCAGCGTTGTCGAAGAAACCCTCCTAGCTCTCCTTAGTACCTTTTTTCACCGGTGTGCTGTCGTATTCAGACTCTGATCTCAAGAGAACCCTCAGTTCTCCCGTTTTGTTTCTGCAGATCCCACTACAATTAGGGTCCTTACAGGGCTAGGCATCCCACAGAGTATGCCAATTTTTTTCCTCACAGAAGTCTCCCTCTTCACTCTTTTTTTAGAGGGAAGGCTCTGGTTCAGTTTTCTTCCGGTTTCACCTTGTTTGTTCAAAGGAACCCCTTTTTTCCAAAGGGATATCTTACTCTGCAGGGTAGGAAATGTCCATGCCCCTCCTCCGTTTCTTCAAAAAAAAAAAGCCACTGAGGTTGTTTCCTGCGTTTAGGTAACATTCCGGAAGCTATCCCATCCCTGGTCCTGTTGACATGACTCTCTTCTGATAAGGTTTGGGCACCTTATTTTTCCCTAGTTACTAGTCTAGTAATGTGTATTCCACTCTTGAGATTAAGGAAGAATTCTTTTCTCCCCTCTTCACCCACGTTTTGTTCCATTTCTAATGTGGGCAGACACCTTGTCGGCATGGCTTCTGCAGCTTCCTTTTAGGGATAATCAGCCCTCCATTATCAATTCTTTCCCTTACTACTTCGGTCCTAGACAAGGATAGTTCTTTTTGTTGGACAACGTCCACTTCTTCTATCCTGAAGGGTTGGCCTCTGTCCTTCATTATTTATACTCCTTCTCTTCCCACCTTTGGGGACTGCTTTGGAACGTCCCATGGCCTTCCGGTGTCCCCCAATTAAGCGATAAACAAAAGAGGATTTTTGGTACTCACCGTAAAATCCTTTTTTTGGAAGCTTTAATTGGGGACACAGCACTCACCATTCTTATGTTTCTTTTGGGCCAGTCTGTACTTATTTTAAATGCTCCTCCTACTGCTTTTACACTAACTGACCAGCTCCTTCCGGTCAATGGGGTGTATACTGCCGGGGAGGAGCTAACCTTTTTTTTGTTTTGTGTAGCCTAGTGTCGCCTCCCTGTGGCAGAATAGCATACACCCATATACAGAATAGCATGATTTTTTAAATGTTACTTTGTACATTTTGCAAAATATGTTTTGGGCAAAGAGGAGTGATTTAAACTTTTTTTTGCTATTTGTTTTTCTTTATAATTTGTTGTAAATTTTTTTCCCTTTTTATTACTGCATAGTGCACATGTGCAGGCATTCTTTGACCTATCCCTGCATATGCGCAGTACAATACTTTGCTGTGGCATCATCAGGACAGAGAGAAGTGCACATGTGCAGGAGCACACTGGAGGAGACTGTGCGGGTGATGTAAAATGCGTCATCCACAAGAAGAAGACAGCATTCATAAGAAGAAAGGATGTGCCGGACCAACACCAGTGACACCCATCGGACTGGACCATCCTGTAGGTAAGTATAATAAAAATTATTTTTTAAAATATACATATCATAGTGATGGGCAATCGGCTCTTTTTAGTGATCCGGATCCCATGTCTCTGCTCACCAAAAAGAGTCGGATCTTCTGGGATGCTAAACGGCTCCCTATCAAATATGTGTCTGACTCACCGTGGCCGGGACTCCGGAGGGACAGGCGTTTTCTTCCTCCTCCTTGTCACGGATGGACCGCGCCTGCCGGTAGTGGGGCCTGGTGGTCCAGATCAATAAAGACGTCGTTAGGTGAACAGATTAGGGGTTAATTTGTTTCGTGACGCCACCTATGAGAGTTCCGGTAACTGTGCCGGCGCTGCGGGGCCTCCGGGGGATGGAATGCAGCAAGATGGAACGCTCCCCACAGGCTGAGCGATGATCCCCGGAGCCAGGAGCTGCACAAGATGTTCTGAGGCAGCAGCGGTTACCTTAGTGCGCGGAGACAGACCGTTCATAAGAAAGCACGGACACTGTTAGTCTCTGTAACGGGTTCTTTACTGTAACCAGCAGGCAGTACATGGCATACAGTTACGGATAGTGGACTGGGTGGTCTCAGCAATGACCAGTGTTTCTCAGAGATCCGCGGTGTTCCTCCATTCTAACTACTTGTGTTGCCGTTGTCGCCCAGGAATGCCAGATCGGGTACAAGGAGGCTGCTTCAATGCCCTACCCAGGGTATACTTTCTGGGTGTTTTGGGGAGCCTTGGGTCCTTTTGGTGGGTACACCGCTAGCTAGACGACTGTGTGTGGCGGTGGTGGGGTGCTCCTGTAAAGCGGTCCCTCCACTCCTCTGGTTCGCATAGCAGTGCTGAACTATTACTAGCTTCGGTACCAGCAAACCAGCTGTAGATGGGCACGGGATGTTTTTGGACCCGCATGTAGATGCCCGTTGATCGGTTGTTAAGGCATCGGGAATAATGGAGCTCAACCGGGGTGATGGCCAGGGGGGTGGAAGGGACTGTGCAGGCCCCCTCTCCTAGATTGCAGAGCTTGTTAGTGTAGCTCCTTCTCCTACGTTGTTCAGAGAGTTCTCCTTTCTTCTTACTAACTTTGTGCAATCAGTTCTCCACTACACACTACCACTACACTCCGCCCACCAGGACCTGATTGGCCCTCTATGCTGATGTGCATGTAGGGTATGGTTCTCTGAGTTAACCGTGTGACTGCTGAGTCAGAGAATATTGCTGCTGCTGTCTTGGCTGCAATACCCTCCTGTGACGCACTCGTTGTGGGCGCCACATGTCCACCCCAGGCAAATTTAACATTTCGGTGATCTCTTGATATAGGCAAAACCACGCACACTTGCAGCAGACCAAATAAATTGAGGAGTGGGCAGGGCTTTGTTCAGACAGGCAGGGCTTCGTCCCCGATCACCGGAATCTTATGCAAAATGAGAGCCATTAAAAAAATATTTAGTGGCTCTCACTTGCATGCTGGCTCCCTTCGTTCACAGCAGCGAGTCGGCTCTTTGTGTTAGATTGGTCCTTGCTGACACATCACTAACAGATCGGCTTTTGGTCTTATATACAGTATTCTAGAATGCTGTATACAAAGGATTACTGGTGGTGGCCGCAGCTTATAGTGGAAAAAAACTGCTGACAGGTTCCCTTTAAGAAGCTCATTTCTGTTTTTCTGGAAGGAGCTTTACCCTGTGCTCAGTGTCGCCCCCTGTTGAGTAATGCATTGTATTGGCCAACTTCTTTGAGCACAAAATAGTGATGTTTTAAGTCCATGTTCCAGATTTTAAGTATATATTTCTACAGTACGATGCCTTAGGCAGCACAATCTGGACGTCGAGCTCTGCTGATCTCTGCATATGAGGGCAATCTTACAAGAAAGGACAGAAAAAATGCTGGAGATCAGGTTAAACATTAACCATAAGGTCCTGGACAGCTCATACAGGCGGGGGCTGGGAAGCAACGTGGAAAAGTACAATATTAAAGAGCAGCATAAGTGGTAACATAAGAGGTAAAGTTGCACATAGTACTGGAGCCTGAAGGTGTTCACATACTGTAGAACTGTATACAAAATATCCAGGATCAGATCGTCCAATGTAAACTAAGCAGAACAAGTTTCGATAAGATAGGTAAAGAGGAACATGTGTTTTTGGAAAATATGCCCAGCGGTGGCCTTCGGGAGCGCTCACATCTGCGTATCTTTTCTCGCCGATATCCTCAGCCAGAAAAGTAGCAGAATGTCGTGCGAGTGTCATGCGTTTTGACATCCATATGTCATGCCAGTGTGTGTTTTTCTGACACTTAGCATCCGTAAGTCATGCGCATGCCATAAATATGACATGCGCATGACATACGTTTATAACATGCATGGTCCTTCCCATGCTATTAAGAGATAGAATAGATTGAAAGACAGATACATAGATAGATATGTGGCACCTCCCCGGAGGTTCTGCAGTGGCGGTGGTCACCCTGACCACATACCACGGGTGGCGTTATGACTCTATACCCTGTAAATAACCCCCAACCTTTACTTGTGGGCTCGGGACACGGTCCGGGCCAAGAACGCCGTGATAACCCCTGTGATACCCCAGTCTGGTACTGCGTACCCCATCCCAGTGGGCTACACAACTTGGCGTCATGAACAGGATTTACCGTGCCCTGTAAACCGGGCATTGTGTGCTGTGATTTGTGAGAGAGACTGTTTTGGGACTGCTGCCATTACAGAGCGAGCGGCAAACAGAATTTAAACTGCGCCACAAGCACTGTATTTTTGAATTGCTGCCATTGCAAAGCGCGCGACGTGCGGGAAGAAAAGGGGGCGTATCATTGTGGGCGGCACTCTGCAAAGTGCTCTGACGTCATCAGGTGGGGAAGAGAATCCCTGTCCCACCGCGGAACCTTTAATAGACATCCAGACAGAAGCGGAAGACCAGGAGGGTCGACATTAACTAAGGGGGCACAGGATGTCGCAATAAGGAGATGCTGCGGCACCGTACAACAGCGGAGCACCCGGCGATGCTGCGTCGCAAGGAGAAGCACCCATCATGCCGTTTCTGATGCCGTACACTCTGGGAGCAATGTGGCTACCACAATACTCAGGTGAGCCCAACACCCTCAATGACTTTGTTACCAAAATCAAAGCATACTACGTTATGTACCCCCTAACAGAAGCCCAGCATGTCGGTATGATTATTGGGCAGTTAACCGGCAATGCACAGCGGGAAGATACGTCCTGGCCGGACACAGATAAAGACACTGTAGAGCATCTTGTGGCTTGAATGAAAGCAGTGTTTGAGTCCAGTGCTGACACACGGGCTAAAATTAAGTTCTTTGGATGCCAACAAAAGCCTAAAGAGAGCGCAAGAGACTATGCCTTAAACTTGCAGGAAGCGCTCAGAGCACTTAAACTAGCAGAACCTGCCTTAGCCCCGAGAGCTGACAAAATGCTGAAAGATCAGTTCATAGAGGGCCTCCTATCCCCTTCTCCCAGAGGACAGTTGAGCATGATGTCCATCTAGGATCCCTGAATCACTTTTGCCCAGCTAAAAGATAGAGTCATCTGTCTCCAGCAGATAGAGGAGCCCAAGGATATAAATTCTTTTCAAGGCCCTGCAGCAGCACCCCAACAGCCAGGAGCATCAGCGACATCTGCCATGTTAGCGACTGCTGCTGAACACAGAGAGCCTATCTCTAATGAGGCCCTCAACCAAAAGCTAGATGTCCTGACGGACACTGTTGTTTCCATGGCTAAAGTCATCAAGGAGCTGCGTGGATCCAAGCCTGCACCCAAGATCGAGTTGGCGACCAGTAAAGAGGATGTCCCGTGGATGAGGCCCAGGACGTACCAAGCGACGAGAAGACAACCCAGCGATCACTATCAGCTGGATGGACAGCCCATTTGCCACCGTGGTAAGGAGCCAGGTCACTTTGCCCAGGAATGTGCTTTAAACGAGGATCCCCTGGGAAGGCAGCCCGCTCCTCAGGTATGAACTCCCAAGGTCCTTCAGCCTGGTATGACAAGTTCGTGGGAGGACGTCCAGTCATCCCTTTCATGTTGGATGGCATTTCCTTCAGCGCCTTGTTGGATACCGGGTCCCATATAATATCAATTGCACATGTTCTCTACAGAAGGTACTGGGCTGATTCAGATATTAGTAGTGGTCCATCTAACATTGCATTGAACTTATGGGCTAGTAATGGTGAAATAATACCACAAGTTGGGTTCAGAGAAATGACCATTCAGATTGGGAAGGTAGAATTGAAGAATCAGGGTATTATTATTGTAGATGTTTGCCGGCGAGAACGTGAACCAGTAATGTTGCTAGGAATGAATGTAATTGAAAATTGTTTTTCCGAGGTAATTACTGTCTTACAGCAGATCGCCGAGACTGCCAGAACCGGGCAACAGAGACTCCTGCAAAAATAAATAAAAGCCTTGATGCTGAAACAACAGGTAGAAATATCAGGAGATGAAATTGGCAGTGTAAGGGTAAGTGACACGATACCCATTGTAATACCTCCCAAAACTGAAATGTTGGTCTGGTGTAGAGCTGCAATAGGCATTAAAGGGCGAGACTACCAAGCCCTGGTAGAACCCGTGTACTCAGACAGCAGGCCCACTATACTGGCGGCCAGAGTAGTAGTTGAAGTACACAGGGGAAGAGTGCCATTACGCCTTCTAAATTGCGGGGAAGATGAAGTCACCATACCGAAGTATGTTACCATGGCTAAATTATTTACGGTTGATAACATGTCATCACAGCCATCGAGCCCTTGAACCCCTCAAGTCAGGCGGATGACAATGGCTCAGGGGAAAAGCTGGAGGATTCGTGCTAAAAACTACACGAGGGTACCAGTTCTACACCTCCCCATCAAAAGCATGGATTATACCGGGTTGTGAAAGAATATGAGCAGATATTCAGCAAAGACCCGTTAGACTTTGGGCAAATTAAAGGGGTAGAGCACACTATACCCACAGGTAACCATCAGTCTATAAAAGAGAGGTATAGACCATTACCACCCACTCACTATTAAACCACAAAAGATATCCATGAGAATGTGGGTAGACTACCGGCAGATCAACCGCATTACACACAAGGATGCATACCCGTTACCTAGGATTGAGGAGTCATTAGCCGCATTAAAATTTGCTAACTACTTTTCCACCCTTGATCTGACTAATGAGTATTGGCAAGTTCCTGTGGTTTACTACGCCGATGGGCCTCTGTGAGTTCAATTGTATGCCATTTGGACTCTGCAACACACCCGGTAACTTCCAATGCCTGATGGAGAGCTGCCTAGGACATAAGAAATTTGAAACTGTCCTTCTGTACATGGATGACATCATAGTCTACTCCAAGACATATGAACAACATCTACAAGACCTGGCAGAAGTGTTTGAAGCCTTGTCCGGATACGCCATGAAGATCAAACCATCCAAGTGCCACCTTCTCAAGCCAAAGGTGCAGTACCTAGGACATGTCGTGAGTTCAGAGGGAGTAGCACCGGATCCTGATAAAGTCACAGTGATAAGGGATTGGCCAAGACCCACCAACGTGAAAGAGGTGAGGCAATTCCTGGGACTGGTGGGCTATTATAGAAGATTTATCAGAGGGTTCACAATATTAGCAGCTCCCTGCAAGACATCCTGGTAGGACAGTGAAAAAGGTCTTCAACCCGTAATTCCCCTTTTCCGTGGAGTGACGAGAGGGAAGAGTCCTTCAAAAAGCTAAAGTGGGTGCTGACAGGAGAAGAGATCCTGGCGTATCCGGATTACCATCAACCCTTCATTCCGTACACGGATGCCAGCAGTGTGGGATTCGGAGCAGTACTGTCACAGAAGCAAGGTGGTAAAGAGAGAGTTATTGCCTTTGCAAGCAGGAAACTCTGGCCTACGGAAAGAAACCCTGAAAATTACAGTTCCTTCAAATTAGAACTACTGGCAGTAGTTTGGGCTGTAACCGAACGTTTCAAGCACTACCTGGCAGCTGCAGAATTCACCATCTACACTGATAACAACCCATTGACCCACCTGGACTCAGCAAAATTAGGTGCGTTGGAGCAGCGATGGATAGCCCGGCTGTCTAACTACAATTTTGTCATCAAATATAGGTCAGGCTGCAAGAACGGGAATGCAGATGTCTTATCTCGGATGCCACACCTGAAAGATGTGGAAAGGAACCGAAGGAGCTGAAAGAAATTGAGCTACCGGCCTTTCACCGTTTTAAGGTAGAACAATATCAACCTGGCATCTACCAAAAACAACAGCAGGCAAATCTAAACCCATTAGCGCACCATGGATGGGCTGACACCCAGGATAGCAATCCAGCTGTGAAGCTAGTGAAAGAACTGCTTACACAACAAGGTGCGTACCCTAATCAGAACGCTCCAGCTGAGACTCAAAAACTCTGGAAAGAAAGAAGCAAGTTGCAAGCTCTGCAGAAGGCACACCAACCCTAAAACACATTAATTGGTTTGGCAGATTATCGTACCCAAGAGAGACGTCAAAATGGTCTTAGAAGCCTACCACGATGGTGCAGGTCATTTTGGATGGAAGAAGTTGAAAGTGCTCTTAAAAGAGAGATTCTACTGGGTTGGCATGAGAAAATCAATAGAAGATTGGTGTAGAAAATGTGGCCCGTGCAACCTCAGAAGACAGGATCAACAGAGTCAGAGAGCCCCACTCCAGTCCATAGTAACCAAGCAACCACTTGAGTTAGTTTCGTAAGACCACGTCAAGTTGTCACCAAGCCAGTCAGGCTATGTCTATGCCTTAACCATCGTGGACCATTACTCCCGCTTCTTAGTGGTGGTACCCGTCAAGGACCTGACAGCGAAGATGGCTGCAAAAGCATTTCAGACACATTTCTGTAGACCTCATGGCTACTCGGAACAAGTCCTTGCAGATCAAGGTCCAGCTTTCGAGTCAGAGATTTTCCAGGAATTCTGCAACATGTACGGCTGTAAGAAGATCCGCACGACAGCCTATCATCCCCAAACCAATGGCTTATGCAAAAAGATGAACCATATTGTGATTGACCTGTTGAAAACCTTACCAGAGTCAGAGAGAAATCAATGGCCAGAGAAATTACCCGACTTGGTAGACTTGTACAACCATGTCCGGGTGAGTTCTACAAACTGCACCCCAGCCTACCTTATGCGAGCAAGGCCCGGTAAACTGCCTATTGATTTAGATATGGGAATTCTGAAACCAGATGCAGAAGTTGAAGAATCCAATTGGGATACCCTACGTCAACAGCAGTATCGCCAAGTACAAGAGTGCGTAGAGAAAAATCTCCAGCAAGCTAGAGAAAGACAAGAGAGAACCTTTAACTAACGTGCTCTAGCAACTCCATTACAACTTGGTGAGCAAGTTCTCAAGAGAAAGAGACGCACCAACAAATTGGATAATTAGTGGGAAACCACCCCATATACAGTCTTACCATCAAATTTAGACAATGCCAAAGTGTGTCTAATCAGAAAAGACGAAGAAAGGACGTTAGCTGTTGTGTCAAGAGACCATCTTAAACCGTGTCCTGAAACCCTGAAGATACCAGAAGTAACCTTACCCGTACAGGTCCAACCTGTCAGGAAAGAAGAGGATGTGTTCCATAGTGGCTTAGGAGATTTCCCCAAAAGATGGCCAAATTACTACGGCGCAATTGTAGTCCCCATGATTGCTTTCCCTCCAATGGTAGAACCAACGCCAGAACCCGTACCACAAGAAGTCCCAAGACATGAAAAACTGGAAGTTGAGCCTGAAGAGGAAGAATCAATTCCTGGTCCCAGTGAGCTTGCCAGTCCTACTGTCAGATCTCCATCCTTAGTAGTAGCAGATACTCCAAGTAGGTACACGTCCACCCACACCTTTAGGCTAAATACACCCAGTACACCAGCATTGCGCAGATCAGAGTGTAGTACCCAGGGTCAGATACCGGCTAGGTACAGAGATTAAAGTGTGGAATCAAGTGTAAAATGTTAATATGTTTGTTATAAAGTTTAATAGAACCCGGTAAAGTATAAGTGTACAAAAAAGGGAGAGAGTAGTATGGTGTTAGGTGGCAGCCACGGAGAGTAAGAACTTGACTTCTTATGCAGTGACCCGAGGGCTTAGGAGCCTACTGCACTTAAACCAGAGACACCCGTAGAGACTTGTTTATATTAGTTTGCAGCTTTAAAAGCCCTGTACCTACAGAGACTATCCTGTATGAACTACTTGTATATTCTTGAACTTTTTCCTTTTATTAACTATGGACCATACTTACCATGGAATTGGTTGTGGTAAAGACTAAGTGTACATAGTTACCAGCCCAGAGGCAATAGACTAAACCCCAGGAAGGACTGATTTGTTTTGAACTTTTTGGACTCTTTTTTTAATTTCAGTGGTTTTTGTATATTTTTAAGACTCTGTATATAATAATTGTTTGTTATGTAATTTGTTTGTTTTTTCTACAGTCCCGGAGTACTGTTACTTTACTAAGGGGAAATGTGGCACCCCAGGGTTCATGTGCCACAGTACCACCACAAAGGGTTAACTCCCCACACAACCCACAACACTACACTAGCGCCTCTAGGCCAGAAGGGGGAGCTAAAGCTGTTTCCCTATATATTCTGGTGTGGAGAGGAAGTGGCAGTTAGTTCAGTGCGGGCAGCACTGAGGAAGAAAGACCTGGGTGTAAAAGAGCTGCGTTAGGCTCAACCCACGGTCCACTGTCCAATTCCAAGCCAAGCCAGGGTCTGAGGAAAAGGAGACAGAGCAGAGAGGAACACACCTGGGAGACCGAGTCCCCTGAGACTCACCCCAGAGAAGCGCATAGAACGGATACTCGATCCGATGCTGTGCCTGACACAAACAGCACTGTGAACACCAGATTAGTGAAGGTCCCACATCTTCACTGTACCACAGCGAAGCAACACGGCGGGGTCAGGAACACGGAATACGACTCAAGTTTCCTAGCAAGCTGGTACCCATAAGGGGAGAAAGGGCCGGCAGCTTAGCTAAAGCGGCAGCAGGGCCACACACACAGCGCAGGAACAGGGAGCCAAAGGACCCGGACAGGGTGGGAGCAACAGACTCTGTGGACAGTACCGGGCTGAATTATCATCTGCTTCAGTAAAGACTTGGAAAACTACAAAACAGTGATCTGTGTAATCCTTGTGAACCCTGTTCTCCCTCACAAACTGTTTCACCACTACTGCCCCGGGGACCAGGCTCTGCCCGTGGAGAACCATCACATCACAGGCTGCTATCCATCATCCCTGGAGGTTCTGCAGCAGCGGTGGTCACATACCACGGGTGACGTCAGGACTCTATCCCCTGTATATAACCCCAACCTTTACTTGTGGGCTCAGGACACTGTCCGGACCAAGACCGCCATGATAACCCCCGTGATACCCCGGGCCGGTTCCGAGTACCCCGTCCCAGTGGCTCCACAGATAGATAGATAGATAGAAGACAAAGAGCAGCACGGCTAAAAAGACTGGGTGGAAATCTTTCCAAGCGTATCTCCCATCTGCTTGCTTCGAATATCCAAAAAAAGGAAAGCAGCACTCCAAATAGTATCCACACTGCCTTTATTCGGCCTTCAGGTGCATAGTGCAACGTTTCAGGCTAATGAGCCTTTCTTCTAGCAACTAGACACAGCTCGTTCAAACTTTATATACATACTAATTTACATAAATAAATACATCTCATTACATCCTCATGTGACTGTGCTCTTATCAGTAATATTAGTGACTCCATACCTCCTTTACATTTAAACACTCATTGTCTCATCTGATTACACTTTAAATTAACACTGCTGTATATTAACCTTATATCTCCACCAGGGGCTCAATTATTGCAGGTGTCCACACTAATGTGTCATTCATATCAATAGTACGCCTTATTACCTTCTGTCCACGCTCCCACCATTATCCTCATGTATCCACCGCCAGCGCTGAGTCTGCCCATGCGCGGCACCACTTGTCACTGACCATTGCCTAGAAACTACAGGAAGTTTGCGCAGCGCCATCTTGTGACTCCTGCGCATGCGTAATAGGCCTATTTGAAGTCTGCCACCATTTTGCAGCTCTCCATACTGGCGATTGTACTGTGGTTCGTACGTTGGCCCCGATATCGTTCGTGCGTTGTATGGTGTAAATGTCCAATACGATGCACGAACGATGCCAAAACGATATCGGGGATCAAATGAGCAGGCTCTCCAACGGCCCGATATTGGATGGACGTTGTGGCCGGATCGTGCAGTGTGAAAGCCCAACAACGATGTGGAGTACAACTTCCCCTATTCTCTCCCATGCTAAATGGTCGTTCCTGGGTCGGCCGTACAAGGGGGCGTAGACATCGCAGTTGTGTTGCCTGCCGATATCGCGCTGTGTAACATCTCCTATGCGATCTTGGAATTCTGCCCAGAAAAAGCGCGCTCCCGCGTTGTTGTATCCAATATCGGACCGATGTTGGGACGTGTAAAGTGGCCATTAGTTTTACATTGGCTGTCAAAAAAATGTGTGGGCTTCGTCCTATTTTTAATTGGTAGCCAAGGTAATACGAGGCAGCTGGGGACTGGTATTCTCAGCCGGGTGAGGACCCATTGTTATTGGGCCCCCCACACTATAGAATGGCAGCCTGCAGCCACCCCAGAATTTGACGTATTCATTGAATGCTAAGTGGCTTGCAGTTACTTCATGGCAGTTGACTAATATTCATCCTCTCTTCTCTTCATACATTCAATATTCCATCACCACTTGCAGTCATCTGCATTTGCTAAACTGGGCTTCCAATCTCATTGTAACAGTGCATGTTAAATCTACCTCTGCTTGCTGCAATGACCTCCATTGCAATATCAGCCTGACTCATATAGCCTTATGGTAAATCTACCTCTGCATTTATTGTAAACTCTCCCATGTCATCTGTATGCATTATATTCTTTACTCACCAGTATATGACTATTTCCCACATAGTAAATTTTATCTTGTTGAAGGTGTGATTGTGTGGAACCAGCTTTTGCCCAATGTCTGATCTGGGGCCTTTCATCATCTCTTTTTTTACCCTGCTGTGAGGAGCAGCTGCTAATTACCTGATACCATGTGACTTCCCACAATCCCCCTCACCTGATTCTTTAGTGTGCCCTATAAATTTAGTTCTGTCTTAAGGGGTACACGCGTGGGGTTTTTGCACGTGTGGCATCTCATGCAAAGTGGCATTAAATGCTAAGTTGCTTGCAGTTACTTCATGGCAGGTAGTCAGGGCAGGAGTCAGGTAACCCACTTACAATTTTTTTTTTATTTCAATGTCTATGTTCCTATGTGCCTTTGCCATTCACTTACACCGCCCCATCACCCCTCATCAACATAAGCTCCTCTCTCCTTCCCTCTACTTTATTGAGCTCCCATACTCTCTTCAACATACTGAATAATCTCAGACCATCATATTCCAGGGTATTGTATCATAAACAATGTCACAATTACAAAAACTATTTGCTCCTTCTCTTTTTACTGCTGCTCCTGTCAAGTGATATCTCTACAGATCCTGGTCCACCCTCCACCAACTTCAACCCCTCCCCCACCACACATAGAAACCATTCTAACCTTATCAACATTACCTGCACACCTTCATCTCCCTCTATTAATTGCGCTCTCTGGAATCAACAATCTGTATGCAACAAGCTTCCCTTCATCCACAACTACTCTCTCACTAACTCTCTTAATCTCATGGCCCTCACTGAAACCTGGATTCAGGACTCAAACACGGTTTCCCTTGCTTCTATTTCTCACTTCTGCTTACATTTCTTCCATTCCACGAGACCTGGGAACAGACATGGGAGTGGAGTCGGCTTACTCCTGTCCCCACAATGTTCTTTAGCCTGGCCAGAATGTGGTTAACTGACCTCTTATCGGCGTCCGGCCAGGACTTTACTTCCCTTTGGGCCGCACCGGTTCACTGTCCAATGACAATACTAAATTTTGGCCCTCAGTCAAGTTTCTGAGGGTGTGTGACTCCCCTGAGTATTGCGGTAACCAAGCTGCTCCTGGGATGTACTGCATTGATAGCGGCATTATGGGGGCTTTGCACTTTTTCTAGGGTTCCACCCATGACAACATACTTACTCCCTTTTGGATGTCTGCTCCTGGGATCTTTTCTCAAGCCCTCTCCTTCTCCTCCATCTCTCTACTTCCTCCGAGGCAAAAGACCTATGCCTCCCCACGACCGACCTTCTTGTTCTCCCTAGAGGTGGTTTTATTCCCTGCCGGGTAACCTCCCACCATGTGATCTAATGCAGGAGTGTTGGTTAATGGGTCCCACCCACCATCCTATGATCCACCTGCAGCTGTAGTATCTGCACCTCTTTTATGGGTGCAGTACCCCTCTGTGACGCCTGCTTGGCGGGGCACCACAGAGGCACACAGAGGGACTGAAGGCAAAGTGGAAAGAACATCTAAGAGAGCCTCACAGAGACATTGCACTGTTCGGTGTCGACCCGGCCAGCTCCCGATCCTGTGTAACTGTATACCTGACTTGCCGTGAAGAGTTACCAGTAAACATCAGTACAGAGTCATCCAGTCTCCTGTATTTCATTCTTCTACATACTTTGACAACAAGTGTTCCTTCCTGCCCTGGGGACCCCGCTCCTCCTGTGGGGAGCTACAACATCTGGTTGCCTAACCACTGTCCCCAGAGTTCTGCCGACAGCGCTGGTGCCATTACCAGGTACCGCAGGTGGGGTCATTTCTTTTTCTTTTCTTTTATTTTTATCCCTCAAAACAACCCCCCTTTTTGAGTGCCCATCAGGGCCACGGTCCCGGGAGGCCACCAGTGACATCCCCTTACAGTAAACGCCTGGGCATTGAATCCCCTTGGGCTTGGGGGTGGGTCATCTGCAACCTGCCCCTCTGATTCACTTCAGATTCGGGCGCATGGGTGGATCGCTCATTTCCTGCGCCTCTAGGGCTCCCTCTGCCTCTCTGCAGTCTGCTGTTCTGGGACCCGGGACGAGCCTCATTTCTGCTCAAGTCCTCCGAGTCCTTCTCCTTACACTGCTCCCACATTCTGCTTCTCTCCTCGACTGACTACCTACTTCCTGTTGTCTCTCACTTTTGTGTCCTCTCCTACTTCCTGACTGCTCCTCCTAACTTCCCACTCTCCCCGCCGTCCCACTGTCTACCTGGGCCTACCCCCTATTCGGTCCGACTGTGGTCCCTGGGACCGGTGTGTTGGGTGCTTTTGTGGGTGTCCAGACTTATCATCCCGTTCCCTGAGAGCAAGATTACTACACCCGTGAAGTGGGTGCAGTACCCATCTGTGGCAACCAGACTGCAGGGGCGCCACAATACCAATGGAAGAGAGGATCTGTAATATTAGGCAGTGGTCGACTGTGTCGAATGCAGAGGACAGGTCAAGAAGGAGAAGGATGGAGAAGTGTCCGTTAGCTTTGGTGGTAAGTAGGTCATTAGTAATTTTGGTTAAGGCGGTTTCGGTGGACTGGTGGGGGTGGAAGCCAGATTGACTCATCAAATTTATTGGCAAAATAAAACTACCACTTAGCATCTAGGTAATACATCGAAATAATGCTGAAAAGTAACAGTATACATAATGTCTACCTATCGTCTAAAAGTCTGATTTGACTTCATAGATTTTTCAATTCAGGCATATGTGAACCTTTCTCACCTCAGTGGATGATTTTGCCTGGGGCGCTGTATCTGAAACAAAACACTACACATGCCTGTGAGCTGTCCATTGAGAGAACGCCCCGCACCGCCCCTCATACAGCTGTGTCTGTAGTCACCATTGAGATGTCGTCAATGTAAGCTCCATGTGCGCCATATAAATGAGTGTTCAGTGTCTGCAGCACAGGAGGAGGCTCGTACGCGGTGGAATAGTGGGGTCTTTGTATGATATTGCGTTATCTTCACTGTATAATGTTTTCACAGTCTACCTCACTGGATGATTCATTTTGTGCCGTAATGTAGACGGTTGGCGGCATTACACCTGCAGGGATGCTATGTATACATACTGGGCGGGATTTCAGCCTATGTCTGTAATTATTGTACTTACCAACTGTACCAGAAAAATAGCGCTGCAAAAGCCACCCACAAGGCCGCGCTCTGCACACACACCCACCCATATATCTCCCCACAGATCCAAGACGCCAAACTGATCCTCTCTTACTAGTATCAATTGTATCTTCAAGATGGGAGAGGCGCTTTATAAGTCCCTGATTTAAAGGGGTTTTCCCATGGAAAAAGTTCATCCTGTGCTGACATAAACTTATACATGTGTCCCTGCTATGTACTGTGTAATGGATGTGTCTGACCATACCTCATCTCCTGTGCTGAGATAATCTTATATATGTGTCCTGCTATGTACTGTGTAATGGATGTGTCTGACCATACTGGGACATGGTCTGATCATACCACATCTCCTGTGCTGAGATAATCTTATATATGTGTCCTGCTATGTACTGTGTAATGGATGTGTCAGACAATACAAGGACATGGTCTGATCATACCACATCTCCTGTGCTGAGATAATCTTATATATGTGTTCTGCTATGTACTGTGTAATGGATGTGTCTGACTGTACATGAACATGGTCTGATCATACCACTTATATAAGCAGGGACACATATATAAGATTATCTAAGCACAGGAGATGTGGTATGATCAAACCATGTCCCTGTATGGTCAGACACATTCATTACACAGTACATAGCAGGGACACATATATAAGATTATCTCAGCACAGGAGATGTGGTATGATCAGACCATGTCCCTGTACAGTCAGACACATCCATTACACAGTACATAGCAGGGACACCTATATAAGATTATCTCAGCACAGGAGATGTGGTATGATTAGACAATGTCCCTGTACGGTCAGACACATCCATTACACAGTACATAGCAGGGACACACACAAGATTATCTCAGTACAGGAGATGTAGTATGATTAGACAATGTCCCTGTACGGTCAGACAAATCCATTACACAGTACATAGCAGGGACACATATATAAGATTATCTCAGTGTAATGAGGTGAACAATTCAGCCTGTATCATAGAAATGGACACTGAAGTGAACATTACACAGTCCGATACTGCCCCCTTGTGGACAATTGCTGAAATGACTGCAGAGAGGAAAAAAACATTGTTTGCTGATCCCCTCCCCCAACAGCCTTGTGCTGAGGAAGAGAAAGGGCGGGAGATTAGTACAGAGCCAGAGCTGAACCAGGGAAGATCTGCCTGTGGAGGTCTGTTGAAAGAGGGCTACTTTGCTACACCTTGCCGGAAAAATCACCCCGCAGAAGCCCCCGTGACTGATCCTGGGCCACTGGACTTTGGTGCTGTGTATCTGGCCTCTCTGCAAAACCTTGCCCGCCGAGCACCCAGAGTGCATGTGCAGGGGCCGTGACCGACATAAGGGAGCCATTTGTACTGCCGTGATCTCCCTCCTGCTCGGTGTGCCCTGAGACTGGGAGAGACATTAAAAGAAAAATTCCGTTACCTGCGGAAGGAGACCAAAGAAGAGGACTAAGGAGTTTCCCCCTTCAGCGCTGCACCGGGATCCGTCATCGTGAGATCCCCAGGCCTGCGACATGGGAGCGACATCTTCTTCTGTGATAGACTGGTACGTGATTTTAGGGAAAGTTAGGGAAAGATACCTTCATTGTTTTGTTTTTCTTGTTGCGTACCCGGCAGAAGTGAAGATCCAGAGACTCTAATACATACAAGTGCGCATATAGTTCGGTTGACTGTGATATAAACATGTATGCCAGTAAAGAAACATTATTATCGGTTAAACCTGAGTATGGGGATTCTGTTGAGAAAGATCATACACACACTCCCGCGGCCTTACCACCGGTCGCTACATCTGACGTAGTCGGCAGGATGTGTGATCAACAGAATCTCCTCCCGGTAGTAGCTTATAACCAGACTTATACTACGGCCTGCAGGTCCATATCCGGTGCCAGCACTCCGAACAGTGACACGGAAGAATTGAAGCAGATAGTAGCAGAGTTGCAGAAACAGATACTACAGCTACAGCTCATGCTAGACCAACAGGCGGACAGGCAAGCGGGACAGCAACCCAGCCGGCCTATGGGAAGGTGCTGGACATGCGGCGACCCCCGCCATAGGGCAAACCGTTGTCCGCATCCTCCACCCGTGGTCCGATATACCAGAACCAGCAAGTCATGCCCCACAACAGCAGCCACCTTTAAACTAGACGCCCCCGCCAAAGCGGCTCGCTCGGCAGGGGAGATCAGGGAAAAGGGTGTGAAGAGACAGAGCCAGACCGATAAGCAGGTACTGGCCACTCGGGTCCAGGGGACGGTGAAGTGGTTTAATGTCCGCGATGGGTATGGCTTCATCAACAGGAATGACACAAAGGATGACGTGTTTGTACATCAGACTGCCATAAAGCGTAACAATCCTCGTAAGTGCCTCCGCAGCGTTGGTGATGGGGAGGTGGTACAGTTTGATGTTGTGAAGGGAGAGAAGGGTACAGAGGCCGCCGACGTCACCGGTCCTGGGGGTGTTCCCGTTAAAGGAAGCAGATTTGCCCCCAACCGGCGCCGCTACCGCCGGCGATCCTACTCTCCCCGGGTAGAAAACGTGACTGAGTTTATTGGAGATATTGTGAGCCCTGAACGAGGGAGCGAAGGTGAACGGGGGGATGCCGGTTTCCCCCAACAGAGGTCCCTACCCCGCCAGAGACCAATCCCTGTGATATCCACAGCCATCACTGCCTTGGAGCCGATGGTTGTTGACAGGGACTGTCAACCTTTAAGTGGGGGGGTATGTAATGAGGTGAACAATTCAGCCTGTATCATAGAAATGGACACTGAAGTGAACATTACACAGTCCGATACTGCCCCCTTGTGGACAATTGCTGAAATGACTGCAGAGAGGAAAAAAACATTGTTTGCTGATCCCCTCCCCCAACAGCCTTGTGCTGAGGAAGAGAAAGGGCGGGAGATTAGTACAGAGCCAGAGCTGAACCAGGGAAGATCTGCCTGTGGAGGTCTATTGAAAGAGGGCTACTTTGCTACACCTTGCCGGAAAAATCACCCCGCAGAAGCCCCGTGACTGATCCTGGGCCACTGGACTTTGGTGCTGTGTATCTGGCCGCTCTGCAAAACCTTGCCCGCCGAGCACCCAGAGTGCATGTGCAGGGGCCGTGACCGACATAAGGGAGCCATTTGTACTGCCGTGATCTCCCTCCTGCTCGGTGTGCCCTGAGACTGGGAGAAACATTAAAAGAAAAATTCCGTTACCTGCGGAAGGAGACCAAAGAAGAGGACTAAGGAGTTTCCCCCTTCAGCGCTGCATCGGGACCCGTCATCGTGAGATCCCCAGGCCTGCGACATGGGAGCGACATCTTCTTCTGTGATAGACTGGTACGTGATTTTAGGGAAAGTTAGGGAAAGATACCTTCATTGTTGTGTTTTTCTTGCTGCGTACCCGGCAGAAGTGAAGATCCAGAGACTCTAATACATACAAGTGCGCATATAGTTCGGTTGACTGTGATATAAACATGTTTGCCAGTAAAGAAACGTTATTATCGGTTAAACCTGAGTATGGGGATTCTGTTGAGAAAGATCATACACACACACCCGCGGCCTTACCACCGGTCGCTACATCAGCACAGGAGATATGGTATGATCAGACCATGTCCCTGTACAGTCAGACACATCCATTACACAGTACATAGCAGGGACACATATATAAGATTATCTCAGCACAGGAGATGTGGTATGATCAGACCATGTCCCTGTACGGTCAGACACATCCATTACACAGTACATAGCAGGGACACATATATAAGATTATCTCAGCACAGAAGCATTTTTTTTTTAATCACATCCAATTGTGGAAATGATTATTATTCCCAGATCTATTGATGACAATGAATCCTTTTACCGGTAAGTGACTTCTATGATGAGGTCATTGTGCCGCCAGCACTATTTGCCATGTGTCCACCCAGAGGAGGTGAAGGTGGTGGTTGTAACTAGAAGATGACGTGGAATCGTTGAATGGGTGGTGGTTGTTTTATTGCTTAGGCAAAGTCTGGAAAATTGTTGTTGATTTTTGGCATACAGGCGGCACAGCACTATTCTTGTTAGGCGGCATAGTGAAGTTGGTTCTTATGTACTGGGGGGCACATACTCTGACCTCCCAAAGTAGCTCCCCGAATTTGGGTCCTGCTCCTCATATGTTGGAAGATATGATTCCTCATGTAACACTATGTCATTCTAGAATCCGCGCAGCCGTCGCTGTATATCAATGACGTAGCATTTCCAATACTCGCACACATCATTGGTAACATTGCTGCTCGGTGTAATCCTCCGGGCACTTCTCTCTACATTGGATCTCAATACAAAGCAATAAACATTTGCAGGATCTGTTTAAAAATAGGGTTTCATTTGCAGAAAGCAGAATATGTTAGAGCGCCACCTACTGGATAAATGTTGTATTTGGTGAATTCGGTATAAGGTCATCCATAGTACAAAATCAATCAAAACAATCATATAAATATGTAAAATAAACAACACCTTGATAGTTTTTGGCACATTATAGTGATGTTTTTGTGAACTATGCACAATGACTTTACGAGTTACGAACACGGCAGATAACTAATCACAAATAAAACTCTTAAAGGAAGTCATAGTACTGTGGATGTTGGAGAGATCTGGCTGCTATGTCTACTCGATTATATCTACATTTAAGTCAGGGATCTCAAACTCCAGGCCTCGAGGGCCACAAACAGTGCAGGGTTTCAGGATTTCCTTAGCATTCTACAGGTGATAATTGAATCTCCTGCACTGGTGATGATTCCAACACCTGTGCAATGCTAAGGAAATCCTGAAAACCTGCACTGTTCGTGGACCTCGAGACCTGGAGTTTGACATCTGTGGTGCCCCACCCTCATAATCTGTGAACTGGAGGTATTGGAGATACCTGAATCCTTTTCCAAAGAGGGCGACCCTTCTCTAATCATAGTTAGTGCTGTTGTAGCACTTACACCTATTTTTGATCGTATTTTGTTGCGATGGTGTATCCGTAAGAAAGGTTATCTTCACCTTCAAAGGACTATGAGGCAAGATACTATCCACTTCTCCATCTTCTGATGAGTCCAACGCAATTGGTCTGGATGAAACGCGTAAAGTGCGGAGAATTACCATCATTATCTAAACCGACAATCAATTGAAGGTTGCGACGCATCCTGTGAGACCACAAACTACATTGGAGTTAAGTGGACATCAGGACATCTAATACCTTGCCCCTCTTCTCATCTCCCCAATTCTTTTTTTTTTCCCTGACTGGCAAATAGGGTAAGAAGAGGGTCAGCCGCCGAGGTTTGGGGGCACCAGAAAAATTAGGGTGTCAAATCCTCCAATGGTAGGTAGGCAATAAGGATAAAGGGTTAGTAGGAAGGATTTTCCTGCCCTCTTCTTTTGCGGTACTCCTGTTGATTCGGTTTTTGTCTATGTTTTAGTGTGCTGTTTGTGGATTTTTGACCTTTTATTAATGGATTAAAGTTGACTCAACCTCTGTCCTGTGTCCTTTTGTGTACCACATTGAGCATGGAGAAAAGAAAGAAGACCAAAGAACTGTCTGAGGACTTGAGAAACCAAATTGTGAGGAAGCATGAGCAATCTCAAGGCTACAAGTCCATCTCCAAAGACCTGAATGTTCATGTGTCTACCGTGTGCAGTGTCATCAAGAAGTTTAAGGCCCCATTCACACACTGCTTTTTTTGCAACATATTTTTAAGCACAAGCTCATCACAAACTAGGGAGTGGGTGATTAAACATATAAGTGAAGCACTTGTTTCTATTAGACCTTTCCTCTGAGCGTGCCACTCCCGGTTTTGATTGTTCCACTCCTGGCTTTGTTTTGAGCAAAAAAAGCAGTGTGTGAATGGGGCCTAAAGCCCATGGCTCTGTGGCTAACCTCCCTAGATGTGGACGGAAAAGCAAAATTGACGAGAGATTTCAATGCAAGATTGTGCGGATGGTGGATAAAGAACCTAATCAACATCCAAACAATTTCAAGCTGCCTTGCAGTCCGAGGGTACAACAGTGTCAACCTGTACTATCCGTTGGTGTCTGAATGAAAAGGGACTGTATGGTAGGAGACCCAGGAAGACCCCACTTCTTACCCCGAGACATAAAAAAGCCAGGCTGGAGTTTGCCAAAACTTACCTGAGAAAGCCTAAAACGTTTTGGAAGAATGTTCTCTGGTCAGATGAGACAAAAGTAGAGCTTTTTGGGCAAAGGCATCAACATAGAGTTTACAGGAGAAAAAAAGAGGCATTCAAAGAAAAGATCACAGTCCCTACAGTCAAACATGGTGGAGGTTCCTGATGTTTTGTGGTTGCTTTGCTGCCTCTGGCACTGGACTGCTTGACCGTGTGCATGGCATTATGAAGTCTGAAGACTAACAACAAATTGTGCAGCATAATGTAGGGCCCAGTGTGAGTAAGCTGGGTCTCCCTCAGAGGTCATGGGTCTTCCAGCAGGACAATGACCCAAAACACACTTCAAAAAGCACTAGAAAATGGTTTGAGAGAAAGCACTGGAGACTTCTAAGGTGGCCAGCAATGAGTCCAGACCTGAATCCCATAGAGCACCTGTGGAGAGATCTAAAAATGGCAGTTTGGAGAAGGCACCCTTCAAATATCAGGGACCTGGAGCAGTTTGCCAAAGAAGAATGGTCTAAAATTCCAGCAGAGCATTGTAAGAAACTCATTGATGGTTACCGGAGCGGTTGATCGCAGTTATTTTGGCTAAAGGTTGTGCAACCAAGTATTAGGCTGAGGGTGTTTCAGGAAGAAACTGAGTATTATCGGACAGAATTGCAGGGGTGTCAATACTTTTGGCCAACACTGTAGATAGATACAGTATGTATATATATATAAAATAAAAGTTCCAAAATAGATTAAAAAAAAGGAGTAAATGAAATCTATAATAAAAAACTTAATAAAAAACATCTATATAGCAAAAAATGTGAAGCTTCTTCTGCTAGAATCTACAACTTCCTAATGGTATTTTGTAGGGTCATCAGGCTCAAGAGCGTGACAGACGGACGTTTTTTATGGAATCTCCTTTATGATGTTGCAGCTGTTTTGCTCTGACCCAAAGTCAGATTACAGAATCACTGAGTAGAGCATTGCCTAGATTGGATAGAGTAGGTACACCCAGGGGCGTAGCTACAACAGGTGAAGGGGTTCCTATCGCACCCGGGACCTGGAGCCTAGGGGGCGCGAAAGTTCACTTTGGCCTATAGAAAAGACTTGCTATTAAAGATATGCAGTAATTGTGGGCCCCATTGGACCCTTCGCATTGGGGCCCATGAGCTTCAAGTTACACCACTGGGTACACCACAGCAGCTGAGAAAAGGATTAGGTCGGTATAGAGGTTTTCTGGATATAAATAAGAATGTTTGCATTCTGTGACACAAGAGATCTTGAAAATGGAACAAAGCAATAAAAAAATACTAAAAGTTGATTTTGTCAGATGGTTAAAATATAGCTCCTGGGTCCCTCATTCACCGTGTACCACGTATACTATTTATATTGGTGTCTTCCTATGAGGTATGGAAACGTTTAGGCCGCCTCTAGCTCCAAGTATCATGAAGGTGGTAGTGTGGGTGAGGGAATGAGCGGCAATATGATAGTAAATGGGCAGGGACACCTGAGAAACTAGTCTGGCCCTAGACGTGGGCTACCTGACTAGCCCAGCTCCCGTAGGTACCTCTGATGGTGAGGAGGTTCAGGCCGCCACCCTCGTTCTTAACTCCTCAACCAGCCCTATGCTACTCCTTTTCACCTCCCACCAAGGACCGGGTTCAGCAGCCACTCTAACAAAAGGTGCAAAAGGTAAACTTCTAGACACAGCAGAAAAAGCACTGAGGTCCGCACAGAAGCTTGGTGATAGGCAAAGAGAAAACTCTAACAGTGACGCCCTCTGGTGGAGGGAGAAGCTATTTATAAGCTAGGGGAGGAGATTCTATATGAGTCACACTCAGGCTTCACTTCATCCAGCACCTGAGCACAGCACACAGCAGAACTGACATTAACTCACAGCAGCACCCAACATAGACTACAGATAGTCAGCGTGTGACACCAGGACCCAGCAATAATTGAATTTGGCCACATATACTGTATCTTTGTTTTGGATCCTGAACGCCATTTTTTTAAAATCAATACATTTTGGATCTGATGAAATATCGATGCTCAGCAGACGTCCTTGACTTCATTTTCGGCAGCCTCAAGTCAACATCTAACTAGGGATGAGCGAGTATACTCGCTACTATTCAGAACTCGCCGAATAGTAGGTAGCGGTATTCGGCTACTCGCTACTCTCCGAGTATCTTATGTGTACTCGGGAGTAGCGAGTAGTCCTAATATTTTCTCAGTGTATCTATAGATACACTGCGAAAGTAGGCTAATAGTGTTTAAAAATTGTTAAAAATAATAAAATTACATACTCACCTGTCCGACGCCTGCACCGGGACCGGCAGAGAAGACATCCAATCACTAGACAAGGTCCTGTGACTACCAGCCAATCAGATGGTGCCACGTCACAACCACGTGATCGCTAGCGGCCACCTGATTGGCCAGATTGCAAGGTCCTAGGTGTACTGTCCGGACCATGCAATCTGGCCAATCAAGTGGCCGCTAGCGATCACGTGGTTGTAACGTGGCACCATCTGATTGGCCAGATCGCTACCGACCATCTGATTGGCTGGAAGGCACAGGTCCTTGTCCAGTGATCGGATGTCTTCTTTGCCGGTCCCGGTGCAGGGGTCGGACAGGTGAGTATGTAATTTTATTATTTTTAACAACTTTTATTCACTTTTAGGGTTCTTTCGCAGAGTATCTATAGATACACTGCGAAAGTATTCGTACTTGCTATACTCGCAACGAGTACCGAGTACCGGTACCTACTCGTTGCGAGTATAGCGAGTAAGAATATTACGGTACTCGCTCATCCCTAAATCTAACCATGAACCTCCCTCTGGGAAATCATTTTCCCTTTATTCCTCACATTATTCAGAGCTCTGCAGCCCGAGGCCCCTTGACAGTAAATTTTACTCTCTGTTTAATGATTTTTTTCCAGGAATTTCCTTCATTCAGTTTATGCACTAGGTGTAAATATACATTACCAGTACAGAGAGCGGCAATCATTGCTCATTTAGCAGTTGCAGTCATTTCAGCTCACGCTTACCAAGAAGCTCACTATCTGACAACGTGAAGCATGTGCTCTCTATTTCCCCTTCACATTTTTCTTGCTCTACTGCAATATGGCTAGAATGTTATCTATAATGACATTAGCCAGGAGGCAAAACATGTATAATATGAAAACTGGGCATGTAAACATCTAAACTCTCCCGATTCCCACGCATTTCGCTTTTAAAACTTTTATTTTTTATTATTGTTGTCATGTAACTTGTATTTGTATGTTTGAGTGATTGACAGCTCAGTCATCCTGTCTGTGGCTGGAATGTGCTGGGCTGTTGGTTTTCCTATTGACAGCTCAGTTACCCAATCTCTCGCTAGCTTGTGCTGAGATTCTGCAACTGCTCTCTGTCTCCTGTAATTACTCAGCCTTTTAGCTCTGCTGTTTTTCTGAGAGCGCTGCCGGTCTTAGTTTCAGCTCTGAGGTGCTAAGTTGGTCTATTGAATCTGTGCTCTGTGAATTGTTCCTTTGCTGCCTGACCTTGCCTGTGTTTGACCACCCTTTTGTCTTGTCCTTCTGTTCTGATCCGCTCCTCTTCAGGTAACTGACCTCAGACCGTGACTTAACTATACCTCTGCTTTATCACTCTGTCTTGATGTGCTCTGCTAGTATCTGACCTGAATGTTTGACTATTCTACTTCTTCTTGTCCATGTGGTGACTGGTGTCACAATGTTATTGGCATCTGAGGAAACCAGAAAACCCACACGAACAAGGAATGAACAAACTCCATGTAGGATTGGAAATTACCTATTTCCATTACATTTTTTAAGTAAATTTATTTTTTACTAATTTGGTGTTTTGTTTTTTTTTTCCATATCACCTCCATGTTTAAAAAATAATCTGAAATTTTTCAGTTTTCTCTCTGGTTACTGAGCCAGGTGATAGATTGATTACTTGCTGTTTCTGATTTTTCCTGTAAAAAACACAGTATCCAGCATTCACAATAGGTGAAGGTAACAACATACAGTACAGACCAAATGTTTGGACACACCTTCTCATTCAAAGAGTTTTCTGTATTTTCATGACTATGAAAATTTTAGATTCACACTGAAGGCATCAAAACTATGAATTAACACATGTGGAATTATATACTGAACAAAAAAGTGCGAAACAACTGAAAATATGTCTTATATTCTAGGTTCTTCAAAGTAGCCACCTTTGGCTTTGTTTACTGCTTTGCACACTCTTCGCATTCTCTTGATTAGCTTCAAGAGGTAGTCACCGGGAATGGTCTTCCAACAGTCTTGAAGGAGTTCCCAGAGATGCTTAGCACTTGTTGGACCTTTTGCCTTCACTCTGCAGTCCAGCTCACCCTAATCCATCTCGATTGGGTTCAGGTCTGGTGACTGTGGAGGCCAGGTCATCTGGGGTAGCACCCCATCACCATCACACCTCCTCCTCCATGCTTCACGGTGGGAACCAGGCATGTAGAGTACATCTGTTCACCTTTTCAACGTCGCACAAAGACACGGTGGTTGGAACCAAAGATCTCACATTTGGACTCATCAGACCAAATCACAGATTTCCACTGGTGTAATGTCCATTCCTTGTGTTCTTTATCCCAAACAAGTCTCTTCTGCTTGTTGCCTGTCCTTAGCAGTGGTTTCCTAGCAGCTATTTTACCATGAAGGCCTGCTGCACAAAGTCTCCTCTTAACAGTTGTTGTAGAGATGTGTCTGCTGCTAGAACTCTGTGTGGCATTGACCTGGTCTCTAATCTGAGCTGCTGTTAACCTGCGATCTCTGAGGCTGGTGACTCGGATGAACTTATCCTCCGCAGCAGAGGTGACTCTTGGTCTTCCTTTCCTAGGCCGATCCTCGTGTGAGCCAGTTTCTTTGTGGCGCTTGATGGTTTTTGCAACTGCACTTGGGGACACTTTCAAAGTTTTCCCAATTTTTCGGACTGACTGGCCTTCATTTATGGCCCACAAGGGTCAAAGAGATAGCCACACTAAAAGGGGTTTCTTTTTGTTGTCTGTGAGTGAAGAGGCCAGCACAAAGATGCTGAGGAGACTAGAGCCCAAGTGTAGGGGACAGATACTTGGTAATTGTCTGAGTGGCCTTCAGAAAAGTATAGCATTAACAATCTAGCTATAGTAGTGTACTGCTGTCTATAAAGTCGGACAAGATAGGGATTACTACAAGGACTAAGAAAGCGTGCTACATTAACAGGAAGACTGTGCAGGAGTAAAGGAAGAGCTGCTGAAGTTAGTGTGAACTAGGTCAAGCTAGTTTTAGAAAATCTGATTGGGGCTTTTATTATTGGAGAGAGCTGTAGCTTGGTAGTGGGACTGATCTCTCGCTCCAGCTCGGGTCTTACAACTGGCCCCATGGCCACGATTCCTTTGTAATCCTGCATCAAAGAGCAAGGCTGTCTCACTTGCAATTCAGGTTGCAGAAGCAGCAGGTTCTGTGCGAGCTGGGTGGTGTGAGGCTAACCTAATGACCCGCCCAGGGGTCTATGGTAACTCGGTACCCGGGCGTTGATACTGGGGTGCTGTCTCGGTAGCTGGTGCCCGGGTCCGTAGCTCTGGGTGTCAACTGAATAAAGGGTAAAATAATAAAAGTCTCGTGACGCCACCTGTGCATTCTGGTGAAGGCACCAGCGCTGCTTCAGACCTCCGTGAATGATGTACAGGCAGCTTGGGTGGTACAGCTCCCCACAGGTGGAGTGGTGTCCACGGGACAGTGATGAGGTGACGGGGGATTGCACAGGGAGGTGGTTAGGCAGCCGGGCCGCTGCAACAGTCTATAGGCTGGACGGGTTCAGGGATGGACATACTGACACACACACTGCGGATTGTTTCTTTACCTTTACTGATGGTTTTGCAGGCACTTTCCAGGGTAAGTTCCAGGTGGACGAGAAGCACTTCTGGATTTCCACAGTGAGTGTTGATTAAGGCCTCCTTGTCTCTTTTCCCTCGTTGAAGTCTCTGACCCGTGTAAAACTAAGCCTGACCTCCTCTGTGTCTTTCTTTCACCTGTTCTGTAATGTCGAGAACGTTTGTGTGGGCTACCGCTATGACTTTTCCTGCGGTCCCTGGCTTCCCTATTGGTTGCGTGACAGGTGTCCGGGAGACTGGAGTCTCCTCAGTGAAAAGGTATTTCTGATGGGCTTGATGCTCTCCTGCAGACTCAGACTCCGGTGTCCGGGTTGCTTCCTGGGGCAAACCGGTATGGCTCCTCTGCCCCCAGTCTGCTCCTCTACTCCTTAAGCCTTGCCTTTGACCTCACTTGCACTGGCTAGGCTGGTCAACTGGCTCGGGCCTAGCACGGCTCCGACGCACCAGGACGTCTTCACAGTACTCGTAGCAACTGCACACCCTGGCTAACTCCGCCCCCAGCACCAGTATTTATAGGGGATCTTGCTTAAAGGCAGCAAGTGGAGCTCCCCCTACTGTTCTGGGGTGGAAGGTGTTGTGTGTATGTGGGTTACCTGTTGTGGAAATCCATCCATGCCTTAGGTGGTCCTGTGGCTACCTGTAATGGCAGGGTCCCACACTAACACAGACCAGTGCTGGAGACTTGGACACTGTAAGCGAATCCTGCACTCGAGAGTCCTAAACCAGTGCAGGCATCAAATGGAGGTGGATGAGATGATAACACTAGCAGTCACCCACAGTATTTGGAAATGTCATACGATGCCTGATTCCCTCTTTTGCTTACTTCTTCTCTGATATGGGAGCTTGTCCTTCTCTTACATTATTTTTATTCCTATCTCATCCTAGAATTGACTTTTTTTTATAAAATTATTTTTTTTGTAAGCTAAAAGCATCTATGCTGCTATAAAGATAGCGCCAAACACGTACGGTATTTCCATCCTTCTCTCGCTGTGTAGAAGGAATTAATGACAGACTCTATACATTACATGTGGTCCTGAAAAACAATAGCGCTAGCCTGGCTTGTTATTGCCCTTCAAGTATCCGAGCGGCTGACCGGCACTGCGGATATCCCCAGGAGCATCCTGATACTTCTCTAAGGGTGCATTCATAAGCTGCGTATTTGCTGCATTTTTTTATGTGCGATCTCATCACAAACCAGGAGAGGAACAATCAGAGGAAAAGTCTAATGCTACGTTCAGACGCGGCAAAATACCCGCGTATTCCTGCTTTTACGCGGCGCTTTAGAGTGCGCTTTAGAGTGCGGCGCTTTAGAGTGCGTAAAAGCAGTGCCAAAGAATGATGAGTACTGTTTGTCACTCATTAAGTCCAAGCCATTCAGGGTCACTGATCTGAGTCTCATCCGAGACTCGCATGTAAGTGGGATAGTGTGTTTCCAGCCTTATGAAGCAACGCTGATTGTGAATCAAGTTCACCTGCTGTTGTTCCAATGTAACAGACAATAGATGATATGATAGGCAATTAGCAACACACCTGCTATAAAGGGGCTAGGTTGGACATTGGCTCCCTGTGATCTTCAGGGATGAGAGCAAATTCACACTGAGCACATGTGACAGACGTGACAGAGTCTGAAGACGCCGAGAAGAACGTTCTGATGCCTGCAACATGCTCCAGCATGACCGGCTTTGACACCAATGTTGAATCTGCCAATCTTAGTGTTCTCTGGTAAATGCCAATCGCCCTGCACGGTGTTGGGCTATAAGCACAATATCCACTTGTGAACGGACTTTCGACCCTTATACCACCCTCATGGAATCTGTTTCTGACAGTTTGAGCGGACACATGGATATTAGTGGCTGCTGGAGGTCATTTTTCAGGGCTCTGGCGCTGCTCCTCCTGTTCCTCCTTGCACAAAGTAGGAGGTAACGAACCTGCTGCTTGGTTGTTGCGGTCCTGCTGTTTTGTTGTTGCCCACCAACGGCCTTCTCTACGTCTCCTGCTGTTGTGGTGCCCAGCCCAAGCGGGTAGCCACAGACTTCTGTCTTCTTATTGGTGGTGAAGTCTAGTGCACTTAGTTGTCTTTGCACTATCTAGGGTGAGTGGAGGGGCAGTTAGGGACTAGGCATGTGAAGGAAACGAGGGGAAGGACCCGTATGGGATGTTAGGTAGCTCAGGGTACAGACACAGGTTAGTGACAGGAGGTGACCCGTCTCTCCTCCCCCTATTGTTAGGGTCTTCCTAAACTTTCCATCCCAGGTGTAACCCCTATGTTGTGCCGGGCGCTGAGCGTGACACATAGACTGTATTTGGTGGTGCCCTTCCCAATAACAACGCTGTACTTTTCAAAACAATTCTCCATTTTTGAGTGTATTCAGCAGATTAGAAAACGTATTAAATGTGTAGTTGTTGTATGTGACCATGGTTATAATAGGATGCCTGGGATCGTCTGGGTATACAGCTGATATATTATCAGGCATGGCTGCTATTGGCTTCTCTTAGGTTTATACATGACAGGAGCACAAACCGCGATCCTCCGTCCTCAAGAAAAGTGTCTCTGTCTGGAAAAGAAAGAAAAACAAGTGTATAAATGGTGTAGTGAATGATCTCTGGTGATATAACATATAATAAATCCCCCAAATCACATCTGTCTTTAATATATCTATATTATATCTTTGCATTGTTTACCAGGGACATATGAAAATATATTACATTAGGTTACCACTAACCAGTGGCCTAACTAAAGTCCGTGACCCCCACACTGTACTAATGTCACTCATCCTGTACCTTTCCTGGTATAATGTTCTCCATCCAGGGCCTCTTCTGGTAACAATGTCCCCCACCCTGTCCCCTTTCTAATAATAATGTCCCCTTGTAATAATGTTACCTATCCTGGACCCCTACCTTGCATAATGTTCTCCATCCAGGGCCTTTTCTCGTAACAATGTTCCCCATCCTGTGCACTTTCTAATAATAATGTCCCCCATTCTAGGCTCCTTCCTATAATAATGTCCCCATCCTGGCCCCTTCCTGGTTTAATGTCCCCCATCCTGATCATCTTACTGTAATGTCCTCATCCTGGCCCCTTCCATGTATAAAGTCTCTTCCTGCAATAATGTCCCCATCTTCGGCCTCCACCAGTAATAATGTCCCTCGTGCTTGGTATAATGGACCCTATCCTGCGCCCTTCCTGGTATAATAGCCCCCATCCTACGCCCTTCCTGGTATAATGTCCTCCCTCCTGGGCCCATCCTGTAATAATATGCCGAATTCTGCGGCTGTTCTCTAACACATTTTTTTTAAATAAAGATTCTTGTGACCTTTCCCTGTATGAGGACTCATCTTCTATACCCAGTGAAGAGGCCTGCAGCTGACTTTAATGTGTCTATTATGGGTAATGTATGACATCACTGCTTTGCGCCATCTTTGATTGGCTTGCTGACATCAGCTGCCAGCCTCGGAGTAGCGTGCGGTGCACACCCAGCTGAAATAGGCGCTGGCATTGCCTGCCCCCCCTCTTGCAGGGGCCCCACTTCTGCACGGGCCCTTTTGCGGTTGCACCCCCAGTAACTGTGATCGTTATGCCCCCACCAGTGACATATGACAGTATCTACCACTAGGTTACCAGGGACATGTGACAATGTGAACCACTGTGTTATGACAGAGGAACATAAAATCTCTCTCTTCAATATCTGAGACCAAAAACATCTATTACAGGAAAAAGAGGGGAAGGACAGCATGAATCAGCGTCTCACCAGGACAGAGCATAAAATAAACCACTTGGTCAGTTTGGATATATGATAATATCTAAACATCAGTATTGTGTATGTGGGTCATATAATGCACAATTTATGGCAGTTGCAGCCCCTCGACACCTTTTATACAGTTCCTTGAAAAATGCCCACGAGGAAAAATGCACACAAGGAAAAGTGCCCACAAGCAGCCCTAACACCTAACCCTAATTCTAACCCCGAACCCTAGCACCTAACCCTCGCCCCTAACACCTAACTCTAATTCTAAAACCTGATCCCTAACTCTAACACCTACTCCTATAACCTAACTCATAACCCTAAAACCTAACCCATAACATACAACCCTAACACCTAACTCTACCCCTGACACCTACCCCTAACGCTTAACCCCTAACATTAACCATAACACCCAAAACCTAACACTACCTCTAACACCTACTCCTATAACCTAACCCATAATCCTAAAACCTAACCCATAACATACAACCCTAACACCTAACCCTACCCTGACACCTACCCCTATCACCTAACCCTTAACTCCTAACACCTAACCCTACCTCTAACACCTACCCCTATAACCTAACACATAACCCTAAAACCTAACCCATAACATACAACCCTAACACCTAACTCTACCCCTGACACCTACCCCTAACGCTTAACCCCTAACATTAACCATAACACCCAAAACCTAACACTACCTCTAACACCTACGCCTATCACCTAACCCTTAACCCCTAACATTTAAAACCTAACCCCGAATATCTAACCCCTAACACCAAGCCCCTAGTCAGTACCCCTAACACCTACCCCTAACACCTTACCATAACACCTAACACCTACCCCCAACACCTAATCCTAACACCTACCCTAACCTCTAACACCTAACCCTACCCCTATCACCTACCCCTAACAACTAATCCTAACCCCAACCCAGTTGGCATTTTTTTTGGGGGGGGGGGCATTTTTCTGGTCACCCTATTATACCAGCTCTAGAACATGGTGTGTAATATCACTTACATATATGGAAATGCATCCTAGTCACCCGATTAAGGCTGATCGACCTCCGGCGTGTAGACCAGACATTGATATCTCACTGACTATTTTCTAACACAAGTCTGAGTACTAATGATGTGATTTGCTTGCAGTAGTCAATAATCCATGCTCCCATGAGCTGTGTTGGTATAGATTTACCCTCCCACATATTTCATAGTATTCATTCATTACACTGTAATAACTAATGTGAAGCCACAGCAGCAATAGTAACCCAACCTCACCTGCCCCCAGAGGCATGGCTGATTGTGCGAGGTGCCTGCTTACAATAAACTGACTCATTTATCAAAGTCATTACAAATACTGGATTTAATGAATGGATCTTACAGAACGACTACTGTTTTGTGTCTCCCACTGCTCTTTATGGAGTAATTCTCTTGTAGATCTCTAAATATAGCTTTGATTTGCCAATTAATTAGAATGGAGCCAGTGGGAGCCGGATAACCAGAGATAGTGGTGCCAGCCACCTGCAGTGACAAATAGTGTTGTGTACATACCATCTTTGTTTTGCGGTTTCTTACACTGGAGAATGTTTTCTTTTTTTTTTCTCCATTGCAGACATATTAGCAATCAGAGTATTTGGCAGCTAACGAGTTAACTATTGTTCAGTCTAAGTGTGTGTTATGATATATTTTTCACTTCTTCTCCCTGTATGAGCTGCCCAATCATAAGCAGGCAGGATACAGCAGAAAAAGGACACGCCCCCAGCATTGTTTATGTTTCTCAGTGTGGGATTGTCACAGGGTGATAGTAGCGCATGAGTGAAGTAGTAGCAGTAAGGCAGAGATGGGCTGAGGGAATCAAGGAAGCTCGGCTGACCCTGTAGACTGGGGTTCCCGAGCTGACCCTGATCCCAGAATTACCCGTAATGGTGGAGATGTCTGGGCTGAAAACCTTGCCCTGCTCCTGTCCAACCCCAGGCTAAGGCTAGGGTCACACTTGCACAATTCTAAGCATGATGCGTTCCCCTGCGCGTGGTGCAAATCGCACTCCCCGCAGCCCGCTGTGTATCTGGTATCTATCTGGTTGCTAGGGGCCACGTTCGCTGCTATGCAGCCTGCATGAAGGCTGCGTAGTGAGGAAAAAATTCTACGTTTTGTACAAACAACGCAGGGAACTTAGAATCGTGCAGCCTTAGCCCTAGCCTTACACTCCCTCACCTCCACTCAGCAACAGCAATTCCACAAGACAGCTCTCACAAAGGGTTAGCATCACGAAAGCATCTGCACCACGGCTCTGCGTCCACACAGCACAAGGTCAGAGCAGAGACTAAACTCTTTCCATGACACCAGCTGGTAAGAAATGGAACTACTTAAATATTGGGGGAGTAGACAACTGTGTCATCAGACACACACTGCAAAGCTTACCTGAGATTGAGGAGCCACAAACAGCTAATAACATGGACAGCAAATTACTGCAGCAGCTACTGATATTAACCCTGAAGGTACCAACAGGAATAAATACATGCAATCACTGCAGAGCAGTTCAAGAAGACTGCAGCACAGGATACATGTGACAGAGATACAAGGATACAGCTCTGATCTCCTGGTCCAACCTCCTACATGATTAGAAAGAGCTGGGAGGTTACAAATGACTCACAACTTTCAGATATGGTTCATGAGTTTAGCTGTGTCACATTAGGAACCCTTCTATCAGCTCTCCTCCTCTCATAGTACTGTCACCTCTGCTGTACTACCTTTCTCCACACTGACTATATGGAATGATATCACATTTGTGCCTGTTGTGCTGAGGGCACAGTAGTAGTAGTGTCGCGGCAGATATCTATTGCTGTAAGTATAATTATTTTCTGCCAGCACCTACGCATACGGTTGATGCCAGTCTTATATATTTTACATATTGTCTTTTTTGACTGAGCTCCCATTATATAATTTTCCCCTTTCCTCTTTTCATAGTCTGGTAACCACTCATGGACTCCAGTGTGAGGTCCTAGCACACACCTGTTTTTAATTACACCTTTAGACATATAAGCCCACACAGATTCCACCAGTTCACCATATCACTAGGGCATAGTGTCAGGACCTGGCAGTAGGAGGCCCCTTGAAGTGGGTGCCAGGCTTGATCCTCAGTGGCCGCTGATGAGACTAAGACCTCTGTTTTCAACTTAAGCACAGGGCAGTTTACTGCATTACACATTTGCACATTGCAGTTTGATCTTCTCTTTTCAGTGCCACTCATAAATTTGAATTTTTTCATATATATAGTAGTGTCGCGGCAGATATCTATTGCTGTAAGTATAATTATTTTCTGCCAGCACCTACGCATACGGTTGATGCCAGTCTTATATATTTTACATGTTGTGCTGAGGGCGACGCTGCTGTGAGAGCACAACAAGCTTCTTCTATTTGAGAAGCGATAACACCCAACTCTGCCCTAACTGCAGAGGGATTACAAGCTGCTACTAGTACAAAAGACACGTGAGTGATCTATGGACAGCGGGTGAAATAAGTATTGAACACGTCACCAACTACTAAAGCTAGGGTCACACTTTGAAGGCTCATTGCGATTACTGCATCCAGATCCGGATGCGGTACTCGCATGAGCCTTCAGACACATTTTGTGTTCAAAATGTGTCTTTAAACCCGGATCCGGTTACCGGATTGCTCATAATGTGCAATCCGGTTGCCGGATTCTTTGTTCATCCCTGCGGCTGGGGGGATGAATAAAGGGTTAACGTTAATATAATATGTGGACACCATGTTTCCAGGGAGTGTCCATCCTCCCTAGAGACATGATGACCATATGGGGCAGCATATGAAGGGTTAATTAGGTGTATTACTGTATTGCCGGCTATTGTCGGCTTTGACTATTTTATGAATTGAAGCCGGCGGCTCCTCGCTGTGGAGGAGATACAGTACATAATGTGCGTACTATATCTGCCGCTATCCAGGGTCCTGAAAGCTTTAACATTAGTTCTATGGGCAGCGCACCACCATAGCTTTCAGGACCCTGGATAATGGCATTATGTACTGTATCTCCTCCACAGCGAGGAGCCGCCGGCTTCAATTCATAAAATAGTAAAAGCTGGCAATGCAGTAATACACCTAATTAACCCTTCATATGCTGCCCCATGTGGTCACCATGTCTCTAGGGAGGGTGGGCACTCCCTGGAGACCTGGTGCCCACATCTACTAGTAAGATTAATCCTTTGTTCATCACTGTGGCAGCAGGGATGAACAAAACATCCGGCTACCGCAGGCATTCACATGTGCCTTGCGGTAGCCAGATGGGCTCCCATAGGAGCCCATTATAGCAAGCCTGCTGTGGTTTGCAAACTGCTCCGAAAACTGCATCCTGCATGATTTTTACCGCAGGCTGCAAATCCGGAAGCGGTAACCGGATTGCATGTAGTGAAATCCGGTTTTATAATGGGCTCCTATGGGCTGCGGATCCTGATCCGGTTTTGAGCATTTTTACAGCTCAAAACCGGATCAGGATCTGCATTTGCTACCGCAAATGTTACCCTAGCCTAAGTAAATATATTTCTAAAGGTGCTATTGACATGAATTTCTCTGCAGATGTCAGTAACAACCCATCCAATACACACAAGCAAAGAAATCAAACCATAGATGTCCATAAATTAAGTTATGTATAATAAAGTGAAATGACACAGGGAAAAAGTATTGAATACAAAGGAAGGGAGGTGCAAAAGGCTAAGGAAAATCATGACACAAGCTGAAATCTATCAGTAATTAGAAAGTAATCCTGCCACTTAGTGAAAAATAACATTAGCTGGTTAAATTGAAGTCCTATAAAAACGTGTCTCATTGCCAAGAAACATCTCATGAGGGATAAACCAGTGAGCTGTCTCATGACCTTTGCAACTTTAATGTTGCAAAACACACTGATGGCATGGTTACAGAAGAATTTCTAAACTACCGAAGGTCCCAGTAGGTACTGTTGGGGCCATAGACTGGAAGTGTAAAGAACATCATTTCACCATAAACCGGCCATTACCAGGGGCTCTCTTCAAGATTTCAGACAAGGGAGTGAAACGATTTATCAGAAGACAGAAAGACCTAGAATAAGCAGGTACAATTGTTTTAAAGAAAACAATAAGTAATGCACTCCCCCTCCCCTCTATATGCATAATTGAACCCTTTGGATGCCATAATACACACCATGTTTGGAGGCCAAAAGGCAAATCACCCCAAAAACACCAACAGTGAAGTGTGGAGGTGAGAACATCATGGTGTGAAGCTGTTTTTCAGTACAGGCACTGGCAAACTTCATGTAAGTGAAGGAAGGATGAATCAAGACATTCTTGATAACATCAGCTGCCATCTACCAGGATAATGAAGATGAAACAAGGGCGGACATTTCACAAGACAATGATTCCAAACACAGACAAGGAAACTCACAATCGGTTTCAGAGACAGGAAATAATGCTGTGGCACCCCATAGTCCGGATGCCACTATGTCATTATCTTCCCTGGGGGGTTGTGTCATACCTGAGATCAACAGAGGGTATCCACACCAGGCAAAACCACATCACACAACGCCTTTCTGCCTCCAGGCCTGAAGTGGGAGCCCTAAAGGCCCCGTCACACGGGGCGACATCGCCTCTACGTCGCCTCATGTAAAGGGCGATGTCGGCAGCATCGGGAGGTCGCCTGGTTTCAGAGCAGTGCTCTGAAACCGGGCGACTGATCTGGGGCGATGAGCACACATCGCCCCATGTAACTGGCCTGCCGGTGACCTGTCAGGCGATGGGAGCCATTGTCCTGCATCACCGCTGGGGTTTTCAGACACCCCGGCGGCGATGCTGCCTGTCAGCTCGCCGGCGCGGGACTGGAGATGTCGCTCCATGTAAATGGGGGACGGCGATGCTGGTGGGGCGCCAAAAACGTGCGCGCACCCGCCAGTCGCCGCCGACATCCCCAGCCCCATCGCCAGGTGTGACGGGGCCTTAAAGCCCGGGTTCAGGGCAGCTCCCCTATATATTCTGGTCTGGGGCGGAGTTAGAGAGTTCAGTACGGAGCAGTACTGAGGAAGACACCCTGTGGACTGGAGCAGTGCTAAGCTTGTCCCAGGAAAGTTAAGCCTAGCTTGAGTGACCCATAGGCAAGGCCCTGGGTATTCGCTCGACCTGTGGGGAGCCAATACATCCCAGCTGCTCATACATCATCCCCAGAGCTTCTGCAGCAGCAGTGGTCACTCATAGCCACAAACCATGGGTGGCGTCATGAATAATCCTTTTTATAATTCCCCCAAGACCTCTTTGAAGCTGAACCCAGGGTCACGGACCCGGGTCTCGACCCCCTGTGACTCTCTAGAAACAGTATAGCCCGATTCTGAGTCCCCCATGGCCCTGGAGTGCATCAATGCTGTTATATTTACTTAGAAAATGATCATGTGTTCAGTACTTATTTCACCTGCTGAATGATGTTTTTGCACTTCTCATTGTTTTTTTGCATTTTTATTGGCAGGGTCTTGAACTTGCAGTCACTTGAACAATACACTAGTATGATGTAATATTGTTGTGCATTGTAAAATTACCAGGGCTTCATAGATGTAGAAACATGAATGAGAGGTGTACAGTGACTCAGTGGTTAGAACAGTCTTGCAGTGCTGGAATCCTAGGCTTTAACCCCACCGAGGAAAACATCTGCAACGAGTTTGTATGTTCTTTACATGTTCATGTAGGTTTCCCCAGGTTCTCTGGCTCCTCCCACACTCCAAAGACTAACTGATAGGATGTTTAGATTGTGAGTCCTGATGGGGACAGCATTGCAAATGTGTGTAAAGCACTATGGAATTAATAGCACTATATAAATTAATAAATAGTATTTTTAATATCATAGTATGAGACCTTCAATAAGCCCAAATGTCCCTTGACAATGCCATATGCACTCCTTAATGGCATTGAAGGAAGATGGATGATGGTGAGAACCTCCAACCTCTTAAATGCTGCACTCCTGATTGACTGCAGCATCTGAGGGGTTAAACTGCAAGTGAATCTGGCTCCGAATGCTCCACTTAGGCCAGCTTTCAGCTGTCGGCTACTGTCCGATGTTTTGCAGGATGCACCGGACAGAACCTGACAGCACAGGATGAGCAGCAAGTGTGGGCAAATATGCCCTCCAATCTTGTTTTTTGCAGGATTCGGATTCTGCTGCTCTCCATGGTGCTGATCTGTCAGCCTGTGTGTGCAGTGCTGCTCTCCATGGTGCTGAACATTCAGCCTGTGTGTGCAGTGCTGCTCTCCATGGTGCTGATAGTTCAGCCTGTGTGTGCAGTGCTGCTCTCCATGGTGCTGATCTGTCAGCCTGTGTGTGCAGTGCTGCTCTCCATGGTGCTGATCTGTCAGCCTGTGTGTGCAGTGCTGCTCTCCATGGTGCTGATCTGTCAGCCTGTGTGTGCAGTGCTGCTCTCCATGGTGCTGATAGTTCAGCCTGTGTGTGCAGTGCTGCTCTCCATGGTGCTGATCTTTCTGCCTGTGTGTGCAGTGCTGCTCTCCATGGTGCTGATCGTTCAGCTGTGTCTCTGAAATGCTGCTGTCCATTGCGCTGAATGTGTGCGGAAGCATTTCAGAGACTGCGGTGTGATGATCTGAGAAATGATCCGATTTTTTAACTGATCCGGCGCCCATACACTCCCATGTTATGGGTGCCAGATCGCCCTACATCCGGGAGGATCCAATTTTTGCACCTGAGCCAAAAAATGATGCAGAGACAAAAACAACAAAAGCTGGTGGCCAAATAGGACCAATCCGGCACCATAGGGACACATGGGGGCAAAACTGGATCAGGTTCTGTCCAGTTCAAACCGGACAGAACCTGAAAACAGAAAACAGTGGTGTGAAGCCGGCCTTAGACTTGGATTCCAATTGGATCATTACCAACTATGCAATATGGAGTGAGCTCAATTACTATACGGCGAATATCGCCAATGGAAATTTGGACTGAGTTGGAACATGTGAAAATTTGCACAGTGCTGGTAAGATGAGGTTCAGAGGTTCATGAGGGCACATGGGTGGAGGGACTGGGCAGGGTGAGTGCTGAGTTATGATTGTGACCGGTGATTGGGTGTAATTTGACCGACTGTATGTTGACTTAAACTATATGGTGGAACCGCGTGTTACCATCACCCTGTCCCAAGATTCCACTGTGAAACCGCTAACGATCTGTGCTATTGAACCTGTCTACCTTTAGTGTCTGTAATCGATAGTTACCTGGGAGTCCAGATTATCAGCAGCTCTGTACAGATCCTGCACGGCTTGTTCCAGAAATTCAAAGCTCTGACAGTCCACGCACAGGCGAGCTAAAGAATAGACAGGATACACATCACACGCTATTTCTACAGGAAAACAAATATTGTTCGCCTCCCCTTCCTGCACAGGCTATTTTTCAGTTTTGTGTTTTCTTTATTTTTCTACCGTTTACTCAAAATCCAAGACTTTAGTCAGTGGGACAGAGGGAAGATAGGTGGAGGGTGGGAAGTGAGTTGAGGCAGTCGGAAGGGAGTAGTGAGTGGAGGAGGATCCGGAGGATTTGAGCAGTGAGGAGCCCGTCCTGGGTCCCGGAAAAGCAGACTGCTAAAGAGACCGAGGGAGCCCTAGGGATGTGGGAGAGAGCAATCTACCCATATGCCCGAATCTGAGTGAAAACGAAAGGGCTGGTTGGGAACAAGGTGACCGGCCCTGAAGGTGGCGAGGAGACTCTATGCTCCAATCGCGGTACTGGAGGCCCTAAGATCTAGAGGAGTTTTGACCGACAACTGACACATCCTTTGAGAAGGTAGCTGTACTAGGGTCAGGGGACATGGTACTGGTCGCCCAAAATGACCCATGACTGCTGGATTGAAGCACTGTGTACGGAGGCACAAGCAGGAGAGACGAGAACACTTAGCGCTTGCTGAGAGAGAGCAACCCGCAAAGAAAGGAACAAGCAGGACGGCTTGTGAGACGCTTCGATCCCTCTCTCCAACCAGAACAGCTGCACTGGCCTACCAGCGCAATACACTTTACACCGGTTACCCTAGGAAACCGCTCCACCCATGAGGAGCGATATTACCGTAACTGCAATCCCATCATCCCCAGAGGTCCTGCATCGCAACGTCAGCCATCAATAGCTGAACACCACGAGTGGTGTCACAACAACAACCACCCCTAAATCACTATCCCCAAGAACTTTTAAAGTTGATCCCCAGGGCCACAGAGCCTGGTTTCAACCCCTGTGACTCCCCAGGAAGAATCAAGCCCGTTCCGAGTAACCACCCGGCCCTGGGGCGCATCACATCATGCAAGATCAGAAGTCTGCCGGCTCGGCTGTGAAGGATGTTTTGGAAGCCACAATCAAAAGTTCAGTGCTGGTCCTCCAGCGGCTTTGAACTGCGGCTTGGTTACCGGCCCAGGGGACAAACAAGACCCGGCCTCTGCTATTACAGGCAGGTGCTGGATGTATAATGCAGCCGGCACTTGCCATACAGTTGTGTGAAAAAGTGATTGCTCCCTCCCTAATTTCTTATTCTTTTGCATGTTTTTCACTTAAATGTTTCAGATCACCAAACAAATTTATTATTTGACAAAGATAACAAGTAATCACAAAATACAGTTTATAAATGAAGGTCTGTATTATTAAGGGGAAAAGAAATCCAAACATACAGGGCCCTGTTTAAGAAAGTGATTGCCCCTCCCCCTTAAAACATAAACTGTTGTTGATCACATCTTTGGGAACTGAGTTCAGTTTCCCTCTCCATACCCAGACTTGATTACTGTCACACCTGTTCTCAATCAAAAAATCCCTTTAATAGGACTTGCCTGACAAAGTGAAGTAGACCAAAAGATCCTTAAAAGCTAGAAATCATGACGGAATCCAAAGAAATTCAGGAATAAATGAGAAACAAAGTAATTGAGATATATCTGTCTGGAAAAGGTTATACAGACATTTCTAAAGCTTTAGGACTCCAGTGAACCACAGTGAGAATCATTATCCAGAAAGGGTGAAAACATGGAACAGCGGTGAACCTTTCCAGTAGTGTCCCGATGACTCAAATTGCTCCAGGAGCGCAGGAACGACTCATCCATGAGGTCACAAAAAGACCCTACAACAACATCCAAAGATCTATGGGCCTCACTTGCCTCAGCTAAGGTCAGTGTTCAAGACTCCACCATTAGAAAAGGACCGGGCAAAAATGGCCGCATGGCAGAGATCCAAGACGAAAACCACTGCTGAGCAAAAAGAATATAAAGATTCATCTCTGTTTTGCCAGAAAACATCTTGATGATCTCCAAGACCTTGGGAGAATACTCTGCGGACTGACGGGACAAAAGTAGAACTTTTTGGAAAGTGAATGTCCCATAATATCTGGTGTAGAAGTAACATAGAAAAAGAACATCATCCCAACAGTACAATATGGTGGAGGTAGTGTGATGTCTGAGGCTGTTTTGCTGCCTCAGGACCTGGAAGACTTCCTGTGATAAATGGAACCATGAATTCTTCTGTTACCAAAATATCCTGAAGTAGAATGTTCAGCCATCTGTCCATGATCTATAGATGAAGAGCACTTGGGTTATGCAGCAGGACAATGATCCAAAACAGCAAGTCACCTCTAAATGGCTCAAGAAAAACAAAATGAAGACTGTTTTGTGGTCGAGTCACAGTCCTGACCTTAATCCGATTAACATGTTGTGGCCGGACCTTCAAAAAGGTGGTTCACGTTTGTAAACCCTCCAGTGTGGCTGAGTTGCAACAATTCTGCACAGATATGTGGCCAAAATTCCTCAAGAAAGTTGTAAAAGTCTCATTGCCGGTTATCACAAACACTTGATTTCAGTTGTTGCTGCTATGGGCCCAACCAGTTATTAGGTTTAGGGGGCAATCACTTTTTCACACAGGGCCCTATAGGTTTGGATTTCTTTTTTCCTTAATAAAAAAGACCTTCATTTATCAACTGCATGTTGTGGTTACATCATCAACAGCTTGATGTCTAGATTTTGAGGACTTTTTGGTCTACTTCACTTTGTCTGGCAGGTCCTATTTAAGTGATTTCTTGATTGAGAACAGGTATAGCAGTGGCGAGGGAATTTGAACTCAGCTTCCCAAAGATGTGATAAACCACAGTTAATTTATGTTTTAGGGGGGGCGGGTCAATCACTTTTTCACACAGGGCCCTGTAGATTTGTATTTCTTTTTTTCTTTAATAATAAAGACCTTGATTTATAAACTGCATTTTGTGATTACTTGTGTTATCTTTGTCTAATATTAACATTTTGTTTTGTGATCTGAAAAATGCATAAGAATAGGAAATCAGGAAGGGGTAACACGTTGTCACACCACTGTATATGGGACAGGCGCAGATCTTCCGCTCTTTCCATGCACCTGCACTCAACGTTTTACATGCACATCACCCATCCGGGTGGGGTTAGCAAGTATTTAACTAAGTGTGTCACTTACTGTCAGAAGAAATGACATTCCCTGTGTCAAAATTAATTCCAACAGACTTCTCATTCATTAGTGCAGCTGGAGATTCACCTCCAACCATCACCAGAACCAGGAACCACCAGATAACAGGTCTGACTGCAAACGGCAACATCATCAAAATCTGTAATAAAAATGTTGTTATATGGTCAGTGTTGATGGTGCATAAATCATTAGCACAAGTGAATATACACAAAATGATGTAATACATCTTAGCAGAGAAATATGCTTCTTTCTCCACTTATGAGCCACTTCTTCTCCTTCCTCTGCCTCCAGAACTCCAGAAGTGAATGAGCTGCAATACCGCACACGAGATGTTTATTAACGACAACAAACATCTTTTTCCAATTATCTAATGCCCCTACAACAGTTCTGAACATTCCATGACCTGGAACCTAAAAAGAACAGGTTTCAACAACACCACTGTGCCCAAAAGTGTCAGTTTTAAGGGTGTTATAGGGATCCAATCACCAGGATGTAACCACCTATAAATCAGTGTAGCAGGTGATTGACGTGTGCAGCATGACATCACTAATTGGGTTTATTTTTATTCCTCCCCTGTGAGCTTGGCAGTTGTCATGCCCTTGGTCATGGATTGGGTCTCTGCTATACAGGGAGATGGGCACCTATCACGTAGCTCTAATGGTACTGCTCAACCTGTCCTGGCTCCAGATGATCTGCTGCTCCTTTCTCTACTAGGAACCTGCATTCCTTTGGAAGGTCTGCTGGGAATGCTCTTAGGAGCCACACCCCGCCTCCTGCACATGCTTAATGCAGCAGAGCACCTGTTCTCTATTAGGGCTGTTTCTGCTGTGATGCTCTGTGCATAAAAGGCGTCCTTCCCTTTTGGGAGGTGCCTTGGCAACATCATCAGTCTGGATGATCTTGCCTCCTGCTCAGGTCTCACTCTGCTGTGCTCTGCATTTGGAAATTTGTTGCTTTGGATTATACTAACAACTCTGTCTCCACAAAATCTTCTGCTGGTTGTTCTCTTCCCTTGATCCCTCTGGACACTACGGATCCCACTCCAGGCTGGCCAAACCTTTCGAAGGCTACACGGAGCCTCCAGGATCCCCTCCTCCGACAAAGCCAGTATTCCAGTTTCTCCTATCCAGTCTGTACAGGTCGCCCCTCTGGTCCGGGATTCGTGGCATTCAGGTCACCTTGGTGTTGTAACGGGATGAATTCCTGTACAGGGTTAACCCTTGCCAGTGCTCCACTACGTGGTACAGTGTTGTGATCCAGAGGGTCCTCCCCTCAGATACCTTTCCTCAGTTGTTTTACTTGCTTTAACAAATACCTTTGGTTTTATGAAGCTCATTCTCCTGTCTCTTGAGTATCGGGTATACAGCTACCACTGCACCGTCAGTGGCCTAGTGAGTCCACTACTCTTCATCATGCCCTGTGGGTTTGGCAGTCTGATGTGAACCAAATGCCCCTCCCGCCAGCAAGTGGTGGTTGGTTCCTTTTAATTGGTTAGTCCTGGGTGGGCTTAAAGGGAACCTGTCATGTCTTTGTTTTTAAAACGCCCCCAATGTTATTTAGATCACGCACTGTGCATCAATAACCTGGTTAGGAGGAAACATGGATTTATCATAAACAGCACTTTAGATGCTTATACGTTTGCATTCGGTACCTGCACAAAAAGTCATCGGGGAGAATTCTTCAGCTGGGATCAGTCACATCAATCAACCTGTCATGCAGCTTTTTAATGGTAGTCACACCCCTCTGCATTGTAATATATTAACATCACTGAAAGACCTGCAGAAATTCACTAACGCTGTAGTAGGACCTGTGGTGATGTCACGACCATGTGACCATAATGGGCAGAGCTAAGCCTGCATTTCCTTCATGTCAGGTTTGCTTAGCGCTGCTCATTATGGCTACATGGTCGTGACATCACCACAGGTCCTACTACAGCATTAATCAATTTCTGGAGGTCCTTCAGTATTTTAATATATTAACCCCTTCACCCCCGGGCGATTTTCTGTTTTTCATTTTCGTTTTTTGCTCCCCTGCTTCCAAGAGCCATAGCTTTTGTATTTTTCTGTCAATATAGACATACGACAGCTTGTTTTTTTGGGACGAGATGTACTTTCATATGCAATAATTTATTTTACCATATAGTGTACAGGGAAATTGCAAAAAAAATTCTAAATGCAGTGAAAGTGCAAAAAAAGTGCAATAACACATTTGTTTTTTGGGTATTTTAGTCGCCATGTTCACTATATGGTAAAACCGACATGACGGGGTGATGCCTCGGGTCGGTACGAGTTCATAGACACCCAACATGTATACCTTTACTGGTATCTAGGTGGTGAAAAAAAATTCAGAAGTTTGCAAAAAAGCAAAAACAGACTTTTTGCGCCATGTTCTGCGACCTGTAGCGTTCTCATTTTTCGGGATCTGGGGCTGTGTGACGGCTTATTTTTTGCATCTTGAGCAGTTTTTATCCCCCGTTATTGCATTTTATAGCAATGTTGCGGTGACTAAAAAAACGGAATTTTCGCGTTTGCACCATTTTTTCCGTTACGGAGTTTACGGCTCTCATTAACGAATTTAATGGGATGATAGATCGGGCGTTTCTGAACGCGGCGATACCAAACGTGTATTTTTTTTACTTTTTAATACTTTTATTGTGGTTGGGGGTAAAGGGGGTGATTTGAACTTTTATATATATTTTTTTTTTTTTTACAGGTTTTTAAAAACTTTATTTTTTTATTAATTATTACTTTACACTGCCTCATAGAGAGGCACCTTGCTGCACAGTCCGATCGCTTCTGGGAGATACAGATGAGCTGCAGCTCATCTGTATCTCCCAGAATCGCGGACTTGCTGTGGTTGGCAGCGCCTGCCAACCAAAGCAGGAAACTGCACTCTGACAGCATTCGGCATCACATGAGCGCCGGAGATCCCGTGATACTATCGCGGGATCTCAGGAGCAGGCGGACAACAGTGCGTTCCCCGCCGCGGCCGCCTTGGATCCCGCTGTCCGAGATTGACAGCGGGATCCAAGGGGTTAACAGCGCCTATCGGATCCCGGATCTGATCGGTGATGTTACCCTGGCATCTCAGCTGATGAGATCAGCTGAGATGTCAGGGCTTTGATGTGAGCTCTGTGCCGGAGATCACATCAAACAGCCCTTACCGGCCCATGACGTTGTACAACATCCTGTGTCGGCAAGGAGTTAAATTGCAGGGGGCGGAACTGCATTTCAAAAACTGCATAATTAAAGTGAATTGACATGACTGATGGTAGCTGAAGTATCCACCCTGATGGCTGTTCATACAGCTAGCTAATGCAAACATACAAGCATCTAAAGTGCTTTTATACGATGAATATGACTCACCGCGGCCGGCTGACTCCGGTTGATACAGGCGATTCTTCTCCTTCCTTGTCACGGGTGGACCGCGCCTGCCGGTAGTGGGGCCCGGTGTAGTGCAGATCAAAAATTGAAGACGTCTTACGGGAACAGATTAAAGGGGTTTTTAATTTGTTTTCTTCGTGACGCCACCTATGAGTAGATTCGGTAAGGGCTACCGACGCTGCGGAACCCCCGGGGGATGGACAGCAGCAAGATGTTACGCTCCCCACAGGCTGAGCGGTGATCCCCGGGGGCTGGAGCTGCTCAAGATGTTGTGCGGCAGCTGCGGTTACCTTGTTGTTAATGACGGACAGTTCATAAGGAGACACGGACACAGATAGTCTCTGCAACGGGTCTTTACTGAAACCAGCAGGCAGTACATGGCTTACAGTGGTTGAGTAGTAGACCGGGTGGACTCAGCAGTGATAGTGTTCCTCAGAGATCCGCAGTGTTCCTCCATTCTACCTACTTAGTTCCTCTTGCCAGCGTCGCCCAGGAATACCAGATCGGGTACGGGGAGGCTGCTTCAATGCCCTATCCATGATGTACGTTCTGGATGCTTTGGGGAGCCTTGTATCCCTCAGTGGGTACACCGCTGGTTAGACGACTGGAAACTGGCTGGTGGTGGGGTGCTCCTATAAAGCTGCTCCTCCACGGGGCTGGTTCGCGTGACAGAGGTGAACTGCTGCCAGCTTCGGTACCAGTGAACCGGCTGTAAGTTGTGGGCACGGGAGTCTTTTGGGAACCCGTGTAGATATGCCCTTTCCCGGTGGTTAAGGCCTCAGGTGCTGACACCCGACCGGTGACGGCCCAGGGGCCCGCACGGAGTGCGGAGCCCCCGCTCCTCTCCAAGTTCTAGTCTGCTCTTGTCAGGTTCTAGATTCTCTCTCTACTGTCTTCTGACTGTGTTCTACTACACTACCCTAACACTCCACCCACCAGGACCTAGGATTGGTCCCCTGTTCTAGGTGTTGTATGTTGGGTTGGATCTCAGAGTTAACTATTGCACTGCTTTGTCAGAGAATATTGCGGCTGCAATACTCCCTTGTGACGCACTCGTTGCGGGGCGCCACACTCCCCCTTGGTTAAATCAGCTTGTCCCCAAGCGTCAAACTACTCACATTACAGAGGTTTTTACATTTTTATACATATATGACACACTTTTATTAGAATAGAAAACAGGTTAACACATTGCGCGGACTCGGCGGTCGGTCGGCTGTCCTTAGGATAAAAGTTCAGGCTGGAGCCGCCAAGTCGCGGTGTTATGGTGCAAACAGGAAGAAGTCTCGTTTAATAGCAAAGTTCAAACAACAACAGTCACTTATGGAGGGCAGTGTTCCGGACCCGTATAGCGAACCACCCATCGCGGCATATATGGCGCTCATAGGTTACTATGTCCCCTCTATACAAGTCTCGGTTTGGATGGCCTCGCGGTAGGTGCGATTCCACATCACGGCGCCCCACAAACACTTCAGTACTCGCACCCTCCTCCCATACGAATCCCCACCCGGTGGACAAGTTAAATGTGCTTACCCACCCGGTTTTACGGAATAGTTCAGGCAGTGGAGATTGGCGGCGGGCCTCGGCACGAGCCTGCATGTTGGCTTGCAGTCGAGTGTGCCACTCGTCTCTCCGGATACGACGTACCTCTTCGTCGGAGTGATGCGGCGTGTGGATAAAGTCACTACGGCGTGCTGGTTGTTGAACCGCTCGAGCTTGGTGGACAGTCTGGGGTGGAGCCCGGTTCAACGGAACCGGAGAAGATACTGTTGCGGTGGCACCCGACCAGTGCACCCGAGCTGATCGCCCGGCAAAAGGGTTCCTTGTGTCTCCCCAGGCGAACCTGGTGTAGAGATCCTCAGGTGAACTGTAGATCTCCTCGTCATCCTCCTCGACCTCTTCGATGACTACATCAGGCTGCTCGGCTGGCGAAGATGATGGGATGGAATCCTCTGTATCGGTGGGTGGCTGTGCTGCAAGGTTCTCCTCGGGATCGTTGTGCAGGACTTCCAGGCTGCCTGCCTCTTCTTCTGTAGCAGCGGGAAGTGGTGTTTCAATCCCGGTTACCAGGTAGGCCTCGGCAATGGCAAGGGAAGCCTCCGGTACGGGGATAAAACAGGCGACAGTCTCGGTAGTGTGGAAACTAGTCGCGGGTTCCGCAGGTGGAACCTGGTAGAGATCGAGTTCTTCCATGGAGCGTGTTATGAGCTCCGGCTCAAGAACGGGATCGGTTGCGATATCGGTCGCTGGAACGGGTCGAGTTGCGGCCTCCACCGGAATGACGCAGTCTATTGGCTCAGGTGACGGAGCAGGACAGGTGGTAGGCGAGGGTGAGGCGGTCGAGAAGCTGGTGACGTCGTCTGGGCTTGGAGAAGCTGTACCCGGTCGGCTCTGCTGCATCGCATGGTGTAGTCGTCTGCCTAGGGTCGCGCTCCAGCTACGGATCGTCCATTCCACTGTCTCTAGTAACCGCACCCGGAGGTCTTGTAGAGCCTCCAGCCAGAAGTCAGGACTGCCGTCTATGGTAAGGGCAGGATCCGGACCCGGTTGGCTGATGGCTGCTCTGGCCTCCGCCTCGACCTCCCGCATCAGGTCTTGGAGTCTCATGCTGGCCATTCTTCTTGGAGGGAAACCACACCCGTTCAACCGGTAAGACGTTCTGGTTGAGCTGGTGAAGATGTCTTCTCTCTCCGTCGGTGTGTCTATGACACTCCCATTTCCTCTGGGCTTTTGTAGTCCAATCGTGGGAAAAGTCTTTGGGGTCCGCCCCCATGGTTGATTCGAGCAATCAGGGCGGACAAAGAGTTTGGCGCCTTTTGTCTTTGGCCCTCCCACAATGAGGGGGGGGTTGACTCACTCCTGGGCTTCACGTGGTGGCTTCTTGTGGCGGGAGCGCCATCTTGGGCGCCATCTTGACCCAATGGTGTAAAGGCGGGAAAGTTCTTTTAGGGACGAACAAAGTCCAATTGTAGATAATAAAGTCCAGTTTAAGCACAATATACCCGTTGGGTAACGGGCCTGCTCGTATCCTGTTCGTGACGCCATTTTCTGACTCACCGCGGCCGGCTGACTCCGGTTGATACAGGCGATTCTTCTCCTTCCTTGTCACGGGTGGACCGCGCCTGCCGGTAGTGGGGCCCGGTGTAGTGCAGATCAAAAATTGAAGACGTCTTACGGGAACAGATTAAAGGGGTTTTAATTTGTTTTCTTCGTGACGCCACCTATGAGTAGATTCGGTAAGGGCTACCGACGCTGCGGAACCCCCGGGGGATGGACAGCAGCAAGATGTTACGCTCCCCACAGGCTGAGCGGTGATCCCCGGGGGCTGGAGCTGCTCAAGATGTTGTGCGGCAGCTGCGGTTACCTTGTTGTTAATGACGGACAGTTCATAAGGAGACACGGACACAGATAGTCTCTGCAACGGGTCTTTACTGAAACCAGCAGGCAGTACATGGCTTACAGTGGTTGAGTAGTAGACCGGGTGGACTCAGCAGTGATAGTGTTCCTCAGAGATCCGCAGTGTTCCTCCATTCTACCTACTTAGTTCCTCTTGCCAGCGTCGCCCAGGAATACCAGATCGGGTACGGGGAGGCTGCTTCAATGCCCTATCCATGATGTACGTTCTGGATGCTTTGGGGAGCCTTGTATCCCTCAGTGGGTACACCGCTGGTTAGACGACTGGAAACTGGCTGGTGGTCTGGTGCTCCTATAAAGCTGCTCCTCCACGGGGCTGGTTCGCGTGACAGAGGTGAACTGCTGCCAGCTTCGGTACCAGTGAACCGGCTGTAAGTTGTGGGCACGGGAGTCTTTTGGGAACCTGTGTAGATATGCCCTTTCCCGGTGGTTAAGGCCTCAGGTGCTGACACCCGACCGGTGACGGCCAAGGGGCCCGCACGGAGTGCGGAGCCCCCGCTCCTCTCCAAGTTCTAGTCTGCTCTTGTCAGGTTCTAGATTCTCTCTCTACTGTCTTCTGACTGTGTTCTACTACACTACCCTAACACTCCACCCACCAGGACCTAGGATTGGTCCCCTGTTCTAGGTGTTGTATGTTGGGTTGGATCTCAGAGTTAACTATTGCACTGCTTTGTCAGAGAATATTGCGGCTGCAATACTCCCTTGTGACGCACTCGTTGCGGGGCGCCACAAATACATGTTTTGGGGTTTTTCTTAAAGGGAACTGTCAGGTGGTTTATGCCCCTCCAGCTATCACAGTCTGTAGCTGCAGCTTTATAATACCAGTCTAATCATCCCTGTCTGAGCTCATAGTGTAATGTTATAGGTGAAAGAAAAGCATTTATACACTTACATTTCAGTCCCCACCTTGGAGGAGGGGGACTGTCTGGCAGGATAATAGTTAACTCACTTTTAACTTGGATGACTAAAGGACCTGTGTGATGTAACGATCATGTGAACATAGTGGGCGGAGCTAAGCCAGCAAACATATAATGTTCTATGAGAACTTAGCTCCGCCTACTGTAGTCACATGGTTGTGACATCACATCAGGTCTCCCAACATGTTCTAACACAAGGCTGAAATGTTAACTATTAACCTGCCAAACAGTCCCCGTCCTCCAAGCAGGGGACTGACTGCCTCATGACATAGGAAAATGTAAGTGTATAAATGGTTTTTTTTCACCTTTCACATTACACTCTGAGCTCAGACAGGGATGATTAGAATAGTATTATGAAGCTGCAGGTACAGACAGTGATAGCTGGAGGGGCATATACCACCTGACAGGTTCCCTTTAAGCTAGGTTAGTGATGCACAGTGCATGAGCTAAATAACATTGAGGCGGTTTAAAAACAGAGAAGGGCATGACCGGTTCCCTTTAAGTGTTGTTACTCTTGCAAAGTATATGAGAAAGTTTCATAACTTAGCTATTCAGGTGTATGCAGCAGCCTGTACATTGAGTGCTGGTTATATATACAGATAATTATGACATCTCCCCCTTACATGTCATAGGCTATGCTCCTATCTCAGTCCATGGAGTAAGCGCTGGCACATATCCCCACATTTATGGCTGACGGACCCATTTCCTACCTTTCGGCTTGAGCAGTGAAGCTGCGGTAGACACTATCGGATGGGCGCTGAGCAGATGTGACACAGCACTCGGCTCCGACTTCTTCTCTCCCACGCTGAGTGGGTCATTGCTATGGAGAATCCCTCCAGCAACAGAGTGGACTGTCAGAAATAACCAGCTGGCTTCAACCAAACCAGGGTTGTTTATTTGCAGGATGTCAGGTCCAGATATGGTTTATAATTCTTGGAAAACGTATTGTGTAACAGTATTGCAGCTGAAGAAATAAACTTCACTTTATATTCCAACTAGTAAAAAGGCCTGATGCAATTGCATCGGGAGCGCGGTAAAATGAATTGTGTGTATACAGGCGGGTCAGTGGGTAGCAGAGTATACAGGCGGCTCTGTGGGTAGCAGAGTATAGAGGCGGCTCTGTGGGTAGCAGAGTATAGAGGCGGCTCTGTGGGTAGCAGAGTATAGAGGCGGCTCTGTGGGTAGCAGAGTATAGAGGCGGCTCTGTGGGTAGCAGAGTATAGAGGCCGCTCTTTGGGTAGCAGAGTATAGAGGCGGCTCTGAGGGTAGCAGAGTATAGAGGCGGCTCTGTGGGTAGCAGAGTATAGAGGCGGCTCTGTGGGTAGCAGAGTATAGAGGCGGCTCTGAGAGTAGCAGAGTATAGAGGCGGCTCTGTGGGTAGCAGAGTATAGAGGCGGCTCTGTGGGTAGCAGAGTATAGAGGCAGCTCTGAGAGTAGCAGAGTATAGAGGCAGCTCTGTGGGTAGCAGAGTATAGAGGCGGCTCTATGGATAGCAGAGTATGATGTGGCGGCAGGCTGGAGGGGTGAGGAGAGCAGAGGCTGGAGGGGTGAAGAGAGGTCCGGCTGGAGGGGTGAGGAGAGGTGCGGCTGGAGGGGCGACATTAGGGCTGGGCAGCAGGACGTGGCTGCGTGCTGGGGCTGATGGCAGCCCCCGTGACACGGCATTGTCCTGTGTGGCGGGGTGGGAGTTGCAGAGAGGGATCAGCGGATTGGGCGCTGTGTGGTAAAGACAGGACTGTCATGCGATTGGTCCAGGATGCCGAGTCCTGGGCAATGGGATGGGCGTCCTGCGTTTACAACAGAGCGGGCAAGCCACTTGCAGGGGCGGCGGGCAATGGGAGTGAGTGGGGCGTGTCAGGCTTTGCAGGCTGACACGCCCTGCTCACTCCCATTGTCCGCCGCCGCCCACAGGACGACGTCAGTGGCTTCCAGCACCCGGCCACAGCCCCTAAAGCGCTACTCCACCAGCATGGGGACAGCGAGGCCCCAGCGGTGAGAGAGCGGTGAGGGGCGGAAGGCATCGGCGGCATCCGGGCAGCGTTGAGCTGGCGGAGGGTGGTGGTGATGTGGGTATTGGGTCATCGGTCGCGGCGGGGCCGACGGTTAACAGGATGGGGACGGTGTCAGCTAGTGCGGGTGCGGCTCGCGATGACGCTATCGCGTCATCGCTCGTAGTGCGGCAAAAAATTTTGGAATTGGGCTACAGTGCCCGAATTCCAAAGTCACGATTATATAAAGGGCCGATGCTATGGCATCGGGAGTGGGGTGACATCAAGATGGGGCAGGCTGTTTGGCATTGGGGGCAGCAGCTGTCACTTTACCCTTTGGGGCATCAGCAGGGGCAGTGTGGGGAGTGAGGGCATGTGGGGGGGTAAGAGGGGTGAGCAGGGGCAGTGTGGGGTGAGTGGGGAGGTGAAAGGGGTAAACAGCGGGAGTGTGGGGTGAGTGGGGGCTGAGCAGAGACAGTGTGGGGTGAGTGGGGGCATGAGCAGGGGCAGTGTGGGTGAGTGGGGGTTGAGCAGGGGCAGTGTGGGTGAGTGGGGACATTTGGGGGGGTGAGAGGGGTAAGCAGGGTGTGTGGGTGAGTGGGGGGGTAAGCAGGAGCAGTGTGGGTAAGTGGGGGCATGTGGGGGAGGTAAGAGGGGTAAGCAGGTACAGAGTGGTGGCATGAGCAGTGGCAGTTTGGGGAGTGAGGGCAAGTGGGGGGATAAGAGGGGTGATCAGGGGCAGTGCGGGTGAGTAGGGGGGGTAAGCAGGGGCAGTGTGGGTGAGTAGGGGGTAAACAGGGGCTTTGTGGGTGAGTTGGGTGGGCTATGCAGGGGCAGTGTGGATGAGTGGGGGCAGTGTAGGTGAGTAGGGGGGTAAGCAGGGGCAGTGTGGGTGAGTGGGAGGTAAGCAGGGGCAGTGTGGGTGAATGGGGGGGCTATGCAGGGGCAGTGTTGGTAAGTGGGGGCAGTGTGGGTGAGTAGGGGGTAAGCAGGAGCAGTGTGGGTGAGTGGGGGCAGTGTGGGTGAGTAGGGGGTAATCAGGGGCAGTGTGGGTAAGTGGGGGCAGTGTGGGTGAGTAGGGGGTAATCAGGGGCAGTGTAGGTAAGTGGGGGCAGTGTGGGTAAGTGGGGGCAGTGTGGGTGAGTAGGGGTAAGCAGGGGCAGTGTGGGTGAGTAGGGGGTAAGCAGGGGTAAGTGGGGGCAGTGTGGGTGAGTAGGTTGTAATCAGGGGCAGTGTGAGTAAGTAGGGGCAGTGTGGGTGAGTAGGGGGTAATCAGGGGCAGTGTGGGTAAGTGGGGGCAGTGTGGGTGAGTAGGGTGTAATCAGGGTCAGTGTGGGTAAGTGGGGGTAGTGTGGGTGAGTAGGGGGTAATCAGGGGCAGTGTGGGTGAGTAGGGGATAAGTGGGGGAGTGTGGGTAAGTGGGGGCAGTGTGGGTGAGTAAGGGGTAAGCAGGGGCAGTGTGGGTGAGTAGGGGGTAAGCAGGGGCAGTGTGGGTAAGTGGGGGCAGTGTGGGTAAGTGGGGGCAGTGTGGGGGAGTAGGGGGTAATCAGGGGCAGTGTGGGTGAGTAGGGGGTAAGCAGGGGTAAGTGGGGGCAGTGTGGGTGAGTAGGGGGTAATCAGGGGCAGTGTGGGCAGTGGGGACAGTGTGGGTGAGTAGGGTGTAATCAGGGGCAGTGTGGGTGAGGTGGGGGTAATCAGGGGCAGTGTGGGTAAGTGGGGGCAGTGTGGGTGAGTAGGGGGTAAGTGGGGGCAGTGTGGGAGAGTAGGGGGTAAGCAGGGGCAGTGGGGGGGATGGATGGGTAGGGTGCAATGAGAGTGCGCCGCGATGTGAGGCCGGCGTCCCTGGAAGCTTGAGGAGCGTGGGGTTATAGCAGACTGCAGCCCCGTCGGGCTTGCAGGCTGCAATGAGAGTGCGCCGCCGCCGCTGGCATCTTACCTGGGGGAAGCAGCGGCGGGCTCAGTGTCTGATGAAGGCGGCCGCAGATGGTTGCGGCGGCCCGTTTTGTAAAGCCGCTCCCCCTGGCTGCTGCCTGAGGGCTCGCACTGTGGAACGAACGGTGCGGCCCTGCCGGTGTGTGTAGCAGGGGAGCCGGTGTGTGTAGCGGGGGAGCCGGTGTGTGTAGCGGGGAGCCGGTGTGTGGTAGCGGGGGAGCCAGTGCGTGTAGCGGGGAAGCCGGTGTGTGTAGCAGGGGAGCAGGTGCGTGTAAGCCGGTGTGTGTAGCAGGGGAGCCGGTGTGTGTAGCGGGCATTGGTGGGGGAAACGGCGGCTCGCAATGGCGCATGCGCGCCATCGCTCGCTCGCAGAGCCAGTGCCGCAAAGCATGTTGGGATTCGGCTACAACGCCCGAATCCCAAACTGCGGATTATATATATAGATGAAGCACGGCTTAAAGGGGTTTTCTGGGCATATAGGATTAATGAGTAGTGCTGTTCTAGTGCTCGTCACTCGAATCGAGTAGGTGTCACGATGGTCTCTCTTGCTTTGGAGACTTGTTACTTGTTCGGGATTTCAGTCTCTCTTCGTGTTGAGTCTTCATATTAAACATGTTTCTTTCCTTTGGAAGTGTTGGAGTTAATGTCAGTTTCTGTTACTAGCAAGCTTCCTAGTTCTCTTTCCAGGTGTGGCTACTTTGTGATCACACCCATCTCCTTTATATGGACACATATTCCAGCCTCCTTCCTGGTGATTAAACTTATTCCTGGCCTGGCTACCTGAGGTGTAGGTAGTACTCTGGAGAGCTGATCGTTTCCAAGCCATCTGCTGTCTCCGAGTTTGGCAGCAGGTGTGAAGTTGCCTTCTTATTTCCCGGTCTTCCCTTCCTCTCTTTTCTTGTTTATAGCAGTGGATAGATTTCCCTCTTTCGGGGCTCCCGGAGGATAAGGATGGTTAGAGATGAGATATTTTTCTCAATATCAAATTTATTTGGACACCTTACTAAGAACAGACAAAGCATTTCTGCCATCAACGGCCTTCATCAGGCATAATAGTGTTCATGATGGAGGCTATAGCTGGCAGAAATGTGTTCTTTGTTTTTAGTAAAGTGTCCAAATAAATTTGATATTGAGAAAAATATCTCATCTCTAACCGTCCTTCTCCTCCGGGAGCCCTGAAAGAGGGAAATCTTCTCTCCACTGAGGGGTGAACTAAACCTCCCCGCCGCCTGAGGTGAAGAGCGGGGCGGGCGGGAAGGTGCTAGCAGCCTGGCAGTGGGATTGAAGAGGGGCGGTGTGCTAGCAGTCCGGCAGCGGGATTGAAGAGTGTGGGGTGGTTGCTAGTAGTCCGGCGGGGGGGTTAGTTGGTGAGGGCTGATAGCAGTCCAGTGTGTGCACATATCTTCTTGGTATGGAGGCAGGCGGCAGCAAGCGGCGGCCAGCAGGCAGGATGGAAGCCACCGCTATGTTCAGGGCGCCGCCCACCTGCAAGCGTTGCCGCTCCCCTGCCTTCTTGCCGCCTGAGAAGAAGGCTCAACTTGTCCAATGGATGCTGCGGCCCTGTCTCAACTACAATATCCACATACAAGCCTTGTACCAAGGCTGACATAATTCCCGCCTTTGTGCTGCAGACCGGAGGATTGCAAAGAGCTGATCCACTATTTTGAGTGAAAATACAAGATGGTGAGTGCAAAAAAACTAAATTTATTACAACAGATATATATATATTCCTCTACACTTAGACTATGTGCCCCTTGTCTCCCCTTTTATCCCTCTTTATATCACTGTGCTATTGCAGTGGTTGTGACTAGTGCTCCCGCCGCCCATCGCCCTGTTGAGGGATAACATCAGGGCCAGTGAGGGCCTAGGTATCCTGCATGGTGACAGGGTGAAAGAACCCATATAGAGACGGTAGGGAGATTAGGTCTGTTGTTGTGGGTAGTGTACTGGACATTGTTGGTCACTATATTCGGACACACTGGAGTCCGTAGTGTAACAGTAGGCTCAACACTTGGATGGGCTCGATCGAGTAATGAGTGTAATGGAAGTCGATAGGAAACTCAAGCATTTTTTGAGTAGACCATCCTAAGAGGGCTGGGAAAGGGGGCAGGAAAATTACTGAAATGGATGGAAACAGCAATTAAATGGAATGGGAACAGCCTAGATGCATCTCTGACTACAATATCGCTACTGAGAAGAAAACATATAAATAATAATAAAAAAAAGACATGGGTTTACCCCTATTTTTGAGGAATCAAAGATAGAAAGAATGAAGCTGCACTCACTGGAGGTATTTCTTCATGCACTTTATTTCAACAAAGATTCAGGCGGCTGTGTAGGAGGGTGCGGGGTACAAATGGGACTACGGCCGTTTCACACACACAGTTGTGCTTCAACGGCTCCACTCCAAAAGAAGCATTGTGCACTCTATTTCCTGCTTCACTGACTACAGAGTGATGGTGCAGGCTGGACCTTCTATTATATTTATCCCTATTTTTGATAACCAGCCAAGATAAAGCCAACAGCTGCATGCTAATATTATCAGAGAGGGAAGGATCATGGATATTTATTATAAATACTATGTTACTATAATATTTGGCCTTCCCAATCTATATATACTAGCCCTCAGCCTCCATAGAAGTGGCTCATTACATTAACAACATAAGTCCCTTATCTGACCTGACAAGGGACACGATGAAAACATGGCACTCTTTCTCTGGAAAGCTATCTCTGGCTGCCCTTCTTAGCCCGCTTACCCCCCTTTCCTCTAATCCGGCGTTCCGCCCTGGCCAGGGGAGGTGGTCCTTTCTGGGTTGGTTGAGCGTGGAGGAAACCCGAGTAGGTCAAACGCTTCTTCGCGGGGAGTTACCCACTTTTAAGGTTCTGCAATCCAGGTCCCCAACCACACCTCTAAGTTGGTTTGAATTTATACAATTTCGGTCCTTTCTGTTGTCGGCGGAGCATGGTTGTCAGGTAAGGAGTGATCCCACCCCGTTAGAGGGGGTCTTTCTGCAGGATTCCCCCTGAGCCATAGGATTTCTGCCATGGATCGCCTTATAATGGAGTCTAAGGGGAAGGGGAAGCGCCCCTTCCAAAGAATGTGGAAGATGGAGCTGGATAGAGATCTTGGAGGCTGACTGGAAGAAATGCTTTCCTTTCACCCATAAGATGGCCAACACTTGCGTTGCTCAAGAAAAAAACTCTAAAATCTTAACCAGGTGGTATTTATGCTCATCCAACTTGTGAACCATCTTCCCGTCGGCCTCCGAGATGTGCTGGCGCTGCGGCACCACAAAATGCACGATGCTTCATATTTGGTGGAGTTGCCCCGAGATACAGAAATTTTGGTCACGGGTGTTTGCTAACTATAACTTGATCACAGGCAGACAGGTTGTGGGGAACCCAGAGATATCGTTGTTGTCCATCTTCCCCCAATTGATTAAACACCACAAGAAAGATATCCTTCGTCTTTGCTTGTCAGCGGCCCGCATGGTAATTCCTAGATTTTGGAAGTCCACTCAAGTGCCCCCTATTACGGAGTGGCACAGGGAAATGCAGGAAATCTTCAGAATGGAGGATCTGGCTGCAGAAGCCTCGAACTCCCTAGACAAATTCTCCGTGGTTTGGATAGAATGGATCCTTTTCAGGGATGCTCCGAATTTTAGAGACATCTTTTTGTGAGAGAGAGCGACATACGGGCCACCTCAAGGCCCGACAGCAGAGGTTACAGGGGAGACTGTACATTTCCCCCACCGCCCCCTCATTCCCTCTCACGTTCCTCCTCCTATGGTTTGGTCCCCCACCTTTCTTTTTCTTTCTTTCATCTCTTTTTTTCTCTAAGCCTTCTTCTATCTTCCTGCTCATTCAGATAGTCCTGTTCTAGACTCCTCTGCTTCTTTTCGTTCTGCACACCTTTTTCTCCTACTCTTCATATTGAATTTGGCTTTTACTGCTCTTGTTGTGCCCCTTCTTCGGGGGTCCAATGTTGACAGTACTCCATTTGGCCTGAATGGGGTAGGCATGGGCGTTATTGTTGACAGGAGTTATGGTTTTGAGGTAAATGTTCATACTAATGGACCTCATTGTTCTTAACACTTCTTGTTAATTATCACTTAACCCCCCCCCCATCCATAGGTTGCTATACCTGCCTACCTCTGGTTGGGGGTGAAGTTATATTTTACATTTCTCATTTTTTAATAGTATTGGCTTTTGAACTAATTGGTCAAGTTCGCTATATAGTAGTCTGACCCAAATATTCAAAGGTCAGACTATATATTAGACTAAATATTTGCAGCATGCACAAGACTGTTCCAACTTATTGACCAGACTAGAGCAGGGTCGGTCTGGCCTGCCGGGAACCGGGAAATCCCCTGGCGGACCCCAGTGTCTATGGCCCCCTCAGGCTGAATAGAGAGGGCTCGAAGGGTCCCCCTGGATCACCAGCAATTTGTGGTCCATGTGAGATGTGAACATATCCTTACAGAAAGGGTAAAAGTTTTGCAAATTTTACATCTGATTAATGCAACATAATTGCTAGAGCAGTGCCATGTTAATGTATAATACATATAAATGAGAATATCATCAAAAAGTTAATTTATTTCAGTAATTCAACACATAAAGTAAAACACATATATTATATAGAGTCATTACACACAGAGGGATCTATTTCAAGCGTTTATTTATGTTAATGTTGATGATTATGGCTTACAGCCAATGAAAACCCAAAGGTCATTATTTCCGATAATCAAAGTAGGGAGGATGAAGGGTCTGAGAGATAAAACATGACCTAAATAGGTATCAGACGCTTCACCTTGTGTGGTTGTGAGAGTCACAACCACTATAAAAGCAGATCACGGCTGCTGCAGTCCCCAGCGTGGTGCTGATAGAGTTGGGAGGATGAAGGGTTAAACACTGCGCTGCCGTATTCCACACGACATCAAAGGGTGAATATAATATTGATTTATTAGTCAACGTGTTACAGGGCTCCCTGGCCCCTTCCACAGGACAAATCAATATCATATTGCCATGTTTCAGGACATTTCTGGAAATGCATTGACTAATAAATCAATATTGCATTCACGCTTTGATGTCTTGTGGCATACATCAGCGTAGCCAATCAGATGGCCGGACATCACAAACCACATGATCGCTACCAGCCACCTGATTGGCCAGATTGCCAGGTCATTGATGCATGTTCAAGACCCGGCAATCTGGCCAATCAGGTGGCTGATAGCGATCACATGGTTTGTGATGTCCGGCCATCTGATTGGCTATCAGACTGGCAGGTCCTTGCTGCACATCGGAGATGAGGTTTTCTGGTCCCTGTGCAGCTGTCGGAAGGTGAGTATGATGATTTTTTTTATTTTTTAACAGCTTTTCTTCACTTTTAGTGTACTTTCGCAGTGTATATATAGATCCTACATTTACCACTAATATGAAGTCCAATAGGTCATGAAAAACCAGCCTTGGAATCACTGGGATCTGTTGAAGCGTTCAACAGTTATTACCTCATAAAGTGACACTGGTCAGAATTGTAAAATGAGGCTTAAAGAGTTGAGGGACAAAGCGGTAAATAGTTGCAAAGAGTACCCACATTAAGCAGTCTAGAAGAGGATGTCTAAATGTGAAGAGGTGTTCCATTTCCAATACGAGACTGTGACTTGGTAAGTGTAAGAGTGTGCAAAGAGCAAGACAAGTTACTGAGGACATTAATGCAGGTGACCAGAAAAGAAGTTGTGACATATACTGTGTGTGCTGTGCTAATGAGATAGCAACACACAGACTGCTGCAAAGAGATGGAGGTGCTGCTGAGGGAAGTGCTAGCAGACAGTCACAGTTGTCAGTGAGGTATAAATGTTAACTGTCTACCTCTGTGCTTCAAGATAAAAGAAGGAGGGGAACAAGAGGCGCAATAGTGCCCTATCACTGCGGCACTGAGCATATAAGTGGTGAAAACAGGGATTCACTCACCTGGGGCAGTTGTGTAACCCACAACTGGCTTGAAGGCGTATTCAATGATTATTCCTAGATAGCTGCTGCAGGACTTCCACCATCCACACAAGTGTGGAGAAACATCAGGTAATAGGGAAGAAAATGGTGTGTCACAGTCCGCGCCGCCACGATCATTCACTCCAAAGAAAAGCACATGAAGATGGAACTTCAAAACGAACTCCTTTATTTCCTCCTGCCTCCTACGTGTTTCGGTGCCCTCCTGAGGATCCCTGAGGAAGGTGCCAGGAGGGCACCGAAACACGTAGGAGGCAGGAGGAAATAAAGGAGTTCGTTTTGAAGTTCCATCTTCATGTGCTTTTCTTTGGAGTGAATGATCGTGGCGGCGCGGACTGTGACACACCATTTTCTTCCCTATTACCTGATACCTCTGTGCTTGTCTCCCTGCTCTCATATAAGCCATAGAGTTCATTGACTCCATGTATAAAAAGCAAGATGGATTCCTGTGTATTAGGGAGCAGTAGGATACTGAAAAGTTTTAAAACAGCAATCCTGTCTTTGTGTAGAAGAGAGCAAGAGAAAAATTCAGATTAATGCTTTCCAAGAAGCAGATTCCTTTTTTTTGTAGATTCACCCTTTAGAAGCAGGTATGTCCTCCTCCTGCAGGATAACCTTTTAGAAGTAGCTGTATCCTTGCTTTCTATACATGGAGATCACTTTACACGACATTCTGTATGTCGTAAATTCCAGGCTCCGACGGAAGGTGACCAAAAACGTCACCCAATTTGCATTTAGCTGACTCACTGCTCATTGCGACGGATTGGTGAATTAATTTTTTTTTGGGTTGATTTATGAGAAAAAAAGATAAATCGATTCTCTCATTGCATTTTATGGCTCTACAAGTTGATAAAACGGCGAAATGGGAGAAATCCATCTATTTCTGTGCTGATTAATTTCACAATTTATCTTTCCACCAGTCAGAGCTGTGTGTTTTCTATACAGAGCTCAAAATCCCTTTCATAAATAGAAAATACATTATGCTGATCATGTGTAGCCTCCACAAAGGGGGCGTCTATGCACTAATGGTGCATTTAGATGTGCCGATTTTGGTCTGTGCACCTTAATAGTAACCAATCAATTACAAACAATAATACGATTGTCATACCCCCCATACTGTGTTATATTATCGGCATCACATTGTCCTTGGCAATGATTCATCTGATGACATAAACTATATGATCAGACAATGGACCAGTATTTTCTATGGGGGAGTACTGAAGTAAAAAACACCTGATCAGTGAAGGCATTGGGTGTTGATCAGCTATTGATGACCTATCATGTTGATAGATCAATAATAGCGATGAACGAGTCTTCCTGATACTCGATTGAGCATGGTCATTACTCGGCCAAAGCTCAAGTCACCCCTTCATGTTTTGCGGCTTTTCACATAAATATGCAGGGATTGCTTGGCGCACATGTTAATGGCATAACCACGTTACCTACTGGCATTATTGTGAATGTCCGGCCACATCACATCATTAGGTCTTATATGAGACTAGGAGGTGAGATGCACACTGCAGTTCAGGGCGAGTTAATGTGGAAGGGAAAGCTTAGATTAGAGCACGTATTTAGGCAACTTGCCCCCTTTAGTGCCTTACATGTGGCACTAAAGGGTGTTTTATCCTTATTTAATAGCTATACTTTAATGCTATTCAGAGACTTCAGGGTATCGTGGATTACGACAAAACTTCGTGGGAACATTTTTGATAATAAATTGGTGAAAGAGGGATAGTGTGGGGGAATGTTTATTCAAACAAACTATTTTTTCCTGTGTGTTTATTTTTTTCACTTTACACTTACTGTTAGTATGAATTGGGGTGTCTGATAGACGCCGCTCCATTACCAACACCAGAGCTAGATGCCAGCTGGCACTACACAGCTGACATCAACCCCAAAAATATTAACTTGATTGCCACCACATCAGGACAATTAAGAAGAGCCAGGATGAAGCGCCAGAATTGGTGCATTTAAGATCAGTAGGCGAAATCCAGGGAAGACATTTCAGCAGTATGTCTATGCCGTCCTGCTCCACAGTCACCCACTTTCTGTCCACCTTCCCAAAATGCCAGTCTAAAACCCTGGCCATCGAAGACACCAAGAAGTAAGCCCTCAGGTCTGGAAACCCCGCCCCTCCCGAGGACATCGGTAGGGTGAGAATGGCCATACACACCCTTGGTCTAAGTCCTCCCCAAACAAATTTAGACACAGAGGATTGTAATCTGGAGAAGAATTCCCTGCCGGGCCAGATAGGCACAGTCTGGAAAATATATAGGAGACGGGGCAGGACATCCATCCTGATTACATTCATTCGGCTGAAGCAAGACAGTTTAAGACGTCTATGAGATGGCAACAAAGCCTCGGTCTTGGCTAGAAGGGGCTGGTAATTCCGTCGGAAAAGTCGAGATAGATCTGAGGGTATGAACACTGCCAAGTACTTAAGAGCCTCTGATCTACACCTGAAGGGGAAATTCATAGTTAAGCAACAGACATCCCACTGAGACAAGGAGATGCTCAGAGCCTCAGACTTAGAGCAGTTTACCTTAAAATTACTCAGGTAACTGAACCTGTCAAATTCATGAAGGATGGACGGCACGGACATCTGGGGTTGTGAGACATATAGTAGAAGGTCATCCGCAAATAAGGCGGTTTTATGGTGGACCTGTCCTATCTCAATCCCGTGAATGTCCTTGTTATTCCTAATGGCGACAGCCAAATGTTCCATCACAATGATGTAAAGAAGCCGAGATAGGAGGCATCCCTGTCTAGTTCCATTGTTAATTGCGAACGGGGAGGATAAGACACTGCCGATCCTTACTCTAGCTGTGGGATGAGAGTACAACGAGAGAATTCCGTGCAGGAATCTGGAGCCTACCCCAAGCTGTGTCAGCGCTTCCCTCATGAGACCCCAGTGGACTCTGTCAAGGGCCTTCTTAGTGTCTACAGATATCAGACCAAGCGGGAACGAGTTTACTTTAGCTACCAATAGCAAAGTTCTGATTATGTTATCCCTCTCTTCACGGCCTTTGACAAAGCCTACCTGATCCTCACCTATCACAGAGGAGAGAAACGGTGCCAACCGGTCGGCCAGTATTTTAGAAAAAAGTTTTGCATCTACGTTCAGTAACGAAATTGGTCTATAGTTCGAAACTGCAGATGGATCCTTCCCCGTTTTCGGTATGTCGCTAATATGCACCTCTAGAGATTGCGGCACGAAATGCATTCCGCCATGGATGGCATTAAAGGTAGAGAACATCTGAGGGAGCAACTGGGGCCTAAGAATTTTATAAAAACTAGGCGTAAATCCGTCAGGTCCCGGGCATTTATTAGACAGTGTGGATGGAATAGCATTCAGTAATTCTGTCTCTGAGATATCCTCCTCCAAGGCTTCTACAACCCTATCCTCCAACGCCACAACCGTCGTTTGTCTAATCTATTGTTTAATTTTGTCTGACAATCGTGAAGGTGAGAGGTCTGTGAATTGTCCCTGTATGTTGTAGAGATCAGCATAGTTTGCTCTACACTCCTTCAGTATCTCAGCGGGGTTGTGAGTGTCCCTACCCATTGTCGTGTTGATGCTTGAAACGTACATCGGGTTTAGTCGTGGGGGAAGCAACCGGGCCGGAGGGCGACCACATTCATCTGAAGTCAAATAATAGTAGCTCCTAATCCTTTCTGTGAATCTGAGATATTTTTGATCTAATAATCCTTTGAGCTCCTATCTCTTCAACATCAAGTCCGTCAAGGTCGTGTGAGATAAGGTCTGTTTATGATTGACTTCCAGGAGGTGTATCTGGGTGAGGAGGTCGTTTATTGCCTCAGCCTTGGTCTTTTTCAACCTGGAGCCATATTTGATAAATACCCCGCTTAAGATTTTAATGCCTTCCATTTCGTAGGCTGTGGAGTGTGGTCTGAAGGATGGTTACGGGCAAAGGAAAGTATCGATGCCCTCACTTCAGATAGACATGTTTTGTCTTATAAGACATTATTGTGGCGCCCCACTACGTATGTGCCACAAAATGGGTATTGCACCCAGAAAAGCGGTGTAGTACTCCACTGCAATTGGGACAATGGTCACAAGATGGAGCCCTAGAGCTGCACTCAAACACTAGGGATAGTAGTGGGAGGAACCCAGGGAGGGTCTTAGTGACCTCTAGAGGGAATCGGAGAGCTCAGTCAGATAGCAGTCAGGAGAAGTTGGAGGAGGTGGAAGGAGCAGGCAGACAGCCTGCTGGAAACCAAGAGGGCCATCTCGGCTGAGGGGCCCTGAGAAGGAACAGAGCCCAACCAAGAGAAAAAAAAGCAAGGAAACTCTGGATTGCAGAGTTGACTTGAGTGAGGAAGTGAGTAACTGATAGAGTTTGCCCCATAGGAAGAAACTCGGGTACTGGAGCCCGCACCTGTGAGTACTCCAAGTCTCACAGAAAATCCGCTAAACAGGGATATTATAAATATGGCCCTGACTCCCAAAGATCCCACAAGAGGGAAGCCAGAAGCACAGCTGCCACTGTGGCATTCACTAGAAGGTTCACCCGACGGGTACAAAAGGGAGAGGAGACAGAAGCCAGAAGCAGCAGGAGGCCAGATCATCTACAAGAGATTAGGCTTCACACCGGAAAAGAATAGAAGGAAAAGAAAGGTACATAAAGGAGGGTTCCATCTCAAGCCAGAATCCCAATTGCAGCCCTAAAGCATTCGCCAGTATACCATCTAATGAACTGTTGCACTGTAAAGCTGAATGAGAGTGTTCCAGTAAAGTTACCCTGTGAAGTGAAGCTTCGACTCTGCTACATCCTTTCAATATATAAACTGTTTGCTTTTATAACATTGCTGCCTCGGTGGTCCAGTTCCACCTGCGGGGACTATTCCATCCAAGATGCAATACTACTGACCACCGGAGGACTGTGGCGGCGCTGGTGAACATCACCAGACTCAGCAGGTGGCGTCACGAAGATAACTTGTAAATAATCCCCTGTAAATAAACCCCCTTTTCAGTTGACCCCCAGGGCCACGGCTTCGGGATGGCCACCCGTGAATTCCCAGACTGAGAGAGGAGAGAGAGAGAGAGTCCCGAGAGCCGAATACCCCACAACCCTGGGTGAGGGTGCGTCATTACAATTTAGTCTCCAAGTCCAATGACGACAGGGAGAGTCAGGAAGCATCACAGATAGATAGGAGCATGGTCAGAGAATAGAATGTTGCCTATGCTGGAGGATGGAAGCCACGATAGGAGTTGGTGGCTAGCAAGAAAAATATCAATCCTGCTATATGTGTTGTGAATCGCGGAGTAGTATGTATAATCTCTTTCCTGAGGATTTAAGATCCTCTAGACGTCTACCAACTGGAGAGCGTGGAGGAACCCTTTCAAAGATTTAAGCTTCCCCCTCGGACAGAACCCTTACCTGATGTGGAGTCGGCTGCCGGGTCCAGAGTGAAATTGAGATCCCCTCCAATAATCGTACCTTCTGCGAACTCTGCCAGGCGCGTCAGGAATAGTCTGCAGATCTTGGTTTGGAATCTGTTAGGTAAGTGCCAATTGCCAATGGTGAGTAAGGAGGAGAGAACAGGAAAGAGATAGAGGGGCAGATAGCAAGATATAAGAAGGATAGGAATGGGAGTTCCGGAATCAGCTGAAGTAGAAGCTTGGGGGTAGTCTACGCGACAGTTTCACACCTGCCATCAGAGTGCAAAATCCCAGTGGTGTGTAACCTTTCCAACTGGGGACTCCCCTCCCCGGCACCACCAAGCCTCAGTGGCACATAAAAGTATTCACAACAACAAGGAAACAGTTCAAAAATAAAGACGTCAAATCAAGTATATAGAAAAATCCAATAAGAGAGATGAAAGGGAGAATATCGCAGTTCCCTGCGTTGAGCTACAGCATGTGTCTGTCCAGGGCAGCAGCGCTTTTCATAAGTGAGCTTCACAAAAAAAAAAAAAGGTGTGTGTGCGGGGGTGATAGGGGGGGGGGGGGTACAAAACCACCTCAAGGCCTGCCGATAGAGGCCTCGGAAAGAGGGGTCAAGACTCATGTCGGTAGTCAATTATAGAACTCTCGTTTTGTGCCAACAGTCTTCAGCCCTCACCCCGAAGTCCATCCCAGAGCCCCCCATCACCCCTTCGTCTGGATGGATCCCTGCCTCTCTTCTGCCGTTGATCCAATGGGGCTTGTGCCCATTTGGGCTCCCCAGTTAAACCCGGCCACTTGTCCATTGACATGGTGACAGATGGAATGTCCAGTGCTGAAGTGAAGGTCGGGACGTACCTTGGGTGGGTGACAATGTATAGGGCCCCCTCCCGCCGCACTTGAAGGCGGAAAGGAAAGCCCCATGAGTACAGGATATCTCTATTCCACACTTCATCCAGCAGGGGTGCAGTGCTCTGTGTTTTAGGAGGGTGCTCCATGATAGATCCGCCAAGAGCTGGAATGGGTACTCCTGGAATCTGACTGTATCCGCACCACAAGCTTTAGATAGGATGGTCTCCTTCAATCGGTATTTATGTATTCTGCAGATAACCTTTCTAGGCCTAGGTCCCTCAGCGGGCGGAGGACAAGGGAATCATCTTTGACCCTGGTACAATTTTATATGAACTAATGCTAAAGCCATGTCATTGGCTCATAGCTATGAACCGCGATCACTGCCCCTACCTCTCGCACTTCACGCTTCGGCGCAGAAACATCTTTACTGCTTGTGTCAATTGCAGAGCATCGTGTATTATTGTATAGGACATCAATACTGTCATGTGGATACATTATGGGTTAGATACTGGGAGAGATGCTGAGTCAGGTACTCTGCAGAGGATTTGCATCGATTAATCCTCAGGACTACTGGTTATAAGAACGATCCTGTTAATGCAAAGTGATTTTCCTCATAAGCTATTTCACATTATTGCGGAGTTCCCATACCCTGGTACAAGGCAATCTTCCAGCAAATAGACTGAGAGCTCTCCTATTATAGAATAGTTATTGCTCTAACAAGCAGCACCCACAAGTGTTCATCCAACCCTAGAGACATCACTGTCTTCAATGAATGGGTAATGGCCTTTGAAGATCTGAAGTAATGAGATTTGTGGGTTTTATTACGGTGCGGGAGAGGTTGGTGTATCGCCAGAAACATGAATAATCCTTTATTCTTGGAGCTGGGAAATACTCACAGTCTTTCCTTGTTGACTAATAACAGTTTAATTGTAGCATAGGTTTGGGATGTTGAAAACTTTGGAAGACCTATGGCGTACCTACCCTAGAGGTAGATACTTGGGCTGCAATGTTACTTTTGGAGATAAGGGACCAAAACCTGTTTAGTCCCATTTTTTTATGGCAAAGATTGACCAGAATTTTTAACCGTAATATATTTCCCACTTGCCAGCCTTGTGAGTGGAACATTATTTCTCTATGGAGCTTCCCATTGCTGGTGTTCTTTGTTGGGACCCAGGTCCTGCTGTTTCCTTGCCATGCACGTCACATGACACATGGTAAGGTTTATAACTGTTAGGTAGGGACCGTCCCAATGGGGTCACCTTGTCGTGGTGGGACGGTTTGTGCATTTTGTGATCAAAATAATATCACTATTTATTATTGTTATGCACTATAGTCTTTTACATTTACTTATTTTTAGGGTATTTGCTCATTTTTCTTGCTCTTGTTTTTATCTGTGTGCATCTCACCTATCCATAAGACAGACTCTCTATGTAGCATCATTAGTGTACGGTTTCATTAAAAGGGTGTGAGTGGCTGGTGTATCTGCATGATGCCCCAGCGCTGCCCCCTTCTTAAGTGGCCATTGGGAGTTGTTCATCACTGTATTCTCACGTTTCTTTGGGTCCATGCCGCCTCATACATACATCTACCATGGGGGTCAGTGGCAAGGGTCAAATTGATTAATGGTCACTGTCCCTGTGAATCGCCTAGTGGAGACTCTCCTATCAGACTACCATTTTAAAGGCTAAGCCCTTCCCACCAGGAGCACCAGCACTCACGTTTATTAACTCCTGTTAGTTGCCAACCCATGAGCACAGAGCATTTTTACAGTACCACCGGAGGACTGTAGTGGCGCTGGTGAGCATCACCAGCTACTGCAGGTGGCGTCACAAACTCTATTTTCATTTTTACTATATTCTCCATTTATTGACCACCAGGGCCACAGCCTCAGGCAGCCACCCATGACCCCCCGACTGTGCCTGAGACCTGAGTACTGGGCGAGTCATGGCCACGCCAATTTTCGGTGGTTGTATACCTCAATTTTCTAGCAGACTCGAACTAAGTAACCCACAGGAGCAAAGTATTAGTATTATTTAGTGTTGTATTGTATAATATTATCTGAGAACCATATGTCAGTATAATATATGGGAGTATTATTATTTCAATACTTGGACATTACATTGTGGTATAAAGTGGACTATTTATGGTTGGATTTTATTGACACTATATGGCATCATTATTTTACATGGAAATTTGGAGGAAAACTCTATAGCGCTCAGTGTCATGTTCTCTTTTCTTTTGCCTCAATTAAAGGATTCTCTGTAATAGTAGAAGATAACCCCTGTCCTTCATAGACTTTGTGATGAGCATTACGGCTTCGAGGACTGTCATACACATGTGAGTGTTCTATTCCCAAGACATAATATAGAATGTTTCGGGGTCACTGGAGAAACAGCATAATTTACAATCTTTGACATGAAATTGCTCATGGGCCAAATAAAGCAGCCAGCAGCCTCCATTTATCAGCCTCCTCCATTATTTAAGAGGCATTAGAGCTAACACCAAAAGCAATCCTGCTGTTATCCAGGTGCAAGAACCACGAGGCCAGAAAATAAATAAAATCATGTCATGGACTGGATTGATTTTATACATGGACTGGTTTGGCAGATCCAAATAATTATATTATAATTAGTATTAATAAATCAATATTGTAACTGGATTATCCAGGATTAGAAAATAAAAGTATGTTGGTTTTTTTTTTTTTTTTTTAATAACAGCGCCACTCTCGTCTACAGGTTGGGTCTGAAATTGCAGCTTATCTTGCACTGCTTTAGGAAATAAAAAGCGAAAAAGTCCTTTAATCCAATAATAGAAACAGATTAGATTTTGACTTTTATATGATTATAATGCTAAGCTAGAGGGAACAGTAACGCACCTTGTATTACTGTTGAGCTGCCGGCCACACGAGGCCACGGTACTCGGGGGTCAGACAGGGTCTTTATCATACTTTTGTGTAGACTGTTCCCGGCGTTCTGGTACCTCAACACCCTCGTTTTATACTTTCGTCACCATTGTGCGTTTGTCTCAAATTCATACAGATTTGCCATTGCCTCAACCTTATCCCACTCACAGGTAACAGTCCAGAGGAACAACCAGGGCTGCAAGTACTCTGACCACCCGTTCACCTGAGTCTATATGGAAGTCAACCACAGAGATATTGTAGGGAAGTCGCTTCCCAAGTGTCACGTGTTGACTGCTTTGCAGTCTATAAGTGCTGCTGCTGTGATTAAACTGATTTTTTTCCCTTCAGTGCGGCAGCTCTGCAGGTGGAGGGTGAGTCATAGCATTTGGGTGGAGGTTGAGAGATGTGTCTTAGTATTCAGATCCCCACTCGCCCAGCCTTGAAATAGTTCCACTTCCGTCCACTAGGTGTCACAGATAGAGTTCATTTCTGCTTGGACCCCTGTGCTCTGAAGTCGTACTGTGTTTGCTGCCGTTGATTTAAATTGAAGAATTGAAGCTGCTAGGCTTTTCCGGTCTATGGGTGGAGGTAGGGGCTCTTAGCCTAGGGCTGATCAGGAGCGAAGAGCAAGGGTGACGACCCAGACCTCTCCGCCATCTGGGGTACCTCATGGAACAGGGTGAGTTAGGGAAACTTAGTCTAAGGGTCAGACTAGCTCCCCTGAATGCCTTGCCCATCTTACCATCTTTCCTCCTGATTCCTATCCGCTATAGTACCCCATGACATCGAGTGGCCCACACCAAGCAGGGGTCAAGTACTAGCGCAGGGTACCGTCCTACTTCTACTCCTGGACACAGGTCACAACTGTAATACTCACGATCCTGTGATGACCCAGAGAGTCAAGTCGAATTAAATGCTGGGCTGTTCCTGTTCCAGTTCTCTCTCTGGAAACTCTCCTGCTATAAATCTACACTCCAGGCCTGTTTTGTTGCCTGAACTCCTCCCCTAGTGGGTAGACACACAAGCTAGGCTAATACCACTTCACTTCTAGGGAAAACATATAACTCCTCCCTTAAGGTACCTTTACACGCCGCGACGGCAGGCTGGATACATCCCGCTACTTCACGTGCACGAGCACGCTCAAACGGTTACAAACGGTCAACGCACCCTCTTTACACGCCGCCATAAGGTGCGCTACGCTACGTGACATCTATAGCTAGATACATCGCCGGGTGTCTCAAGTAGCCATCTGTAGCTCATTTACACACCGCTATAACCAGCTACTATGGGCGTACCTGGTGCAGCAGGGCCAGCACATAGGCGTGCCTCAATTGTGGATTACGAGCCGTCCGTACGCTGATAGGACGAAGCAATAACATCCTGATTGGGCAGCCAGCGCAGGAGGCTGAGTAATACAGCACGCTCGAGCGATTGTGTAGTGTGACTCGTCAGCTCCTTAAATATGCCTCCCTATGCAGCGACTACCAATCGTCATGCAGCAGCTTCCACCAATGATCGCTGAAGGGGGCGCGGAAACCCGGAGCCAGGGTCACGCCTTAGCTACATTGCAGCTACATCGCAGGCTGTCCCGAGTTCCCTTCTGTTGCTTCTTTACACGCCGATACAGCTCGCTACCATCGGCGTTGTAGCCATCAGTTTTCGAGCAGAGCTAGGAAACAGATGTATCTGTTGCCGGCTGTAGCGTCACGTCTTCAGACGCCGCTACGACGGGCTACATTGGCGCTACAAGCTACATTTGTAGCCTGTAGCGGGATGTATCCAGCCTGCCGTCGCGGCGTGTAAAGGGCCCTTTAAGGGGTGTACTAGCTAATGTAACCCTAGTTTACCTGAGGTACAGGGAGCTGTAGCATAAACATTATACACATTAACCTGTAACATATGAACACATATACACAAGTCCTTAACACATGAATATATGTACAAGAACACAGCATTCCCAGGGCGGGGTGGCAGCGCCCTAGACCTCCTTACACTCCCAATAAAGGACAATAAATTTCTCTTACCGAGTATGTGACAGCAATGCCTTATTATATTACATCCCACTCAGATGATTCACAAAGAAGGGGACCCTATACATCCTATTCGGCACATACAGTTAGGGCCAGAAATATTTGGACAGTGACACAAGTTTTGTTATTTTAGCTGTTTACAAAAACATGTTCAGAAATACAATTATATATATAATATGGGCTGAAAGTGCACACTCCCAGCTGCAATATGAGAGTTTCCACATCCAAATCGAGAAAGGGTTTAGGAATTATAGCTCTGTAATGCATAGCCTCTTCTTTTTCAAGGGACCAAAAGTAATTGGACAATGGACTCTAAGGGCTGCAATTAACTCTGAAGGCGTCTCCCTCGTTAACCTGTAATCAATGAAGTAGTTAAAAGGTCAGGGGTGGATTCCAGGTGTGTGGTTTTGCATTTGGAAGCTGTTGCTGTGACCAGACAACATGCGGTCAAAGGAACTCTCAATTGAGGTGAAGCAGAACATCCTGAGTCTGAAAAAAAAAAAAAATCCATCAGAGAGATAGCAGACATGCTTGGAGTAGCAAAATCAACAGTTGGGTACATTCTGAGAAAAAAGGAATTGACTGGTGAGCTTGGGAACTCTAAAAGGCCTGGGCGTCCACGGATGACAACAGTGGTGGATGATCGCCGCATACTTTATTTGGTGAAGAAGAACCCGTTCACAACATCAACTGAAGTCCAGAACACTCTCAGTGAAGTAGGTGTATCTGTCTCTAAGTCAACAGTAAAGAGAAGACTCCATGACAGTAAATACAAAGGGTTCACATCTAGATGCAAACCATTCATCAATTCCAAAAATAGACAGGCCAGAGTTAAATTTGCTGAAAAACACCTCAAGAAGCCAGCTCAGTTCTGGAAAAGTATTCTATGGACAGATGAGACAAAGATCAACCTGTACCGGTATGATGGGAAGAAAAAAGTTTGGAGAAGAAAGGGAACGGCACATGATCCAAGGCACACCACATCCTCTGTAAAACATGGTGGAGGCAACGTGATGGCATGGGCATGCATGGCTTTCAATGGCACTGGGTCACTTGTGTTTATTGATGACATAACAGCAGACAAGAGTAGCCGGATGAATTCTGAAGTGTACCGGGATATACTTTCAGCCCAGATTCAGCCAAATGCTGCAAAGTTGATTGGACGGCGCTTCATAGTACAGATGGACAATGACCCCAAGCATACAGCCAAAGCTACCCAGGAGTTCATGAGTGCAAAAAAGTGGAACATTCTGCAATGGCCAAGTCAATCACCAGATCTTAACCCAATTGAGCATGCATTTCACTTGCTCAAATCCAGACTTAAGACGGAAAGACCCACAAACAAGCAAGACCTGAAGGCTGCGGCTGTAAAGGCCTGGCAAAGCATTAAGAAGGAGGAAACCCAGCGTTTGGTGATGTCCATGGGTTCCAGACTTAAAGCAGTGATTGCCTCCAAAGGATTCGCAACAAAATATTGAAAATAAAAATATTTTGTTTGGGTTATGTTTATTTGTCCAATTACTTTTGACCTCCTAAAATGTGGAGTGTTTGTAAAGAAATGTGTACAATTCCTACATTTTCTATCAGATATTTTTCTTCAACCCTTCAAATTAAACGTTACAATCTGCACTTGAATTCTGTTGTAGAGGTTTCATTTCAAATCCAATGTGGTGGCATGCAGAGCCCAACTCGCCAAAATTGTGTCACTGTCCAAATATTTCTGGCCCTAACTGTATAATGATTATGGCACGGAAAATCTAGCATGGCAAAAATAAGGTGCGTTATACCACTAATTGACACGGTTTTGCATCACGGACAGTTGAACCACAAATTGTGGAGTTGAATGATAGATAGATAGATAGATTAGATAGATAGATAGATAGATAGATTAGATAGATAGATAGATAGATAGATAGATAGATAGATAGATAGATAGATAGATAGATAGATAGATAGATAGAACAATCCTTAATATTTCTAAGGACTGTATTCAATTTTAGAATTTTTGCTTTCAGAAAGGAAATTTGTGTTGATGTGAAAAACAACTCAATTTCACGGATGGTGTGAAAACCATTTATTGTCTAATCCATTTAATCTGCTCTAATAAACTAAATGGAGCGGCTGCTCCGTCATCAGTTTACAGCTCCCGGTACTCAACGCAGGATTCCTACAGTTCACAGCTGCCTCTATAGCAGTTTTTCCTTTTTATTATTGTTTTACATTACAGGTTTAGTTTTTGGATAGATATATTGTTGCTATTTATATAGATTTTAAGTTGAAATTGTGATGTTTGTGCTTCTTTGCTCTTTAGATCTTTGATAAAGGTCCTACTGCTTTATTGAAATTAATGTCCACCTTTGGGGGCATACATAGATATCATGGGGCCCCATAGCATAAGTCAAATTGGCTTTCCCCCACCTTCCCAACAAAATAAAAAGTAAATATTCAGTGGGGGCACAGATGAGCATAATTCACAACAAAGTCATTTTACTCCTATTGAGCTCCATGGTGTTCCAACACATTAGGATTCCTCTTTTATGGTCTCCGTAAAATATGATGCCAACAGAAGTGGACCACAGGCATAGTATGATCCCCCCCTTGGTGAATTCCTTTACAGTGCCCTGTACACATAGTATAATGACCCTATTGTACCCCTTCTCGCAAACTATGATACCCCACAGTGACCCTGACTCAGTATAAAGATCCTGACTTAGCCCGCCACACAATGTGATGTCCCCACATGGCTCTTAATACAGTGTAATGGCCCTCTATACTGTATAATAGTTTCCATATTTCTCCCCACAGTATGGTGGACCCTAAACAGCCCTCCACATAGTATTATGGTCCCCACACACTCCTCCAGATAGTGTCACGTCCCCACACAACCCTTCACACAGTGTGATGTCCCCACACATGTCTCCACACAGTATAATGGCCCCACACAGCCCTCCACGTAGTATAATGTCTCCATACAACAGTCCACTCAGGAAGATGTCCCACACAACCATCCACATAGTACGATGTCCCCACGCAACCCTACACACAGTATGATATCCCAACACAACCCTCCACACAGTATGATGGTCCCACACAGACCTCCACGTAGTATGATGTCCCCATACAACCCTCCACACAGTATGGTGTCCCACACAACCATCCACATAGTACGAGGTCCCCACACAACCCTCCACACTGTATGATGTCCCCACACAGCCCTCCACACAGTATGATGTCCCCACACTGCCCCTCAAACAGTATGATGGCCCCCACGCAACCCTCCACAGAGTATGATGAGCCCACACAACCCTCCACACAGTATGATGTCCCTACACAGCCCCCAAACAGTATGATGGTCCCCACTCAACCCTCCACACAGTATGGTGCCCCACACAGCCCTCCACACAGTATGGTGTCCCCACACAGCCCTCCACACAGTATGGTGTCCCCACACAGCCTTCCACACAGTATGATGTCCCCACACAGCCCTCCACACAGTATGATGTCCCCACACAACCCTCCACACAGTATGGTGTCCCCACACAGCCCTCCACACAGTATTATGTCCCCACACAGCCCTCCACACAGCCCTCCACACAGTATGATGTCCCCACACAACCCTCCACACAGTATGGTGTCCCCACACAGCCCTCCACACAGTATTATGTCCCCACACAGCCCTCCACACAGTATTATGTCCCCACACAGCCCTCCACACAGTATGATGTCCCCACACAACCCTCCACATAGTATGATAGCCCCTACGCAACCTCCTCATACAGTATAGTGGACTTCAATACAGTATAATGATCCTCCACATAGTATGATGCTCCCACACAACCATCCACACAATATGATGCTACCCACAAACCCTCGACACTGTATAATGGCCCCCACACAACCCTCTACACAGTATGTTGTCCCCACACAGCCCCTCAAACAGTATGATGGCCCCCACACAACCCTCTCCCCATTTTGATGTCTCCACACAACCATTTATACAGTACGATGTCCCTACACAACTCACCACACAGTATGCTATCCCCACACTGCCCCTCAAACAGTATGATGGCCCCCACACAACCCTCTACACAGTATGATGTCCCCACACAACCCTCTACACAGTATGATGTCCCCACACAGCCCCTCAAACAGTATGATGGCCCCCACACAACCCTCTACACAGTATGATGTCACCACACAGCCCTCCACACAGTATCATGTCCCCACACAACCCTCCACACAGTATGATAGCCCCTACACAACCTCCTCATACAGTATAGTGGACTTCAATACAGTATAATGATCCTTCACATAGTATGATGCTCCTACACAACCATCCACACAATATGATGCTACCCACAAACCCTCCACACTGTATGATGGCCCCCACACAACCCTCTACACAGTATGATGTCCCCACACAGCTCCTCAAAGATTATGATGGCCCCCACACGACCCTCTACACAGTATGATGTCTCCACACAGCCCCTCAAACAGTATTATGGCCCCCACACAACCCTCTACACAATATAATGTCCCCACACAACCCTCCACACAGTGTGATCTCCCCACATAGCCTTCCACACAGTATGGTGTGCCCACACAGCCCTCCACACAGTATGATGTCCCCACACAGCCCCTCAAACAGTATGATGGCCCCCACACAACCCTCTTCAAAGTAGGATGGCCCCTGCACAGTCCTCCACACAATATGATGGCCCCAAACAACCCTCCACACAGTATGATGGCCCCTGCACAACCTCCTTACACAGTATAGTGGAATTCAATACAGTATAATGATCCTCCACATAGTATGATGTCCCACATAACCATCCATATAGTATGATGTCCCCATTGTGAGAAGCGGCGCGCGGTTTGAATGCCGCTTCTCTCATGATGTTCCCATTGTGGTCAGAGTTCACATCACCTGTTAGTCCACCATCAAGGCACTGTGAGCACAAGAAAGATTCTAGTCCGCATTGGATCATTATTTCATCGGATATGAAAATCTATTTTCAAATTTCATTCTCTTGGGATGCAATATTACCCGTATATGCATGTTTTCAGTTACTTAAGAAGAACCCCGTTGACAGGAGAGGTCACATGGAAGAACTTAAAGGAGTGATGTATTACCTCCTTGAATGAAATATACTCTTTTTCTTGCACTGTTTTAGGTGTACTTGATTTTCTATGGTTATTTATGCAATAATTAGTAATGAAAATGAAAATGAGTCCAACAGGAAAAAAAACATCTTCGGATTGGGGACACTGCAATATGCCAACTCTTCCACCAACCCAACAATCCAATGGTGGAAGGTTAGTCCACTGGGAAATGTTCAAAGTACAGTTGCCTGCTGAAAGTTCTGTGTCCAAGAATGGCAGGAGTATGAGGAAGTGCGCTCCCCGCCGAGACAGAGTCCAGCAGCAAGTTCAGTTCATGTGACTCCTGTTCGAAGGAGCCAGCAGGCAATGAACCTGGAACGAATGTCAGCCTGCGCGATGACTGACCAGGTTGGAAGATGTCCATGGTGATGAAACCTCGACTTCTGTACTGGCGCCTTGGACAAACGGCTTGTGATGCAAGTTGGTCCGAGATCTTTCCCAGACTTTGGTTCTTTTGGCTTAGGTTCATAACTGACAACAGTAGGGGGAGACTGTGGTGCAACCAACTTGGGAGTGATCATGAGTGCATAGAGTGGCTGGACTGAACAGGTAATACAGATACAATGCAAATGGATTATAGCTTTCACTGCTCTATATAAAATGCAAAATGGAAGACTTAGCTTCAACAGTGGCCACTGTGGAGTGCCCGGTGACCAACGCCAAGGTGCTTCCGTCTCACCGGGTCCTAGCACTATGACTAATGAAGGTATGAAGTGTGTATGGGTTTATATGCCTCTATTTATAATTAAAAACAGGAAAAGTGTGTGTTGGACTCCAACAAGATGGAGACCTCAGCTGGCCTCAGGGCAAGGGGAGGGGAATAAGGAGGGAGCTCAGTCAAATATACGTAATAATATACGTCAAATATATAATGTAAGCTAATGGGGTGAATGACAGGCATCAACCTCAAAGTGTAGGTGCTGCACTGAGGCCAGCTGAGGTCTCCATCTTGTTGGAGTCCAACACACACTTATCCTGTTTTTAATTATAAATAGAGGCATATAAACCCATACACACTTCATACCTTCATTAGTCATAGTGCTAGGACCCGGTGAGACGGAAGCACCTTGGCGTTGGTCACCGGGCACTCCACAGTGGCCACTGTTGAAGCTAAGTCTTCCATTTTGCATTTTATCTAGAGCAGTGAAAGCTATAATCCATTTGCATTGTATCTGTATTAGCTGTTCAGTCCAGCCACTCTATGCACTCATGATTGTGCACACATAGTGTTTAGTGTCGCATCAGATAACCTTTCCTATAGTATTGTATTTTTTTCTGTTTGCACCTACACTATGAGGTTGATGCCAGTCATTCACCCCATTAACTTGGGAGTGATGACCACGTTCTGTGGACAAGATTGAGTGTTGTCCTGAGTTCCTTTCTCCACTCAGCTAGTCGCAGGTCAGTGGAGATGAGATGCCACTGTTCAGGTGTGGCTCTTTTGGTTTTGGCTGTTAACGCAGCAGCACAGAGTTGGAGCTTTGGTATGGTACATGAAGGTTTTGAGCCAACCTTGACCTTGTCCAGGGTGAATCTGTGATGTACCTTTTTGCTGGTCTCTGAGGTTTACAAGGAGGCTGCTGCAGCTGTAGCCTTCGTAGATGCATTGTAGGAAATGTAGGCTTGTCTCCTGATGACAGCTGAGTCTTTAGAGAACCACGTATGCAGGACTTGGAGTTGCTGTATGGCCTCTAGAGACTTCTTCCCCGTCCCTCACCTGTGCTGTCTCTGAGATGGAAACATAGTGTTCCTGTTGGTGCCCTGAGTAGCAAGCTGTCTCAGCAGTATCCTGTCTTGAACTGCGATGGGTGTCTTGAACCCAAGAGGACCATGGATGCTGTTTTGAACAGGCAAGGTTCCCTGTTTAATAGCAAGTTTGTTACAGGGTGATGCTTGGGAAGTAAACGTGCGTTGTTCAACTCCCGGCAGTGTGTTGAGGCTGCGTTGCATGGGGAGAACACTAGCACCTTCAGAAAGGGGTAGGCACGGCAGTTGAGAGAAGGGCTCTTGCTCTGAGCACTGGACTCTAGCATGGCTTCGGCTTCCCAGGCTTGTGATGGTTGTAGGCGAAACAGATTGGGAAGTTAGCAGTTTCTTGCTGCGGATCCCTTGGCAACTCAGTCTTTGCGGAAAGAGAAGGTAAGGGAGCTACCCATCTCTTGTAGTTGTCTCCAGTGGGTTTGATGTTCGTGACCCTGATCACCTTGTCTTCCTCTGTAGGTGGTGAGTCGTTGACCTGGTTTGCAGGATAGTGTGCTGTTGACTCGAGGTTGTTGTCTTGAAGACGAAGCAGGTTTGGTTTGTCAGGTGGTTGTTGTTGCCACCTAGTGTTGTTTGGCTTCTCCTTTTCTCGGTAGTGATGTGGGTACAGCAGAAGGGACACGTCTTGGTTGTCTGACGTGATGATAGTTCTGAAGGAAAAGTTGTTTGGTTTCTTTGTCTGGTCACTACAGATGTTGCCGATCATGACCCAGCCCAGCTCGAAGCACTGAGCGTACGGTTCATCAAGTTGTCCAGAGATTTGTAGATGCGTCTTGTGCAGTCGTATGATGTCTCTGCCGAGGAGAATTAAGATATCTGCCTTGTTGTCCAAGGCCGGTATCTTGTTGGCTATGTCTTTGAGGTGAGGAAACTGAAGAACCACTTCTGGTGTTGGATTTCTTCCCTGTTGAAGGGTATTCGGTTGCACTCTACAAGTGTTGGAAGTGGTATCTCCTTGGAGCTGAAGAGAGAAGTTATTATGACGCCGCCGGCCCTTCTTCCAGTGGCTTCTGTCACACCGCTGCAGGTGCCCAAGGTGTAGGGATAAGTGTTTCCCTTTAATTCGAGCAAGTTGAAGAGTTCTGACCTGGCCAAGGATTTGTTGCTCTGGTTGTCCAGGCTGACGTACACTTTGACTGCCTTTTCTGGATGACCTTCAGGATACACCCTTGGCAGGCAAATCTTCACGCAGGACATGTCGTGAAGACCTTCTCCACAGACCTTGGTGCAGGATGAAGATACCGCAAGGTGGTTTGTTGCTTTGTCTGTACTCTCCCTGCTATTGCCTGTGGTGGGAGAAGGCGTAGACGTTGAGTCAGGATGGAGCGCTTGTACGTGGTCTTCGCTATCGCACTCTATATACTTGATGGCGATGACACAGTCCTTATCAATGTGTTCTGTAGAGGCACAGCCCCTGAAGCATACTCCAAGCTTCTTCAAGAGTTCCTTTCGCTCTTGAAGTGGTTTCTTCCTGAAGCCGTTGCACTTCTTCAGGGGTTGCGGCAATCTGTGGCTAGGACACTGGTGGTTCAGGTCTTCTACCTTCTCGCCTTCACTGTCTTTGTCTGGTGCTGATGTCAGTGAAGGCAAAACTTCAGTCCCTTTTGCAGACACCGGACCACTGCGATTTCTGTCAAGAGAGTGTTAATTCACGTACTTAGGAGAGGACGCAAAGCCACTGGGTTCTTCATAACAGAAGCTGGGGTCACTTTTGCACTCTGCAATCTCCTTGATGAAGTCACAAAAGGAAAATGGAAGGAAGGAGACTTGGTATAGTCTTTTGTAGTTTGACCCTCGCATAGTCCACCTTTCTTGTATATTGTATGGTAGCTTAGCGACTATGGGTTTCACCCACGAGTGGTGTCCAGGTAGCTGAGGCCAGGTAGATATGTATCTGTCTTGGCCAACTGGAGCTCGGACAGCAGGTCGCTGAGTTCCTGGTATTTTGAAGCATCCTTACTGGATATTTTGGGAAAGTCATATTGTTGTTTGAGCAATGCATCTTCAATTGCTTCAGGACTGCCAAAACCTTTCTCTAGTCTGTCCCATGCGGTTGCGAGACCGGTTGTTGGGTCGCTGACGTAAACGGATCTGAGTCTCTTGATTCTTTCCGCAGACCGTGGACCTAGCCACCTGATTAGCAGATCCAGCTCTTCAGCAGCAGTGATGCCAAGATCACTGATTGCGCTTTTGAAGGCACACTTCCACCCTCTGTAGTTTTCAGGCTGATCGTCGTACCTCGTGAGAACGGTGTTGGTGAGTTCTCTGGAAATCATGTACCTTGTAAAATCAGATGTGTCTGCTCTTTCTGACTTTGGGGCACGCTTGCTGGCTGAGTAATACTGTTAGCGTGGGCCGTAGCTTCTTGACTCAGGAAAGTGTGAAGGTATAGAGTGGTATAGGCATTTAGGCCAGCAATTGGTGTGGTGTGTACAGTCTCTATTGTATGTGGGGCCTGAACTACGCAGTTGTCAGTAGTGTAGTGCTTTACCGACATGTTGGGTTGCATGTGGACATTGGCATATGGAGGTTGCTGAGGTGCAGGGTCTCGCTGTGCACTGAAGTGTGAAGGTGGTTCAGGTATGAATGTCTGAGGTGCATTAGACTGACTTGTGAAGCTGGAAGCTGCAGGTGGATTGGGGTCTTGATGCTCTGGAGAATAGTTGGCGCCAACAGGAATGTTGTCGATCGGCGGTTTGCTGTCTTGGCTCAGCACGTACGTAGTCTCTTGAGCGCTTAAGGGGGTCTTCCGTGTCGAGTTCATACAAACTGATGCTGCCTTCTTGGCTCCCTCCTAGAGCTTGCTCAAAGACCTTTAGCCTGGCCATGGCTGCCACATGTTCTCATTCCTTCTGTAGGGCTTCTATCGCCACCGTCTTTCGCTCACACTCGACTTCCACCTCCACTTTCTTGCGTGCAGTCTCTGCTATCATTTCTTTTTCCATGTCTGCTTTCTTCTGGGTGAAGACAACTTGTACTTTCGTCGTTTCTGCTTCAGCACGTGCCTTTACAAGCTGCTTACTGAGAGTAGAGTACCTTGATGAACCCGATTTGAGTGAGTACCTTAAGTTCATAGCGGACCTGGATCTGTGTGATGCCGCTTCTGACATTTGTGCAATCCTTGCTTCAGTCTTGTCCACAATGTCATCCACAGTGCGGTCTCATTCAGCATTGAGCTTTTGGAAGACCTGAAGTTCCTTTAAGGATTCAGACGTATTTAGTTTTAGCAGGGTAGAGATGTGTTTTTTACAAATGTCTTTGTAGGACTGGTATGCTGAATAGAGTTGTTCAAGGGCTTCCTCTGGTGGTAGTTCATGAGTGCCAGGCACAGATAATACAGTCACTTGGTTTAGCACTGTTTGCCACAGTAATGTTATATAGTGTAACGATTCACCTTTGGTGGATTCTAGGTTCTCTCTGACCTTCCATGTAGGTTTGGTCAATCGCTGAGGGTGGATTCACATCTATGAGATTCCTGCACTGGGCTGCTCTGCCTGCCTGCGCCAGTGCAAATGCAAGCGCAGGGGTATTTAGGGGCGTGGGCAGCCTAGCGTAGGGATGCATAGATTCCCTGCATTTGCGCTCAGCTGCACTCGGTGCCCCCATTATAGCCTATGGCCGAGCACAGTGCGCGGTCTGTATAGTGAGAATCGCAGGTGAAAGTGACAGAGCGCACGGCGCATGCGCTTGTCACTTAGCACCCAGCTTTTGTGACAGTGGTGCTTGGGCCCTTTTTCTTCTTTTTTTGTGTCTTTGTTTATCATTTTTAACTGATTGGACTTATGATTGGGTTCCGTCATCTTAATAGTAACAATAATGGTTACGTTTTCGGTTCCCCTTAACCCCTTCACCACCGGACGATTTTTCTTTTTTCGTTTTCTGCTTCCAAGAGCCATATTTTTTCTGTTTTTACATCAAAATAGACACATGAGGCTTGTTGTTGTTTTTTGCGGGACGAGTTGTACTTTCAGATGCAATTATTTATTTTACCATATAGTGTACAGGGAAATGGGGAAACAAATTCCAAGTGCAGTGAAATTGCAAAAAAAGTGCAATTACACATTAGTTTTTTGGGCTTTTTATTCTCCATGTTCATTATATGGTAAATCTGACATGTCAGTATGAGGCCTCGGGTCAGTACGAGTTCATAGATACCAAACATGTTACTTTATACTGTTATCTAAGGGGTAAAAAAAATCCAGAAGTTTGAAAAAAAAAAAAGAATCGTCCTTTTTGCGCCATGTTCTGTGACCTGTAGCGTTCTTATTTTTCGGGATCTGGGGCTGTGTGACGGCTTATTTTTTGCACCTTGAGCTGACCTTTCTAATGATACCATTTTTGGGTAGATGTGACGTTTTGATCGCCCGTTATTGCATTTTATGGCAATGTTGCAGCGACCAAAAAAAACAATTTTGCCGTTTGGACCTTTTTTTTTTGTTACGCAGTTTACGGCTGTCATTAATTGATTTTATATATTGATAGATCGGACTTTGTGAACGTGGTGATACCAAATATGTGCATTTTTTATATTTTAATACTTTTATTTTGAATGGGGGAATAGGAGGGTGATTTGAACTTTTTGTGCTTTTTTTCATATTTGTAAAAACTTTATTTTTTAATTCATTCTTTATTTTACACAGCCCCATAGGGCGCCACACTGCTGCACAGGCTGATTGCTTGTGACAGGTTCCGATGAGCTGCAGCACATCGGAACCTGTCACAAATGATCACTGGGAATGGTTAGCAGCGCTTGCCAACCACCACTTACAGGAAGCAAACGCTGATAGCTTCCGGGTCTCTCCAGGACATGTGAGCTCCAGAGATCTTGCAATATTATCACGGGATCTCCAGTGCAGGCGGGGAACAGCGCGATCTACGCCGTGGTGGTTTTGGATCCCGCTGTCAGTGAATGAGGGGTTAACAACAGTGATCGGATCCCATATCCGATTGGTACTGGAAACCCGACATCTCAGCTGATGAGATCAACAGAGATGTCGGGTGTTTGATGTGAGCGCCGCACCAGAGCTCACATCAAACACCAGGACCCAACCCATGACGTTGTATAACGTCATGGGTCGGGAAGGAGTTAATTATTTTTATCACTCTTTGGCTAACATACATTTGTTTTGTATCCGTGATTTTTCTTGGTAACATTTGTTTGCTGTGGTACCCACTTATATACTGGATATGACAGGAAGAAGTCGTCGTTGTGGTCTGGGCCTGAATTGAGTAAACAAGCAAAAAAGAACAACTGCAATCAGAAGAGATGTAATCTGTGAGCCATTGTCTATCATTTTTACTCGGCAGAACAAATATCTGACTTTTATTTGGTGACTGTCAAGAATTACATTTGTCTTGGGTCTTTTGCCCCTGATCTAGGACTCGAGCGATGACTCTGGCTCAGTGGGAGCTGTATTAATCTATATGCAGTGGGGTGCTCCTAGTGATGGCTGCACGTAAAATCACCTAAAAGAAAAATGTTCACAGGGTTGGGGTTAGGGTTAGGGGTTAGGTGTTAGAGTTTGGTTTAGGGGTCAGGTGTTAGGGTTAGAGTTAGGTTTAGGAGATAGGTGTTAGATGTTAGGGTTAGGTTTAGGGGTTAGGTGTAAGGGTAACGTGTTAAGGTTAGGTGTTAGGGTTAGGGGTAAGTGTAACAGTTGCCTGTGGGCATTTTTCCTTGTGGTCCCATTATCTGCACACAGGGCTTTTGGCATTCTTCCAAATTTGTTAAACACTACGGCAAGATATTCTTCACATTTCTGTGGAACTTCATCCTTACTGTGAAGCAGGTAGGTGACTGTATATCTGGAATTATCATCAATAAATGTGAGGAAATATCTCTTCTTGCTTGGAGTTTGAACACTCATTGGACTGCAAACATCTGTGTGTATTACATTCAGTGGCTGTGCAGATCTAGTGCTGCTTACTTTAGGAAAGGATTTTCTAGACATTTTCCCTTTAAGACAGCTGGTGCACTTCACCATTTGACTACATTGCTTGATTTCCACACCATTTGCAAGTTGCCCTAGCTTCCTTACTGCTTCTGGGTCTCTGTGCCCAAGACGTCTGTGCCATACATAGATACAGTTCTTATTCAGATCTCGTCTAGCACTGTACACTTTTTCTTTGTATTTTAGCTGATAAAGTTCATTTTGGATTTTTCCTTCTACAAGAGTGTGACCCTCCTTTGATATAATGCAGCTGTTCTCTTTAAAAATAACTACATTCCCTTTTTGCGTAAACTTCTTTACTGACAGAGGATTGCTTTCAAGTCTGGGAACATAGAGAACATCCTTTATTCAGATCTTTCTGCTTTGTGCTGATGAAACTGGACAGTGGAGGTAGCCGTCTGCTACTCCTTCTGAAGTCATTTATTGACCATTAGCTAAGATGACCTTTTCTGACTTGCTTTCATCAAGGTCAGTGAAGAAATCCTTGTTATTCGTCATATGGCTGCTAGCACCAGAGTCTATACACCATATATGCTTTGCAGATGAGCCTGTACTGGTATTAAATGCAGCTTCAACACATGCAGACTTTTCTTTACAGCTGTTTTCACCTTTTGATGACTGTTCTGCTTTTTAGGCTGACTCATTCTTGCTTTCCAAATCCTGGAATTTGCTTTAAGGTGACCGGGCTTTTTACAGACAAAACATTCACAAGTTTCCTTTAGATTGCTCTTATTGTTAGGAAAGTCCTGTGTCTTTAATGCTTTTTCTGCTCTGGATTCATTACTGCTGCTTACATTGTGCGTTTTTCGCTTGAATTCATCTACAAGCTTGCCTTTGACATATTCTAGTGTGAGCTCATCATCTGGCCATGCATCTAATGCAGTGACAAGTGTGTCATAACTTTCTGGAAAACTGGAAAAAGGGAGAGAAAAGCGCAATAGGGTCTTATCATTGATAAAAAGGTAGATTAAATGTAATTAGTCACTCACCTGGGGGGTTGTGTAGCACACAACCAGCGTCAAAGCAAAAGGTAGTAGCTGCTGCAAGGATCCACACCACAACGATCAATGTAGTCAGGAAAGCAAAAGGGTGGACGGTGTATACGGACCTGCGCTGCAAGGACTAAAGGATGAGATGGTGTTCATCATTATAATTTTTATTTTCTACGCGTTTCGGAGTTAGTCCCAACTCCTTCCTCAGGGAATAGTAGACTATCCCTGAGGAAGGAGTTGGGACTAACTCCGAAACGCGTTGGAAATAAAAATTATAATGATGAACACCATCTGATCCTTTGGTCCTTGCAGCGCAGGTCCGTATACACCGTCCACCCTTTTGCTTTTCTGATAACTTTCTGGAAGACCACTTAACAGAAGTGTAGCAACATGAAAGTCTTTAATATCTTCTTCAATACTCCTGAGACTCTCCACAATCTCTAGGGTGTTTCTTATATAGTCCAGTATATTCTGCCCATCACTTAGCTTAGACTGCTACAGCTTACTCATGAGATAAAGTTTATTGCTGAGATTTGATCTTTCATGCAATTTCTGTAATTCATCCCACATCTCCTTTGTAGTTGCACACTTGCATATATGCACAATCTGATCATCATCTACACTGAGGGAGATAGTGCTTTGTGCTTTCTGATCCTTCTCTAGCCAATCATCTGGTAATGGATGAGGCACTTGTTCCTGCATGTATTTCCACGTACCTTCTATTATGAGCTGCATCTTCACCTTGAATTTCGAGGATTGATAATTCTGATTGGTGCGACTTTGCACTGAGAACTTGCAGTGATCCCTGCTTGTGGACATCTTCTCTATTGTTCTGTGCTGCTTTTGCTTCTGTTGCTGTATTAATCTTCTGTGTGACTGTGTGCTCTGTGTCACTCTTGGGGTTCTGTGTCACGCTGGAGTTCTGTGTCATGCTGGGCCCGTAACCTGTTGGTAGCGGATCATTCAGGATACTCTCAAGCGTGTTGACAACAGAACAGAGCTTTAATTAGCAATAAACAGGTACAGATATGATAGGCTTTGTGGAATCAGGAATATACATATCTTAAGTGTCTCTGTGCAGCATCAGCAGGCTGCTTCTCCTCTTATGCACAGACAAGGAAACTGGATACAGTCACATGGTCTTTCCTGTGTTTGAGCCTCTGGGAGTGTTTTTTTTTTGACAATACACAAACCTAGCAATACATACTGTATATAGGAATGGAGTTGTTGCACTAAACATATTCCGACACTCCATTATTTAGTGTAGGAAGCAGGGCCATCATTATCTGTATTATTAATTTAGGCATACGTTTACAGAAGGCAGTCAGGTTGTTGAGCACAGCTGTAGTTGCTGCCATTATTTTTCCGTGTTTTAGCTTTTATCAGACATTTTTGTCATCTTTTGCTGTTATTTCCACATGCTCAATATGTTTTTTTTCTATTTACACTCCTTATTAGTGAGTTGATGCCTCATTCAATGTACTGTATTGCTACCAGGACATACAATTACGCTGCAGACATGTAAACACAGCTGCTGTTTATCTCCATTATTCTTTTCCACATTTTTTTGTCTTTCAATGTTACAGATTTCCCGTAATATTTCATATTCATGCTCTATTCAGTTTATAATAAATCATTATGCAAAGTGCAATTAGCAAATAATAACATAGAAGCTCCAGCAGAAACATGAGATAATGACACCGTGCTGTAACCCAATATCATATTAGTGTTACAAGTGATTTTCCTTCTGCCTAGCATTTTAAAGGGAACATGTCCCATCTTACATGACGTCTTATCTATGGGATATAGAGCCGGTTGGGCTGCGCAGATTGCTGATAGTGTTGTAGAGAAAGATTCCTTATATCTTTTTCATTTTAATTCCTGAGCAATTTGGGCCAAGGAGTCCAGTGGGCAGTCATACATCATAATTATCAGCTATCTTTGCATGCATGCTAATACACAGAAGGTTGTAAATCCCTAATAAGACCACCCACTGGACTCTTAAAGAGTAAACATGAAAAGTTAGACTGAATCTATTCCCATGAAGCTAAATGTCAACCCACATATAGTCCCTATATATATGAGTCATCTCATAGCTCCTATATAGAGTATGAGCCCTCTCATAGCCCCAAACAATATGAGCCTGCACATAGCCCCCATATACAGTATGAACCATCTCATAGCCCCATATATACAGTAAGAGCCCCTTCATAGCCCCATATATATAGTAGGAGCCCTCTCATAGCCCCATATATATAGTAGGAGCCCTCTTATAGCCCTTATATACTGCATGAACCCTCACATAGCCCCCTAAACACAGTATGAGCCCTCTCATAGCCCCTATATATAATATGAGTAATCTCATAGCTCCTGTACACAGTATGAGCCTTCTCATAGCTCCTATATACAATATGAACCATCTCATAGCCCCTATATACAATATGAGCCTGCACATAGCCCCATATATACAGTATGAGCCCTCTCATGGCCCCTATATACAGTATGAGCCCTCAAAGCCCCTATATACAGTATGAGCCCTCTTGTAGTCCCTATATACAGTATGAGTCATCTCATAGCTCCTATATACAGTATGACCCTCTCATAGCCCCATATATATAGTAGGAGCCCTCTCATAGCTCTTATATACAGCATGAACCCTCACATAGCCCCCTAAACACAGTATGAGCCCTCTCATAGTCACAATATACAATATGAGTAATCTCATAGCTCCTATACACAGTATGAATCATCTCATAGCACCTATATACAATATGAGCCTTCACATAGCCCCATATATACAGTATGAGCCCTCTCACGGCCCCTATATACAGTATGAGCCCTCTTGTAGCCCCTATATACAGTATGAGTCATCTCATAGCTCCTATATATAGTATGAGCCCTCCCATAGCCTCTATATACAATATGAGCCTGCATATATACAGTATGAGCCTTCTCATAGCCCTATATACAGTATGAGCCCTCACATAGCCCCAAGCCCTCTCATAGCTCTTATATACAGTATGAGTCCTCTTATAGCCCCTATATACAATATGAGCCTGCACATAGCCCCTGTATACAGTATGAGCCCTCTCATAGCCCTATATACAGTATGAGTCATTTCATAGCTGCAATATACAGTATGAGCCCTCTCATAGCCCCTATATACAGTATGAGTCATTTCATAGCTGCTATATACAGTATGAGCCTGTACATAGCACCCTGTATACAATATGATCCCTCTCATAGCCCTATATACAGTATGAGTCATTTCATAGCTGCTATATACAGTATGAGCCCTCTCATAGCCCTTTATACAATATGAGCCTGCACATAGCCCCTGTATACAGTATGAGCCCTCTCATAGCCCTATATACAGTATGAGTCATTTCATAGCTGCAATATACAGTATGAGCCCTCTCATAGCCCCTATATACAGTATGAGTCATTTCATAGCTGCTATATACAGTATGAGCCTGTACATAGCACCCTGTATACAATATGATCCCTCTCATAGCCCTATATACAGTATGAGTCATTTCATAGCTGCTATATACAGTATGAGCCCTCTCATAGCCCTTTATACAATATGAGCCTGCACATAGCCCCATATATACATTATGAGCCTTCTCATAGCCCCTATATACAGTATGAGCCCTCACATAGCCCCTATATACAATATGAGCCCTCTCATAGCCCCTATATACAATATAAGCCCTCTCATAGCCCCTGTATACAGTATAAGCACTCTCATAGCCCCACATATACAGGATGAGTCCTAACATAGCTCCTTATATACAGTATGAGCCACCACATGGCTTCCTATATACAATATGAGCTCCTGCAGAGCCTCCCTTTGTACAATATTAGCCCTCTCATGGACCCACATATACAGTATGAGCCCACACCTAACTCGCTATATACAGTATAAGCTACTCCCATAGCCCCCTAAATACAGTATGAGTCCTCTCATAGCCTCCTATATACATTATGAAACTTCACATAACCCCCTATATACAGGATGGTCCCCACATAGCCCCTATATACAGCATGAGCCCTCATAGAGCCCCATATATACAGTATGATCTCCACATAGCTCCTCTATATAGAGTATGATCCCCTACATAGCTCCCTGTGAACAAGTATGAGCCCTCACATAGCCCCCTATATACCGTACGAGGCCTCATATAGCCCCTATATACAACGTGAGCCCCCACATACCTCCCTATGAACAGAATGAGCCTCTACATATCTCCCTATGAATAGTATGAGTCCCTACATAGCTCCCTATGTACAGTATGAGCCTCTACATAGCCAGATAGATATGTATACAAACAACACTCACATCGCTCCCGGTCCCCAGTGCTCTACTCCTGTCCCCGAGGATTTACTTCTTCAGCTCCATTGGAGCTATGCTGCCATTCTGTATACCAGCACCAAAGCTTCAGGAAAGCTCCAAAACACAAAATATTATAATGAGGGCAATCTGACAATGGACCTCCCAGAATACTCTCATCATTCCATTCTAATCTGTCTATGAGTACTGCCATCAGTTTTCTTTCTCTGTTCCTTTAATGTTAATCAAGGCTTATATTGATCATTCCAAATTTTTTGCCAGGTTGCTTGAGCAGATGCAGGTCTAAGGCGCAGGAGAGGCGCTGGGCTCGGTGCAGCAGTGGGCATGCCACAAGTGCGTTGCCCGCCAGGGCTGTGGGTTACTCAGTGCCGGTCCCCTTCAGTCTCTGTTATCTGGGGTGATGTCACGCTGGTGGCCACGGACTGGTTCCGTGACCCTGGGCGTCGTCAATGAAACGAGAATAAAAATAAGGAAAAAGGGAAAGAGTTTGTGAAGGATGTGACGCCACATGTGGTTTGTGGCCAATATGTGCCACCACTGCTTGTCACGGTCCCGGGGATGATGGCTATGGGCAGCGAGGTGTTGTTAAGCCCTACACGAGCAGGGCTGGTTATCCCCTGGGCCGGTATACAGTCTATGTGTGTGTGCGTTATAGGATGAATTACATCAGCGGGATTCCTGCTGCTTCCGTAGGGTTAGCGCTTGTGCTTCTTCTCATGCAGGCTGTCTCGGTCTGCACTGCAGCTTCAAGTCGGCACCTCCGCAGGTGCTGGTGAGCCCCGGCTGACACCACACAATAAGTCTCGTACACAAAGTCTGAGTTTGACTGGGTACTTTACTCCACTGCTCAGCTCTTAGTTTTACACGGTCTGTCTTAGTTCACACGGTACAGCAGTGTTTCCTGGTCCCAGTAGCCAGTCTGCAGCTGGGCCGGCGTGCTAGAGGCACCCCCTCTCTTGTACTTCTTGGGCCTCTTCAATCCCGCGCATATACTCTGGGCCAGCAATCGTGGACTTTCTGGTGGATGCCCCGCTCAGGACTCCTAGCCCTATGTGACTGCCTTTCCTTCGTTGTGCCAGGTGTGTGGTACGGGACATGAAGACCTCATGCCCAGCCGGTTATTTGTGGCTAGGGGCTTGAAGCTTACCTGACCACATCTACAGGGCTGGCCCCCTGGAGTCGACGCGGTCCTTCGGTGTACCTGACTCCTAGGTCCACCTCAGACCCCTTCTACTTCTGCCTCCAGTCAGTAGCCCTGAACCTGGACTGGCCATAAAGTGGCACTGGCCGCCGGGTCCGTGTTCTTCCTGGCAAGTTTGTCAGTGCCTGGGCTGCATGGGTGTCTCGGCTTAGGCGTTCCTCACCCTCTCACTCTCGTGAGGAATCTCAACCAGAACTCTCACTTCAGGCTCCCCTAACTTCGTGTTCCCAGGTTTTATTCTGGTTCCTCCACCCCTTTTCCCGGGTTTCCTTCACTACACTCCACCCACCACTCAGCTCCCCCCATTATCCCCTGCCTGACATGGAGTACTAGGTCTAGGGATTGGGAATGTGTTGGGTGTTGGTGTGGGGTACTTAGCTTACCTATCCCTGCTGCAGTACCATACTGTGGCCACATATTATGTATAATATATATACACACACAATCTCTCGCCCACTCTTGTCGCTTGCACCTGAAGACCAACTCTAGAATCCACCTCTTTCTCATCGTGGAAACAAAAAAAAAACCTCAGTGTGGCCCTGATCCACTCCCGCCATGATTATTGCAACTTTCTATTAATTGGCCTCCCCCTCACTAGACGTTTCCCCCTCCGGTCCATCATTACTGCAGGAGCCAGTGTCACCTATCTGGCCAATCGTTACTCAGATGCCAGTCATTCCACTGGTTGCCCGTACATTATAGGATCCAATTCAAATTGCTCTCCACAGCATGGTACCCTCTGCATCTCCTTTCTCATCTCTATTTATCACCCTACCTGTTCTCTATGTTCTACAAGTGACCTTTGACTAACATCTGCATTAATCCGAACCTCCCATCACTGGCTCCAATACTTCTCTTGAGCTGCACTAATTTTCTGGAATGCTCTACCTCAAGAAATTAGGACTAACCACAATTTACGTAGTTTTAGGTGCTCCCTAAAATCACATCTTTTTAGGGTGGCCTATCATGCTCCCTAATCGAAATCTGTTATATATAGCCCATTCACTATGTCTCTAAACATAATTCTCGATCAAACTCCACCACAGCTCCATACAGATTGTCTAGTGATGACTCATGCAGATCTATCCTCCATTTCTTCAAGTTAGCTGGGCCATCATTGTAAATAAGCTCCTTTTCTTTGTGCCACCCCCATCTCATTGTAGACCGTAAGCTCTTATTTATGCTTTAATTATTGTATTTTCTAAAATTATGTTACTGATGAATGTTTGTAAATGAACCTCTTGTCACGTGTTGACTGCTCTGCAGTCCATGTGAAAAGCGCCCTGTAGTGTAAATGAGAGTAAATTTCCTTTGGCACATTCAGAGTTTATGTGTAGATGTTGCTGTGTTGCTGTCCATGTTGTAGGCGGCTACGCAGATTGGACATTGTGGGATTATCAGTTGGCCATGGCCCTGGCTTTAACTTTTTCCCTTTTCCACCAGCTGGTGTCACTGGTAGAGTTTAGTCTCTGCAAGACCTGGAGCTGATAAGAGGTGCTTTTTGTTGAAGCCTTGGTGTTTTCCTTCTGTTGGGAGTTTCTGTGCTTACATGGAAGTGGGGGGGATCTTAGCCCTGGTCTAATCAGATCAGAAGCAAAGGGCAAGGGTGGCAACCCTGACATCCTCACCATCAGAGGTAATTCCGGGAACAGGGTGCGTTAGGGAACCCCAGTCTAAGGGTCATACTAGTATTTTTTTGCCCATCTTACCATCCTGCTTCCTTATTCCCCTTTACCATAATACCCTGCGTGACACCCCTGAATTGTAGAGCACTGCGGAATATGTTGTTGCTATATAAATAAAGATTATTATTATTGTATTGAGGCAAATGCCCTTTGAGACATAAATAAAGAGATAATATAAATTGTGTTGAGACATTCTCCCAATGGCTGTAGGAAAATAAATTTATTCATTCATGGATAACCAGACACAAAGTGATATAAATGACGGAGCTCCTTATTTTAATAAAATGCAAAATTAATCAAAAAGGTGATCTCCCCCAAAATACGAGAAAAATAACAATAATAAATCCTGTGATCGTTATTGTGAATTTCTCCCAGCCATAAAGTCTCCTCGCACACATGCACTGCTCAGTGTCAGGATGGGTTTGTCATGTGTAATTCATGAGTTTAACACTTAGGCTGCCAGAGTGAGCTGGGCAAAGCATTGCCACGCCCGAGCCAGCAGCAGAAGAGTTAACGGGGGCGTCATCGTGAAAAGTCTCTCAACTTCAGCTCAGGCCCTCCATAGATATGCAGTCACACAGGGTTCTCCGCTCCACCTTGAGAAGAAGCGTCTCTGTCTAGTAAAGAGAGAGAAGAGAGACGTTATACGTTAGCAATCGCTGGTATGGATGACAAGAAGGGACACAAGACAGTATTACAGAATGATCAGGACTGGGGTCCACGTTACATAAAAGGGCCCTAAGGAACAAAACTACAGGAATAAAAATATATTTGCTCCCTTGTCCGTTCCACACAGGGTTATGGAAATAGTGGTCAAAGAGTTAACTGGGCACCAATGCAGCATATACTAATTACGGACCAACCAGGTCCTGCCAATGTGAACCTATAGGTCATCATGGAACTGGTGTTGCACGTCAAACAAGCAGACAACTGAGTAGCTGGTAGTAGAAGATAAAAGAGACGGCTCTCACCAGGAGGATGAAGCTCCTTGTTTATTTAACCGTGCAGTTGACATCTGGTGCGGAGAGACAGAGTGAGGAGTCGGTGGATGAGAAAACGCTGTTTCACGGGGTCTCCGCTTCAATGGGTCCTATTGGATAGGACTCGTTGAAGCGGAGACCCTTCGGAATGGCGTGCCGTCATCCGCCGACTCCTCACTCCCTCTCCCCCCATCCCACCAGATGTCAACTGTCTGTCACAGTTGAATAAACAAGGAGCTTCATCCTCCCGGTGAGTGGCGTCTCTTTTTTCTTCTACTACCTGTGTAAGGGTAGGGTTACATTTGCAGCATAATTTTTAAATCCTGATCCGGTTTTGAGCTGTCAAAAAGCTCAAAACCAGATCAGGAAAAGCTCCCCATAGGAGCTCATTATGGTAACCAGATTGCTCTACATGCAATCCGGTTACCGGCTCTGGATCTGCAGCGTGCGCTAAAAATCATGCAGGCTGCAGTTTCTGGAGCGATTCTGTCCACCGTTATGCGGTAACTGGATTTCTCCGGATTTTTACTCCTGAGCAATGCGGTTACCGTCTGTTCATCCCTGCGGCAGCAGGGACAAAGTAAAGTGTTAAATGTTTATTAAAACATTAATTAATAATAGTAGCTGTGGGCAACGTGTCTGTAGGGGGTGCCCACCCCACCCCCCCTAGAGACATACTGCCCACTCCTGTGGGCATGTGAGGGGTTAATGAGCCTCTTGTACTATTGTTGGCTTCATTCATAAATGTGTACAAAAACGACAAAAGCCGGCAATAGTACAAGAGGCTCATTAACCCCTCACATGCCCACAGGAGTGGACAGCATGTATCTAGGGGGGTGGGCACCCCCTACAGACATGTTGCCCACAGCTACTATTAATAATTAATGTTTTAATAAACATTTAACACTTTGTTCATCCCTGCTGCAGCAGGGATGAACAAGTATACTGTAACCGCATTGCTCAGGATTACACATCCAGACCTATCCGGTTACCGCATTGCGGTTTCCAGCACACATTTTTGCTAAAAAATGTGTGTGAAGGCAATTGCGGTTACCGCCTCCGGATCTGGAGGCTGCAACCGCAATTGCCTTGCCAAATGTGACCCCAGCCTTATGGAAATGAATATATGAAAATATCCAAAGATTGGCCATTGTTGTCATATCCTGCATTCTGTATTGTACTACATAACTAGCATATATGTATCCCTTTAAGTACCTGCCCTTAAGAAGATATTATTCACTGTGAGTTATAGAACCCACGGGGAAGGTTACTGAAAATGTTGCCAAGGCCCTAGCATGTTTTAATAAGGCAAGATGTTCTATCATATTAGATAATGAAGGAATGCAATAAGTCAATAATGTCAATAACTCCAAATGATACATATTTAGAATAGATTGGTATAATCCAATTAGTTATTATTATTTATTTATATACAGTTGTGGCCAAAAGTATTGACACCCCTGCAATTCTGTCAGATAACACTCAGTTTCTTCCTGAAAATGATTGCAATCACAAATTCTTTGGTATTATTATCTTCATTTAATTTGTCTGCAATGAAAAAACACAAAAGAGAATGAAGCAAAAAGCAAAACATTGATCATTTCACACAAAACTCCAAAAATGGGCCAGACAAAAGTATTGGCACCCTCAGCCTAATACTTGGTTGCACAACCTTTAGCCAAAATAACTGCGATCAGCCGCTTCCGGTAACCATCAATGAGTTTCTTACAATGCTCTGCTGGAATTTTAGACCATTCTTCTTTGGCAAACTGCTCCAGGTCCCTGATATTTGAAGGGTGCCTTCTCCAAACTGCCATTTTTAGATCTCTCCACAGGTGTTCTATGGGATTCAGGTCTGGACTCATTGCTGGCCACCTTACAAGTCTCCAGTGCTTTCTCTCAAACCATTTTCTAGTGCTTTTTGAAGTGTATTTTGGGTCATTGTCCTGCTGGAAGACCCATGACCTCTGAGGGAGACCCAGCTTTCTCACACTGGGCCCTACATTATGCTTCAAAATTTGTTGGTAGTCTTCAGACTTCATAATGCCATGCACACGGTCAAGCAGTCCAGAGCCAGAGGCAGCAAAGCAACCCCAAAACATCAGGGAACCTCCGCCATGTTTGACTGTAGGGGCCGTGTTCTTTTCTTTGAATGCCTCTTTTTTTCTCCTGTAAACTCTATGTTGATGCCTTTGCCCATAAAGCTCTACTTTTGTCTCATCTGACCAGAGAACATTCTTCCAAAATGTTTTAGGCTTTCTCAGGTAAGTTTTGGCAAACTCCAGCCTGGCTTTTTCATGTCTCGGGGTAAGAAGTGGGGTCTTCCTACCATACAGTCCCTTTTCATTCAGACGCTGACGGATAGTACGGGTTGACACTGTTGTACCCTCGGACTGCAGGGCAGCTTGAACTTGTTTGGATGTTAGTCGAGGTTCTTTATCCACCATCCGCACAATCTTGCGTTGAAATCTCTTGTCAATTTTTCTTTTCCGTCCACATCTAGGGAGGTTAGCCACAGTGATATGGGCTTTAAACTTCTTGATGACACTGCGCACGGTAGACACAGGAACATTCAGGTCTTTGGAGATGGACTTGTAGCCTTGAGATTGCTCATGATTCCTCACAATTTGGTTTATCAAGTCCTCAGACAGTTTTTTGGTCTTCTTTCTTTTCTCCATGCTCAATGTGGTACACACAAGGACACAGGACAGAGGTTGAGTCAACTTTAATTCATGTCAACTGGCTGCAAGTGTGATTTAGTTATTGCCAACACCTGTTAGGTGCCACAGGTAAGTTACAGGTGCTGTTAATTACACAAATTAGAGAAGCATCACATGATTTTTCTAACAGTGCCAATACTTTTGTCCACCCCCATTTTTATGTTTGGTGTGGAACTATATCCAATTTGGCTTTAGGACAATTATTTTTGTGTTTTTTTTATTGAAGACAAATTTAATGAAGATAAATAATACCAAAGAATTTGTGATTGCAATCATTTTCAGGAAGAAACTGAGTATTATCTGAGAGATTTTCAGGGGTGTCAATACTTTTGGCCACAATTATACATATGTCACAGAATGGACTAATTCATTTTTGAACTTTACATACAGGAGCATCTCAATGAAGTAGAAGATCATCAAAAAGTTTATGTATTGAATTACTGAAATAAATTAAGTGAAGGACATATATTATATAGAGTCATTACACACAGAGGGATCTATTTTATGTGTTTATTTCTGTTAATGTTGATGAGGTCATTATCTCAGAAAATTAAAGTAGGGAGGATGAAGGGTTATACACTGTGCTGCCGTATTCCACGAGACATCAAACGGTGAATATAATATTGATTTATTAGTGCTCCCTGAAACATGGTAATATGATATTGATTCGTCCTGAGGAAGGCGCAAGGGAGGCCTGAAATGTGTTGACTAATCAATATTCTATTCACCCTTTGATATCTCATGGAATACGGCCGTGCGGTTTTTAACCCTTAATCCCCCTACCCTATATGCTCCACGCTGGGGACTGCAGCAGCCGTGATCTGCTTTTATAGTGGTTGTGACTCTCACAACCACACAAGGTGAAGCCTCTGATACCTATTTAGGTCATATTTTATCTCTCAGACCCTTCATCCTCCCTACTTTAATTTTCTGGGATAATGACCTTTGGGTTTTCATTGGCTGTAAGCCATAATCATCAACATTAACAGAAATAAACACTTGAAATAGATCTCTCTGTGTGTAATGGCTCTATATAATAGATGTGTTTCAATTGATGTATTGAATTACTGAAATAAATTCACTTTTTGATGATGACATTCTAATTCATTGAGAGGCTTCATAGTTTATAAGGATGAAGGGGCGACTTGAAGTCCACCTAGTTGCACCCATACCCTGACATGTTGATCCAGAGGATGGACCTGTTGATTGACCTCATTCATTTCTATGGCTATGAGGTTGACGGATGGATCCAAGGTGTCTGAGCCTCTTCCATGTGATACGTACCCGAGAGTCCAGGTTGTACGCTGTCTTTTTGAGGTCCTGCAGAGCTCTCTGCATGAATTCAAAGGCATGACAATCCACACAGGGGCGACCTGAGGGAAATGAGACACAGATCAATACATTCTCACATATTGCCTTTCCTAGTCTACATAGATATAAGTCCAGGCTTTTACTCTTGTTCAGACTGTGTATATAAAAAAATAGCTAATAATAAGACAGAGAATTGCAGATTACATGTAGACAATGGCCTTATTAATAGCTCCTTCTGTTTTCACAAACTATTGTTATTATCTGGGTCATTAACGAAATTACATTAACCTCTTATAGATGCAGATGACTGTCCCCTTGAAAAAGCAAACAGGTGCGAAACGCGCGTCGGGGCTGCATGCAGAATTCCCACTAGGATGTTTAATGATGGGTAAGCTATGGACTTTGTCAATAATGAATTTGTGATATAGTGAAGTTGTGAACAGCCGGCACACTTTTCCTTATTTTTCACACAATAGATAAGGCAGACACTTGGTAATTGATGTCTTGAGTGTTTTCCTTACTTATGTGAAATAAAGCGCCCTAAAATGCCGTTGACTAATAAGTCAATATTATATTCACCCTTTGATGTCTCGTGGAATACGGCAGCGGGGTTTTTAACCCTTAATTCCCCCTACCCTATATGCTCCATGCTGGGGACTGCAGCAGCTGTAATCTGCTTTTATAGTGGTTGCGACTCTCACAACCACACAAGGTGAAGCCTCTGATATCTATTTAGGTCATATTTTATCTCTCAGACCCTTCATCCTCCCTACTTTAATTTTCTGACCTTTGGGTTTTCATTGGCTGTAAGCCATCATCATCAACATTAACATAAACAAACTAAAAAGATCTGAATTCCCCAAAATCTGAACTTGATGTGAATACTACAATATATGCAATTTTGTTTACCAAAATGTATCGATATTTGTATACACATTTCTTCTCCCAGCCGGCTGCTGACTGAGGTATGTGTGATACAGCTCTTGACAGTTGACACTGAGGTCTTGGGAGCTGTATGTATTCAGTTTGCGACCTGTACTGACACGTGACCAGGATGGGCTGTAGTTTGAGTTATATCAGGGTCTACAGTTTTATCTCAATCTAGGAGAGCCCCTTTAAAGAAGCATTTTATTACTCCCTAAACCTGTGTAGTATCAGTGTAAGCATACCCACCCAACACCGTCTTCTCCAGTGTCCAGCATCGCTCTGCTCTTCTTATGAGTCACAGGATGGCGATTAAGACGTTCCAGGTCAGACTGCGCTCTATGTGTGAGGCAAAAGTGTTTTTTACAATGTAAGTCTATAGAGCCTCAGAACAAGGCTCCATAGACTTACATTGTAAAAAAGACTTAAGGCTCAGCCAGTGTGATCCGGAGACTCATATGACTTAGAAGAGGAGTGGCGCGGCGCTAGAAAATGGAGAAGACGGCGTTGGGTGGATATGCTAACACTGATACTACCCTAGCTTTTACACAGGTTTAGGGAGTAAACAAAATAACAGACATGCTTCTTCAACAGTAGTCTGTAAAACAGGAAGGAAATACAGTTATTCTATGTATCCCAGAATAACCACTTTATGCTGCCAAAAAGTATTCTGTAAATACAAATGTACCATAGATCGATAGTCCAAAGAGTAACGAATGAACTGCAAAAGGATGCAATCATTCCATGGATCTTCATACATAAGAAAAAAGTAACAAATAGATTCAGGTCTAACAACAGGGAATTCAAGTGCAAAGTACAAACCTAATTCATGAATGGGAACAAAATATATCCTGGAGCCAAAGTCCCCAGGGAATTTCTCCATCAGCATTTTCACCTCTCGGTAATCAATAGGCTGAAATGAATTCTGATCATTAATAATATTAACATGTTATTTCATTTGTGAGCAGCATTAAGCAGCTGCTATTGCTAATGCATGAAACAACAGGACTTATTGTATCGTGTATTCTGATATGTAGCAGCTAATCAATACTTTATAATCTACAGCTTTTTATAAATCATACTGCTGCTCCTGTTATTCAGCCATGGATCAATAATCTAAAGCTCCCCCAAGAGAGTATGATGTCCCCACAGTCCTCCCACACACATAGTATGATGTCCCCACAGTCCTCCCACACACATAGTATGATGTCCCCACAGTCCACCCACACACATAGTATGATGTCCCCACAGTCCACCCACACACATAGTATGATGTCCCCAAAGTCCACCCACACACTTAGTATGATGTCCCCACAGTCCTCCCACACACACAGTATGATGTCCCCACAGTCCTCCCACACACACAGTATGATGTCCCCACAGTCCTCCCACACACACAGTATGATGTCCCCACAGTCCTCCCACACACACAGTATGATGTCCCCACAGTCCTCCCACACACACAGTATGATGTCCCCACAGTCCTCCCACACACATAGTATGATGTCCCCACAGTCCACCCACACACATAGTATGATGTCCCCACAGTCCTCCCACACACTTAGTATGATGTCCCCACAGTCCTCCCACACACACAGTATGATGTCCCCACAGTCCTCCCACACACATAGTATGATGTCCCCACAGTCCACCCACACACATAGTATGATGTCCCCACAGTCCACCCACACACTTAGTATGATGTCCCCACAGTCCTCCCACACACACAGTATGATGTCCCCACAGTCCTCCCACACGCATAGTATGATGTCCCCACAGTCCTCCCACACACAGTATGATGTCCCCACAGTCCTCCCACACACATAGTATGATGTCCCCACAGTCCACCCACACACTTAGTATGATGTCCCCACAGTCCTCCCACACACATAGTATGATGTCCCCACAGTCCTTACACACACACACACACACACAGTATGATGTCCCCACAGTCCTCCCACACATACAGTATGATGTCCCCACAGTCCTCCCACACACACATATGATGTCCCCACAGTCCTCCCACACACATAGTATGATGTCCCCATAGTCCTCCCACACACATAGTATCATGTCCCTACAGTCCTCCCTCACACATAGTATTGTTGAGGAGAGCCATAGGATCAAATACTTAATTAACTGTATGTATAAGGGCATGGGAGAAATGATCTACAGAGTGTATTATTTCCACCTTACATAAGTTTGTATCAGACAAAGATGGCTCCCATTTCCTGCCACATCACCACATGTTCTGAGACAAAGCTGCAGTCAAGACAAAGAGTGATCAATCACAGAATGACACCTCATCAGATGGCTTCACGGATCAAACTAACTTTTGGAGACCTGAAGGACTAATTCACCTTGATGACCTCATGAACAATCCCCCTCCATGGACTAGACCATGTCCCACCAATGAATGCATTCCATTTGTCCCCATTGTGTGTGTAAACCGAGCCCCCTTAAGGAGCTTTTGTTAAAACCCTTGTGTGATCAATAAAAAACTCACTTTGTATTTCTTCCATCGCATGCATCAGTCCATATCAATCAGGACAGGGGCAGGCAACTTATTAATAATAATATTATAAAATATTAATCCCTGAGAATTGGCGCCCAACGTGGTGCAGCAGATGCGAATCCCCAAACCTTGAATGACCGGTGAAGGAGACGGCAGGATGCACTGAGTACCCTGAGCCAGGAGACTGATCACCTCCCTAACAAAAACGGTAAGTCTGCTGATTTTATAATCTGTTGGCTTTACCTGTTTTTTCGGGGTACCCTGTGCAGATTGCCTGACCGCGTCCGATCTTTAAGGGTGTCTGAGATGGCAGAGGGGTTTTCTCCGCTGCTGGCCATTTGATTGCAGAAGAACCGTCATGCTAACTTGCCTGCTGCCTGCTATGTGTTGTGTTAGGGGAGATGACTGGTAGGGTAAGAGGGTTTTTGAGCAGTGTCTGGAGGTGAGATAGATCAAAGTGGTCACCTGTGATACGATTTTCAGTTCTGGAGAGACATCGAGTAACGACTCTGTTTATCTGAAAGATAAGCATCGAGTAATGACTCTGCATTAGGTTGAGTCATTTGGACTCCCATAGGGGCATGTAACTTAGAGTAAGGGACTCAGTACATGGCTGGATATACAGAACACGGAAATCAGACAGGGACAGATAGGAAGTGTAGACGGCTGTGAAGGTCTTGTGCCAGGTTTGTCATCTCCCCAGTCTTAAGTGTTTGTTTTTTGTCAATTATCTTAGTCTATATAAAGAGAGAGATGGAGAAGTTAATGCAGTTGTGTCGTATAGGCCCTAAGCCTAATTCAGATGGCAAGTTAGATCCATGTACATTAGTTGCAATTCGTGAAGGGAAAAGTCATGTTAAACAATGCAAGAAGCTTATGAAGTTGTGTGGGATGGTAGAAGGAGGAAGATTGCAACTCCTGGAGTGGAATTCAGTCTTAAGAGAGAGGGAAGGTGTTCTAGAAGATAATGGGTTGTTGTCTGCTGCCAGGGCATGGGAGAGAGTTTCTCAAAGTTTGTATAGAGAAAATTGGATAGAAGAGGAAAGGAAAAAGAAAGACAAGAGTTTAAGTTATGTGTATTATAGAACTGTACAATGTGAATTCCCACCACCGTATAATGGAGGCACAATGACATGTGCTCCCTCTGCTGGAGCACATGTTTCTTTTGCTGGTGGCCATCTTGTTGGTGGTTCTCAGACCTCCTTTGGTGGCGGCCATCTTGTTGGTGGTTCTCAGACCTCCTCTGGTGGCGACCATCTTGTTGGTGGTTCTCAGACATCCTCTGGTGGCGGCCATCTTGTTGGTGGTTCTCAGACCTCCTCTGGTGGCGGCCATCTTGTTGGTGGTTCTCAGACTTCCTCTGGTGGCGGCTATTTTGTGGGAGGCAATACCTCTGGCAGCCATTTTGCGGAGGGCAAATGTGTTACAGTTGGTGGCCATTTTGCAACATTGCCCCAGATCATACAAACTGAACCAAATCATGTGACTGACATAAATTTGTCTAAACCAGACCCTGTTTACCCAGTGAAGACCACAAATGGCCAGTACTATTCTCCTTGCAGAACGATCATACATGCTGTGATCCCTACGTTTGACCCCTCACATGCAGATGTCAGGGCTGATGTGCAACAGCAAAACCAGGGACCCTCAGTACCTCGTACAAAAGATGTCTGCTTCAATTGTGGTAACCCCGGGGCACTATAAACGGGATTGCAGGGCCCCTCTTCAAGGACACAGATTCAGGAACCACAACGAGAAAAATCGCAGATTCCATTATCCTCGTCACAATGACCAATACTACGGTCAACCACCACAAGCTCGAAAATCGCACCGCTCTCTGATGGATCTGAATTATTCATGATACTGTAGACACTGGAGCAAAAAGCCTGTGTTTCTGTAATTAGCCTCATACCTGGAGAGTATGAACAGGGGGGGTTGGAAAGAACAGTCACAGAATGGCGTTTTTACTTAGGAGTTTTGCACAAAATATTCAGGCTGTGCACACAGCGAGTTCTAAATTAATGTTCATTTTGTTGTATAATCTCAAATCTGGACGCCTCTTCTAAAGGTTGCGCACATTATCTAGTTTTATTTATTTTTCTTTCAGATTTTTTACTTGTGCAGATTACATACAGAAAATATACACACTGCAGCTTCCTATGTGCACACAGCATTATTGTATCCAGTTAGGTATCACGTAGAGAATGTAACCCCGGTGACGACGTAGCTTTAGAATTCATATATCTATTATATAATTGCGAATGGGTTTTTTGCCCCTTCTGAGTCCACTCGCAATGCGAGTCGGCGTGGTCATGTGGATACGCCCGACGCATTGGCCGCGCGAAGCATTGGCCGCGAAGCGGCCATTGCGAGTCAGAGACTCGCTCTTCTAGAATCCCGATGCATGTGCATCGGACACCCAGCTAGTGTTTTATGTTTATATAGAATTCTAAAGGGGAAGAATGGACAGGTGATATGAAAAGTTGCTTGTTTTTTAAAGTTTTCAATAGTTTAATTTTTAAGTCGTCATTGTAAGTGTTTTATATATATACTAGCTGGGTGCCCGATGCACATGCATCGGGATTCTAGAAGAGCGAGTCTCTGACTCGCAATGGCCGCTTCGCGGCCAATGCTTCGCGCTGCTAAGGCGACTCGCCATGCCCGCTGCGCGGGCATAGCGAGTCGCCTTAGAACTGCTCGCAATGGCCGCTGCGCGGCCAATGCTTCGGGCGTATCCACATGACCACGCTGACTCGCAGCGCGAGTGGACTCAGAAGGGGCAAAAAACCCATTCGCAATTATATAATAGATATATATATTGTCTTAAATAGAGGACAAAGCAGAGACAGTATACACATCTCGTGATTGCACTGCTCTGATGTGTGAACATGTTACAAATGAGCTCATTACTAATGCAGATCTTGAGTTATTTTACAGATGTTCGTGGATTCTACCACTGGATGTGCTGTGATTATACAACAGGAGGTAATAAAGCAAAACCACTCCCTCTTCACATATCGCCATGAGGAGGTAGATGGGGATCTGCAATCACTGGAATGGGTAGCTTGCAAACGGTAAGATGATCTGCAGATCTTTCCTAGAGTCTCATAAAGACCCACAGAGACCGCAGAGAGTGTATGAGCCTGTATGGAGGCTCTCCTGCTATCAGATAAGTCTGGTAAGGTACCTTTACACGCCGCTACAACAGGATGGATACAACCCGCTACTTCACGTGCACGAGCACGCCCAAACGGTTACAAACGGGAAACGCACCACCTGTACACGCCGCCACAAGGTGCGCTACGCTACATCTATAGCTAGATACATCGCCGGGTGTCTCCAGTAGCCATCTGTAGCTCATCTTACCTCATTTACACACCGCTACAACAAGCTAATGTGGGCGGACCTGGTGCAGCAGGGACAGCACATAGGCGTGCCACAAGTGTGGATTACGAGACGTCCGTACGATGATAGGACAAAGCAAGAAACCCATGATTGGGCAGGCATCGCAGGAGGCTGTTTAATACATGTCGCTCGAGCAATTGTGTAGTGTGACTGGTCAGCTCCTTAAATATGCCGCCCTATGCAGTGACAACCAATCGTAACGCAGGAGCTTCCACCAATGATCGCTGAAGGGGGGCGGTATCCCGGAGCCTGTGTCATGCCCCAGCTACATACCAGGTACATTGCCTGGTGTCGACACATTCCTTCTGTAGCTTCTTTACACGCCGATACAGCTCGCTGCAATCGGCTTTGTAGCCACCTGTTTCAGAGCAGTGCTCGGAAACAGATGTATCTGTTGCCGGGTGCCTCCTACCGTCTTCACACGCCGCTACTACGGGCTATATTGACGATGCAAGCTACAATCGTAGCCTGTAGCGGGTTGTATCCATCCTGTTGTAGCGGCGTGTAAAGGTACCTTTAGAGTGCAGGTACTCACACCTGAGCTGGTGCTCAAGCCAGAGGTAATGCTCACACAGGTGCGGCTGCCAGAAGCTGTGAAGAGGCCTAGAGTCGAGAGTCTCAGACCCGGGCACCAGTGCTGACCCTGACACCAGGGCAGACCCGGGCACCAGGGGCCCCTGTCACTCCTGATGTTCTTATTCCCACAGAAACAGGTGATTGAATGGAAAGGAGTGCAACACACAGGGAGCCAGCTGAGGAAGGGCTGTAGACACCAGGCGGTAAGCTTTCTCTGCCACGACTCTCTTCTCAATGATGGCTCAGGTAACCCAAGAACCAACTAATTTGTCATTAACTGCTACCTGTGTTTTAGTGGACAAGGTTTGGGTGGCACCAGGGTTCATTACCCAGGTGGCCAGTTACACCCAGTCTTGGTTGATGTGTGACTGGTACGATGGAAGAGAATCTGTAGTGACCCCACAGAACAACAAATGCACCCCTCGTCCACTCTACCATTACAGTGATTGCAGATAGATGATAAAGACAGCTGCACATTAGGTGTATGCGGGTGTGCCTGCTGCGGTAATCTCTTTTCAGGATCCGGTACAGAAACTACGTTACTTCTGAGAAACTCCCGATGAAGGTGGTATGTAGAAATGAGGCTCCTGATGAGGTAAAGCTGCATATGTTATAGTAGAGGTCATTAAGGGTATTTTACAGTATCTGGGGCCCGTAGTCGCCAGCCTTGGGATCAGTAGAACGGAGGTGCAGGGGAGGGGATAGAGGAGAACAGTGCAGAAAGGAAAGGGAAGCACGGAAAGGCTGATGAACGGTTTCTCAGTGCAGTGTACCTGGACTATCTGGTTGCTTGACAAGCTGCAATCTGGGAGAGCACAGTACCTTGGCTGGTTCGGCACTGAACTAAGCTAAAGTAAAGAGACTGGTAAGAACTGCAACCCCTGTGTTTGTCCACTTCTTCAGCGATTTCCTGCATTTTTCACAACCACAATCATCCACCACCTACTACACTCCAGGAGCCCGCTCCATCTGTGGGGAGTGTTACATCAAAGCTTCCATATCATCTATTCCCTGGGGTCCTATATAAGCAGCGCTGGTCACCCTTGACCAGACACCACAGATGGTGTCACGATAAACTATAAACTTTATAAACACTTTATTATCCCCTGTAAATATCTCCCTTTTAATGACCGGTTGTGGCCACAACTTCCAGGGAGAGCCACCGTGACATCCCCTGAACTCTTGAGCCCTGAAAGCCGAGTACCCTGGCCCCATAACTGCTGCATATAGGCCTTACTTTGCACTGACAAGGGGCAATACACTGACACCATGTCTGCAAATTGAGATTCTGGTATGACATATCCTAAGTCATATGGCAAGGCTTGTTAACCCCTCTCCGACCCTTGACATAATACAACGTCATGGGTCAGGTCCCAGTGTTTCATGTGAGTTCTGGTGCGGCGCTCACATCATTCATCCAGCATCTCAGCTGATCTCATCAGCTGAGATGTCGGACTTACAGCAGATTTGGGATCCGATCCATGGTGTTAACCCCTTGGAACCCGCTGTCATTCACATTCCAAAACCACCGCAGTGGAGATCACGCTGTTCCCCGACTGCACCTGAGATCCCCGTTAATATCGCGAAATCTCCAGTGCTTACATGATAGCTCGGGGTCCTGCCAAGAAGCTATCACGGAGCACTTCTTGTGAGTGGTTGGCAAGCGCTGCCAAAGACTCACAGTGGGCATTTGTGACAGGTCCTGATGTGCTGCAGCTCATTGGGACCTGTCACAAGCGATCAGACCCTGCAGCAGCGTGGTGCCCTATGGGGCTGTGTAAAATAAAGATTTAAGTGAAAAATAAAGTTTTTAAAAACATGAAAAGAAAACACAAAAATTGAAATCACCCCCCTTTTCCCCATTCAAAATAAAGGTATTAAAAAAAACACAAATATTTGGTATCGCCGCGTTCAGAATCGCCCGATCTATCAACATATAAAATCAATTAACGAGAGCCGTAAACTGCGTTAATAAAGTCCAAACGCCAAAATTACGTTTTTTTTGGTTGCCGCAACATTGCTATAAAATGCAATAACGGGCGATCAAGACATCACATCCACCCAAAAATATTATCATTAGAAACTTGAGATAGGAAACCGGGCACTGACCTTTCTGAGGCTCCACGGAGGGGCACACACAATGGAATCCAGGGTTGCTCGGCACAGTCTAAGGCAACAATTTAAAACGGTGACCGTAGTCCTTTGCACCCATTTCTTTGCTTGTATCCACATGGTTGTATAAATAAAACCGCAGAGCAACCCGGACCTGGATGAGTACCGCATCTTCTGTTTTAAATTGGTATCATTAGAAACGTCAGCTCAAGATGCAAAAAATGAGCTGTCACACCGCCCCAGATCCCGTAAAATGAGGACGCTACAGGGCGCAGAACATGGCGCAAAAAGTGTGATTCTTTTTTTTTTTCAAACTTCTGAATTTTTTTTTTACCACTCTAGATACCAGTAGAAGTGAAGGTACCGTCACACAGGGAGATATCGCCGGCGATGTTGCCGGCGATCGCGGGAGCGCGCATCCCTGACAACATTGCCGGGGAGATGTCAGACTGAGCAACTTACCGGCAATGTCGCCGGCTAGTTGCCGCGGCTATCGCTCGCTGGGTTGCCCAGCAACCCCGCGAGCGATAACTCGCAATGTTGTAGATAGGCGGAATCGCCCGCAACATTGCAGGTTGCCGCGTTACACAGGGCGATCAAGCATGATCGCCTGACCAACATCGCCAGGTTTCCCAACAATGTTGGGAAACCTGGCGATGTGACTCAGGCGATTTTTCGCCTGATTATCGCCCTGTCACTCGAGGCAACTCTCCGGCGATGTCGCCGCAACCTGGCCACGCCCCTCAGTTGCCGGCAACATCGCCGGCGATATCTCCCTGTGTGACGGGCCCTTCACATGTTTGGTATCTACGAACTCATTCTGACCCGAGACATCACACCGACATGTCAGTTTTACCATATAGAGAACATGGCGACTTAAAAAAACAAAAAACAAACGTTTAACTGCACTCTTTTTTTGCAATTTTACTACACTTGGAATTTTTTTTCCCATTTCCCTGTACACTATATGGTAAAATAAATGAAAGTACAACTCGTTCTGCAAAAAACAAATCCTCATATGTCTATATTGACGGAAGGTAAAGAATGTGTGTACCGTGTTAGCCAGTAGATAGAAAAATATATTGGAATCTGAGAGTCCTCAGTGGTTGATACCTTTTCATGGCTAAGTGAAAAGATAGTAAACATTGCAAGTTTTCGGGACACTGTGGTCCCTTCGTCAGGGTGATAATGACAGATTCTGAAGACACCTCCCCAGCCTGACTCTGGTTTACATCACCTGTCACATTTACCATAACATCTAAAACTGTGTTTTTTTTTGTTTCATTTGCTTATGTATATATGTATGGGTCTTCAGAATCGGTCATTATCAGCCTGACGAAGGGACCACAGTGTCCCAAAAACTTGCTATGTTTACCATTAAAAGGTATCAACCACTGAGGACTCTCAGATTCCAATATATTTTTATATTGACAGAAGAATAAAAAAGTTATGGCTCTTGGAAGCAGGGAGTAAAAAACGAAAATTAAAGATGACAATTTGCTGGGTGGTGAAGTGGTTAAAGGGTTGATATTGACTTTTAGGATTGCTACTACCAATAGGTGGCGCTAGAGCTCAAGCCCTCCTTGAAGAGGCAATTTGCATATTTAATTTCCTGTAGGAGCACTGTGGCATTTATGTCTCCTCATTACTGGAGAAACCTTATCCCTTAGATCCTATACATTACATGGGTCACTGCTTCATTTAAGAAAGGGTTATGCAAGTAGTAGGCCACCCCTTTAACTCCCCTAATAACCAGTGATTGAGCATGGTGATGTTACAGGGCAGTTTCCCTGGGTGTGAGATTCTTAAGGAAGCAACATTTTATAAGAAAAAAAAAGAAAGCTATGGCATCACTAAAGATGGAGACCTGGGGCAGCGCTTACACCCCAGACTCCATACATCACGGTATCATGACACCACCGGAGCTGCTCCGCTGTTTGTACAGAGGAAATGAGAACATCGCTGCTTGGATTTGGTGAATACAAACTTTATTTTTTTCAGGGGTGGCAAAAAAGTGTCTTCCCTACATTCATTTTTGGAGGGGGCATCACTACTTGGTAAAGGGGCACCTAAGTGACATCAATCCTATATAACAGACATACTTTGTCTCAATTACTTACGTCCAAACAATTCCCTTTGAACCAAATAGTCTGAACGCCAGACATGTATCTTTTCTTGCCACCTTGTAGCAAGATCAGGACAAGAGAAAGGTTTGCGCTGCCCGTGAATTTAATGGGAACCTGTCAGCAGGTTTTTGCTGTTGATGTAAGGGTTAAAAAAAACAAAAAGTAACCGTGCGTCTCTTATCAGGCTGTGTGCTATTGTTTACTTAAAGTAAGGGGTTTATCACCTGGTGATTACCATTACAGGACTACTTTCTCACCTGCACTGAAGTCCAACACGCCCCCTGTCAATGCACTATCTCTATAGGGAGTCCGGTGTGGGCAGGGGAAGCTCTCCCAGCTTTGTTGTGATTGGACAATGTCTATAGAGAGCCTGGCGTGGGTGGGGCAGCTCTCCCAGCTCTGCTGTCATTGGACAATCTCCATAGAGAGCCTGGTGTGGGCAGGGGCAGGTCTCTCAGCTCTGCTGTCATTGGACAACCTCAATAGAGAGCCTGGTGTGGGGGGGGCAGCTCTCCCAGCTCTGCTGTGATTGGACAATTTCTATAGAGAGTCTGGTGTGGGCGGGGGCAGCTCTTTCAGCTCTGCTGTGATTGGACAATCTCTATAGAGAGTCTGGTGTGGGCAGGGGCAGCTCTCCCAGCTCTGCTGTGATTGGACAATCTCTATAGAGAGTTTGGGGTGTGGGCGGGGGCAGCTCTTTCAGCTCTGCTGTGATTGGACAATCTCTATAGAGAGTCTGGTGTGGGCAGGGGCAGCTCTCCCAGCTCTGCTGTGATTGGACAATCTCTATAGAGAGCCTGGTGTGGGCGGGGGCAGCTCTCCCTGCTCTGCTGTGATTGGATAATCTCTGTAGAGAGCCTGGTGTGGGCGGGGGCAGCTCTTCCAGCTCTGCTGTGATTGGACAATCTCTATAGAGAGCCTGGTGTGGGCAGGGGCAGCTCTCCCAGCTCTGCTGTGATTGGACAATCTCTATAGAGAGCCTGGTGTGGGAGGGGGCAGCTCTCCCAGCTTTACTGTGATTGGACAATCTCTATAGAGAGACTGGTGTGGGTGGGGGAAGCTCTCCTATCTCTGCTGTGATTGGACAATCTCTATAGAGAGCCTGGTGTGGGCAGGGGCAGCTCTCCCAGCTCTGCTGTGATTGGACAATCTCTATAGAGAGCCTGGTGTGGGCAGGGGCAGCTCTCCCAGCTCTGCTGTGATTGGACAATCTCTATAGAGAGCCTGGTGTGGGCGGGGCAGCTCTCCCAGCTCTGCTGTGATTGAACAATCTCTATAGAGAGCCTGGTGTGGGAGGGGGCAGCTCTCCCAGCTTTACTGTGATTGGACAATCTCTATAGAGAGCCTGGTGTGGGCAGGGGCAGCTCTCCCAGCTCTGCTGTGATTGGACAATCTCTATAGAGAGCCTGGTGTGGGCGGGGGCAGCTCTCCCAGCTCTGCTGTGATTGAACAATCTCTATAGAGAGCCTGGTGTGGGCAGGGACAGCTCTCCCAGCTCTGCTGTGATTGGACAATCTCTACAGAGAGCCTGGTGTGGGCGGGGCAGCTCTCCCAGCTCTGCTGTGATTGGACAATCTCTATAGAGAGGCTGGTGTGGGGGGGGGCAGCTCTCCCAGCTCTGCTGTGATTGGACAATCTCTACAGAGAGCCTGGTGTGGGCGGGGGCAGCTCTCCCAGCTCTGCTGTGATTGGACAATCTCTATAGAGAGGCTGGTGTGGGCGGGGGCAGCTCTCCCAGCTCTGCTGTGATTGGACAATCCCTATAGAGAGCCTGGTGTGGGCGGGGGCAGCTCTCCCAGCTCTGCTGTGATTGGACAATCCCTATAGAGAGCCTGGTGTAGGCGGGGGCAGCTCTCCCAGCTCTGCTGTGTCTCTAAAACAAAATTTTTTGACTGTGTCAGAACGGCTTCAGCCAGTAATCTATATGATACATCGTTGGATTCAGGGTTTCTTTGTCGTTATGTTGCTGTCAGATGAGGTAGCAAAACCCTGCTGACAGATTCCATTTAATAGCACAGAGAATTGACAAAATTAGATGGAAGTGAAGAAAAATCTCATTGTATCAGAGCAGTTTGAGCATCTTATATAAATGAGAATGTTTCCATTCACTTACAGCAAGCAGGTGTTAGATTAAAATGACAAAATATAAATATACGTTCTAAGGTATAAAACCATAGCAATATAAATACAGGCTCGGACTGGGCCGCCGGGTAACCGGTTGAAAGTGATGGTGGGCCCCCAGGCATTGTGGCACCGCCCCCCTAGCCCCGCCCCCCAACAGGCCCGAACGGAATATCTGCTGCCTGCTGCCCGCTGCCTGCCGCCCGCCAGTAATGATGACACGGAGCTCGACGGCTGCAGAGGGAGAGATGATGGAGCGGACACCGTACCGGAGGAGCCGAGGAGCATCAAATACAGGCAGGGCAGGGGAGGAGCAACGGCAAAACACAGACAAGCCTCGCCTGTGCTGATTGGTGGGTTGCCGGGTTGGTGGTGGCCGTCAGTGGTGGCGTAATTCCAGGAAGATTCGGTGGGTGACAACAGGATTCAGAATGTGTGCAGTCAGGAGCCGAGGCACGGGATCCGGACACCGGGGCTGTGAGCGGCCGCTGTGCAGAGTCACCGTCGGGGCCCCGGGCACAGTGCTCCAGTTACTGCATACAGATGATGTCCGGCACTGATCATAGAGGAGGAGGTAATGGTGTTCTGCGGGAGGAACACGGTGTACTGCGTGTTATTTGCACTGCACTGGAGTACACTGACTGGGGGACTGTCACCCCACAGATAATGTGGAGGAACACTACGGCCGATGGGGCCCTCAGCCTGAGATGAAGAGAGGACAGCAGAAGGTGCAGTGTGTTGTGCAGCCAGGTTGTGTGTGCAATGTGTGTGTGTGCAATGTGTGTGTGTGTGTGTGTGTGTGCAATGTGTGTGTGTGTGTGCAATGTGTGTGTGCAATGTGTATGTGTGTGTGTGCGCAATGTGTGTGTGCAATGTGTGTGTGTGTGCAATGTGTGTGTGCAATGTGTGTGTGTGCAATGTGTGTGTGTGCAATGTGTGTGTGCAATGTGTATGTGTGTGTGTGCGCAATGTGTGTGTGCAATGTGTGTGTGTGTGCAATGTGTGTGTGCAATGCGTGTGTGTGTGTGTGCAATGTGTGTGTGCAATGTGTATGTGTGTGTGTGCAATGTGTGTGTGTGTGTGTGCAATGTGTGTGTGCAATGTGTGTGTGTGTGTGTGTGCGCAATGTGTGTGCGCAATGTGTGTGTGCAATGTGGTGTGTGTGTGCAATGTGTGTGTGTGCAATGTGTGTGTGTGCAATGTGTGTGTGTGTAATGTGTGTGTGTGTGCAATGTGTGTGTCCAATGTGTATGTGTGTGTGTGCAATGTGTGTGTGCAATGTGTGTGTGTGTGTGTGTGTGTGCAATGTGTGTGTGCAATGTGTGTGTGTGTGTGCAATGTGTGTGTGTGCAATGTGTGTGTGTGCAATGTGTGTGAGCAATGTGTATGTGTGGTGTGTGCAATGTGTGTGTGTGCAATGTGTGTGTGCAATGTGTGTGTGCAGTGTGTGTGTGCAATGTGTGTGTGCAATGTGTGTGCAGAGACAGAACAGCCGGGAGGATCACAGTGAAAGTAAAATAAATGTAATGTAAATAAAGATAAAGTTGGCTGCACTGTGCTTGTGATGGGGGCCTCCAGCCTCCGTCCTCCTGCCCTCACCCCTCCAGCCTCCGTCCTCCTGCCCTCACCCCTCCAGCCTCCGTCCTCCTGCCCTCACCCCTCCAGCCTCCGTCCTCCTGTCCTCACCCCTCCAGCCTCTGTCCTCCTGCCCTCACCCCTCCAGCCTCCGTCCTCCTGTCCTCACCCCTCCAGCCTCCGTCCTCCTGCCCTCACCCCTCCAGCCTCTGTCCTCCTGCCCTCACCCCTCCATCCTCTGTCCTGCTGCCCTCACCCCTCCAGCCTCCGTCCTCCTGCTCTCACCCCTCCAGCCTCCGTCCTCCTGTCCTCACCCTCCAGCCTCTGTCCTGCTGCCCTCACCACTCCAGCCTCTGTCCTCCTGCCCTCACCACTCCAGCCTCTGTCCTCCTGCCCTCACCACTCCAGCCTCTGTCCTCCTGCCCTCACCCCACCAGCCTCTGTCCTCCTGCCCTCACCCCACCAGCCTCTGTCCTCCTGCCCTCACCCCACCAGCCTCTGTCCTCCTGCTCTCACCCCACCAGCCTCTGTCCTCCTGCCCTCACCCCACCAGCCTCTGTCCACCTGCCCTCACCCCACCAGCCTCCGTCCTCCTGCGCTCACCCCCCAGCCTTCATCCTGGTCTAACCGCCTGCCCACCATATACTGTGCTGCTAACCACTGAACCATCATACTTTGCTAACCACAGAGACATTGCGCAGTGCTAACCACTGAGCCACCGTACAATGCTAACCACTGAGCCACCATACAGTGCTAACCACTGAGCCACCATATACAGTGCTAACCACTGAGCCACCATATACAGTGCTAACCACTGAGCCACCATATACAGTGCTAACCACTGAGCCACCATATACAGTGCTAACCACTGAGCCACCATATACAGTGCTAACCACTGAGCCACCGTATACAGTGCTAACCACTGAGCCACCATATACAATGCTAACCACTGAGCCACCATATACAGTGCTAACCACTGAGCCACCGTATACAGTGCTAACCACTGAGCCACCGTATACAGTGCTAACCACTGCGCCACCATATACAGTGCTAACCACTGAGCCACCATATACAGTGCTAACCACTGAGCCACCATACAGTGCTAACCACTGAGCCACCATATACACTGCTAACCACTGAGCCATCTGACAATGTGGTTTTGATTGGTCGGATTCCACCAATAACTAAGTGATCACCTGCCGAACCTGACGATTGTTGGTAACTTGTTTTCACCAAAGTATCCCTTTAATGTACACTACAGTAATGGTACATCGCAGTAATGGTGAGCGTAGATGATGTGCAGGAGTAACCGCTATAATGGGTATAAGGCTAAC